>CM047815.1:10484458-11221977 GCA_026214975.1 Gentiana macrophylla
TTCAAACAACAATTTCTCTAGAGAGAGAGAAAAAGCCAAGAAGAATTTCCATCATATCTCATCAGCCTTTTGTTGATTTGTAGAGACCAAAATAGAGGAACGAAATCATTGTGAATCAAGGATCGTTTGGTGTCAAGATTGTGGTGATTCAAAAGGTATGAATCTGCCCTAAATCTTGGAGTTCTAATCATGTTTTGGTGTTTTTAAGTTGATCAATTTATGGTTTCTAGATGTTTAGAAACCGTTGATCATAGTTAATTGTGATTATATTGTGATTCTATTGGTTTTGGTTGAAAATTGTTAAACTGCTCATGGCCACCATTCTACTTAAAATCAATTCGCCAAGTAATAACACGCTTACTTTATTTCTTTATACACTCTCCTTAACACCTCCTCAAGTCGCGACAAGATGTCTCAACACTTGCATAATTTTTATTCAAGAGTGTGGGCAATCTCTCCAACACTTGCACAATTTTTAAATAATGTTCACACCAGGTTCGATGACCTCCTGGATACCATGTTAGGATCAAACACCATTCTACTAAAATCATTTCACCAGAATGTCACAGACGCACAAAGATGGAAGTATGGTGCATGGACCCCACTCAAATTTCCGGCGATGTATTAATATACCCTTTAATAATATTAAAATGTGTATGTATATTATTTCGTAGAATTTTTAGTGTAATTATCCATTTAGTTCAACAAAGTTAGAGGATTTTAGTACGTATTCTAGAGTGTCAAATGGGTTTGAAACGTGTCTCTTGCATCTTTTCAACTTTTTTTGAATTTGGCCATACCTAAAAATTTACTGGTTCGCCAACGGTTAGAAAGTCATGCATTATATTTATTTATACACTCCACCAACATCCCCTCAAATGTAGGTAATCTCTCCAACAAAGATTACAAATTTAGGACTGTGTTGCTTCAAGTTTGGGATTGAATTAGCTTGAATTCAAGGTCAGAGGGTGTTCATATTGAACCTTGGTTGCTTTATAATGTTTGTTAAGTAATTGTTGTGGTTTTGGTGATTTTCGGCATGCAAATTGTGTTGTATGGTTGGGTTTTTAGCTTGGAAAGTGTGTGGAAAATCTACAGATTTTTGGTTATTTTCGTCCATGACGCACTTTATGAGAGGCACATCGCGACCCTCATGACCTAAGCAAAATAGAATTAAGTTACAAATATGGTTTTTTTTGGCGCACCTTATGACCAGGCAGTAATGGAATTAAGCTCACAAATGGGTGTGGCGACTTCACGAGGGCATGGCGCACCCTACGCCTAGTTTTTATGAATTTTGTGTTTTAATACTAAACTTGGTTTGTGGCATTTCTAATGGATATAAACAACATGAAATAACTTGACAAAGCCATGAACAAGTTTATGATGCATTTAGTTTCGCACCGAAAAGATTCTTTGATGAGATGAAGTACAAGACCGCCGGAAACTTAGAACCGGCCTTTGTCCTTTATGAGTTAGAACTTATCATTGTTTGTGTACGAGCTATGATTTGGCTAGAGTTCACCGGTCTAACTTTGATGGAGTAGTGTTATTAAGTGAAACTTTACTTGAACTAACTTAGGTTGCTAGTTAATGATAAATAACATACATACTTGATTAGATAAAAGACTAAATATCATGTAATTCTTGATAAGACACGGTACAATATCACAATTTGATAATGATCGTAGAAAAAGGACAAGCTCCCGCCGATCACACACTAACGGACGACTTCCCGGACCGCTTAGAGCGACTCTTCATGGTTGCACTCCATTGATCTTAGCTGTCTTTCACGACTAACGTAGAATACCTTGAATTTTGTTGTAACAAAATAAAATAAACTAAACCAAATAAACCCTCAGCAACGCAATTACGGAACATGAAGTGATAGCTAGATGTAATGTCAATTTAATGAAGATCATCTTTAATTATAATGTCTTTACTTAATGAGCATTATAAGTCTTATTGTTCAATAGTTTTTACATTTTACTAGGTATTCAATGTACTTACCCTATATACCTGCTTTGTATGTTTTTCCTTCCAAAAGATACGCAGTTGCTAAAAAAGATATTGCAGGATGATGATGAATTCTTTGATGATGAGTGAGCATAGGATGTGTTCGGAGACATTTTGGCTTTATTTTTATTCTCATGTTGTCGTGAGTATAAGCAGGGACGGACCTAGCTTTAAAGTAAAAGGCATTACTTAATCGCAGATCCTAAAAATCGTATCGTTGCTTTTATAAGTAAAACGTGAAACACTATCGACGTCCCCCACTCGCTTTAAAATTTGGTTTTGCCACTCTCACCGAGATTTTTCTGTATTCGCTAATTGAAAGATACACTTTGTACCTTTTATTATGACTACGACTTGTTGTATCATTAAGTTTGGTTTGTAAAATATGCCTTGTAAGATAAATATATGTTTTTGTATGTTGTAAGATATCCATCTACCTTAAGTTGATTGAATTGTTACATGTTTTGATCTTGGTATTTATTACCTGAATTTCATTTAAATTACCGTCGTTTACAAGCGCAAGGTATGATAAGTACGCTGCATTCAAAACAGAACGTGACAATTATTTTACAATTTGAGTTTTGTAAATTGAGTACTCCGCACAAAAAAACATTATACATCATTGAAACAATTAGCGTGGAACTTTATATCGTTCTTCTTCATGAATTGATTTTGTTAAGTGGCAGCGTGGACTCTTTCAACAGAACAGGAATCAAAATCATTACACCTAATCAAGAATTGCACTTTGTAACGTAGTATATACTATTATTTATTTATTTTGTGAATTAGTATATACTATAATTATTAGTATAATAATAAGAGGTGTTACATTCCATTTGTATATAAGCCGTTAAGGCAAAGTTGATAATGATATACTTCCAGAAACACCATCTCTTTCAGATCTCTTATATATATATATATTCTTTGTCAATTATATAATCTGCAATTTCTCTTTTATTATATTTATTACTTCCTATACAGTTTTCCTTCATTTGTCCCTTGACCTTTAGTTGCATCTCTAGTAATAATAAATATATTATTAGTCACCTTTCCTGTCACATGTCACACGTCTTTTATTTTATGGTATTTATAATAAATATATACAATAAAAATCATTTAGAATACATAATGATCTGATCCCAAAATCCGAATACAACATGTATCGATCCGATCCAATCCAAATATATATATCGGAATAATTTTTTGATTCGGGCCATTTGGTCAGTTAAGAGTCAATTTTTTTCAATAATAAGAGATGTTGTAATATTCCGATTTTGAAAGCTACAGACGCTATTTTTCATGTAAAAACGAAATATCGGCTTCGCCTTCTTTTATTTGAGTTTAAGAATTGATATTTATATATATAATTTTAAGGTAATTATGTATATAATAAAAGAGATTTTTTTTTCGATTTTATAATAGGAAAGGGATTTATTTGGGATTAACTACTTAATGATCTATTATACACATTAATCCCATAACCTAAAAAAAAAAAAAAAAAAAAAAAAAAAAAAGAGCAATTGTGATGCTCTTCTTCTCTCAAGTGTGTGCAAGCAAATTTTGGGTCAAGGATTTTTATCGGTCTAAGTCGATTCTCAATCGTTTCAGATCATTGAGCATCGGAATTGCCGTGTGGAAGGAGCGCCGATTCAACACCAAAAAAGTTGGATCTTTTCCCAGGTAAGAATTCCCACCTTGTCGCTTTTGGGTGAGTTTTGAGGATCAAAACTCATATCTTTTCATGGTTAATCATCTAGAGCGCGGTGATCGAATCTAATCAAAGTTTGATTTATCACATGATTTGATTCAGGAAAAAGATCAATTTGTCATTGCTTTACCGAGCTTTTGGCCGCTGGTATTGTCGTTAAAACAAGTAAGTAAGCTCTTCCTACAATCTAATTATGGTAGTGAGTAGTTAGATCAAGATTTAAGATGTCTTGGTGCAAGAAAGATGTATACTTTGATTGGTTAACGATCCTAGATGCTATGATATGCTTAGATATGCGTTTAAGCGTGCGGTGTTATAGTTGTCGTTTGTGTTAGAAACGGATTAGAAATCGAGTTTGAAGATTTTAGGTTTTGGGAGAAACGCAGTGGACGGGCTGCTCTGATAGGCGGACGGGCGCCTCAAAGTAAAACTCAAACGGGCGCTTGCCTTTAGCGGACGGGCGTTGAGGAGTGATTTTACATACAAAGTTGTAGCTGCTTGTGGACGGGCGCCCGCTATAGAGGACGGACGCCCAAGCCCGTGACGGACGCCCATAAGGTTGGACGGGCGCCCAAAGAGGTTTAAACGAGCGCTTATGGTTCTAGACGGGCGCTTGATTAGTTTACTTTGTTTTGTTGATTTTAATCGATTCATTTTAGTTCGTGCCTCAATGTTATGTTATTTTATTGATTGAGCTTTAAAACATGATGTATTAAGATTAATTAAAAAGAAAACAAGCTTCGATTGAACTTCCGATTCGCTCGCTTAAAACACCAATGTACTCTTAAAGCGGAGTTGAAGTTCGGATCCGCCGGAAGCGGCATGAAAGTGGTTTGTGCTTTGGTGAACTAGAGTTCATCAATGTCTCAGAGCTTTTTGCTGGGACTTGTCCGTCTCACGGTCTAAGTACGAGAGTAGGAGATGTGAGGGAGCCTACTTGAAAACACTAGAATGGCTAGTTAATTCACATCAATACCTACATATGTGTAGTAAAAGATAAAGCATCATCTATTCTCGTTAGACACTAATCCATATCGGCGATGTGATACGCTCATAAAAGGGTGGATAACACCGCCTTAAACGGTCAAACGGGTAAAAGCGAGGAAATCCATCGACGATACGCATACCGGGAGACCCCGAGCTAATCGGTGCTAATCACGCTTAGTTAGCAAGTATATCTTCAGGCCGATGAACGCCATGCGCAGTTGTCCTTGAGTAAAGGACGCAACAAAGATAAGTTAAGTAGAAACGATAGTCGCGACGTGTCGACGGGCATGGGATGAACCATAAATCGAGTCGGTCTCACTAAGATGATTAATTAATAACGAACCTTAATTAAATTGTAGCTTCTACTTACTTACTATGTACATTGTACTTACCTCAAATGCATGTTTATTTATGTGTTTCGTGGAAGAGAAGACTTAACAGTTGGTGATGGTTTTGATGAGGACTTCATGATGACGCTTGAGGACGCTGCTGAGTTGAAGACCTTGTTTACTATTTATCATTTATTTCATTTATGCCTTAGACTTGGATTTTAATGGATTCGTGTAGTTTACTTCTAGTACTTTTGGATTCGTTGGTTTTTCTCGAATGTAATAAGCATTACATTTTCTTTCTACCTTTAGTGATTCTTAATCTCTATTGTTTGGGAAAAATTACCCAGTCTTTTGCTTCCGTTTGCTTTTTTTTGATACGACGTAGTAGAGGCTTACGTGTAATGTTATTTATTTAATGTTATGCGCGCCAAACGCTTCGGTTTCCGGATAAGGACTCGGTGTCCGGAACGGGCGTTACAGCTTAGTATCGTGAGAAAGCGCTTTTTAGGCTTCTATTCTTTAAGATAAGTTCCATCTAGCTCTTTTAGTAACGCCTGGTTTTCTTTGATCATCAGGATGGTGTTCACGAACCTGAGCCGGTGCGTAATCGCCAGGAGTTCGACGGGAGAGTCCAATACCGCCGTGGAGTGAGGTATTGTGTGAGGTCCAGTCATCCACCTCGCCGAGTTTGTCACCACCTCCACATACAAAGAACCCTTCACCGGATTCTCTGAATTCACCACTACGACCTCAAAGAACCCCCGCAGTGGCATGTGGAAGTTCGGTTCCATTTTTCTCCTGGTCGGTGAAGTTCCAAGAAGTTCGACACCACCGCCCGCTGAGCTACCCTCCGAAACCGCAAATCTTTACTCCTCCACCGGTGAGCCACACTCACCCATTGTGTTCCACCAAAGAACAACAGATCCCCATCCACCTCCAAGAGTCCTACCCACGACCCACAAAGACCACCGCCACCCCGCCTCGACTTTCAAAGAAGGTTTTGGCTACCCACCTCACGGTTTCCAAAGAACCCCAAGATCACCAAAGAAGTGCCGTATGACAAGGCATTCCTCCGCTTTACTCGCAAAGAACCACCGCTTAGACCGGTTTTCGAGCAAGCACCACCGGCTTGACTGGTATACTAGGTCGAGAAGGAACAAGGTCCGTGATTTCTTTGAAATGTTGAGCACTCGAAGGCCGAGGATTGGATAAGAAGTTTTGAGAAGGCATGTAGGAATATACATGTCCCCGAGACGAGATGGCATGCTTGGCGCCGCTTTTTTCTCAGCGCAATGAAGCTTGGATTGATGCGATACGTAGTAGTAATGGTAAGGTGACAGATTGGGAAGGTTTCAAGACCATGTTTTACAATGAGTACTTCCCGGCTACAAGTGCAGCAGGACATGGCAAGCCGCTCTTAAAGCATAAGCGTGGTTTAACTATGACAGCTTTCACAAGACACCAACAAGTTTAACGAGTTGTAAAGATTCTACCTCGAAGCTAATGAAGGTAGAGGAGAGGAAGATGGCCCTATACAAGGAAGGGTTAGCATATCACATACAGTCTGGCATGCTAGGTTTCACGGCTAAGAACATGGCGGAGTTGTTGAATAAAGCTTTGGAAGTTGAGACCTTCGTGAAGAAGGCCACCGTGATTGTTGGGAATAAGAGGAGCTTTGGAACGAGCTGAGGTAACAACCGAGGAGCACCACATCGAAGTTTCAAGAAGACCACGGCCCTCGCAGAAGTAAACCACCCACTGGAGCACCCCTTGCCCTAAGTGCAACAGAATCACTCAGGTGAGTGCCGAGTTCATACAAACGGGTGCTATCTTTGTGGAGAAACGGACACTTTGCTAAGAACTGTCCGACTAAAGTCCAACGGGTAACCGTATGCAAGGAAGTGGTAAAGCGCCCAAGTCGCTTGCCAGGTTTTCGTTTTTGCAAATGATGATGTAGAGAGGCGGAACCACGAGGATGACGTTATATCGTGCACGATAATGTTAAATAATCTTATGGTCGAGCTTTGTTCGATAACGGGAGCCGCCTAATACTTTCGTGCGGTCGACCGAGTAGCTAAGAAGTTGAATCTACCTTTGGAACCTTTAAGAAATACCTTAGAGATAATAACACCATTAGGAAAGTTACTAAGGTAACCAAGTTGATGCCTCAAGTGGAAGTCCAAGTTGGATCTTATCGATGCAAAAGTTACTTCACGCTTTAGACTTTTCGGATTTTGATGTGATCCTTGGAATAGATTGGCTATCCGAGAACTACGCCCATCTAGATTGCCGAGGAAAGAAAGTGATCTTTAAGGTACAGGAAACTGATAAGGCCTATCAGGGAAATGTTTATAAGCCCAAGAAGAGGCGCCACCCTATAATTTCAAATGGTTAAGGCTATAAGAGCTTGTCGAAGGTTGTGAAGGCTACTTGTTATACGCAGTGTATGTGGAACAAGTGAAGCCCAAGTTAGAGGAAACCCCTGTAGTCAGGAATATCCCGAAGTGTTTCCGGAAGAGTTACCGGGAACATGCCGGATAGAGAGATCGAATTTGAGATTAAGTTGATACCGGAGAGCGACACCAGCCCTCGCTGCCAAGGCACCTTATAGAATGGCACGGGCTGAGTTGAAAGAGTTGAAAGCTCACCTAAGGACATGCTCGAGAGGAATATAATTCAGCCTAAGATTTCACCTCTGGGGAGCCCCTGTTGTTTGTCAAGAAGAAAGACGGTAGTAATGAGGATGTGCATAGACTATGAGCGTTGAATAACCTCACCATTAAGAATAAATATCCTCCACAAGAATTGATGACTTGTTTAATCAATTGCAAGGAAGGAGTGTGTTTTCTAAGATTGATCTTAGGTCGCTATCACCAGCTTGAAGATCAAGGTAGCGAGATATACCAAGACGGCTTTCAAGATGCAGATATGGACATTATGAGTTCTTAGTCATGCCTTTTGACTCACTAATGCTCCATCTGCATTTATGGACTTAATGCAATGTGTTTTCATGCCATACTTGGATATGTTTGTGATAGTATTCATAGACGATATCCTAGTATACTCCAAGGATGAGAAAGAACATGAAGAACACTTAAGGATTGTGTTGGAGACTCAAGGAGAATCGCTTGTATGCTAAGTTTTCCAAGTGTGACTTTTGGTTGAATCAAGTGAGTTTCTTGGGTCATGTCATTTCGGAGATGGCATTAAGGTTGATCCGGCAAAGGTTGAGGCAATGAGAAGTGGTCCGCACCGACTACAGTTTGAGGTTAAGTTTCCTTGGTTTGGTGGCTATTATAGGAAGTTTGTTCAAGACTTCTCAAGGATAGCTACACCACTTACCCCACCACCTCGGAAGAATGTGAAGTTTGAGTGACCGGTGAGTGCGAAGAGGCTTTTCAGACGTTGAAGGAAAGGTTGACTACACCAGGATTTTGGGCCCGAGATCTTTGATAATTATGAGCGTTTACGGATGCTTCGGGACAAGGTTTAGGTTGTGTGTTGATGCAGGGGAGGAAGGTAATTGCTTATGCATCCCGGCGCTTTGAAGGTGCATGAGAAGAATTACCCAACCCACGACTTGGAGTTAGGGTCGGTTGTGTTTGCCTTGAAGACTTGGAGGCACTACTTATACGGAGTTAAGGCGAGGATCTTCACCGATCACAAGAGCTCAAGTACTTTTACCCAAGAAAATCTGAATATGAGACAAAAGAGATGGCTAGAGTTCAGAAGGATTATGATTTGGAGATACAGCACCATCCGGTAAAGCGAATGTGGTAGCGGATGCTTTGAGCGTAAAACCAGATTTGCGGTTTCAAGTGTTGAAGTTGTGGCGTAAAGGCTAGACGGGCTGCAAATCCGAAGTTTTGATCGATTGAAGACCGGTTTGTGGCACCGTTGATAGCAAGGTCTGAGTTGATGGATGATATTCGGGGAAAAGCAAGATGAAGATCCAGTTTTAGTTGATTTGAAGCGAGTTGCAAGAGAAAAGCCTACAGTGGGATATGTGCTAGACAAGAACGGAAACCTTTGGTACCAGGATCGCCTGTGTGTGCCTAATGTTGGTGATTTGAGGCAAAGAGTTATGGAAGAAGCACATAGGATTGCATTTGCGGTTCATCCAGGATCCACTAAAATGTACAGAGACTTGAAGGAAAATTTTTGGTGGCCCTCGATGAAACTGGAGATAGCCAAGTTCGTTGCAGAATGTGACACTTGTCAGAAGGTGAAGGCTGAGCATAGAAAACCAGGAGGAATGCTTAAACCATTGGAAATCCCCGAATGGAAATGGGATAAGATCACAATGGATTTCATCACCGGTTTACCGAGGACAAGAGGCGGTCATGATGCGATTTGGGTGGTTGTGGATAGATTGACTAAATCCGCCATTTCTTACCGTATAAGGTTGATATGCCCTTGAAGAAGATGACGACACTATACTTGGATAATATAGTGAAGTTACACGAGTATTACTATATCGATAGTATCGGACCGTGATTCGAGGTTCGTCACCGGTTTTGGAAAAGTTTGCAAGCGTACTTTGGAACCAAGTTGGATTTGAGTACGCCTTTCATCCTCGATGTGATGGACAATCTGAGAGAACTATCCAAACACTTGAAGATATGTTGAGAGCTTGTGTTTTGGAGGTAGGCGGATCATGGGATGATTACCTACCGGTAGCGGAGTTCGCCTATAACAATAGTTATCATGCAAGTATAGGTATGCCACCGCTTGAAGCGTTGTATGGAAGAAGATGTAGAAACGCCGCTTTGGGATGAAGTCGGAGAAAGACAAATCACCGGGCCGGAATTGGTTGAGCAAGCTAAGGAAAGAGTTCATTGGTTAAGAAGAATCAAGGCGCTCAAGATAGACAAGAGTTGGGCAGATGTTAGAGAAGGCCTTAGAGTTCAAGTTGGTGAAAGAGTTTATCTACGAAAGGCCACCAATGAAGCGGAGTGAAACGTTTTGGACAAAAGGGAAAGCTAAGCCCAAGGTATGTTGACCTTTTGAAATTTCGAAAGAATTGGACCGTTGGCTTACAAGCTTAAGTTACGTAATCCATGTCAAGAGTCCACAACGTGTTTCATGTCTCGATGTTGAAGAAGTGTTTGACCAAGACGGATGTTGAGGCTAATCGTTGATACGGAGATTCTTCAAGATAATCTAGCATATGATGAGACACCGATCGAGATTTTGGACAGAAAGAAAAGATGATTAAGAGACGGTTGATTCCTTTGGTTCTCGTGCAATGGAGCAATCATTCACCGGAAGAAGCTACGTGGGAAGTCGAGGATGATATGATCACGAGTTCCCAGATTTTATGGACTTACTGTGTATGTTCTAAGTTTCGAGGACTAAACTCCTTGGGGGGGAAGAATGTAATATTCGATTTTTGGAAAGTAGGAGACGTGTCTTTTTGCGTAAAACGAAATATTGGGGTCTGTTCCTTTTATTTGGAGTTTAAGTAATTGGATATTTATATATATAATTTTAAGGTAATTATGTATATAATAAAAGAGATTTTTTTTTCGATTTTATAATAGGAAAAGGATTTATTTGGGATTAACTACTTAAGGGATCTATTATACACATTAATCCCATAACCTAAAAAAAAAAAGAGCAAATGAGATGCTCTTCTTCTTCGTGTGTGCAAGCAAATTTTGGGTGAAGGATTTTCATCGGTTCTAAGTCGATTCTCAATCGCTTTGAGATCGATTTGAGCATCGGAATCGTCGTGAAGGGAGCGTCGATTCAACACCAAAAAGTTGGATCTTTTCCCAGGTAAGAATTAGACCCTTGCTTGCTTTTGGGTGAGTTTTGAGGATCAAAACTCATATCTTTTTCATGGTTAATCGTCAGAGAGCGTGTGATCGAATCTAATCAAAGTTTGGATTTATCACATGATTTGATCTGCAGGAAAAAATCAATTTGGCTGTGCTTTTACTGAGCTTTTGCTGTTGGTATTGCTGTTAAACAAGTAAGAAGCTCTTCCTACAATCTAATTATGGTAGTGAGTAGTTAGATCAAGATTTAAGATGTCTTGGTGCAAGAAAGATGTATACTTTGATTGGTTAACGATCCTAGATGCTATGATATGCTTAGATATGCGTTTAGGCGTTTTTCGGTGTTATAGTTGCTGCTGTTTGTGTTAGAAACGGATTAGAAATCGAGTTTGAAGATTTTAGGTTTTGGGAGAAACGCAGTGGACGGGCGTCTGCATAGGCGGACGGGCGCCTCAAAGTTAAACTCAAACGGGCGTTGCCTTAGGCGGACGGGCGTTTGAGGAGTGATTTTACATACAAAGTTGTAGCGTTTGTAGGTGGACGGGCGCCCGATTATAGTGGGACGGACGCCCAAATCCCTGCACGGATGTCCATAAGGTTGGACGGGCGTCCCAGCAGGTTTAAACGAAGCGTTTATGGTTATAGACGGGCGCTTGATCGCATTTACTTTGTTTTGTTGATTTTAATCGATTCATTTTAGTTCAGCCTCAATGTTATGTTATTTTATTGATTGAGCTTTAAAACATGATGTATTAAGATTAATTAAAAGGAAACAAGCTTCGATTGAACTTTCGATTCGTTCGCTTAAAACACCGAATGTACTCTTAAAGGGAGTTGAAGTTCGGATCCGTCGGAAAGGCATGAAAGGGCTTGTGCTTTGGTGAACTAGAGTTCATCAATGTCAGTGTTTTTGCTAGGACTTGTCCGTGTTCAATGGGTCTAAGTCACGAGTAGTAGAGATGTGAGGAGCCTACTTGAAAACTCAGAATGGCTAGTTAATTCACATCAATACCTACATATGTGTAGTAAAAGATAAAGCATCATCTATTCTCGTTAGACACTAATCCATATCGGCGATGTGATACGCTCATAAAAGCGGTGGACAACAACTGCTGGCCTTAAACGGTCAAGGGTAGTGAGGAAATCCATCGGACGATATACGCATACCGGGAGACCTCGAGCTAATCGGTGCTAATCACCGTTAGTTAGCAAGTATATCTTCAGTCGATGAACGCCATGCGCAATGGTCCTTGAGTAGTGACGCAACAAAGATAAGTTAAGTAGAAACGTATAGTCACGACGTGTCGATGGGCATGGGATGAACCATAAATTGAGTCGGTCTCACTAAGATGATTAATTAATAACGAACCTTAATTAAATTGTAGCTTCTACTTTTACTATGTACATTGTACTTACCTCAAATGCATGTTTATTTATGTGTTTGGGGAAGAGAAGACGCTAAGCAGTTGGTGATGGTTTTAGGAGGACTTTGATGATGACGTTTGAGGACGCCAGAGTTGAAGACCTTGTTTACTATTTATCATTTATTTCATTTATGCCTTAGACTTGGATTTTAATGGATTCAGTAGTTTACTTCAAGTACTTTTGGATTCGTTGGTTTCTTCCTGAATGTAATAAGCATTACATTTTCTTTCTACCTTTAGTGATTCTTAATCTCTATTGTTTGGGAAAAATTACCCTAGTCTTTTGCTTCCGTTTGCTTTTATTCGATACGACGTAGAGAGCGCCACGTGTAATGTTATTTATTTAATGTTATGCGCGCCGAACGCTTTGGTTTCCGGATAAGGACATCAAGGTTCGGGGAGCAGGCCATGCTGGATGTATGTACAACTATTTTACATTTTACATTACAGAAACATAACTTTCGATTTACATCATCACGAAACTTTAGAATGTTGTTCAATGATAAATGAAGCGGTATATATATATATATATATATATATATATAAAGAAAGAGAGAGAGAGAGAGAGAAGGTACGTGTATATATCGTAAGAGCACGAATCACAATTTAAATGATAATTAAAGTTTTACCTTTTGAAAAAGGCTATGTTAAGCTTATGGGTTAATTAAGTAAGTTAAGATATACAACCTAAAGTGTGCAAAACAATTTATAATTAGACTAAACATCATCACTGATGTAAACAAAGATGTCATACGACTCATACATGACTTGTGTTACTATATTCTCCAAATAATTTAATTTAATAATTATAATATTGTTCAATAAACAAGCATATATATATATTTTAAAGTGGTACGTAATAGAGGCATGATAAATTGAATCACAACATATCTTGTTATGCATTGTTACATCATTAATCATAATAAAACATGAATCAATCAAGATCAACAATTCATTCACTATCTTCAGTCTAAAACCTTTGATCTTATATATAAGGATTTAACGATAAATGATATGGTTACAACAATTATGCCATGCTAATTAATTAAAAAAAATGTTTAATAGTATAAATTCATTGATTGACAAACGAGTTAGGTTAGTTACACAAATTACTCACAAGCCAGGGGTCAAACATTTCTATTGTTCAATCAAAAATGTTCACATCAGTATGGAAGGTTATGCTCAAACCTAAAATTAAAGTGTTCGTTTGGAAATATCTTAGAGCAAACGTACTGAGGACAAAATAGCTGGCTTTAATTTTTTTTGTCAGAAAATTGCTTTTTTGAACAGTAAACATAAAATAATGAGGCCAAAATATTTGGCAGATCTCGAGAGACAAAGATCACCCTCCCTTCGATCCATTGCTCTTCACAAGAATGCCAATCTCTCGCAATTTCAAACCCATATCAATGGACTTTTCTTCTCTCCCCTTCGATCTGTGTGTGTTTTTAATTTTTATTTATTTATTATTATTATAATTATAATTATTTTGATAGGTTTTTATTATTATTTTACTAAATACATTTCACTTTTTTTTTTACAACCACTACACCATCAAATCAATTATATACCATCTACTTTTTTTACAACCACTACATCATCTAATCAATAATACATCACCCACACAATCCTTCTATATTTTTCAACCAATAGATTTCTTCCATGTCACCTAAATTACTGATCCACGGTAGCCAATTGATGTGCATTAGACGTTTGCTCTTAAAGAGGTATTACTCGTGGCACAATTTCTGTCTCAAATTAACATATTTTGATTCGATTTGCAATATTCGTGGGGACCGCGACGTAAATCCATTAACACCTCTTCTTTGAGGTGAAATTTTTGGAAGACGCACTCTACGCGTGGATATGTGCAAGACGATCGTAACCACGCAGTTTAAGTCAGCAGAATGAAATCGTGTGGTGTGTGGTGTGCTTATAGAATGCTATCCGCACGTAGAGTACGGCCAGATGCAAAACTTCCCTTCTTTGAGTGCCAACAATCGGTTCTGATTTGGATAGCGGACCCCAGTTTCAAGAAACAAACTTAAAGTTCCCAGAGTGGTTCACCCAGCTAACTCAAACATCAAATTCTACCTTTGGCTCTCATCGAATTGGCATTTCAATCTGTAACATCTCGACTTTTCGTAAAAAAAAAAAAATACCACAGTTGTATTTACTACGACCTAACTATTATTTATCCCATTTATTTAATTAAAAAGGAATTAATTAAAGGATTTAGCTATTAATTATAAAGGATTTAATTAATGGCTATAAAAAGGAATAATACCCAAATCACTCCTTTAATTCACACGCTGGTTCTGGAAAAAAAAAAAAAAAAACAACGACGGCAGTGAGAAGAAGCAACGCCGGAGAAGAAAGCTAAATAAAAGAGAGAACCGTGTAGTGATCAATCCGCTCATCCGTTTCGAGATGCCGGAGAGAGAAAAGTGATCAATGAGGAGACGCAACTTTGAAAAATAACATCTTTTGATTTCGTAAGTTTTCGCTTTAAATTTCAGTTTTGTATTCGTAGAGTTCGATTCTTACAAAATTGTGATCTTTTAATCCGTAAATCTGCTTTCAACCCATGAGTAAATAAACGATCGCCTTGAAGCGTAGAATAATCTAAAAATAGTTTCACAGCAGTAAAACCAGATAATCTTCAGTTTTACAGGCTTTTTCAGTTTTGGTTTTCGCAAAGAAATATGATTTTGGGTTTTTGTTGATCACATAGGTTTTGGGGTTGAGGATCAACAATTGTTGCACCGCTGGCGTGTTTCTTGCGGTTTTGTCTGGCAATTAAGGTAAGAGGCTCTTCCTATGATCTCAATTATCGCTTATGTGGTTTAGATCATGTTTAAGGAGTCAGAATGCTCAGGGACGGAACCAGATTTCGAGGTCGGTGCGGCTAATTGACTAAATATGTTTGGTCGGGTGGGTCAGATAAGACAATTAATCGTGGTCGGACCGAGTTATATAAGGTTTTGATGTACCGAAAATAAAATCCTAGCTGGTCATACCACCAAAGCCAATGCTTGGGTCCGTCCCCTGGTAATGCTGTAAAGATGCGTTTTTTGTTGATCAAAGGATCATAGATGCTATGATATGATTAGATATAATTTTCGTGTTTTACGGTGTTTAATTCGATGTGATTTGGGTTAGAATCGGATTAGAATTCGTTAAGTGTTGAAATGGAATTTAGGCAAAGAGGTCGCATTGCCTATCAATGCGCACGATTCGTGGTACAAAGTTGTTTCGAAAGTTTCGGTTGTGCAATGCCCACGATTCCCCGTAACGCGTATGCATTGTTTGCGCAGCTTTGTTTAGCCTAGGTTCGGTTGGTGAATGCGACGCATTCATAGCAATGAGCACGCATTGATCAAACAACAAAGTTTCAAATAGATTTAGAAGCGTGGAATGCGTGACGCATTCCAATGCACGCGCACGCATTGCCCCGATTTGTACTTAAATGATGTTTAAGCTATGTTGTTCGGCTTTTAAACCCTTATTTATGATATGTTAATATTGGATAAACATAAACAAGCCTGAATTGAGCTTCTAATTCGTTCAGTTAAAACACCGAATGTATTCTTAAAGGGAGTTGAAGTTCGAGATCCGTCGGAAGAGCATGATAGGCTTGTGCTTTGATGAATTAGTATTCACAATGTCGTGTAATTGCTAGGCCTTGTCCGTGTCTCAGTGGTCTAGGAAGAGAGTAGTATTTGTGAGGAGATTAATTAAAAACACTTAGGTGGTTAGTCAATCATTTTAATAAATACGCATTTGACTAGTAAAAGATTAAACAACATGTCTCTCTTGGATAGGCACCATCTATATCGCGATGTGTGTGCTACCTACGAAGGTGGAAGAACTCCGTAGGTCAAAAACCCTAAGCTGGGAGGACTCCACCGAGACGCGCTGCATTATCGGAGTCTACCTATTCTAGCCTCCGTGGATATTGGTGTGATCCGCTAATATGTTGCCAAGAGTGTCCCAAAAGTGGATACGCCAGAAGGCCTTGAGTGCGGTTGTGACATAGATAAGTTAAGTTGAAACGTTTAGTCAATTCATGTTGATGGACATGGAATGAACCCCGATTTGAGTCGTCACACAAAGATAACTAAATGATTAAATATATTTTCTTTATAAATTATAATTGTTGTCATAGTTTCTCACTTTTACTAAGTACTTTGTACTTACCTCCTTTGCATTTTCTTTTGTATGCATTGTGGGGTGAGAAGATGAACAGGTTGAGCATGTTTATGAGAAGGATTTCGATGACGACGTTTGACGACGCCTCATTGAAGACCTATCTTTTATTTATTATGTTATTCATTTAATAGACTTTTTAGTACCTTTGGAGTAGACTTTTGGTCTTTCGAGACTTGTCATACGTTTATTTTGGGTTTCGTATTTTCCTTTTAATCTAATAAAGTTACATTTCCATCTTTAGTATGGTTAATTTCTATTCATAGTAGCTTTTACGTTTTTACCCGAGTTTTTTTAGCTTCTGTTTGTTTTTATTCGATTCAACGACGCAGAGGCTTGCGTATAATATTAGATTTATTTAATGCTATACGCGCCAAACGTTTCTCTTCCGGATAAGGGCTCAGATCTAGGGAGCTGCATACACAATCTCTATTTTGTAGCACCTTTAAAGAGAGAAATTTGTGAATATTCACCATGAATGGCGTCCCTACTGAAATGATAATCCAGGTTGCAATTTCATATCGTAATGAATTTGAAGAATTGCATAGCCTAATTTTATGCTTGTCTCTAAAGATTTGTTACTCGAATTCCACATCACGCTTCTCTTGTAAACCCCATTGAAATGAGTTAGTAACTTGTTTCACGGTTATTGTGTGGGGACGCCATGACTACCAAAGCCGGGGTGGTCTCCACAAAGGATAAATTGTTGATTCAACGTTGGGTGTTAGCATGTTCACAAATTCAATCACCATTGGCGGCCGGAGCGATGGCGATCAGTTTTAAATATATTCCGAGAAGTATTTTATGATTCCCAATAATTAATGCGTATGTTGATTCATCGATGTAAATTAAATGATGATGTAGATATTCCTGCTTAGATATCTCGAATTTAACCAGAGGTTTTGACATCCGTTTTATATATTCCGAGAAAGTGCAACCGTAGTAGTCATTTGTTGGCTCGATTTCCTTCTAAATTAGGGAAGGATGTCCAATTGGGATCACTTGACTCCATCAAACCTTTAGATTTAATTGTATTGTGATTTTATTATCTATATATATATGTATTGAGTGCATGATACATCCACTATTTATTTTTCCACAACATCCTACACAACATCATACACAACATATTTCATTTGTTGGGACGCTTCACTTTAAATATAAAGTCATTTTAATCCATTGAGAATAACTCACATAATGAAAAGATATTACACAAATTTATAAAGTGCATATTTCATTTCCTATTGTATTTTGCACCCCATTTATTATCAATATATAAAGTTTCGATTCCGTTTTAAAAAAAAAACCTTCGTATTATACGGCGTAAACATTTTAGGAAAAACATTCGTATATCATTTTAGACAAAAATTTCTAGTATAAATAAGTCCTGATCCACACATTCTGCTTTCAATCCCAAACCATTTTTGCTCTGCTTCCAAAACACAGTAATCAGCAATGGAGAAAAATTCATTCTATGAAGAATCTACCTCAGACAACGACGAAGACGACACTCTATCCTTGTGCCACTTCTCCATGCTCGATGATAACACCGGCGGCGGCGGCGGAAGCGGCGGCGGCATGGTTGTAATCCAGAGTCCCAGATCTTCCTTTGAATTTGAGTTTATAATTCCCCAAACCGAACTTGTTTTCAGAAACCCTGATTTCCTTTTCTGCAGACCCGGCCCGGTTTGTCCAGATAATGGAATTGATTCTGTATTGAGCAAAGATCGTTCGGATTCAATTAGCTTTTTGAGATCTCTGAAGAATTATTCGGTAGTATGTAATCAAGTTCAGAAGGTGAACATAACGTCTCTGACAACGATGTCGTCCAAGTCTCGGAGAAGAATGTTTATGTTTGGGCCTGTGAAGTTTAAGCCGGAGATGGAGCTCAGTGCTATTAAAGAGAGGCAAGGTCGTCTTCGTGTTCCGAATGCGATGATGTTTTCAGCGGCGGCGGATGAAGTGGCGGAAGGCGGAGAGATGGTGGCCATTGGTGGCGGTAGATCATCAGGTAGTAGGAAGAAGAAGAAACAGTGGAAATTGATTAAAGCATTGAAGGGTAGGGCCCACTTCTCCAACGTGTTTGCTAAATCGTACGGTTGCCTGGTGGGAGGAAGTTGATCGGTGGTTGTCGATTGAATGATGATGGAGGCTCCACAAACACTTGCATCCATCTGTCGTTTTATTTCAATTTTTTTTTAAAATCCTAGTTAATGATTAGGATTCATTTTCTGTACTAAAGAATTGTACCGGGTCGGTACATAAATCATTACCCTTGTCGATTAGTTGCAGGGTGAATATGTTTAAAAGTGATTCACGCAGGAGGCGCTTGTCGATTTAAATTGGCCGATTCGACACGTGTATATAAGATAAAAATTCTTTTATTCTTATACATACGTTTCACGATCCGACTGACGGCCAAATCAATAAAATCTCTCTCAAGATCGTAACGCAACCTGTTAGAGATGTGGTGGTAGTTTTTCGGCAAAATGTTTATTAGAAAATAATGCATAATAGAGTTTTACAAAGTTATGAATTCTTTTGATTGACAATGATTTGTGCTACGTAAATTAACGCAAAACACGATTGATCGACATAAATCCTCTAAAATTAATCAATGACATAGACGTTATTTGTCACTTGTTATTATGGTCATAACACCACACGTACTGTTACAATTAAACTAAGTGTTAGTAATGATACGACAAAATAATCACAACAAATAATCAATATATGTCAGTTTAATTCATCAATCAATTTAATTCAACTCACTCGTTGATTTGAATATAGTGAATTAGCAGATTCCACCTTGAATTCTCGGCTTCATCCTTGCAGATGATAAAACACACACACTTTTATATCAATTATCCTATATTTTATGACTTATTTATTGTTATAAGTCATTTTAGGATCAGTTGTATGAATTACTCCTTCATTTTTTTAACTATCACATTTCAAAATTGTTATGTTTACATTTATATGTTATTTTAAAATATCAATACAACACTTATTATTTTTCCATTTGTACCCTCATTAGTTAAACTGAGTTGTTATATTTCTCATATCCCAAGCAAATAATATCACTTCTCAATGTCACTTGAATTGTGATAGTCAAAGAACAAGGTAATTCAATGGAAAAAATATGGAAGCTCTGAAAGACACAATTTACTAGTATATATAGGAAAAGAAAAATTACTTGTACTATTATTAATTGGGAGATAATACTTAAATTGAGAAAGAAATATAAATTTATTAAGTGACGCTACTCCCTTCGCCTCATAATATAGAGTCTTTTTTTTTTTTTCTCCCACACAGTTTAAGAAACCTTATAAATGAATTACTTTTTAGTATTTCAAGATAAAATATCAGACTCCTTCATTCCGTAATGTAGTGATTTTGGCTTTTTAATCGCTGGCCCCAAAATATAAGTCCTTCTCACAACACAATACTACATCCGCTCCAAATATAAGTCATCATAGGTTTCTCACAGATTTAGAAAGTGGTTGAACGTCATAAATTTGATGGTTAATGCCTAAAATGCCCTTTGACTATCATTAATGCAATAGTTGTTAAGAATGAAAAGTTGTTAGATTGATAATAAATTAATGATAAGATAGAAAAGAATAATAAATATTGCTTATATCATGGAAAAACTAAAAGCCAGGATGATTTATTTATATTTTATAACTAAGGTAGTACAATATTAAATGTATTGTTTTCACTTTTACACTAAGAATATAATATTATTAGTTAATTCCATAAAACAATATAATATTTTGTATTGAAATATTAAAAAAACTCATTCATCAGTTTTCTTAAATTATATGAAATGCACTAAAAATGCCTTTATATTATGTAAACGATGTAGTAAATGGTCTTTAGGTGGTTTATAGATTGTGATTGCTTAATATGAAAATAAAACAACGATTTAATATCGATTGGGAAGTGGAAAAGCCTTATAATATAAGGCAAAATCAAAATGTCACGACTCAAAATCCCACATCATAGCTTGTAGGAATTGGGATTAGTATTTAAGAGTGAGGAATAATGGATTTGATAACTTGTAGAAACCATTTTGCATTGCCGGCGACGACGGTCGGTCAAGTAGTTACTGGTCCATTACGCCCCAAGCAAGCACACTCCAGCCCGCAGCTTTCAAGGCACATAGATTATCGTAGGCCGACTACCGCATCTCGATCTAAGTGCCACACCTTAGAGTTGGTGAGGCCACACTCAGATACCTTTTGTAGAGATCTCTGGCGATGACGCCACCCTTTTAAGCGGGAAGAATGTCACGACCAAAATCCCACATTGCTAGCTTGTGGGAATTGGGATTAGTATTTAAGAGTGAGGAATAATGGATTTGATAACTTAAGTAACCATTTTTGCACTGCAAAGCGGCGACGACGGCCTCAAGTAGCTACTGCGCCCATTACGCCCCAAGAATGCACTCCAGCCCAGCAGCTTTCGGGGCGTTACACAAAATCTAAAAACCTTATCATCGACATTATATTATATTTCGTATAATATATTTCTCTCGTTCCATTTTTTTTATTATTTCACTATTAATTATTACATTTAAAAGCCTCAATTAATCATTGGAATTTCGTTAATTGATATAATATTATTAGGGTTATGATAAAGTGAAACTTAAAGTACATAAATGTAAAAAGTATTAGATCATTTAATGAAATTCGAAGGATTAATTAGACGTTTCGTAAGCGATTGAAAAGTCAAATATCTCAAACAAAATGAGACGGAAGGAGTAACATATTTCAGAACTATTAAATTATTTTTTAATGTGTGTTATTCTTTCCTATTCGAACCTTTAAAGAAAAATGAAAAAATGAAGCAGCATATCTCTTCAAAATTTTAGGTACAAACATATCTATATAGGGAAACGTTACTTGTGAATATTCCTATTTTATTTACGGCGTAAAAATATGAAATCGCTTTCTACAGAAAAACCGCGTTTTCTATTTTACGGAGTACTACTATTATTAATTACCAAAATAATTCCGCCGTATAAATAAATAATTCCCGCTGCGTTCAATCTTCATGAAAACACATTCCTACAGCTTTGCAGTATTTCACATTTTCGCTTTGTTTCCGAAAGCACACTAATTAATCAGCTATGGAGGAAAACAAAGAAAACTCTCACAGCTACGACTCATTATTCTGTGAAGAATCTACGGTAGAAGAGGACGATGAAGACAACGACACTCTCTCTTTGTGCCACTTCTCCATGGTCGATGATGAAAGCAACCATTCTCTCGTCGCCGGCGGTGGAAGTGACGGTGGCGGCGGCTTAGTTGTAATCGAGAGTCCGAGGTCTTCCTTTGAATTTGAGTTTATAAATCCCCAAACTGAACTTATTCTCAGAAACCCTGATTTCCTTTTCTGCAGACCCGACCCGGTTTATCCAGATACGGTGCAATCGGTGATCTTAACTAATGGAATCGATTCTGTATTGAGCAAAGATCGTTCGGATTCACTCAGTTTTTCTAGATCTCTGAAGGATTATTCAGTAGTATATAGTCAAGTTCAGAAGGTGAACATAACGTCTCTGACAACGATGTCGCCCAAGTCTCGAAGGAGGATGTTTATGTTTGGACCGGTGAAGTTTAAGCCGGAGATGGAGCTTAGTGCTATTAAAGGGAGGCAAAGTCGTCGTCGTGTCCCGAATCCGATGTTTTCCCCGGCCGCGGAAAGCGGAGAGACGGTGGCTACTGGTGGCGGTGGATCATCAAGGAGTAAGAAGAGGAAACAGTGGAAATTTATTGAAGCATTGACGGGTAGGGCCCATTTCTCCGACTTGTTTGCCAAATCATGCGGTTGTTTTCCACTTTCTGCGACGGGTGTGAGGAAGTTGATAGCGGCTGCGGACTAGCTAGTTGCAAATTAATTTTATATTAGATTTTATTTAATAATTTTATGTCACGATATCTCAACGATAACAACGGATACATTGTTATATTATTGATCATGATACTGCATCCGTTGTTATTGATATAAACTCATCAAGATCATTGTAGAGAATGAGGAGCGTTAATAGTTGCCTGTTATGATGGACTTATTTTAGATGCAAAATTTGTTGTAAATATGTTATAATAAACAAAATATAACTCTCACGAGATAGGTTTAACAACGTCAATTGAATCAAGGATGATTTTGGATGTGGTTTTAGACTGAGCCTAAGAGGCTCTCTCGCGCCGCCCACATATCCCCGTTATTTGTTTGCAGGAATCAGTCACACATAGTTTCGAAAGTGTATATTTATAGGGAGTTCATTACCCTAACCCTAAACCACGCGGTTTGGGTAAAATATGAGATAGCTCTTTGGCTTTTACAAATTTTATACGGTTTTACCCACTTACGCAAAGAATCACATGGATAATGGACTGCGTGTTTAGAGTGGACTTTGTCCGCACTCGAGCTTTCCGACTTTGCGGTATCGAGATGGGCCCATCGTCTCGGTTCTCTAACCATGTCGGTTGTCGATGTCTCAACCCGTAATTCGACCCTGGGCTATCACTTATTCTTGTTCGTGAGGACCATCTCGTGACGCCACGCGTGAGGTGCGAGATTCGTATCGCCATAAGCCCCCTGATCTATCTCGAGCTCTCGAGGTCGTCCGACCACAAAGCGTGTATCTCGCCATCGCCATCCAATGCTCGAACTTAAATCGCTCGCGGACTTATTTCCCGTGGAGTCCGACATACGGATTTTCCATGTTCGCTGGCTGCATTTTTTAACCTTAGCAACATTATTTGTCCTTGGACTTTAATGTGTGGCTAAGTTGAAATCGACTTCGACGCCCAGAATGTTGTCGAAGGAATGATGAGATGTCCAACTTGGGACTGCCTCGGTTGAAATTGACTCGATGCCGTAGTCGCCGAAGGAATGTACGAGATGTCCGCATTGGGATTATCTCTTAGACTCGCTTTTTTTTCCTTAGACTCGCTTTTGTCCCTTAGACTCGCTTTTGCCTTGACGATGTTGATTGTCTCAGGCACTTTGTCCGACATGCGGACTATCCTTGTCTCGTCGTGTATCTCGCGACCGCCCAACCAATGTCGCCGCTGAATCACGACCGCCGCCACCGATCGAGAATTCGACAAACCCGACCGCCCAATGATATTATGTAGTTTGAACTTAAATTTGTTACGATTTGAAACTTCGACCAGATTTAGCAATGTTATAACTATTTGGCCAATCTTCGTGACTGTGCTTTTTGTTATTTTTGTCGAAATTTTTACAAGTATTTGATGTCAAACACTTTTGTTGCATGTCGATTCCTATTTCTTTGCTCGCTTTTTCATGAGTATTGCATGTCGATGCTCATTTCTTTGTCTCGATGCCTTTTAGCTCTTCTCCGTCGAGCCTTGGCTTTGTTTGCCGTGGTGCTTTATTGATGTCAGAAGTTGCCCTCAAGTGTATTATGAACCTTTGGTTCTTATTACACTTGCGTAGTTTAGTATGTCGGAAATCGATTTGATCACCTTAGCATTTTTTGTCACACGGACTAGTTCTCGCCATAGATGTATCTTGTTTGAGATCGACTTGATCACCTTAGCATTTTTTGTCACACGGACTAGTTCTCGCCATAGATGTATCGTTTCTCGGGCGTGTGGTCCGACCTTGCGAACCTCCCTCCGCTTTAGCATTTTTGCCCGTTAGGCTCGCTCGCTTTAAGGTCGGGTCGAATTTTTGCCTTGTAGGCTCGTTTTGCTTTTGGCTATATTGAGGATCCGACTTATGGACTTTCCTTCTCGTTGTCGATCGCGCTGCCTTTGACATTTTGTATCGCGTTAGACTTGTAATGTTAAGGTCAGAATCCTAACAAACACAAAAGCATCTCGAGGAAAGACATGTTTATTAGAATATTTATGAAATTGTCACATGGACTTATTATAAGAAATAAAAATGTAAAACAGTAAATTAATCGAGATAAGGCTTAGCTCAAACGTAATACTTCCTCAAGTTGTTGGCGTGCCACCTGCCGAGAACCGTGGTTCCATCACCGTCCGAGTTGGTAGGACCTTTGGAATGAACCTTCGTAACCAAATGGGCCTTCCCAATTCGGTTCTAATTTTCCGGTCGGTTCTTGTCGGCTTGCTTCATTTTTCCGGAGTACCAAATCTCCGAATTTTCTTTGTTGTTGCGTAGTAGAAGAGATGCCCCTGGCTGTCTCCTTTCGTTTGTCGAAACCGATGCCCTTTCGGCTGTCGATATATATTTCCGGCTATGATGTCCTAGTAATTACTATCTAAAAAGACTAGTAATACGTAACTATCATTCCAGATCTCGGTGTCGTGGTGTTTCTTTGTCGTTCATGACTCATGACACATGACTGCCGAGAGATTTGGACTGGTCCGAACTCGATGCCTTAGATTTTTGGTTCCATGGAACTTTTAGCTTCACTGGTTGTCGATCGAAATGATCATGTTGCCCGACCTCGATGCCCTAGTAAATTCTCTCCTTAGAGTCGATTACGCCGTTGTCGACTCGACTTCGATGTCATTGCGTTTTCATCCCATTAGACTTATAAATGTTGATCGCCGACATCGAAGGCATCCGACTTGCGGATCCTCGTAGACCGCTGAGTAGATCCTCGCGGAGTGGATCCCCGAGATACGCAAGACACTAGTCAAAAAGTCACAATAACCATGTGGATAGTTCCCGAAATAAGAAGGCTCTGCCCCGCCATGCTCGCTCAGAGAGTTCCAAAATAAGATAGCTCAACCTTCCGTGGGGAGAGTTCTCAAAATAAGAAGGCTTGTTCCGCCACGCCGCCAGAGAGTTCACAAAATAAGAAAGCTCGTCCCCGCCACGCCGCTGCTAGAGAATTCCAAAATAAGATAGGTCGATCCCGGCATGGGAGAGTTCCCCAAATAAGATAGGTCGATCCCGGCGTGGGGAGAGTTCACGAAATAAGAAGGCTCTGTCCGCCACGCGCCGGCCAGGAGAGTTCCAAAATATGATGCCGAGTCGAGCTCGGACTTATTAAAGATTTGCCCATCGGTGAGCTCCAAAATAAGATGCCGAGCCGAGCTCGGACTTATTAAAGATTTGCCCATCGGTGAGCTCCAAATATGATGCCTAGGCCGAGCTCGGTCTTATAAAAGATGATGCCGAGCCGAGCTCGGTCTTATAAACGATTCGCTCAAGAGAGCTCCAAATATGATGCCGAGGCCGAGCTCGGTCTTATAAAAGATGATGTCGAGGCCGAGCTCGGTCTTATAAAAGATGATGCCGAGCCGAGCTCGGTCTTATAGAAGATTCGCTCGGTCTTATAGAAGATTCGGTAAGTTTTAAATTTATTATTTTACCGGAACACCCCAAGTGCAAGGCACGTTGTAGTGGGTATTACCGGGTCGTCCAAGGAATCGAATGATGTCGGAAATAAAAATACGCTTAACGCATCGTGAATTGTCACGATAAATCTAATTAAAATAATAAAGTTCCTACAAATTCTATGGTCCTAAATAATTTCTATTAAACTAATAAAACAAAAGAGATCAAATTAACACTAAAGGAAATAAAAATTGAAAACAACAAATTAAACCTAAATAAACTATTGAATCTAAAATCCAAATTGCTATGAAAATTACTGACTTTCTTCTTAGTGTAACGAGACAAAGAGGGCAACAAGGATTCTACCAAACAACCACCACCCAACCAGTTTGTGAGATGAATCAAATTTCTTGGTGTGATCTAACTTAAATCCAATCGAATTTCTTTAATCAAATTTATTTGATTGCTCCCTTTCTCAAGTAAAACAAAATTAACAATAACAGAACATGATCATGAGTTCATTTCCGAATCTCTTACCCAATTAACAATAAACTAATCTCTCGGAATATCATTAATCAGATCGAATGAAGGGTTCTATGTAAATTTAATTCTCATCAAATTCAAAACAACAATCGTTTCATCGATTTTTCAATCTAACAAAACATACATTCAAACAATTCAAAACATTCGATAAAGAAAAATAAATTCAAACTCACTAATAATGTTTCATCAAAATCTCCTGGTTGTGGTGATGTTGTAATGGTTTCATCCCATTGTCCCATCTGCTGAATTGCTTAGCCTTCAATCATCTTCGATCTCCAAAAGAAAATTGAAAGAAACAAACTCATGTTTTTGTGTGATGTGGTGCGGCTGCTAGGGTATGCGGCTGTTGTGTAATGATGTGTTGGTCTCCTATTAGGGTTTAGACAACACGCCTATTTATAGAATTCTGAGTCGGTGTCGCTGGGCGGTGGCCGGACGCCCGATCCAGGGTGTTAGAAATCTTCGAGTCGGGCTAAGCCGGGAGCACGCGACGCCCTATACAAATTTGGACGCTAGTTCAAAGAAAATCCTCAAGATCCTCGAATCCATCTTCTCCTCCCGGATGCCACCATTCTCAGACGCCCGGCCTGGTGGATCGGGCATGCAAACGCTGCTCAAGATATCTTTGGAACTTCCACCTTCAATTTGCATCTTTTTTCCTTCCATTAAATCTTTCAAGTAGACATCTTTAAGCTCCTTCCATTGCATGCAAGCGCACTACAAGATGATAAACACGGGCAAAGTGTAAAATCGCACATAAATAGATAAAACCACGTAAACAACTCGATTTTTTTGGGGAGATTTTGCATCATTAAAACAAAAGAAAATTTATAAACCTATACTACCATGCAAAACTACCTCCTAACCGGCCGAATACCGGTAGTTGCTAGTAAAGTTGGATAAGTACGGTATCGATCCTCGTGAAAAGGGCTATTGAATCTAGCTTATTAATTCTTCTTTATTAACCTAAACCTAAACTAAAACGGAAAATAAACCGACAGAGGATTGTTAATCCAAAGCCGGGAAGGATAAAAGCGATAAAAACATAAATAAAACTACATCTACGGAAGCGGTAAATCTATCTAATCGAACAACCATAAACGAACCATGATCAACCTCTTCCCAACAACCATCACCCCACCGAAAGAAATAAGATCAACACACATTCATTCACAAGTTATCTTGGATTATTATCTTATCTAAAGGAGCGCTTTCCTCTTCCGATTTATCACGCCATTAATTAGTTTACCTTCCGGTCTTAACTAATATCGATACAAATCAAAGATATGGATGAAATCCTAATCTAACAACATTATCCTCAACTTCCGCTTGTTGGAATAATAATTGTCAATCTCCTCACGACAATCTAATGAATCTATTAACTTTCGTTATCTAAATTGATTAACATATAACCATATAAATCATGAAAGAAAACAAGAACAACTTAATGAAATAAACACGTGAAAAATCATATCTTTCCGGTAACGGTGATATCCTCAATTCAATTCTAAGAAAATATTGCATCGAATTAATCAAATTGTGGTCCTCTCGTAAACCTAGATATTTAACCTACTTAACTTCCGCTATGTATAGATTAAAAATCTAATCTTTCCTATGGCGATCTAAACTACACCGACTTCCGCCACACGGTAGCATCAAATCATACAATCATCTTTCGATATATATATTGCAAGATACAATTGAACATAGAAAAAGAAACAATTATAAATAAAACTTACAAAATATCCATAGAAAGGAATCAAAGTGCTGCGAGGAAAAGGATTACATGGCTGCTCCATGGATGAAAGCTTCAAGCCTTCATCATGCTCGAACAAGAAGGAAGAAGAACAAAATAAAAGACCTAATCTAACCTCGATCACCGAGCACAAGCGCCGGGTGATCGGCCTTGAAAGCTCCTAAAGCGCTGGCCGCCTGCGTGTAATTTTCGTATGAAAATCTGATGTAATTAGGGTTGGAATCGCAGCTGCTTTTATAGAAAAATCAAGTCGGTTGTTACAAGAAAGGTGCCGGACGCCCGTCCATAATGTCGGACGCCCGTTCACTATTTTCAGCAACAGCATCCAAACTTGTAACGCTCATATCTCGGGCCTCGTAAGTCGGAATGGAGTGATTCAAAATCCTGTAGAATCCTCTCTTCAAGACCTACAACTCTTCTCTTGAGGTCCAGAGTCAAATCGGTTGTTATCATATCAAGAACTGCGTCGGAAGTCGGGACTACCCGAATCCCGATTTCCCAACATTCATCTTGATTGATTTCTTTCCTTATATCTTTCAATCTTCCATAACTTTGATTGATCCTTTCCAATCACGAATTTGGCTCTCTAAAATCCTCTCTCCCATCATCAATGAGTATCTACAACAATAGGAAAACATACCAAAGCCGTAACGTATTTCCAAAATAACATAAAATCATCAATTACGCACATAAATCGTTACGCTTTGAGATTTAACTATTAAAAACATCATTTACTCAATATTTCAATATAAAGCCCTATTTCTATGAAAATAATACATATATGGGGAAATTGATATAAAATATATCGTTAAAAACACTATAAATTCACCCTAAACAATTTTGCAATTAAATCGTTTCCACATCCATTCTTTCAATATTTCATTTAACCGCTTAATTTTCTCAGAAAATTAATAAAATAGAAGCATATTATTACGGAATAAAGCGATAAAAACCATAAAAATCACCGTTACAGCCCAAATATGATGCCGAGGCCGAGATCACCTTCGGGCAAGAGGAGTCCGTAAAGCTCGAATGCCGGTGCCCGATATCTCGAGTCTTTGTGGTGCAATGTGATTGTGATAAAAACATTGCATATATAATAAAGACTTACAAAGTGTATAAGAATTTCAAATAACGATTGCAAGAACCTGGAGAGCTAAAGAGATCGGCTCGACCCTTGGAGCTCGAGAACTCGCTCAGGTAGCTAGATACGGTAGATAATTCGCAGCCTTTCTGGCGCCACAAGCGAGTTGTCTTTCCGGTAGAAATCAGACCTTGAAACGGATTCCGATCGGGCACGAAATTTGGAGGGATCGTTCTTCCTCACTTTTCTTCGATGTGACCGGTAGAATTGTTCTTTCGACAACTCAATCTCCGGGAATAAGCCGATCCGGCAAATTTCGCCGTCCGTAATCCCGCTCGCTTTTGGTGCTTATAAGAACTTCTTTGCCACGATCGAGAAATCAAACGAACTCCGATCGGCCTAAAATTTGAGGGTTTGTTTAGTCCTCATAATTGTTGAATCTGACTGGTGGAATTGTTGTTCCAACGGCTCAATTGGCGGCAAAAGGCTGCCGACTTGTCTGCTGACAATTAGGGTTCTCCTATGTCTTTACAATACAGCAGCAATTGTTTGGTGATGATCGGTCACTAAAAATAACTCCGATCGGCATGAAATTTGGAGGGCTTGTTCGTCCCTCCTTATCCTTGAATCTGAACGGTGGAAATTTTGTTCCAACGGTTCAATTGTCGGGAATATTCAGCCGACTTGGAACCTGCAGATTAGGGTTTTTCTGCTTTTTTCTACGTAACTGCAACTTTTAGGCGATGATCTGGCATCGAAACCTACTCCGATCGGCATGAAATTTTTAGATATTGTTTTTATCTCTGTATTATTTAATATGACCGGAGGAATTTTCATTCCAACGGTTGAATTCTTCGTAACAAGTCACGACCAAAATCGCGATTAGGGTTCTGGCTGCGTTTCTATAATACAACAACAACTTCTTTGCAACAATCGGGTGATTAAACGAACTCGATCGGCCTGAAACTTTTAGGTCTTGTTCGTTCCTCGATAATCCTTGATTATGACCGGTGGAATTATTTTTCCAACGGTTCAATTGGCGGAAATAGTCTGCCGAATTGCTCCGCTCCCAATTAGGTTCTCGCTGCGCTTTTGATACAACAACAACTTCTTGGCGACGATCGGGCATCAAGACGCACCGATAGGTCTGAAATTTGGAGGGCTTGTTCGTTCCTCGATAATCCTTGATTATGATCGGTGGAATTGTTTTTCCAACGGTTCAATTGGCGGCAATAGGTCGCCGACTTGCCTCGCCCCAATTAGGTTCTGCTGCTTTTGATACAACAAAGAACTTCTTGGCGACGATTGGGCATCAAGACGCACTCCGATCGGTCCGAAATTTGAGGGCTTTTTTCCCTTCTTATTCAATTTGACCGAGGAATTTTCATTCCAACGGTTCAAACTCCATAAATTAGCCGCCGATCTCGTATGCTTTTGGCCTTATTTTGCCATTAGCATGATCACCATCACTCCTGATCCATCACCGATGTAAGGCCCTCCTTCTAGCGCCAATGACGTTAGCCGGATTTTGTCATGTATAATTTCGGGTCAATTTAATCTAGTGGATGATCAATCAATGATGATTTTGGGGTGATTTTAGATCGAGCCCAAGAGGCTCTCTCGTGATGCCTACATATCCCGTTATTGTCCAGAATCAAGTCACACATAGTTCTTGGAAGCGTATATTTATAGTGGAGTTCATTACCCTAACCCTAAACCATGTCGGTTTGGGTAAAATACAAGATTAGCCCTTTGGGCTTTTACCACCTTTATATGGGCTTTACCCACTTACGCAAGTAACCACATGGATAATGGACTGCGTGTTTAGAGTGGACTTTGTCCGCACTCCGAGCTTTCGACTTGCGGTATCGAGATGGTCCCATCGCCTCTGCTCTCTAATCATGTCGGTTGTCGATGTCTCTACCCGTAATTCGACCATTAGGCTATCACTTATTCTTGTTCAGAGGACCATCTCGTGAAGCCACGTGGGAGGTGCGCGAGATTCGCATCGTCACCCTATATACTAGAGGATTTTTTAGATAACCACATCATCTTTCACAAGACCCTACATATTACTAACACTTATTTACCAGCTATATAAGACCCTACATACTACTATCACTTATTTACCAGCTATATTATATATGTTCTAACCTTATATTACATTCCTCTCAAAATATAAACTGCTTTTGCTTTTAGTTTTGGACCATACTATAAATCCATTTAAAAGTTCAATAAAACATTTATTTTCCTTTTATCCATCATTTATTATATATTCACCAATTTTTTACAATTTTACATTAAAAATAGTCAAAAGTCATTTTTGGACATTTTTTTAATCAAAATTAATGACATCTAACCACTTTCATCAATTTTTTTTTTTAATCATGCATAAAACTTTCAAAATGGATTTATATTTTGAGACGGATGTTGTCAGATATTTTAAGATTTATTTCTCTTACTTTTTCAACTATGTGATACTTCCACAAAATATTTGGATGCGAAAAGAAATACATTTGATTAAAGTAACTCCAATTTAATAAACATGTTTATTACGCATGAATAAAATTGAATGGAATGGAATGATATAAATGTATTCCATTACTACGCTTGGCATATTAAAGAATGAAATAAAACAAATTATATAAAATTACACATTGAGTAATGAGTAGGCAAGGTAGCGGATTAAGGCATGGTAAGACATTGTATGATATGGTTAATAAGGTAGGATACGATATAAGGGACGGGCTTAGGTAGCGTATGGTGTGGTTAGGTAAGGTGGATAGGTAGCCCCACCCCACACCCTAGCTCATCTTACATCCACCCCGCCATACCCACCCCTGGCCTACCTACCCCGCCATACCCACCCCTACATTACCCACCACCTTATCATACTCTACCTTATCTCACCATGTCCCACCTCGACCTACCCACCACCACATCCCACTCTACTTACCCACTCCTACCCTACCCACCACCTTACTCATACCTTACCCACCACATTATCATACCTTACCCTATCTCACCTTATCCTACCCTGACCTACCCATCACCCCACCCTACCATACCTTACCTACCACCCCACCCTACCATAACTTAATCACCACCCCACCCTACCCTACCCACCACCCCAATCTTACCCTACAGTACTGATGATGCTAAATTAAGCACCGCTAATTTAACAGGGCCAAATAAAATCTAAGGATGAACTAAGAAGAATAAGGACGGCTAAAATAATAGTAGAGATGGTGGTTTTGTGGCTAAGTCCAAGAATGTATCTCGGATTGCCTACGTATCCTGTGTGTATTATCCAGAATCAAGCTTTACGTAGTTTGGAGTTGTGTATTTATATTCATAAATCCGCGTTAAGCCCCGAATTATAAGGCGGTGATGTCTATTGACGTTAATAACCCTTATTGGGCAGCTAGCCTCTTTCCCAAGTAATCCCATGGATATTGGGCTCATGAAGTCGGGCCGACTTCTCTGGTCTCGACTCAAACATCTCCTGGCACGGGTGTTCGAGATAGACACTTGTATAACCTCGCTGGCCGTTCAGGTCTTCATTCACACTTGTCTTGTTCGACCGATGAGATGGTTGTAGCTTGATCTCTCTAACACGCCAATGGACCGATCGATAATTCCACGTGGAGGGTGAAATCCCGATCGCCATAAGCCCCTAGATCGGGAGAGAAGCCTTCTCGATCAAGTCGGATCTCGAAATTTGAATTATCTTTCGATGTGCGGTTATCTTTAAAGCGGAAAACAAATTTGTCACACTAATCGATATATGTCGCGTGGGATGACGCCATGCTTTATTATCATTAATAAGCCAGTGGAACACACAGTGGGTTTTATCCTGATTACCGCGCCTCCAACTCTATAACTTCTCACCTTACCTTACCATTCCCACCACTCCACCTCTACCATATCTTACCCACCACCCACCCTACCTTACCAACCACCTCATGCTACCCTACTTTACCCAACCTTACTTCATCGTACCATACTCTACGTGATCACGCCGACCTTACCCCACCACCCACTCTACTCCACCATCACCTACCCTTCCCTACCCCACCCATCTTACCTACCCTACTTCATCACCTACCCTACCCTACCACTCATCCACTCTTACCCCATTACCCACTACCCTACCTTACCACCCACCTATTCTTACTCCATCACTCACGTGTTTTGTCGATTTTAATTTTATCGTATTCCATCCATTTTTTGAATGAATGAAAATGACCTTTTTCATTCTATTGGAATAAAATTTTATTTTATTCCATTACCTCATAATCATATACACAAACATCGGAATGAAAATCATTCCACCTAACAAAAATATCATAAGGTCTAAAACATTTGTAAAGCTTTAGAAAAGCTTTTAATCATTGAGTATCAGAAAAGCATTAAGCAAATATTTTAAAAATATGAACATTTTCAGAGGTGTATAAAAAGGTCCATACTTCTTTTTCTTTTGTGGTATTCCCATCAAATACCCTATCTCTATCCTCGATATACTTTATTAAAAATACATATCCCTACTTTACAAAGAATTAAATTCACAATACTTACATCAAGATCCCTATCCCTATTAAATTCACAATACTCTAAGTGTAAAAGATGTAGGGATAGCTTACAAGTGCACACCCAGCATTTGGGGTGACACTGCTCATCAACCCCATGTAGTGGTGAAGATAAAGTAATATGTAGAGGGTTTTTGCTTTTTCCTATTTTTCATCCCTAGTGTAGTGGATAAATATGCAGATAGTGAGACTCGATACCAATACCCTTAGTCTTTGTGTCTAGTAGGAAAATGTTTATGCTGTAGTGGTTTATAATGTAAAACTTTTTAAAATGGCTTATGTATTGTAAAGAATGATGATGCGATTACCATACACACTTGGTCGGCCCTATGCTAAATTTGGTCTAAGGCGGATTGGTTGGACGCGTGTCTTCATCGGTTTGGTCGATTAGACGACATGACCGGTTGGTTAGTCATATAATATATACTCGATTGGTCGTAATCATGCGCAATACCGGTTTTATATAAATAGTATATAATAATAATAAAACAAAGTAAAAATAAATCATAAATTTAATAATATTTTCCACTGTAACGCGCCACATGTTTAACACTTTTTATATATGTTTTTGCTTTCCAATTGAATTACGCAAGGTCTATCGTGACATCAAGGGCTTTACTTTTTTTTCCCCAAATATCACACATCATTACAAATCAATGCAAGAATCACTTTTTTTTTTGTAAACACATTATATTGCAGGTGATTGAGACGGCTTACACAATTTTTTTTTAAGTAAAATATGTCATTGAGGCCCACCATCTACGCATGGTCGCCCTATGCCGCCTAATGGGTGAGTTCGGCGCAGCCATACATCTTTTAAAAGGCTCACGATCATGGGTGTTTTAGAGAATCGGTTGCTTTAAACATATTCTCTATTTTACCATATTAATCATCATTTAACTTTACTTTATACAATCTCTATTGTAATATAAATGCATCGTAATTTCTACAACGTATAATTTAGATAGAGAATTAGATTTCATATAGAAATTTTTAGATTTTGTATTTTAAAGATTTGAATAGATAATTTACAGACTTTACTGCACATCATTTTTAATAAATCTTGATAATTAAAATCTTTATTCTATATATTTATCTTGCTTCACGTTATCTATCGTAAGTGCTCTTATATGACGTACAAATGTCTTCACACCTTGAAGCCACAATAAAGGCAACATGGCTTCTACATACACAATAGCTAACGTGGCTTATAGAAGGAAAGTGACAGTATGAAAATGTTATCTTTATGAGTTATGACAAGTATGTGTAATATTCCTTATAAATTCATGTAGCTAACGTGGCTTAAAAGACTTTATGAGACGTATGAAAATGCATTTATCGAAAATACAACGACCTGTACACACATGAGGGTAAAAAGTAATAGGTTATTCAACAAGTAGTCCACTCATGACCAATTGAACATGTTAGCTTTGCACTACAGTCATATCATACATAAAATAGCGGAAGAAAACAAACAAAAGAAATATAAACCTAAATGCATAGAAAACAAAATAAAACATCAAATGTCATAACTGGTTAGACTTATATATGAAACAACAAACAATGATCTGAAAAATCACCCCACCGCATCTCTGGAGGCCTTCAGTTTCATCACTTTCTTTTGGTTGTAACCAGGTGCGGATCTATAACTATTGGGCGGCCACGCTAGACTCATTGAGATTCAAGAATATTTTTAATATTAAAACGATATAGTTTATTGTTAAAAACCCGGTCATAATATCATTTGCGGTGGATTGTCACGTTTTTTGACACTATTACCTCCTTACAGCGTCGATCACGCAGAAATGATTGAATATAATGCCGAAGCATGCGTAGGATTTATGCCCCGACATAAGAGATCGGCCACCATAAATGCGGCACTCATGAGACAAAATTATGAGCATAAGTCCACATCGGCGCATGGACCAAGCTCATCCTCATTCATCATATGGATTTATTATTCGCTAAGTGTTCGGAGATCGGTATTTGATCGGCCTTTTCTAAGTGTCTAATCTTACAGGCGTTATCTGCACGGTCAATTGTGAAATTAGAATTGGTGAGTCAACGTCATATCCCACGTGGAATTTGGTCGAGTACCAAAGTCGCTCTCGCTCCTGGGCTTTAAGTCAACACAATAATTGAACGTGGTGATTTGTCGGATCACCGGTTCTACAAACTAAATATACACAAAACAAAGATTTAAAACTATATAAAAGAGATAGCTTAGCTATGATCCAATCTAATACTCACAAACCCTAGCTAAGTCCCGAGGTATTCTTTGATTCACCTAAACGTTCTCGATGTCAAGTAGGTGTCGTTTCAAGCTCTGCAGGAATAGACATTATTTCAATAATCTACCCTTTTATGTCCGGTTCAACGATCCGACCGGATTTAATCGACCTCACACGGTCTCCAATACGGCAATGAAACACTCGACACGCCGATACAAACCTCACACACTAAAACCGAATCCAACAACTCGGTCGGTTTTACTGAGGTGATCTAGAACCCTGGTTCCCGTGATCCTCTTGCAAAATACATATGTAAAGACGATACGTGGTGATACGATTATCAAATGGCCAATTTAACAAACGTGATAAGAATAAGTTCTAGAACTACGGAATATCGAGAATCAACAAATAAACATCAAGAACACCACATCAACAAGCTTTGGTTCGATTTTTCAAAGACTATCATATAACTCGACTATCGGGAAATTAGCTACTCATTCTATCAATATAAACAACAAGAAATCAACAATAAAAGATTAAAAGCAAGAACAACGAAGAAAACGAAATACCGAATATATATATAGGCGTGAGAAAATCGAATCTCTCCAGCGAAATCCCGTCAATAACGCGTCAAACCATGGCCGAGATCCTCCGGATTACAACGATCTACAACTAAACTAAGCTAATTGTCTCGGATTTTATGCAAAGCAAAATATAATAAAGTAATAAAATAAATCCGGTTTACCCAAAGCATGCGAGGATCGTAGTATAGCGATTAAAACGGAGTCGATCCACAGGAATCGAGGTTGGTCTAGTTCTTAATTTTTCTAAAAGTGTCACGAGAAATAAAAAACTAAAAACGAAAACAAATAACTCCACGGATAGGTTGTCAATCCAAAGCCGTGAAAGATAATTACGAACCGAACTAACTAAGTTAATTCTAATCTATAAACTAAGAAGACAATAAAATTGCTACAATTACTATGATGAAGACGTAAGCAAAACAAAGACAACGATTTTTCTTTCAAGTAATTTAACAACTAACGTTGATGATCCAATCGATTCCCGCAACCCTCAATTTCGACTCTAGATTATCTTGTGGTGATTTAACGAAAATTGTGATTCACCTATCGAAGGTATGAACTCCTAATCTTTTAGAAAAGTTCGCCTATCAATCTTTTATCTTTCGATTTTAAAGATTAACGCTTTCATAACAAAGTGTGAAATCTCTCACTTTCGCAATCTAGATATTCAACCTAACAACTCTCGTTATTTTTAGGTTAAAAATCTAATCTTTACTACGGTGATATAAGGTTTAACGACGATTCTCATCAAACGTTAAACATCAAAACAACAACCATCTCTCGATTTAAATTGCATAATCAATAAGAACATAATAAAGATACAAACTTTGATAAAACTCACAAAACAATCCAAAAGTCGAAATCGGAGATGTTGCTAAGAATCGGTTTCACAAGCGCTGCATTCTAACGATGCTTTTAGCCTCTCATCATCGTATGATTCTTAAATCATTTGATTACAATTGGCTGATTCATGTGTAAGTATTCTCCGGGAAATAGTTACGATTTCAACAACAACGATCTTCGATAACTATCTAAGCATTACACCAGATTTACGGGCTTACTATTTTATTTATGGCACAATGCCTATATATATATATATATATATATATATATATATATATATATACTATAAATAAAATAAAAAGAAAAACGAAAAAGAAAAGAAAAAGAAGGAAAATTGATATATGTGTGTGTATATATATATATATATATAAAATAAAAAGAAAGACGAGAAAAGAAAAAGAAAAAGAAGGAAAATTGATATATGTGTGTGTGTATATATATATATATATATATATATATATATATTAGTACTACAACTAAAATAAGAACATGAAAGTAAAAGGAAATGGCCTGAAAAAAACAGGGCATTGAAAGCTGCTGGGATTGGCTCTATTTATAGACAAAGCACCTTGGGCCGGACCTGGCGGGTAGAGGGCCGGACCAGGGCTGGTCTAATCATGACATTCATCTCCTCTTAATTTCCAATTTTCGGATATAAATTATATATTTTGGAATAAAATTTACAAAATTCATATCTTTGAGATTCTAGATCTCCAAATGACATGATTCAAGAGGCATCGGAAATCTCTCGGAAAAATCTACAACTTTCATGAAGGACACTTCTTGAAAATGCCGCTTCGATGGGCCATTCGTTTGTCGAAGATATTTCTCGATTACCACTAAATCGAATCGATTATGCGAACCACTGACCACTTCTCGATTGACCACTTGACCACTTTAAGTCAATTGATGTGACCAAAGCTCGTGACATTCTCTAAATCCTTCCAGGAGATATGATTATACTTCAAAATGTCGATTCTCTGGGTCTTGGCTTATACATCGCAATAAAAATCCACAAATACCCACGTGAAATGACGACGCCGACATTCCGATTTACTAAAATCGGTACAAAACTTATAAAAACACGATAAAAAAATCGATATTTTATATAATACTTACTAATTACATTATTTAGATAAATCTAAGGAATTAATGACTTGATTTGATACATAAATGCTCAAAATGGTATCAAAGTGGGGTGAAATGTTATAATAATATGCAAATGAATTTTTCCGCTCATCACTAATCTATCTTAAAACCTAATCTAAGCTACAAACGCAGAAAAATGATGAAAACGAGTTGGGAAGAAGAGGATAGATCACATGAGGTAGGGGGTAATTATAATGTTTTAATGAGATCACGAGCGCTAGGCGTGCGCCTAGGAGGAAGTGCTGGCGCACGCGCCTAGGATGCCGAAAACACGGATCTGAAACTTTCTCGACTAATTTAACCCGTAGGCGCCACTTTAGCATTTCTCAGGCGCATGCCGACTTCACCAATCTTGATGTAGAATCGCCATAACTTTTGTGTGTACACCTCCAAATCAAGTGATTCAAAATGCGTTAGAAAGATAATGAAATTGTATACAACTTTCATGAATATGTCCATCCATAAAATGCCTCTAAGGTGGATCAAAATACAGATCAATGGAGCGATATGGGTGTAGTACCAACGAGTTTTGATCCGTTTGAGCGATTTAAGCCAGGGCACACGTTCCAACCCTACAGACATGTAACGTTTAAGATTTGGGCACAAAATCATAACAAATACCACATGTAATCCCTACAGGACACTAGGGTGACCGAGAGTAGTATAAATACACCGAAAAGAGCATCGAGAATCCCGGACTCTAAGTCTTAGGTCTCGAAAATGATAACCAAGGTGTAAATACATCAAAAATACAACCAAATGTCTCAGAAAACATATAAAATGAGGTATAAATGGGATATAATCATGTTGGGAATAAAATTTATTTTTGATGATGATTCATCTTATTCAAGAATATGTTTGTTTACACTTTAATTTGATGAAGTCATTGAAACTAATCTGTTATAGTGGAAAGCTAAAGATGTCTAGAGCTGAATGTATAGGTTTACTAGAGTTTGATAATTGTATAGGTTACATCAGATAAACACTTGTAATAGATAGAAGTGTAATAGAAGCCCAAGCCCAAATAAATGAGAAAGCGAAAATCATCTAAGCTGGAAATCACTTAGATATGCTGGAGGTGAACTTATGACTAAAGATGTCACACCAAGGCTCAAGTTCACTCAAAAGCTAGAAGAAGGTAAGTTACATTTGAGGACCACAGACTCGGTTGGCTTATCTATAAGCTGAAGGTTGAGGAACATACTCGAGTATTTGAAGGCTGAGGACACATACTCAGTTAAGAAAGATTGAAGAGCGAGGTTCAAACTCGATTATGAAGATCTTAAGCCGAGAGGCTGTAAAGTTAAAATTCGAGTTAGATGCTGTGATGCCTGAAGCGATTTTTATGGATCTTGTAGAAGACCTAAGTATCATAAGGACAATGATATCTTAGATGATCTTTATAAGGAATGGTGTATGTCCCGATTCGATCCAGCATATATATAATCGGATATATAGTGTCATGAAGTTTTGAAGAAGCGTAAAAACTCAATTAATGCTCAAAGTTAGTTAATGTAAAAGCTGGCGACACACAGTATAAACCGATCAAGCTTCGCTTTTATAAGTCGATCATCCAACAAGCGAAAGTACATTCCAACGTTATAAAGGAAGCAATTTTATTGGATGAAATCTGACAAGTCGGAAAGGTCACCAAATATAGCCGTTACAAAATGAAGCGTTGATATAATTCGAATTCAAAGCGAAATGAGCGTTGGACCTCGCCACTATAAATAGATGACTTTGCACCAAGGATCAAATACCAGGAATTAACAAGATTATAAGCATTTTGTACACAAGTCTCGTTTATTCAATTGCATATCATTTTTTAAAGTCAACAAGATCTTATCTAGAATTCTTGAAGTGTTTCAACCTCATCGATCTTATCCAGATTTTTACACTTTGAAGAACCCTGGCGATTCTCATTAATTTTGATATTAATCAAAGGCTTAGGCGCAGAAACAATCCCGGTCAAGGAGTTGCCAAGAGACAGGATTGTAGCGTTTGCGATAGGGTAGGCCCATGTTTGTGGTAGTAGCTGGTGAAGAGGCAATCAAACCCTCACAGGACCGATGGTTCCAGCGAGTTGAAAGCAGACCATACAACACTGTTCTTTAGTTGTTTAGATAGTGACACTAGGGATTAGTCAAGGACTATCCGTTAGGACATTTTGTAACAAACGTATCTCAAGGAGTTCTAGTGGAATTTTCTCACCACATCAGCAGGGAAAGTGGGTGGCGAGATTACACCACGGAACCACTATAATTCTTGCTCTACTTACTTTATGCATTTACATTCTGTTTATTTATTTTATAGCATTTATATTTGTTATATAGCATCTGAAACCAGCGATTGTTATAAGCATACGATTCTGGCCCGACATTCACGAATTCGATTTTACGCGATTTTCATAGAATCAACAAGATCCGGATAAAGGCTAAAATCTATATCATTTGCCGGTTGACTTCGATTTTGTATAAGTGAGTTTGAACTCGACTCACATTTCGACTCAACTGCACAAGTTAAAAGCGAACTTTAATTGTTAATCAATCACCTTTAGACTAAGTTCTCAGTTAGGTTTTTGGTGACAAGTTTATTCACCCTCTTCTAAACTTGTGTTAGCCTTTTCAAAGGACCAACAAATCACATGAAAGCGATAGCCAATTTGACTCTCAACGTGACCATATTAACCTTTAGGCCCATATCGCTTTATTTCGTCGCATGAGTCCTTGACAGAAGATAGGGATCTAGAACTCCCACCAAATTTTATCCTTATTAATCGTGTAGGTCATTTATATGAAATGATTGGCGATGTGGTGTATGAGACACCTTGTTGGACTCAAACATCCGATTGGCCCAGTCGCCCACCGTCCTCCCATGTATTGACATGATGCGGATCGTCTTTTATCACAAGCATCATTTGCATTACAATCATTGAACCTTCACATACTTGCTAAAACTTGGCTAGACTCATTTGAAGGATCTGAGGTTCTTAGATCTAACCAAGTTAGATCTATCACAGCAATGGACGGATCACGATTTATATATCATAAAAACATAATTAAAGATTTAACAACTACAAGGGGTTGAGATCATGTTACCAATATTAGGAAGAGAAGCCAAGATCTTCCGATGTGTTCTCCAAGCAGCGGTTGGTGGACACCACTTCTTGATTACGAACCTCCTTGATATGCAAAACCAAGAAAAACTTAGAGTTTTCTTAACTTACAAAACCTTGACACAAGAAAACTAATTTTTCCTCTCACTTTTGATATGGTGGTGAATTATGCCAAGTATGTTGAGGCTTGGGAGAACTCTTTTATATAGGAGAGTAAACCTTGTCCTCAAAGTTAAATAATTAAGAGATAATTATTCCAGGTAATCCCTTTATTCCAAATAAAAGATAAATAAAATGATTATCCCAAACAAATTAGAATAAATCAAGTTATTATCTAATATTCCATGAATTATCATTTAACAAATAAAAGATAAATCACATGTCAAATAATTATCCAGAAAACTAATTTCTCTCTAATTAATTAACATATATTGGCGCCACCTTTGGGGTTCACTAAGCCACATAAAATGTCTTTCATGTGTATTATATTATTTAGCCCAATTAAATAATATACATGCATATCAATTATTAATAACCGATTAATTAGTATCACCGCAGACCCAAATAACAAGATTATTAGTCCGAATTACGAAGCCACATGAGGACCATGGACTATAACGGTAGCTCAATAATTAATTATTCGCTCGAGCAAGAATAAGTACATTAATTATTAATTCCGGGATTGCATACCATAAACCCAGGCCAGGCTCTCTGCCGATTATAGATGTATGCTTATGCTCAACTCATGCACAGAGTGAATAAGCGTCCATTGATATAATCACTACATCACGGATTAACCTGGCCATAGATCCATTACGGTGGGAAGTCTCCAGTGAACCAGACTCGAGAATATCTTATCCTTATTTACCATCAACCCACCAGTGATCAATTAGTTCACATATCCCGACCCTAGTAGCTAATTGGTCTAAATATGAACTCGGCCGATCGTTCACTTTCTTAGGGCTAACAAATAGGGGCTGTCTCTCTACTTCCCATGAGGAAGGAATGGATTCCATGTGCGTAGAAAATCGAACTACTCACTCAAATCCGGAGATAGTGCCAATGAGAAGTGGCTTGGAACACATTATTTAAGTAAACACATAACTAACACATCAAACACTACCCGGGACAAGCGGCACCTGTGATCACCTCGAGATTAAGGTTGATCCATATATGATCATCTAATGATTTAATAAGATTCCTCGATTACGGAATTATGAGAAATCTGATTAAATCGGTCGAGTCTATATGAATGCCATCGTATATAAATGCCCCACGTCGGTACCCTACGCGGCAGTCCGGATAAGACTATCACACCTAAGGTGTTAGAGCGCATTATTGGTGTTTTAATCAAGAGACCACAAACTCTGATTAAGTTCACCACGGATTAAATGATTTAGCATATCTCCACTAACTCAATCCTCGCGTGTAATCCATACTTTGAGTTGTGCAATTCTGTCTGAATATCTTAGGGTTTGCGGCGAGTGTATTACCAGCAAGCACAAAGCAAGTAATAAGGTGAGATAAATTCTGTCATTCATTATTAAAAATAATTACACAAATTGTCTTTGGAGGCACTACACAACAACAATCTCCAACTGCGAAATGACAAAACAACGATTGTTTTAGAGCACACCATTTCTCATCTTATTCACAAGCTATTAAAAGGTGAATTTTGTGGTTTTTAACGCTTTATTTTATAACAACTTCTCATGTATTTCATTACTATTTATAGTAAAATAAAGGTTTAAGCGGAAATATTGAAACATGTGTTTGGAAGCGTTTAAATGCAAAACCGAGGCTAATTATGTGACTTTATCGATAAATATCAACGTTGTATTTGCGATATTACATTTTTGCATCTTTCTCGTGATTGTAGGTACCTAAATACGTCATGTGAAGTGATGGAATGAGCTTAAACAATGATCAAGAGATGAAATAAAGCTTTGGAAAATCCCGTAAGCGACTCGTAATCGGCGGGCTAGTCAAAAAGGTGTTTTACGAAGAAGAGTCCTTAATGAAAGTTGTAGAGTTTTCCGCAGAGCTTAATTATGGCGTTAGGATCATAATTTTTGGAGAGTCTACAACTCAAGATATGAATTTTAAGTTTGAGTTCGATTCAAGAAGCAAACCGGCGTTCAACGACCGACTCCATTTAAAAGGATTTGTTCAACGGCCCGCCTCTTTATTACTTCACATATATATATATCACGCATAATCAACCACAGGAGACAATTTTTTCTGAGCCGCAAATACATAGAGAACGGCCGACTTTTTCATTTTATTTTTCCTTTATATTTTAGGTCAAAAACACAAAATTAGGTATGAATTTCTTAACCATGAGAGCTAATTCGCCCATCAAGCAAACTAGGAGAGCGTTTCAAGCGGATTTTAGTTTTGATTATTGTATTGATTGATTTCTATCAAAAGGTTAAAACTTTTGTATCGTTTTCATATCGTTTTACATTTCGATCGATAGATTATTTGTATAATCCGACAATCCGTTGATAGCGATTAATGGAACCTGAGTCACTTATACAAAAGTTTGAATCTTTTAAGCCAAATTATACTTGAAAGTTGTGGTTTTAAGCGGTTTAGATTTTTGGATATTGATAAATATCCCCACCCTAGAGCGTTAAAGGATCAATTTTTGATAAAAGATTGTGAATAAAATCATCTAAGCAATTAGAGATTTGGGCATTGAGTTAGGTGTAATAATCGTAGCTTGCAGGATAGAATCATTTTGATTAATAGTTTGAAACGGTATTTGTTTGATTAAATGGACTGCGGTGTTTGCTTGCCTTTATATCAACTGTATTTGGATAATTATTTCAAGCCTTCACCCTAGTTGTTGATTATTATTTTTACGAAATTTCTTTATTCATCTGCTTATTCACTTTCGTTTTTCTTTTGTTCATTGTTTATGAATTAGTATAAACTTCGTGACATTTGCAACTAAAACTTGAATCGATACAACCCAATTCCCGTGATCGACTCGGTTACACCATTTTGCTACGACCTTGCATGAGGCCCACGACCGGATTATAAATTTTATAACTTGTTTGATCGTTTTATTTATTATAATCCGTTTTCTACAACAAGTTTTTGGCGCCGTTGCGAGGTGGTTGTAGCGGTTGTGTGTTTATTTTTGTTTTTAGTTGTAAATCTGTGCTTGATCCGTTAACCTTCAAGGCAAGGTTGGCCTGCTTGATTTTATTTTCGGTGATTCATTCTTTGATCGGACCCTAGTTTTCTATTAAAAATAAAAAAAAAAAAATAAAAAAAACAACAACAACTTTAGAGAACGACCCATTATAAGGCCAAAAGCAAAAACCAAATAGTTGACCTAGATTGTTTGTTTTTGTTTACCTAATTTTTTTTTTAATTGGTTAAAAAAAAAAAAAAAAAAAAGAGGACGCACATTGGACGTGAGCTTCACACCCGGTGTGCCAATTTTCCACACTGTGAAATTTTTGTAGTAAAAAAAAAAGCCCTTGCCTTTCTTTTGCGACCATAGATTTTCACTTGATTGTATGCTTACATGCAAGTAAATCGGGACGCTTTAATTTTCAATCCGGAGATCGAGCGTCTGTTATTGTTAGTCCAAACCCGAAAAGAGGCAAATCTCTTTAAAGTGGTCACTCGATAGAAAACCTTGAAGAAGCTTGCAAGGAAGAACTTGAAGAAACCGTTATCACAATGGTGACAATAGAGCGGTCATTGCAGATTATGCTATGCGGGAGCCATCACGGTAAACCCTATTTTAGTAGCCTTGCACGAAATCGCTTGTGAGACCAACAGTGAGACACTGGTCTTATTCGGATGCTTGACGGCATCTATCTTTTATATACTGCACTTACGAAAATCAGCATAATCATGTCCACGCCTTCACGGAGATCAGCAGACCTGACCCCGCGTTCAAGGAGTTTACGAGGATGCTATAAAATTAAAGCTTTTCCACTTTCTCTGCGAGGAGAAGCAAAGAGTGGTATAACTCTTTAACCCTCGATCTATTACCCACTTGGCGGGACTCGAGAAGGAGTTCTAAGTCGAGTATTTTCCACCTCAAAGGCCTAATGATGCGGTGACATTTTACGCCATGAAAATGGATGAGTCATTCTTCGATGCTTGAGCGTTTCAAATCTCTTTTGCGTCATTTGCCCCGTCATAGCCTAGATCTACAGCGTCAAGTCAACACTTTCTTTAGTGGTTTGGTTGAACTAACCAAAGGATGGTGAATAGTTCATCACGGAGAGCTTTTAAGAAGACACCCGATGAAGGTTGGGCTTTATTTGAAGATATAGCTAGATATAACTATGCTCAGCCATGCTCGAGGCAATTCTGACCCGTCTGTTCCAAAGATTGAAGTCAATTCTCGAATCAGGTGATCGCCATCGCTGCGGCAGTGACCCAGGTGGCCGCTCTTACTCTGTCCCCGAAAACAAATCACACCTACTCATCCTTATCAGCGAGCGCTCCAAGTTACATCTTTGCATTCTTATTGCCAGTTAGTCACGTGATTGACCAATATCAATTCAATCTGTCACGAATTACCAAGTCAATCTTTGTCAAAGTATGAGGCAGTACCTCCGATTATTTGCCGGACTTGTGGTCTACAAGGGCACACTTCTACAACTTGTCCCTAAGCAGGGAAAATGATGAAGTCAATGCTTTTACTCGTGAAATAAAACCAACGATTCCCAAATCAATTTTAGCCGAATAACTTTGAATCGAGTTATAACCAAACCGAAATTTTAATCAAAACTACGGTTATAATCGAATCAAAATTCCAACTCGAACTATCAAAATTCCAATCGAATTACTCTCAAAACCGAATCGAGTTGAATTCTCAGCAGAGGTTCAATCGGGCATGGCACGCGCAACACCAATTCTCGCTTATCAAAACCAGTCTAATCAACATCCTCCGGATTTCAAAATCCTCAAGGGCCATCACAGGTCCAATGATGCTCCTACCAGATCTGATTTTGAGAGCAACAAAAACTATTAAAAATCGGAGGCGGTTGGGACGATTAGGTGGCTTGACTAGCTTCACGACCTCGAGGGTCATCTGCCAGATTTCACGAAAGAAATCCAAAGAAGCGACCAAGTGGCCCAAGAGCGATTTGAACCAAACCGGTATCAGATTCGACACCAACCACCCCTTATGGTAGGAGGAAACTAGTGCCATGAATTTAAGATCCGGCACTCAACTTCAGGAAATCCTGTGATTCAATCCGGAACCGAAGCAGGTAGACCCTCACCACTGATTAGGTGGGAGGAAGTTGAAGACCCAATCCCCAACGGGTGAAGAAAAAGAGGAAGATGAGATAGAAATCGAAGAAAGAATTGGTGGGTGACCAGCACGGCCGAGAAATCTGAAAAGTGAGTCGAGAGGAGGATCCACTTGACAAGTAAGAAGGCACGGTGAGATGGAAGGATTTAGAAGATAAGTTGCATTAGTGCCTCTTACAGAGAGTTTTTTCGAAGAAGAATTGAAGAAACTTCATTTCACCAAGGAAGAAAAACATCCCTTTATGCGAGGACAAAATGCGAGAAGGTACTCGACATACGAAAAACACTCCAAGTTAATCTACCTTTATCCCGATGTGTTGGTTGAGATGCCCAAATACACCAAATTCATAAAGGATGTAGTCTCATCTAAAGAAGTTGAGAAGTATGGAAAGAGTAACTTAGTGAAGATTGTTCAATGATGAGTTATGAAGAGTTACCAATTAAGAAAGATGATCTGGGCGATTCGTCCTTACTTTTGCAAATTGGAGGTCTTATTTTCACCAATTCTTTATGTGATTTAGGAGCTTCTAATTAGTCTTATGCCTTTATATGTGTGTCAAACGGCTCCAATTAGACCATCTTTTGGAACTACCACTATGAGTATTCGATTCTGACGGATCATCCAAGAAAGCAGCGAGGATTTTGAAAGGATTTGTTGGATTCGGTCGATCGATTTACCTTCCTGTGGATTGGTATGTCTTGGACATCCAACAACCCAATACACCCACGATTCTTGGACCGACCTTTTATCTTCTTGCTAGAGCCCTCATTGATTGTGATGATGGTGCTAAAGTAACTTTGCGTGTTGGAAATGAAGAAGTGAGCTATAGTGTATCTAAAGCTATCAAAAGACCTTACGAATGTCAACCGGCTACTCTATCGAGGAATCATTTGATGATTTGGTGATTTTCTAGAAGAGCAAGTCCTTGCGCGTGAGATTACGAATCGAGCGCTTGATCGATAATGAACCAATATGGTAGGATAGATTTGAATGAGCTTGGGTGAGGGTGAAGATGAAGTTGTAGTGAGTAGTAGAACCTTCGCCTTGGAGGAAGTAGATTTATTAGAAGCTATGTTGCTCTCCTACAATAATTTGCAAAGTAAAGTTTTAAAGTCTAGTTTGGAAGACCCTCAGATTGACCTTCGAGTTAAAACCGTTGCAGAAACATTTAAAGTATGTTTTCACGAGAGAGGGTAATCGGCTTCCAGATTAATTGTTTCCATTAGGTGACGGAGGAAGAAGAAGCGAAGTTGTTGGCCGTCTTGAAAAGAAATGAGAAAGCTTTTGGGTGGCGGTGGGAGATATCGAGAGGTATATCTCACGGCGTATGTATGCCTGAAGATAAAAATCGAAGAAGGAGCCAAGCATATTAGACAACCTCAAAGGCAGTTAAATCCTGCGTGCGAGGAGGTGGTGAAGAAAAGAAATTATCAAGTTGCTTGATATAGGATCATATATGCAATAGGTAGCGGTGATTGGGTGTCCCAGCGCGTGGTGGTCTAAGAAGGTGGTATCACTTTGTTGAAAAAATGACAAGGGAGAAGAAGTCGCGTTGAGATTAGTCACCGAGTTACCGTGTGTATATCGTATAGGAAAGCTGAGCGAAGTAACCATGAAGGACCACTTCCCCCTCCCATTGACCAAATGCTCGAAAGCGTTTGGCGGGACACCCTTTCTTGCTTCACGGGCGGATACTCGGGTACTTCAGATCCTATAAACCGTTGATCGAGGAAAAACTGACGCTTCACTGCCCAGTATGGTACTTTCGCTTATAGGCGAGAATGCCGTTCGGCCTCTGTAATGCTCCGGCCACTTTTCAAAAGATGCATGTTAGCAATTTTTGGCGGGCTAATTGAGAAATGCATGGAGGTCTTTATGGAATGACTTCTCGGTGTTTGGTAACTTCGTTCGATGATTGTCTTGCTGTCTGCGGACAAGGTGCTTGGATGTGTGAGAAGAACCTAATCCTCAATTGGGAAAAATGCCACCTTATGGTGGATGAAGGATTGTTCTTGGCCATAAAATTTCAGCTAAGGGCATAGAAGTTGATAGGGCCAAAATAGAGGCCATAGAAAGATGAACTACCCTAGAACGTGAAAGAAGTGAGGAGTTTTCTTGGTCACGTCGAAACCTTCATGGGAGATTCATTCAAGATTTCTCCAAGATCTCAAAACCTCTATCAACTTTGCTTAAAGAGGCGTCGTTTTCAACTTCCGACAATGATTGCAAGTGTGCCTTCAAGAAGCTTAAACATCGCGCTGATCTCCGCTCGGATTCTGAGTCTCTCCGGATTGGAACTTACCATTCGAATTAATGTGTGATGCTTCAACTCGCCCGTTAGTCATGCGGTTTTGGGGCAAAGACTTAATGGTAAATTCCAACCTATCTCATACGCCAAGCCATTACAGAATCCGGCACAAGCAAACTACAACACCACGGAAAGGAACTTTTTAGTCATTGTCTTTTCTATGGACAAGTTCGGAAGTTTTTTTTGGGTGCCAAGGTGATTGTGCGGACCGATCACGCAACTCCGCTTGTTATTTGATGAATAAAAGGGCGCAAAACCGGTGACCACATTGCGTTGGATTCTTACCGCTCGGGAGTTTGATGTTCATATTAAAGATATCAAGGGTAGTGAAAAACGATGTGAGACCACATATCAAGTGTTGCCCGTAAGTAGAGGAAAATCCACAAGACATCGATTTATATTGCCCTTTGAGAGTGTTATGTGCGTGAATAGTTGCCGCGTCGATCCTCAGTGGTATTCTTGATAGATTAATTACCTCCCGTTCCTGATATATCCGAATCCCAAGTTTTCGTATCGGAGAAGAAGAAATTCTTCTCTCGATCTCGAAATATTATGCGGGAAGAACCATATCTTTTTAAACTCAGCGTAAAGATGGGTTGCTTCGCGGTGTGTCCCGAATCCGGCAGCGGGACATAATTGAACAATGTCGTAGTGGTCCCAGCTGGCGGCCACTTTGGTCCTGGAAGACCGTTGCGAAGATATTCAATCTGGTTTCATGGCCCTCGATTTTTAAGGATCTGAAGCCTTTTGTAAAAGGAATTTGTGATAGGTGCCAAAGAACCGGTGCTTTGACAAGGAGATATGATATGCCGTTAAAACCCATTTTAGAGTGTGAGGTGTTGGAGATGCTGGGGATTGACTTTGTGGGTCCTTCCCGTCCTAAATGCGGGAATAGATACATCTGAATCTGTGTAGACTATGTGTCTAAATGGGTGGAGGCTATCGCTACCTCACAATGACCATAAAGCGGTCATGAAATTTTAAGAAAAATATTTTGTGAGGTTTGGCTGCCTGAGAGCCTTTAATCAATGACGAGGGGCCTTGGCTTTTTTGTAATCGACCCTTTGGACAAGGTATTAGAGAAATATGGTGTTCGGCATAAACCAATTACACCATACCATCTATGACAAGTGGTCGAGTAGGCGTAGTAACGAGCCTCAAAGAAGATCTTAGAAAGGCAGTTACTTGATCATCGGAAGGGCTGAGTCTAAAATGGATGATGTCTTGTGAAACTACAGGAGGACGACACAAGACACCTATGGGTACATCTCCGTATCAAATGGTTTATGGAAAGCCATGTCATTTGCGGTCGAACTTGAGCATAAAGCTTATTGGGCGGCGAAGTTTTGAACTTTGATTCCAAAGCTTGTGGTGACCTGAGACTTCAGCAATTTGCATGAGCTAGATGAGTTCGAGGCTCGAGGGCCTCACGAGCGCCAGTGAGTAAGGGCGAGAATGAAAGCTGCTCCATGATAAGAAAATTAAGCAAAGAGAGTTCCATGCGGAGAGCAAGTCTTGCTATACAATTCCGGTTACATCTGTTTTCTGGAAAGCTACGGGACACGTGGTCCGGCCCGTTCGAGATTTTGCAAGTCTTTCCAGCGGAGTGTTGGAGCTAAAAGGAATTGGTGATCGACCGTTTAAGGTAAGCGGTCAAAGGTGCAAACATTACATTGATCTACCAAAGGAAGGCACCTTTGATTGTTCGATTACTCGACATATTTGAGTGTGAATCCTGAAGTCGATGACTTTCTGAGTTTGCACGGATTTATTCACGAGGCCCGTTATCGAATCACCGGTGAAGTCTTATTTGGAAGTTGGGATATGGAGCGTATTGGAAGGAAATGCATCACGAAGAGGAGGAAGGAGGAGGAAATCAACGGCTAGAAAGATTAAAGGAGCACAGGAGAGTTTGAAGAAGCGGGATGCCTGCATGCATGGTTGTTTTCGTGGTTACATTCTTTGACAAAGCTCTTTTGATAGAGTGGTGGCCGAAAGATCAAGTGGCCCGATCCGGGTTGAACTTTCACTAATCGTCGAAGCCCTCGGCGTTAAACAAAAAGCGCTCGGTGGGAGAGCAGCCCACCATTTAACCATTTCTCTTTTTTGTTTTATGTTTTGTGATGTTTTGATGTAAAGTTGTATTCACTTTGGGTTTAATCAAGAAATTTGTTTGGTTTGCATCTTTATTTAAAGTCGACGCCCGTTTTCTCTGAATAAAGCCGTTGTTCTTTGATTAAACATTAGTTGATTTGGATATTTTCATTTGCATATATAGCACTATCTTATTACATAGATGCTCTGCATCTTCCTCGTTTCATCCTTTCATCATGCATCCTTGTTAATTACATGTTTATCTTTGTACCTTTGTGTTCTCCTTTCTCTACAACTATCTCGTGCCACGCTTCCCGATTTCCCCAAATATTTTGGTGTGTCTATCAAGTAATCTGAGGTTACTTTAAGCTATTTATTGACACAAAGCCTTCTACATCTGAGGATCGTTGCCTTTTTCATGCTACTGACTGCTTTCAGCGAGCCGAACCTTTACTAAATCATTAAGTACTTTACTTTACTTTATTCTGCACAACTTGAGGACATGTTGTATTTTTAAGTGTGGGGAGGGATAAATTGTGTACTATATACCTTCGCTCATATCATGATAAGTTCAATGAAAAATGCACAAAAATTTGAACTTAATGTCCCGAGTGAGCAACTACATGCCTATGTTCAATGTTTAAACTTAATGGATGCACGAGATTGTGTATGCTAGATGAGTTAGAGGGTTCACACGACCACTTATTTCACGTGTCTTATCAAATGGCGAGCTAATTTAAAAAAAAAAAAAAAAAAAAGGGTTAGATCCATATAGGTTAAGCATTCTTGATTAGCTTATACTATGTGCTTAATGCTATATTTTAGTAATAGTTTGGATTTAAATTCAAAGTATGACATATTATGAATATCATAGAGTTTGAATGTGATAAGTAAGTCATTGCCAAAGTCTTGAAGTAAGTAATAATAAATAATTCATTACTTGAGGCATTATGCTCGAGTAGGTTTGTATAGCCCGTGGCTTAGAACCAAGCCTTGCCCGGCCAGAAATCTCATATAAGTAGTGCTAATTGATAATAAATGTGTGTGTCGAAGGCTGGTTTATGATTTGAGTGAGGTAGGGCGTATCACGAGCGTCTATACCACTATGAATGACCGATAGCTCACGGCGATCCCGGAAAAGTTGCCTTATGATTTGGGTAGTTAGGGCATATTTCAAAATGTCCTATTCTCTTATGTGGGCAGAAGCTCATTTTTGATGTGTGCTAAAAGTGAATTTGAAAAAAAAATGTATAATAAATCGGAAAAAAAAATTTCAAGACTTGGCCAATGATGATTTTATACCCAGTATAAACTCTTATATGATATGTTGTAGGAATCATCCTCACAAGTATATCGAAATGGTTTGATTACTTTCTATTATATTTTCGCATGCATCCAAGCGTCATACATGCTTAACTTAAGTGTGATACTAGCTAGTTTTGCTTGACTTAAATTCAAGTTGGGAGTGCAGTGGAAGTTTGATATGGCCCTTGCACACAAACACTTGGGTGAATTTCTACTTAGTTACTACGCACTTTATTTAGTATCCACTCATTACGTGATTTAGAGCTAGGTTTTGTTTTGTTTTGCTGGGGCGAGCAAGTTTTAAGTAATGGGGGAGTTGTTAAGGGTGAAATTCATGGTTTATTCTACGTTATTTCCGTAACAATATCCTTCGTATCTTTATGGTTTTATAGAAAATCATTGGTTTTATCTAGATATTGAGCAAGCGTGTTTTCTAAATGTCTAAGTGCATAAATAGAGAGCTAATTATGTGATTTATAGGTAAATATCGTTATATCAAGTGATATTACATTATGCACATCTTTATCGTGATGGTAGGTACCTAAATATGTCATGAGAAGTGATGGGATGAGCTTAAACAATGGTCAAGTGAAGATCTGAATGGAAGGAAGATGGAGATAAAGCTTGGAATGAAGCATTCAAGCGTCCCGAACTTCCGACGCGCAGTTCTTGATCGATATACACTGATTTGACTCTCGACCTCAAGAGAAGAGTTGTAGGGCTTGAAGAGAGGATTCTACAGGATCTTGAATCACTTCATTCCGACTTACGAGGCCGAGATATGAGCGTTACAAGTTTGAATAATGATGTTGTGGTATTGGAAAATCAAAAAACGACTAAATAATGTGACGGGCTAGTCAAAAAGGCGTTTTCTGAAGAAGAGTACTTAATGAAAGTTGTAGAGTTTTTCGAGGGCTTAATTATGACGTTCGGATCATAATTTTGGAAGTCTCTGTTTCGAGATATGAATTTTAGAAGTTTCATTTGACCTAATTACAAAAGAATTGCTTCAACCGACTCAAGAGACTTTTATTTCAGCCGACATCAATATTACTTATTGCAGCCGCTCTCTTTTCCCTTATATATACATGCATACATTAAACCTAATAGACAATTTTCATACACAATTTTTTTCTGAGCAGCCACCAATTCACACAGAGAGGAAGGGCCGACTTTTTCTTTTTCCTTTATATTTTTCATTCCAAAACACAAAATTAGGGTGAAAATTTCTCAACAATGAGGCTAATTTCTTCATCAAGCAAACTAGAGAGCGTTTCAAAGCGGATTTTGGTTTGATTATTGTATTGATTGATTTCTATCAAAAAAGGTTAGAACTTTTTTGTATCGTTTTCATATCGTTTTACATTTCGATCGATAGATTATGTGTATGATTCGACAATCCGTTGATGACGATTAATGGAACCCCTGGTCCGTTTGGGGCGTAGTGGTTTCAGAACATGCCTGGGTTGAATCTTTCATTTTCGTTTTAATTTTGTATTATTGTAATTGCACTATCTATTGAATAATATGAATAAAATTGTTGTATCTTTTTATTTGGTGCATCTTTTTTTTGCCCATACCGTAGTACGGACCTAACATAAAACACTTAAAAAACGCATTGGTCTGGAGTAGAAGGATTACGGTCGACAGAGAAGTGCCGGGTTCGGCCTTTGTGGATCTTTCGGCCTTGTTGGGAGATGTCCCAATTTTTATGCCCGACGATGGCTTCGAAGAATTAGTGCCGAACGATTATACAATGATCATGCGAAAAAAAAAAAAAGCATCTGAGGTGTTTTAAGTGAAAATAAAGTATCATTGCGCGTGCGGATGTACTGCCGGAAACTTCACGTTCTTCACGTTTGCTCCAGCTCACGTTCCTGATGCTTGATAAATAATGAAGTGGTTGGCCTTTTATGAATAATTATAATAAAGGCAGGCAGAAGTAGTTAAGACAAAATTATTAAACTATATTCTTATCCAAATATTTATCCACTTATTTATGCAATCTATGTTCATAACAGGGTACTATAATCAACCAAGTCGAAATCCAGAAATTTTAGCCTCCCAAAACAATGTTTATTACAGCAATATTAATCTATCCTTTGCTTGCATTTCTTGGATATTTTGCAGTAAAATTCAAATGGTCAATTTCTGGTCAATTTCCTTCGGATGTTCCTCCAGGAAGCTTTGGATGGCCCTTCATAGGGGATTCTCTGTCATTTTACTGCCTCAAAAACACACTACATGAGCAAGTATTTCCTAGAACGTTGCTCCAGGTATTAATTGTTTTTTTCCCGGATAAATACGATTTTAGTCCTCTATGTTTTTCATTTTTCACAAAACTAGCCCCTATCTTTCATCTCGACATTTTTGTTCTCCAACTAAATTTTTTTAACACTTTTAGAACACTTAACGGAAACATAACGTCTTAGGTTAAATCATTCATTCTACATGTGTTACGTGTGACATTATTTTTGGTCGAGAAATAATTAAGACAATTTTGGTCCTTTATATTTTCTTATTGTTTTAGAAGCCTAGCTCTCATCTTTTCATAGTGACATTTTAATCCTGAACTGTAAATTTTTGTTTCACGTACTTTTAGACGTTTAACTGAAGTACCAACGTTGAATCTGTTAAGTGTATAAAAAGTGTAGAAAATACATAGTTAAGGGATAAAAAATGTCGTTATAAAAGATATGAGCTAATGTCATTATAAAAGATAAGGGCTATTTATGAGAAAACGAAGAAAAATAGGGGCACCAAAGTAATTTTCCCTTCAATAATGAGTTTTGACAACATTTTCAATTATTTACTTCATTACAGATATGGCCCTGTGTTCAAGTGCTCTCCATTTGGGACTCCTACCATAGTCTCGTGTGATTTAGAGTTGAATAACTTCATTCTACAAAATGAAGGAATATTGTTCTCTAATGATTACCCGAAACCGATTCGAGAAGCATTGGGAGAAGAATCCGTTCTTTTTTCATCTGGACAACTCCATAAAACGCTTCGAAGCATTGCAGTGAACTTCATTAGCAATTCTCACGTAAGCCCGGATTTTATTTCCTATTTAGAGAAGTTGTCAACCATAATCATGGACACTTGGAGAAAAAAGAGGGCAAGAAGAAGGAAATAGTTTTCTACAAAGGAATCCCAAGTTTTCATGCTTTATTACATTTTAAAGAGAGTGTTGGACATTGACATAGGAGATGAAAAAGCAGCAAAGATACATGAAGATATGTTTACAATCTTGGAAAAGCGGTTTTCTTATATTCCAGGACGAACAAAGGCCAGGGTTAAGAAAGCAAGAACGAGGATACGTGAAAATCTGATTGGAATTATTCGCGAAAGAAGAAAGCAGAACAGGTTTCTGTTGAAAGCGGAATGGAATGATGAAGATATAGTGAACGTCGTGTTAAGCCTTTTACTAAGCATCCTCGAACCCAACTCCTCACTAATGACGCTAGTCGTGTACTTTCTTGCACGTTCGCCCCGTGCCATTCTTGAATTGAAGATAGAGCACGAAAAAACGAGAGAGCCATTATTGAGTTTAGATGATTATAGGGGAATGGAGTTCACCATGAAAGTAATAAACGAAACATTGAGATGCGGGAATGTGAGTAAGTACGTGTACAGGAAAGCTCTAAAAGACGTGAAATATAACGGATTTCTTATTCCTTCGGGATGGCGAGTTATTCCCTTCCTTATGGGTACACATTTGAATCCGTCTCTCCACGAAAATCCGTTTGAGTTTAATCCTTGGAGATGGGATTATAAAGAAACCAAGAGAAAAGTTATACCGTTTGGTGGAGGGCAAAAGATATGCCCTGGGGCAGAATTTGCTAAGCACTCTGTTGCTTTGTTTCTTCATCATTTTGTCCTGAATTTTAACTGGAAAATAAGAGATGATGAATGTCGTATCGCGACCTTTCTTAGGATCGAAAAAGAGTTGATCCTAGAGATAGAGCCTGCAGCCATGGAAATTTGGAAGTCGTGATTCGATTAAAGTAATGGGTTGATTCAGATTGATAACAGCCTTGGTCGGTGGTTGACCAGGCGGCGTATTGGAAGCTCTTAGGTTCACGATTAACATCTCATCGTATTCTGTGAGATCGAAGTGTAGAGGCCTCGCGGTTAGGTTTAACTTAGTTTTTAATAAGAGGAATTTCTGTGATTTGATTTCAAATAAACTGAATTTCAAAATAAGCAAATATGAATTAGGTAATTATTATCTATCTTGATGTTGTGAAATTAAGCATGAATAGCTAATTTGCATCTAAATTTGTCAGCCGGCCGGTTTACAAAACAATTTACAAGCATAGCCTTGATACATAATGATAACTACTTCAAATGCATAAGTTGAACCATGTATAGAATACATGTCCTATTAACTACATAAGACATCTTACACGTACGTACTTGTTCCATTTCATTAACTAGTACCTAACATATTCATGTTCTTGGTTCATGAATCATGTTCATGTTTCATATTTCAACACATATTATCAAATATTCAAGAGTACAACACATAATACCATGCACCTAGCATGATGGCACGTTGCAACAGGAGGAATATGACTAGTCATACCCAACGTGACATGTAAAATCACGGTACCCCTTTTGATAAATCGTTTTAATACAACACGGGGAATATACCTTGTCATAAGTCCGACATGATATTTAATCAAGGTACTCCGTTCAATACGTTGTTGGGTAAATAAATGTACCTTACCATGAATATCTGGGTAGTCACATCAAGGATGTAAGAGAATGTAAAGAGCACATATGTTCTTTTTTAAGTTCATATTCGAACCTATATATGTGATCATACAAGGTCCATAGCAACACCTCACTACCAACCTATCTCCACTACTCGTAATGAAACACATTGCCTGAAAAATTTGCAAAAAAATTATATAATAAAACATACAATTACTTGAATATTAATGTGTAGATCATACAAACAACCAGAAATCATATTTTAGAGATTGACTAGGTCGGTTTCACGACCGTTGCGCTAAGGAAACCAACCTGACCAAGCTGTCAGGTCTGTTTCCTGAACCACAAATACCCGACAACTACCCTATGCATATATTTATGTCCAGATTCAAGTGAATAACAATGTTGCTTTTTGCAACTGAAGATGTATAAGATAGAGAGTGTTGTTTATCAAAATGACATGCTTGACCATTTTTTTTATTTCATAGAAAGGCCACCTTATACACCAACATGTGAGCTTCAAATTTGTTGTTGAAGGGTGATTCAAGCACTTTCCAAGCTTCATTTACAATTGTTCACCCCACTAGAGCTTGTTCCGTCATTTTACTCATCAACCATCCCAACAACAATTGATCCTTGGTCACCCATTCATCCAGTGTTGGGTTTTTGACTACTTCGGAGCTATAGCTAACAACATACTATGAAGGCCGAGGTTGTGAGAAAAAGATGTGAGAATCAAGTCTATGACCATAAACAATCGGAAGAATCGTAGACTTCTATAGTAGATAATTGGATCTGTCAAGCTTGACAACGCTAGTCGAGATTGATGTTGTCCAAGCGAGTTGGAGCTGGTGAAGAAGTGTGAAAAACGCAAGGCGAAGGATGGTGGCTCACAGTAAGCAGAGGAGAACTAATATATGTTGTCCAAAGGTGGGTATGTAGAGTACAATCCAGCATACTGAAGCTTGTTTGGGTGGTGGTCGGACTCGGAGCATGCATGTTAAGGGTATTTTTATACGGTTTTTAACGTTATATTTGATAATGATTTCCTCCGTATTTGTATAATTTGCATAGAAAGCGAGTGTTTAAATGATTTATTAAGCAAGTAAGATTTTGATTAGTTTATTTGCAAAATGAGGTTGTGTATGTGTTTTAATTATTGTTTCTGAGTATTTGGATTGTGTTACGTTTTGCGGTGTTTTGATGTCATGTAGGTACATGTTGGAGCTGAATTGATGATCAAATGTTGATATAATTCGAGCTAAATCAAGAAAGAGGCGAGGAAAGAAGGATAAAGATGGAAGAAGGAGGAGATAAAGATCAAGAAATCGAGATTCGACACATATGGGCGTTCGTCCGGGTCCCGTCGAGTGGGCGGGCGTTTGATCAGCGAGGCGGGCGTCAGGAAGTATTTTGATCTGAGAGAGTTTGGGCGTTGGATGAGCGAGCGTCGGCACAAGTTCAAAAAGGTGAAGGCGAGCGTCGAGATCTTGGGACGGCGTCAGAGGAAGAAAATCAGGATTCGGGTAGCGCTGAACTTCCAACGCAGTTCTTGATATGATAACAACCGATTTGACTCTGGACCTCAAGAGAAGAGTTGTAGGGCTTGAAGAGAGGATTCTACAGGATTTTGAATCACTCCATTCCGACTTACGAGGCCCGAGATATGAGCGTTACAAGTTTGGATGCTGTTGCTGAAAATAGTGGACGAGCGTCGGAATCTTCAAGCGGGCGTCGGGCGGTTTCTTGTAGCGGCCGACATTGAAACTCTATATAAGCAGCGGATTTCTTTCACCCTAATCATACAATTTGAACCCTAAACCTAGGGAGCAGCTTGGCTGCGTTTTATTCTATTTTCTTCCAGTTTATGCAATTAGATTCATAGATTAGATTAGCTACTTTTCATGTCTTTTTATTCATCAATTTCAAGTCTCACGAAGATGATAAGAGGCTAGACCTCTTTTGAGCAGCGCGGTGTGAAGCCTATCCGTCAACTATTGATTCGAATCGTGATTGTTTTGTGAGTTCTTTAATACCAGTTGTTTCTTTTATCATGTTTACATTGTTTATTGCGAATTATATCGAAAGATGTTTGCTTTTGTGTTTGTTTTATGTGATGAAAATCATGTTAACTTTAGAACACCATGATAAAAGAGTAGATCTTTAATCTATAAAGCGAAAGTTAATAGGTTAGATTTCTAGGTTAGAAGCGTTAGAGTTTCCACCTTTGTTTTGAAAAACGTTAATCTTTAAATCGAAAGATAAAGATTGATAGGAGAACCATCTAAGAAATTAAAGGTCGTACTTAGATAAGGCAAATCACAACTTGATTAGAATCATGAAATAATCTGAATAGGATACGAATGTTGATAGGATAGGTGGATCAAGCTGTTCGTTCGTTTGTTATAACTTGATTCAAATCTCTTGAAACTTGAATTGTTTAGCTTTAGTTTACTTTTACGCACTCTAGTTTAGTTAGTTTATCGCTTTCAATCTTTCTAGCATTGGATTAATCTCCTCTGTCTAGTTACTTTTATGCAATATTTTTTTAGGTTAGTTTTCGTGACAATAATTAGTTAAAAACAAAAGCTAGGGTTCCACAATGATCTAGTTCCCCGTAAGATCGACCCGGCATTAGCCTCTACACTACGATCCTTATACTTGAGGTTAACGGTTTATAAATATTATTACTTGTTTATTCGCATTAGATAAATCCGGGACAAGTTTTTGGCGCCGTTGCGGGGAACCGGACGGTTGCCTAGTTTTGTTTTTGTTTGTCTTTTTCGTTTCTGTTTTTAGATTTGTTTTGTTTACTTTTTTAGGTTTGTTTTAGTTTAACCTTTAGGTAGTTAGGTTTTTGGTTTAGATTTTTAGGGTTTGAAGTTTTAAAGTTTTGTGATTAGTTTCTTCCCCTCATTTTTCTGCTCTGTTTTCTTTCTCTTATCCCTCTGTTTACGCAATCGTTTACATTACTGTTTGAAATTTTTGCATCCGGACAAGCGTCCATACTTATGAACGCCCGTTCTTTGTGAAAATTTCAATCTGTATCGTTTTGACCCCTTGAGCGAGCGTCCATATTTTTGGGCGCCCGTTCGATCCTAAGCCAGCGAGGCGCCCGTCCATTAATTGGGCGCCCGTGCATTTTCTTGTTTCGATGGCTTTTCTTGTTTCTACATGCTGTTTCTATCTTTTTTCGTTCTTACATTGATTAGGGGACATCTAAGGTTGAATCATCGACTCCACACCTTTCACGATCAAATTTTAGGATAAAAGGGTCCGTTTAGCACTTGATAGTATTTTGGCCATAACTTTCGGCTCGAGTGTCGGATTGGCGCGCGGGACCCCAATTCGGAAAGCTCGTTCGGCGCCGACGACGTGGCGGGCGCGCGGAGGCCGTCCGACACCGTTTCGAGTCAAAATCCACTGTTTTCCCTTCCATTTTGGGGTTAGAAGATTTCAACACATGTTTTTCCCTCTTTTTAGTGTTTTTCTGTTTTTCGTTTTAAATTTTCTTAGGTAGTTTATAGTTTTGGTTATTAGGGTTTTCCGTAGTTAAGTTTCGTAGTCTTTGATTCCTCTAGGTTTAGTTATCCTTTTCCTGCTGTCTCTTTTCCCATGCTTTCCTGCTTTGTTACGATATCGTTTACATTACGAAAAATCTTGCCTATGGGCGGCGTCCACTAGTTTGAGCATTTCGTTCTTTGTAAAATTTTCATTCGATGGCGTTTTCCGATCCTTGAGCGAGCGTTCACCGGTTTGGGCCTTTCGTTGATCTATTTTAGGCGGGGCTTTCGTTCACGTAAGTGGGCGCCCGTCCGTCCCCACTTCTTTCTTAATCTTTATCTTTTCTTCTCTTTTCTTTAGGTTTTGATCTTAGATTAAGGTTTTAATCTTTTAGATATCAGTCTTTAATTTATTAGTTTTAGGTTTCCTTTCCTTAGATTTAGGTTTTCTCAACTTGATTTTGGGATCGGTTTATGCAAACTCGTAGTCACGAGGACCATTACTTTGCTCCACGACATCGGCGTACCGTAGTCCGACCCAATAAGCGAAGAACCGTTTTGTGAAGGAAAAGCCGAAGATCAAGTTTGAGCTATCTTTCAAAGGAAATCAAAGAAATTGTAATAATGGCGGCGAAGATGAGACGGACATTGGCGGACTACGCCATGTACAGTGCGATAACTATCAACCCGGCTATCGTCTTACCGGCCATTACCGCACAAACTTTCGAACTCAAACCCGGTCTCATTCGGATGATGCGGCATGCATCGATGTTTCTGGGTTCCTCTTGAAAATCCTCACACACGCGTACACATTCACGGAGATATGTGAGTGCGACACGCATTCAAGGTGTGGTGAGGATGTGATTAAACTTACCTTGTTTCGTTCTCATTGAAGGAGAAGCTAAAGAGTGGTATAGCTCTCTCCCTCCGGAATCCATTACCACAGAATTTGCATTGGAGAAAGAATTTTTAAGCCAATACTTTCCACCGGCCAAGGCATTGATGTTTGAGGGAAATTTATAATTTCTATCAAGCGGAAACATAATCTTTCTTTGAGGCATGGAAGAGATTTAAGGCTCTTCTTCGTAAATGCCCCACCATGGGTTAGACTTGCGAGAGGCAAGTCAATACCTTTTCGGTGGATTGACCGAGCTCACCAAGGGCATGGTCAATAGTTCATCAGTGGGGCTTTCACGAGGAGAACGCCTCAGAGAGGGTGGGCATTGTTCGAAGACATTGCCAAATATAATTATGCCCCCTCCTTTCAAGTGTTGAGGCACCACCACCTCTTCCTAGGATCGAGGAGGTGAAAATGCGAACGAGATTTCCATCTTGAGCGGGCGGTGGCTACGCTTACCACGTCTCCAAATCCGAGTTATCGGACTCCTTCATTTTCTGAGAACTCTCAAGTTACATGCTGCGAAAATTGTTCTCGGTGGCCACATGGTTGGCGGTGTCAAGTCATGCCCCAATTCTTATCAAGTCAATCTTTGTCGAGAATCATGGGATGAGTACAACCAAGTCGCATGCCAGGTATGTGGCGATATGGGAACATCTTGCTCGTTTACGTCCTATGATTGAATGAGCAGCTGAAATCAATGCCTTCAATGGCCAGCCAAATCAAAGGTTTGGTAATCAATTCAGCAGCCAAGGCAACTTTGAAACCAGGTTTCCACCCAAATCAAAATCTAAATTGAATTTCAATCAAAATTTCAATCAAAACTCAATTTCAATCAAAACCCTAGTTTTAATCGAACCGAACTTGAATTCTTCCAATCCAAATCAAGGGTTAAATCAAAGTTGGCCTAACAATCCAAATCTGCATTTCAAAGTCGGTCCAGTAACCTTTCTCTCAAAACATTCGTAACTCTCAAGGTCCATCTCACGTTGATGATCTGGAAGCTAGATTGGACTCTATCGAAAGGTGAAGGAAGCGAGAACAATAACTTCCGAGAGGAGCAAAATAATAATATCCAGTTGTTGATGAATTCGATCAAGCACCTTGAGAAGCAAATGGGTGACCGGCCAAGCACAGACCATCGAGGCGGATGCCAAACTCCACGGAGAGAAATCCCAAAGGTGGTCATGTAGCTCATCACTGAATTGAATCTTGGCCAATGCAGCGACTTGGTTCCTTCACTTCCATACGGTGGAGGAGAGGCGGTGCAATGAACTTAAGAAGTGGTACTCAAGCGAGTGGTCCCCCACAACAGGAAACCACTAGCCCCTCTGCCGGTGATAAGGCGGGAGGGAAATCAGCACCCATCACCCCTTGGCTCTGGCGGTACTCGGTGGTGATCCACGAGAGGTGTAGAAGTTGAAAGACATCGGTGGGTGATCCCGATAGGTGAAAGAATTGAGATTCCTCAGTGGTGATCCTTGAGGAATGAAGAATCAATTAAGAATCCTCGGTGGTGATCCCGAGGAGTGATGAATCAAATGATCGTCGGTGGTGATCCACGACTAATAAAAAAGAATGATAAGGCGGTGAGGTGGAAAGATGTGGAAGACAAAGCGGTTAGTTCGTCCTCGAAGAAAGTATTTTCCGAGGATGATTTGAAAAAGCTTCCATTTCCACGAGAAAGAGCAACATCCCATTGCATGAAGATAAGAAATGCGGAAAGGTGCTTAATCTGTTTGAAAAATACTCGAGTTAATCTTCCACTCTCGAAGTTTTGGTTGAAATGCCTAAGTATACTAAATTCATCAAGGATGTTGTTTCTTGAAGAAGAAGTTAGCGAGAAATGGATCAGGCAATTGGTGAGGATTGTTCAATGATCAATTATCGGACTTACCAATCAAAAGAGGTGACCCGGAAAATTCGTGCTCACATTGCGGATGGGGGCTTAGTCTTTCCAAATTCTTTATGTGACTTGGGTGCATCCATGACCTAATGCCATTGTGCGTGTGTGAGCATTTGGGTTTACAAAGTCTTCTAGAACCCACTTCCATGAACCTTGATTCAGCGATAGATCTTCTAAGAAAGCTTGGGGATTACGAAAGACATTTTAGTCGGATCGATCGATTTACCTTTCTATTGATTAGTACGTCTTAGATATGGGAAAAGATGAGAAAGTCCCACGATTCTTGGGAGACCTTTCCTATCCACGCCTAGGGCCCTCATCGATTGTGATGGTGGGCAAGTAACTATTCGAGTTGGTGACCAAGAGGTGAGCTATAGTGTCTCTAAATCCATTCAAGTACCCTCGGTTCTCCAACCGGCTTTTCTATTGAGAGTCATTTAATGACTTCAATATTTGTATGGGACGAGCAAGTCAAGGTGTGGAAGCGGAATATGAAGCGATTGATCGATAATCTGAATAGTCATGGTATGGTTAATCTAGACCGAGTTAGCGGTGATTTTGAGGATGAGCTAAGAGAAGAAGCCTTGGCGATGGGACCACTAAAGTAAGCTCGGCGATGTTGAGTTGAAGAGTGGCGATCTTAAATCAAGTCTAGAGGATCCTCCCGTAGATTTGAGTGCTGAAGCCGTTACACAAACATCTTAAGTATGTGTTTTTAAGAGAAGGTGACAAGCTTCCTTTGATCATCTCTGCCAAGCTATCTCGTATAGAAGAGCTTAAAGCTGTTAAACGTCTTGCGCAAAAATGAAAAAGCCTTTGGATGGCGGTGGGAGATATCCGAGGGATATCTCCCGACATCTGTATGCACAAGATCAAGGCGAGGAGGGTGCAAAGCGAGTTAGACGACCTCGAGAGAAGGCTCAACCCTCACATGCAAGAGGTAGTCAAGAAGGAGATCATTAAACTTCTAGATATGGGTATCATTTACGCCATTCTTTGACAAAGTGAATGGGTTTCCCGACTCGAGGTAGTCCCCAAAAAAAGGGGAATTACTATTGAGAAGAATGAGAAGGAGAAGAGATAGCATTGAGGCTCGTTCTTTGGATCAGAGTATGTATCGATTATCGAAAGCTCAATGAGGTCTGTGAAAGATCATTTTCCCTTCCATTCATTGACCGGATGCTTGAGCGTCTGGCGGGGCACGATTCTCTCGCTTCTGGATGGATATTCGAGGATACTTCCAGATACCCATCGATCCTGTTGACCAAGAGAAGACCACTTTCACCTACCCCTATGGTACATTCGCCACAAAGCGGATGCCATTTAGTCTCTGTAATGCCCTGACCACCTTTCAAAGGTGTATGATGGCAATCTTTGCGGGCTAGTTGAAAAGTGCATGGAGATTTTTATGGATGACTTCTCGGTCTTTGGTCACTCCCGATGATTGCCTCGATAATCTTGATCGGGTGTTGTCAAGATGTGTGGAAAAGGACTTAGTGCTTAATTGGGAAAAATTCCATTTCATGGTAGATGAAGGTATAGTCCTTGGCCACAAAGTGTCCGCCAAAGGTATAGAAGTAGATAGGGCCAAGGTAGAAGCTATTGAGAAGATGAGTTATCCTAAGAATGTTCGGGAAGTCCGAGGTTTTCTCGGACATGTCGGCTTCTATAGGAGGTTCATCCAGGACTTTTCAAGGATCGCCAAGCCCTGTCTACCTTACTAAAGAAGAGGCGTTACTTTTGATTTTGATGATAGTTGCAAGCACGCAGCGTTTGAGGAGCTCAAAAATCGTCGATCGATCTCGCTCCAATTCTTATTTCACCTGATTGGAACTTGCCCTTTGAGCTTATATGCGTCGTCCAACTATCTTTGTTAGTGCGATCTTAGAATGACGAATCGAAGGAAAGTTTCGGCCTATCTATTACGCCCGACCACACGTTGAATCCTTCGCAAGTTAACTATCGACTACGAAAAGGAATTATTGGCGTAGTGTTTGCTATGGACAAGTTCCGTAGTTACTTGTTAGGTGCTCAAGTGATCGTGTGGGTGATCACGCCGCTTTGCGGTATCGATGACTAAAAGGATGCTAAACGCGCGCTCTGCGTTGGATCACGACCCTACAAGAGTTTGACGTTCAAATCAAAGACAAGAAGAGCGGTGAGAATGTAGTAGCGGATCATGTGTCTAGGATGTTAAATGAGGAAAAGAATGAACCGGATGATATAGATCTTTACTTTCCTCTAGAAAACATCATCTTGATCGATGGCCGTTCTCACGATGTTCCTTGGTACTCCTCCATTGTGAACTACCTTCATGCCAAATACCTTGATCTGAAATGTCTTATCAAGAGAAGAAAAGTTCTTCTACGATATGAAATATTTCGTTTGGGATGAACCTTACTTTTCAAGATTTGCAAAGATGGTTTCTTTGAGGAGGTGTGTTCCCGAATCTAAGCAACGCGATATAATCGAAAGCAATGCCATAGTGGACCCACAGGTGGTCACTTTGGTCCTTGGAAAAGCGATTGCGAAGATCTTTCAATCCGGTTTTTATTGGCCAACGATCTTTAAAGACACGAAGCTTTAGTAAAGCTTGTGATCGTTGTCAAAGAACCGGAGCTTTGACAAGGCGATTTGACATGCCTTTGAAACCCATCCTTGAATGCGAAGTCTTTGATGTTTGGGGCATCGATTTTATGGGACCATTCCCATCATCTTGTGGCAACAAATACATCTTAGTCTGCGTTGACTATGTTTGAAATGGGTGGAGGCAATAGCCACTCCTCACAATGATCATAAAGCGGTCATGAAATTCCTTAAGAAGAATATCTTTGTGAGGTTTGGATGTCCACGTGCCTTGATAAGTGATGAAGGGACACACTTTTGTAACCGACCCTTGGAGAAAGTCCTCGAGAAGTATGGTGTTCACCATAAAATCGGCACACCATATCATCCGATGACTAGTGGTCGAGTTGAGCGAAGCAACGAGTCTTAAGAAAATCTGGAGAAGGCGGTGAATAGTCATAGAAAAGATCGAGAGTGCGAAGTTGGGACGATGTACTTTGGGCATATAGGACTGCCTATAAGACCCCTATGGGTACATCGCCATATCAAATGGTCTACGGGAAACCATGTCATCTGCCTGTCGAGCTAGAGCACAGGCGTCTTGGCTACGAAGTTTCTTAACCCGATTCCCAATCTGTGGCAAACACCGCTGCGGCGATTGCATGAAAGTGGATGAATTCGGACTCCAAGCTTACGAAAGCGCCGAGATTAGTAAGGAGAAGATGAAACTCCTCCACGATGCCAAGATAAAGAAGAGAGAATTCAAGGTCGGTGAGCAAGTGTTACTCTACAATTCCAGGTTGCATTTGTTTCTGGCAAGTTGAGGACACGTTGGTCCGGTCCTTCGAGATTCTCCAAATCATTCTGGAGGTGTGCTAGAATTACGAGGTTATGGTGATCAACCGTTCCGAGTTAATGGTCGAGGTGCAAGCACTATATAGGTGAACATAAAGAAAAACCTTTGATTGTTAAATTCCTCGAAATCCTCGGGTGTGGGACTTCGAAGTCAACCACTTTGACGAGTTTTCACCCGATTTGTTTTTACGAGGATGGCGGTTGTGTTAAATCGAAGATGTTCTAGCGGTAGTCTTGATATGGAAGAGTTTGAAAGGAGCGACAACTTAAAGCGTCATCGGAGGAACCGGAGAAGAAAGAATGCAACCATGGGAAACTTAAAAGGTATGGAGAGCTTTCAAAGATTTAACCCCGTGTGTTATTTGCTTGTTTCTGCCACACCTCTTGATTCGAGCTTACGAGGTAGTGGTGGGCGGAAAGGTTAAATGGCACGATCAGGTGAGCTTCAAATGTGTCGAGCTAACGACAATAACCAAAAGCGCCACCAGGAGGCATCCTAGATATCCCTTATTATATTAGAACTCTCTATTATGTTATTTCTTTTCTTTGATTTATTTGTTTTGTTTAAGTCTAATTCGGGTAATTGTGGATTTTGCCTTGTCGGTTGATTCGATTTCACCTTATCCTTCTCTTTATCTCTATTTTGCCATGTTATATTCCCCTTTGTCCCCGAGATCTTGTCTTGTTTTCAAGTGTGCAGGATATTTGTGATAGCAATTGCGAGCTTTTAGATGAAGCTTGATTTTCCGGTGGATGGTCCACGATCTCTTGATTCCTCAAGCATTTCTGGATTGGACGACGCCACCTCAAAGATTGCCCCATTCGAACTACAATCGGCTAAGTTTTCTTTTTCTTTTTCATTACGCACAACATGAGGACATGTTGATTTTTAAGTGTGGGGAGGAATGATCGCTATGTATCTACCATTTGCTTAATATATGATGGTCTTTGTGCAAAAATAGGCTTAATTTTTCAAAAAATTTCGACACTTTTGTTTTTGTTTTGTCGAGTAGGCAATTCGATGCGATGTTCGTTATTTTCGATAGTCATCTATGCTTTATATCATATGTTTGGTAAGTTAGTTGTTTCACCTGACACTATTTTTCACGTGCCATAGTGAATGATGAGCTATATTTATGAGTTATACCCCTTTTGGATTAGTGGTTTTTGATTTCCTTATAAGTCATGTGCTTAGTGCTACGTATATATCGTGAGACTTATGATAGTTTGTATTTAGTTCCGAAGTATGAGATACTGTGAATATCTAGAAGTTTGAATGTGATAAGTAATACGTAGCTAATGTCATTTGAAAAAGTTGAGTTAATAATGAAATCAATAGTGTGTGTCGGAAGCTGGTCGATGGTTTGAGTGCGGTAAGGCATTATCTCGAAATGTTTTATTCCACTATGATGACCAAAAGCTCACGACATCGATCGAGAAGAAATTCGCTTTATGATTTGAGTAAGGTAGGGTATACCACGTATGTCTATTCTGCGCTATGACGGGCAATAGCTCATTCTGATGTGTGTTTAAATGTGAAGTAATTAAATCAACTTGAAATTGGTTATGAAATGAATATACTTAGTCTTTCGTTAATCTTATCCCCAGTATAAACTGATAGATATGTTGTAGGGATTACCCTCTGAGTATTTCAGAAAGGCCCTAGATATATTCGATCATTCTTTTCGGGATATGTCACGTTTGTAGGGTGCATCTTATGAGTGTCATTTATTGCTAGTCTACGAGGGGGTATTAGCTAGTTTTACTTTGAGTTCCTCAAGTTTGGATTTAGTGGAAGTTTTCTATGGCTATGCACACACACGATGGTGAACTTCTAAGTTATTGAATATATGTTATATTTGTTGAGATGTCTATATTCCTTCCGAGCCTTTATCTTGTTTTGTTTTGCTCGGGACGAGCAAAGTTTAAGTGTGGGGGAGTTGTTAAGGGTATTTTTATACGGTTTTTAACGTTATATTTGATAATGATTTCCTCCGTATTTGTATAATTTGCATAGAAAACGAGTGTTTAAATGATTTATTAAGCAAGTAAGATTTTGATTAGTTTATTTGCAAAATGAGGTTGTGTATGTGTTTTAATTATTGTTTTACGAGTATTTGGATTGTGTTACGTTTTGCGGTGTTTTTGATGTCATGTAGGTACATGTTGGAGGCTGAATTGATGATCAAATGTTGATATAATTCGAGCTAAATCAAGAAAGAGCGAGGAAAGAAGGATAAAGATGGAAGAAGGAGGAGATAAAGATCAAGAAATCGAGTTACAAACACATATGGGCGTTCGTCCGGGTCCCGTCGAGTGGGCGGGCGTTTGATCAAAGACGGGCGCCCGGGAAGTATTTTGATACTGAGAGTTTGGGCGTTGGATGAGCGAGCGTCTAGCACAAGTTCAAGGTGAAGGAACGAGCGTCTCGAGATCTTTGGACGAAAGGCGTCGTCAGAGGAAAAAAAATCAGGATTCGGGTAGCGCTGAACTTCCAACGCAGTTCTTGATATGATAACAACCGATTTGACTCTGGACCTCAAGAGAAGAGTTGTAGGGCTTGAAGAGAGGATTCTACAGGATTTTGAATCACTCCATTCCGACTTACGAGGCCCGAGATATGAGCGTTACAAGTTTGGATGCTGTTGCTGAAAATAGTGGACGAGCGTCCGGAATCTTCAAGCGGGCGTCGGAGCGGTTCTTGTAGCGGCCGACATTGAAACTCTATATAAGCAGCGGATTTCTTTCACCCTAATCATACAATTTGAACCCTAAACCCTAGGGGAGCAGCTTGGCTGCGTTTTATTCTATTTTCTTCCAGTTTATGCAATTAGATTCATAGATTAGATTAGCTACTTTTCATGTCTTTTTATTCATCAATTTCAAGTCTCACGAAGATGATAAGAGGCTAGACCTCTTTGAGCGAGCGGTGTGAAGCCTATCCGTCAACTATTGATTCGAATCGTGATTGTTTTGTGAGTTCTTTAATACCAGTTGTTTCTTTTATCATGTTTACATTGTTTATTGTGAATTATATCGAAAGATGTTTGCTTTTGTGTTTGTTTTATGTGATGAAAATCATGTTAACTTTAGAACACCATGATAAAAGAGTAGATCTTTAATCTATAAAACGAAAGTTAATAGGTTAGATTTCTAGGTTAGAAACGTTAGAGTTTCCACCTTTGTTTTGAAAAACGTTAATCTTTAAATCGAAAGATAAAGATTGATAGGAGAACCATCTAAGAAATTAGAGGTCGTACTTAGATAAGGCAAATCACAACTTGATTAGAATCATGAAATAATCTGAATAGGATCTGAATGTTGATAGGATAGGTGGATCAACTGTTCGTTCGTTTGTTATAACTTGATTCAAATCTCTTGAAACTTGAATTGTTTAGCTTTAGTTTACTTTTTCTGCACTCTAGTTTAGTTAGTTTATCGCTTTCAATCTTTCCTAGCATTGGATTAATCTCCTCTGTCTAGTTACTTTTATGCAATATTTGTTTAGGTTAGTTTTCGTGACAATAATTAGTTAAAAACAAAAGCTAGGGTTCACAACAGTCTAGTTCCCCGTAAGATCGACCCGGCATTAGCCTCTACACTACGATCCTTATACTTGAGGTTAACCGGTTTATAAATATTATTACTTGTTTATTCGCATTAGATAAATCCGGGACCCGTACTCATCCAACTTTACTAGCAACTACCCGGTATTCGGCCGGTTAGGAGGTAGTTTTGCATGGTAGTATAGGTTTTATAAATTTTCTTTTGTTTTTATGATGCAAAATCTCCCCAACAAAGCATTATGGAAATAGGAAGCTCTGTCGTTACAAGCGGTGGTAGAACGCCAGCGGTTATGATACCGGAAGCCAGACCGATAAGGCTCTGATACCAAGAAAAGGAATAAAAATATGCAACAAAATTATGTTTGCTCAGCTCAGATTTTGCCGGAGTGATTTTACCATCTATAGTAGTATCAAGAGCATCCACAATACATCCGCATGGGTAGCTTAGTTGGTTCCCAGGTGGCAGATTGCACCAAGGGATACAGGATCGAATCCCGGCAACCGCAGTGTGGGAGTTACCTCTGAATTCAGGGTGACTCCTTGTGGACATTCAATCCTAGTCCTCCCACCTAAAGGTCTGCTGAGTCACCATTATTAATCTCCTCACCGTTCTGTCGGGTCAGGGTGGAAAGGGTGCGCGCGGGATATCGCCTTTGCACGCAAGAGCATCCACAACATATACATCATAAATATCTATAATATATATGACTAGCTAAGATAGAGATTAAATCTCAACCCTACATATGGACTGCATCATGGTACTTAGATCAAATTCAATTAAACAGATTACTTAACATTTACCGTTGAGAATATTCCAAATACACAAAATCATGGAAAACACTTTTCACCAATTATTCTAATATGGTATCAGAGCTATCGGACTAACGTCTTTCAAATCCCGATCAAGCATAAAGAAATTCGTTTAGATGGTGGTTAGTTAGTGTAATCTACACGAACCACCACCACCCCTCAACCGTCTTCTTTCACATAGAATAGGCCTCCGTTTATTTGGATTGGGTTTATTTTATATCAATTCACCAATAATTTCTTACAATTTCTTTCGTCAATCATTTTCTTCAACTACATATTAAAAAATATTAAATCATCTGTCACCGTTTTATTTTATTTACTTTATTACTATTTTTACCATTATTTTATTCATAATACTACTTTATTTCAATTTCTCTCCCCAATCATTTATTTATCTACACAGATTTCAAAAAAAACATTTTTACTTTTTAATTATTATTTCAATCATTTTTATCATATTTTTTATCCATTGATAAATAAAATCAAGGCAAAACAAACGGAATCCAGGTGTTAAGAATGTCAGTATGCTCAGAATGTTTGGAAGCTTGTGGGATTATGTTGGAATGTGTTTAATTCGCCTAAAACTACTTTAATGCATTGGTGGGATGTTATTTCAAGAGAAAAGCCTTCTAATACCTTCGCTGACAGAGTTACTTTATCTTGCTATGTTTTGTGGTATATTTGGAAGGCTCGTTGTAATCGTGTTTTTGATCACTTGTATTGGGCATTTGAGGAAACTGCTCAGTTTGCCAGTGAGGCTTGGTCCGAGTACATGCAGGTACATAAAGAGGAGAGGGCGATTCCTAATCATTTTTCTTCCTCTCCTGTCTTGCAGCTCGAGGTCCCCCAGTTTGTGGAGGTTCGTGCCTTCGTCGATGCAGCCTGGAAGCCGGATCGCTTGGTCTTCTCCGAGGTCGCAATGTAGTTCGGCCTTGATAGCGGAGGCCCAAGCATTACGATGGTGCATGGAAAGATGCCTAGCAATGGATGTAAAACGCATTGTCTGTTACTCGGATTGTTTAGCTTTGGTTAATTATTGTAATAGCTCCAACCCCCGGTATCCATTTTGTCATCCTCGAGGATATACGGGTATTATCCAGTAAGTTTGATTTCTGCCTTGTCTTTTATACTGGACGTGAAAGCAACAAGATGACTCACAATCTTGCGGCTTTCTCGTTCAGTTTGGATATTGGGGTGTTTTGGCATAATCTTGTATTAGGTTTGGGCTTTTGTAACAACAGTTTGTTTAATAAAAGCTTTTCGTTTCGGAAAAAAAAAAAAAAAAAAAAAAAAAAAGTCTATCCTTAAAAAGAAAAAAATACAAATAATTATTAGTCTACGCCTGAGTTGGTAAGATGTCTACGCCTGAGTTTGTCAAAGTCTTCGCTTGAGTTTATAAAAATGTTTAGAACGTACAATTTGATAGGGATGTAAACAAATATTATAAGCCCTTTTTTGGAGTTTTAAAAAGTCAAAAACAATAAAACAAAGTTTAGATGACTTCAACGACAATAATAGAAATCCCAAAAAAAAAAATCATGATTCATTATTAATGACAATATTATAGTCGTTGAAGTGATTAAAATGTTAATTATCCATCTCAAACGACATCAGTTTAAGCTTGTTAGAGATATGATAATTCAAAATGATATCATAACGAGAAGTCATTAGAGCCGACCTTGTTGCAAAAATTGTTCTTCCTATTTATACTGTGAAAGTTTGCCTTAATACGTTTCTTTGTGGGTCATGTTAATTGACTCAAACTTGTTATAGGCCAACACTTGAAGGTGTGTGTTAAATTGTTTAAAATGATAATTATCACCTCGTCCTTTGTATACCATGTTTGCGTTAAGAACAATATTATTGAATTGATTTTCATTCATTTTGGAGTATTACAAGAGTATACTATAAATAGTTGATACACCATTATTTGCTAGCTACAATCAAGGAGTAATGTAATCAGGAATTTATAACAATATTATTACAGAATACTCTAGAATTATGTGGAGCTATCACTCCATTGATTTGCTCCGTCAATACGCACCGCCCCCCTCCCGCAATCCCATGAGAATAGCATGGACATGGAGATTGGCCTTTAATTCAGCAAAGCGGACATGACCGTGGGGCTTGGTAAGAATGTCGGCAACTTGATCTTTGGACAGAAGAAATGGTATTTGGACTTGACGAGAGGCAACAAGCTCACAGACATGATGAAAGTCGATTTCTATGTGTTTTGTGTGAGAATGAAATACAGGGTTAGCAGAGAGATAGGTTGCACCAATATTGTCACACCAGAGCATAGGGGCTTCATGAGTAGGGATGGCCAATTCCTTTAAGAGTTGTTTGAGCCGCTGCATGAGAAAGAACCTTATATTCTGCCTCAGTGATACATATTGCAATAGTTTGTTGTTGTTTGCTACGTCAACTAATGAGATTAGTGCCAAGGAAAATACAGTAGGCACCATTCAAGCGACGATCATCAATGTCAGCGCCCCAATCAGCAAAAGCCTGAAGCGTGAGAGGAGATGAGGCTGAGAGAAGGAGTCCTTCAGAGAGCGTATATTTAAGGTGGCGGAGAATGCATTTAACTGTGACCCAATGAAATTCTTGTGGGGCATTACTGCGAATGCAATATCGGGGCGAGCTGAGGTACTGGAGACCACCAACAATGCTTCGATAGAGAGAGACATCCGAGAAAAGATTACCATCAAGCTTAGATAGACGACAAGTGGAGGCCATGGGAGTTTGGAAAGGTTTGGCATTAGCCTTGTCGGCACGATGAAGAAGTTGAGCAATGTATTTATGTTGTATGAGTAAGAGACCTTCAAGGGCATGCAGAGCCTCAATGCCTAGGAAATAATTTATGGTGCCAAGATCTTTGACGGAGAAGTGACATTGAAGTAGGCTGATGAGACGATCGACAAGAGTAGAGGAGGAACCTGTAGTAATAATAATGTCATCAACATAAATCAAAATATATAAATGATGAGAACCGGTATGGATAAAATAGAGGGAGGTGTCGGCCCGGGAAGCTTGGAAACCATAAGACTGGAGAACTGTTGTGAAGCGAGAAAACCATGCTCGGGGGGCCTGTTTGAGGCCATAAAGACTTTTTTGAGTTTGCAGACATGAGAGGGAAAATCCTGATGATGAAATCCTTGAGGTTGTTGCATATAGACTGTCTTATTGAGAAAACCGTGAAGAAAAGCATTCTGAATATCGATTTGGCAGATAGGCCAATTATTTGGCAATGGCAAGAGAGAGAAGTAACTGAATGGTGACCGGTTTTCCAACCGGGCTGAACGTGCCAAAGTAGTCTACACCTGAATGTTGATGAAAAACCTTAGCGACTAAGCGAGCTGTATAACGTTCAATAGGCACATCAACATGACATGTAATCTTGTATACTCAATTGTTGCCAACAATATTCATGTGTGGTGATGGAGGAACTAGTTCCCAAGTATCTTTAGAGACTAAAGCATTGACCCATCCCTCATGGCATCACGCTAGGATTTGTATTTAAAAGTTTCGGTAAAGGTGGTGGGCTCAGTTTGAGTGTCAGCAAGGAGGGCAACAAAATTGGGTAGAAGGTTTTTGGTTTTAAAGTATTTGTTCGAGACCGGTTGGTCATGGGATGTGGTTTTTCGGTTCTTGGATGGAGGAAGAGGAGTTAGTATGATCGGTGGGGTTTTGAGGGGATGATGGGGAAGACGACGTAGAGTTAGGTGTTGGTGGTGCAGGAAGAGGTTGGGGAGGAGGTGGGTTCGGTTGAGGAGTGGATTGTTCAGGAGGATGGATGGTGGTTTGTAAGGAAACAAGTTGGATAAATTCATATTGGTCAGTGGTTAATGGGGAAGTGTAGGGAAAGGTACTTTTGTCAAAGACGACATGGCGATAAATATAGATACGATTGGTTTGAAGGTCTAGGCATTTGTAGCCATGGTGGGAGGGGCTGTGACGAGGAAGATGCATGATTTGGAATGGAAATCAGTTTTGTGGTTATTGTAAGGGCGGAGATTAGGCCAACATGCACAACCAAAAACCCGAAGAAAGGAATAATCGGGTTAACGATGGTGGACGAGTTCGTAAGGAGATTTAATTGTAGGACACGGGTTGGTAGCCTGTTGATGATATATGTCGCTGTGATGAATGCATCTTCCCAATATGGAAGGGGTAAATTTGACTGTTCCAAGAGAGCGATGCCAACTTCAACAATATGGCGATGATGTCGTTCAACGGCCCCTACTTGTTCATGAGTATGCGTGCAGGAGACTCGGTGTTAGATGCCAATTGAGCGAAAATAATTATGAAGTTTACGATATTCGCCAGTCAGTTTGAATTGATTTTATTTTCTTGTTGAATTGGCGCTCTACAAATGATTGGAACGTAATGAAAAACTTTTCAACATCAGATTTAAATTTAATCAGATAAAGCCAAATATACTTAGAATAGTCATCCACAAAACTGACATAACACTGCGAACCATAAATTGATTATTCAGACCAGGGCATCAGAAAATATTAAATCTATTGGTGCAGATGAAGTAAAATCAGATAAATATAACGGCTGGCGATGACTTTTAGCCATTTGACATGCAAAACACATAGTTTGCAGACGAGGCACATGAGCTTTTATTTGAGATGTCTTGAGGATGCGAGCCACAGTGTCTTGGGAACAGTGGCCAAGACGTTGATTCCATCGATCAGTAGAGGATAAACTGTTGGTAAGATCTTGAGCAGGATATTTATTGAAAGACTGAGAAAAATAGTAAAGCCCATTGTTGACATAACCTCTATGCATGAGGTGGCCCGAGTAATCCTTCACAATGAAATAACTGGCATGAAACTTAAAATAGACATTATTATCCTTTGCAAATTGATGAAGAGAAAGTAAATTTTTGTGTAGCACCGGAGCAGCAAGAATATTATTTAGAGTAAATGTATGACGAGAAGTATCAATAATAGAAGAGCCATGATGCGTAATTTGCAAGCTTGAGCCGTCATCAATATTAATTCTGTCAGGGCCGTCAAATGGCTCAGACTAAAGAGAGAGATTATGAACACTGTTTGTCATGTGGTGAGTGGCTCATGAATCCCTGACCCAATCAGTGGAGTTGCTGTGAGAGGTGGACGCAATAAATGCATTAAGTGGCGTGGAGGGTTTTGGCTGATAGTTCTCTTCAAATCGACACCAACTTTCCCAGGCAACATGACCGACTTTATTACAGATTTGACAAGTGGGAAGAAGGGAGGAATTACGGCCTTGACCACGCCTTCTGGAGTTGCGCCCCCGGCCTCTGCTAGAGTTAGATGACCGGCCATGGTTGGAATTGTTGGCTATGGTGTAATTTGCGGCCGGAATATAAAGAATGGAGGAGTTGGATGGGAGGGTGGTGGGTGCGGTTGGTGGCTGATGGTGGAGAATATGGGCCTCAGTAGTAAGGAGGAGGGCATAGAATTCTTCGAGTGAGATGGAGGTTCCGGTAGAGACCATGGTGACTAGGGAGACGTAATCGGGTCCTAATCCGGTGAGAAGGTAAGCAAGGGGGTCATCGATCTGAATCGGGTGACCGGCCATTGCGAGTCCATCAGCAATTCGTTTAACACTCATTTGATATTCTGAAGCGGTCATTGTTCCTTTCTTAGATGCTGCCAACTGTGTACGTAATTGAACGAGTTTTGCTCGTGATTGAGAAGCGAAGCAGGTGTGGAGGGCTTCCCACATTGCCGCCGATGAGGAGGCTTGAAAGACATGTGCCAAAACATCCTCTGATAAGCTAGAAGTGAGAGTACTGAGTATGAGATTATCGTTTTTGGACCATATGGCGTAGTCAGGGTTGGGGTGGTTTTTCTGTTGGTGGTTATGGAGGGAGGAGAAGGAAAGATTGTGCCATCAACATACCCGAATACACCTTGGCCACAGAGGTAGGGAAGAATTTGTGCCTTCCATAGAGGGAAAATATTTCTGGTGAGTTTGGTGATATTGATAGAGGATGGCGGGTAAAAGAAGGATATTGGGAGGTGGTGTTAATGGTGGGCAAGGTGCTTTCCGCCGAGGAATCGGAAGTCATGGTGAGGAAGAAGAAGGCGAGAGAGGAGAGTGGAGGGTGAGGGAGAAGTCAAGTTCTAGCTCTGATACCATAAGAAGAATATTATTGAATTGATATTCATACCTTTTTGGAGTATTACAAGAGTATACTATAAATAGTTGATACACCATTATTTGCTAGCTACAATCAGGGAGTAATGTAATCAGGAATTTATTACAATATTATTACATAATATTCTAGAATTATGTAGAGTTATCACTCCCTTGATTTGCTCTGACAATATGCGTAGACTTGTTATAGTCCACACTTAAAAGGGGTGTGCTGAAGTGTTTAAAATGTTAGGACATACTTGTGTAGCATGTTGAATTATTTGTCTTCCATCAGCTTACGCTTAGACTTGTTATGCCACACTTAAAGGGGCGTACTGAAGTATAGCTAAAGTTTTTGGAACAAATGGTAATTCAACAGTAGTTAATTAATAAGCCAAAAAATTAATGGAAAAGTTTATATGACAGCATTAAGTGGAAGTTCAATATAAAAATGCTATGCCAATCATTGTAATCATTGTTTTACAGTCAACCAAGTAGAACTCCAGAAAGTTTAGCTCCAAAATGACAATATTCATTGAAGCTGTAATCTATCTACTGCTTGCAATTCTTGGATATGGTTTAGTTAAATTTGCATTTAGGAGCAAAATTCCCTCAAATGTTCCTCCAGGAAGCATGGGATGGCCCTTGATAGGGGATACCCTGTCATTTTTAATGGCTCGAAACTCAAACTACTTCAGCAAGTATTTGCAACAACGTTGTTCAAGGTATTCATACTTGTTGTATGTATACCTGCTGCATGCACCACATTGTTTTCATAGAATCAACCCTGTAAAAGTAGATTCTAGAGCCAAAAATCGAATTCCCACAGAGTCAACTCAATATCGATTTTGGGAAAATCGATTATTGGCTCAAGAATCGAATTTCACAGAGGTAATTTTACTGTGCTGCACATGTATATAGTGTGATACACTCATGAAATCTTTGTGGTGCAAATAAAGACACTTAGTCTTTTATCCAATGATGTTTTGTTTCAACCTTATCTCCCAAGTCTCTTGTCCCATTGAATCATATCACAGGTAGGAGGCAGAATTTGGAGAAAAGTTGATTTAATTGGAAAATGTTTTCTTGTAGTTGTAGTGTTACAATGCAATAAAAAGAAAGAAAAAAAAAAGTGCAAATTTGCGAAATTCGTCCTGCAACTTGACATTATTTAAGGATTTCATCCTACTACATCCAAATTCAACAACAAATTCTACGATTTCTATGCAAAAATCAAACTTTTTTTTTTTAAAATTCAAAAACATGTTCATAAAATCTGGTAAAAGAAAAACCTTTATTATTCAGTAGTAATGTTTTTTTTTTTTTTTTTTAGATACAAATAACACATTTCTTTTTTATCGTGCTTTAATCCAGATATGGCCTAGTGTTCAAGTGCCGTCCATTTGGGGCTCCCACTATAGTTTCTTGCGATATGGAGTTAAATTCCTTCATTCTACAAAATGAAGGTAAAATTTTCTCTACAAGTTACCCAAAACAAGTACAAAAAACACTTGGAGAACAATCCATTCTTTTTGTGTCTGGACAACTTCACAAAAGGCTTAGAAGCGTCGTAGTCAGCTTCGTTAACACGTCCCAAATAAACCCGGATTTCATTCCCTACCTTGAAAAACTATCACTCGAAACGATGGAATCATGGAAAAAAGACGGCCGAAAGGAAATATCCTCCTTCCTCAGAGAAACTCAACTTTTCACGTTTTACGCGATCTTAAAGAGAGCGTTGGACATCGATAGAGGAGACGAAAATGTAGCCAATATTCAAGAAGATGTATTCACAATTATGGAAAAGCGGTTTTCTTATATTCCAAAACACAAACACGCCTGGTCTGTAAAGGCACGAGCCCGGATATTGTCTAATCTTAAAAAGATTATTAGTGAAAAAAGGAAGCAGATTGTAGTAGTAAAAGCTGAGTTGAGTGAAGAAGATATAGTGAGCGGCGCGTTAAGCTGTTTGTTAGGCCACGAAACCGCAGCTGAACTATTGGCTGTATCCGTATACTTTCTCGCGAATTCACCACACGCGTTTCAAGAACTGAGGGAAGAGCATAAATCATTGCGAATAAATAAAAAGAAAGGAGAGCCCTTGAGTTTAGAGGATTACAAGAAAATGGATTTCACCTTAAAAGTAATAAACGAGACTCTGAGATGCGGCAATGTGGCGAGGTACGTGTTCAGAAAAGCTCTGACGGACGTTAAATATAAAGGGTTCGTTATTCCTTCGGGTTGGCAAGTTATTCCATTCTTTACGGGTACACATTTGAATCCGTCTCTCCATGAAAATCCCTCTGAATTCAATCCATGGAGATGGGATAACGAAGAAACCAGGAGAAAAGTTACGCCGTTTGGTGGTGGGATAAGGATTTGCCCCGGTGCTGAAATTGCTAAACTTTCTGTTGCTTTGTTTCTACATCATTTTGTCTTGAATTTTAACTGGAAAATAAGAGAAGACGAAGGCTCCATATCGCGTCCTTTCATGGGATTCGAAAGAGAATTTCTCTTAGAGATCGAACCTGCAGCCACGGAATGAAGGGAGTTTTTTTATCAAGACAAATTTGAATAATGTATTGTGCAATTTATCGTGAACTATACGTGTATAAGCTTTTCTATGAAATGAATTTGCAATTATATTTGAATGATATGGGCATAAGTCTTTAAATGAAATTCCATGAGATGTAGCAACTTCGATTACATGAAATTATTATAATTAAGTTTCTCTAATAAAATTTTAAAGTCTTGATGTGACCCAGAAGAGTGCATATAATATAAAATGTAATGGTTGCCGGGTCTAGTGAAACATATTAAATTTAATTATCTAACTTCGCATCGGTTTAAGGATTTTGAAAAAATATGATAATTCATTATAGTACCAGAGCAGGATGTCACAAGTTCAAACTCTGCTGCAAGGTCAGTCTTCCCGGTCCACTTCACTCTAGTTTGAGCCTAGTTCAGTTTGTTTGAGCTCAGCTTGGGTTGGGCCTCTTTGTTACAAGTATTCACTGAAAATGCCTAAATCACTTTTTGTTACAAGTTCCTGCCTAATTAAGCTTTCGAAGTGAATCTTTAATTAGTCTTGTTGTTCTCATTGTCTCGATTTTCAGTTTTTCCAGTTTCTAAAGAGTTAATCAATTCAGATTGATTAGTTTGTTCATGAACTTGAGAATTTTTTATCAATTCCGTTGAATTTATACATGGTATCAAAGGAATCTCGTTCAACCGTTGCGTTAATTTTTGTTGATTAATAGATTAAGTTTCTTGGACATCATGCAATGAATTCATCGGTATTCCCTATCTTTATGTCCCCCTCTCTCTATTTTCTTTGCTCTGCTCTCTCTAAATAAATGAATAAAATCCTACTCCCCCTTTCTCTTGCGCCTCCCTCTTCTGGCGCCGGTGCTGGCTATCCTTTTCGTTTCTTTTATTCTATTTTCGTTTATGTTGCTCTTTTTTCGTTTTTTGCTGTCCTTTTTCCTCCACCTTTTTCCCAGATCTAGAGTCGTGCCTCTAGCTCCTCCAACCGGGTTGTTGGTGTTCTCCCCCGGAAAATGGCTACCCCTCGGTTCTGTTATGGATAGATGGTGCTTAGGTAGGGGATCCTTTTCCGGTGGTGATTTCATGTCGATTTGCCGGTCGGTGGCCGGAGATAGTGCTTTTATGTTGGTTTGGTGGCTTGTGAAAATTGATATCGGCTACAGTCGGTGGATTGCTTTCCATGTCTACGGAGGAATGCTTGGGGCTTTTTAATTTTCATGATCAGTTTGCTGAGCTCTCGTCGTCGGATTCCGGGTTCTTCATCTCTTGGCCTATGTTCTTGATTGATGATGGAGATGGCAGAACAATTTTGGCTTTCTGATGAACGGTGTTGGCGTTGGCGGTGGCGGTGGCAGCGGTCTCGGTGTTGTACGTGCATGTCTTCTTTATTGAAGGCTTTTGGTGTATTGTTTTTTACCTGTTGTTTGGTGTATTATTTGTTAGTTCAACGTGCTGCGGATCGGGTTGATATTAGCTGGGTTTTCAGGGTTGTTGTTTATCCTCGTAACTTTATTTAAGTCGGTTTATGCAATGGTCAAGATTGGCTCTTTTATTATGTTACCGAATCAAATCCTCTCTAACGAGGTAGAATTCGGTCGACATGGATTTGTCATGTCTTTTTTCTTTTCGTTTCCTTTTGGTTGGTCCAGTTCTAAGCTGGCGGTGATCTGGAATTCGTTTGACTATTTTCCGGCGTTGATCCAGTTGTAATATGTTTTTTAGTTTCTAATAAAATCTTTTGTTTCTGGTATATAAAAAAAAGGCAATGAATTCATCAATTTTTTCTTTGTTTTCTGAAATGGCAAGTTCCAATGGCAATCAGAGAAATTGTACATATATTCTAGGAATGTGGCTAAAATCTCGAGGATCAAAGGACCAAATAACAGTTCAACTAGCCCATACCACCTTCATCCAAACGAAAATCTCAATCTTATTCTAGCCAGGGGCGCCCCTTGGGGGGTGGGTGGGTGGGGGGCAACGGGCAATGGCCCACGCCTCCCCCAAATCGACGTATTTAAGGGACCCATCAATTTTTTACCCAATAGCATACATAGTCTGTATTTTTATATTGAGTTTCAATAACCTAATAATCAATAAGGTATCACTCTAGTGATGAAAGAATAAAAGGCTCGAACTTTTTACGCGCCTGGCTAAATTTAGTATAAGTGACGCCTCGATTCTAGTGACTCCTCCTCCTGAAGAAAATAACTATTATTTTTGGTCTGGATCAATGTCTATGATGTTAAAGTCCAAGCACAAATTAGGGTGGAACCATTCAAAGGCAAATTTTTGTTGATCCATTGTCTAGAGTATGGACTTTGGAGTCAATGTAATACTTTTGTCATGGCTTGGATATTGAAATATATCATATTAGATATAAGACAGAGTGTCGTGTGGATCAAAACTGCTCGAGAGATTTGATTGGATCGCCAAGATAGGTACTCTAATTGGATTATTTTCTTTAAAATATGGAGAGAAAAAAATAGGCGTTTGTTTTTTTTTGTTTTGTGTGTGTGTGGAGTAGATGTCCTATAAATTATGAAAATAAGTGATTCTCAACTATAATACATATTTTATGATTTTTTTGTAAAAACATTTATTATAGTTATATTATTTAAAAATATTTTGAAATATGTCCTATTAGCTAATTTTCTAATATATTTTTGTCCATTATCCCAAAAATTTGTGAGGATGGATGTAATTTAATGTATCCTTGAAAACCACACCCGACTATTGAGATCACTAAGACTTGTAAGTAAGCAATACTCTCTCCGTTCCACAATAACTGAGGCAGTTGTCAAAAAGTTTTGTTTCATTTTATGTGAGACAGTACAATTTACAATGCAACATTTATTGTGTTTTTACTTGATTTACCCTTAATTATTACACTAGGAGATATAAAAAAGAAGGTCACATTAATTATATCAAAGGGCATTCTAGTCATTTTATTGTAAAAGTTAATGCATTAACTCACCTCCATAATATGTGTGATTTTGGCAACTGCCTCAAATAAATTGGAACGGATGAAGTATAATATAATATAGCAAGCACAAAAGTGGAAGAAAAGTGGTTTTCATATTTCACCATTCCATTTATCTTCATACACACATATAAGTATAGTTACAATGGGAAAATTAAAAGGCTTAGGAAACCAAGAGACTATCAATTGAATAGCCATAAGTAATGGCTACATTAAAGCCTATTTACAAATAAGTAATTGCCACATTAAAAGTCTATTTACAACACACCTCCTTGGACATATATTACTTGTGTGATGTTCATGACTCGTTAAAAACCTCGCTATAAAACCCTGTGGAAAAAAACTAGTCTTGGAAAAGAGTACACGACATACACGTACAACGATTGCCTCATAAAAACCTTTTGTTAAGAAAAAAACCTGCGGAAAAAAAACTAACAAAAGGGAAAAATAGTACAATCGTTGGTTTTCAAAACCTGTTCTTCAATATTGTATTGAATTTCTCGCTCCCCCTGAAGATGACAATCTTCCAATCCTACGCATTCCAATCTTATGAACAAGTTTCTCGAAAGTAGATGTAGGAAAAGACTTGGTGAATAAATCTACTAGATTTTCACTAGAACGAACTTTCTCAATGTCAATCTCACCGCTCTTCTGGAGCTCATGTGGATAAAAGAATTTTGGTGCAATATGCTTAGTCAAGTTTCCCTTAACATATCCATTGCTCATTTGTGTAACACATGTTGCATTGTCCTTGTAAAGGATCGTGGGGGATGAATTCTCTGACACAATGCCACACGTACTATAAATGTGTTGTATCAATGACCTTAGCCATACACATTCTCGTGAGGCTTCATATAAAGCTATAATCTCTGAATGATTTGAATAAATCACGACCAAAATTTTGATATTTCAACACCATGAAATCGATGTACCACCACTGGTGAATGAACAACCAATTGGAGGCCTTGCTTTGTCGAGGTTCGATAAATATCCATCATTTGTGTAACCAACAAGTCCTCGACTTGCTTTTCGTTTGATCTGAGTTGTATAACGTATATGGTATGTACCAAAAACTTTGATTGGAAAAAACCCAGTGGGAAAAAAACAAGTCAAGAGGAAAAAGATTAATGACATACGCGCTCTTGTACACTGATTGCCTCGTTGAAAACCTTCAACTAAGAAAACCCAGTGGGAAAACTTGTTAAAGGAAAAAGAGTACAATCATTGGTCTTCGGGACCAAATGACATCTTTCATGTGCATTTAGTCGATCTTAATAGTATAAGCCAAATACTCATACTTTATCATCGTTTGTAACTCTGCCAGAGTTTAATTACAGATCCAAACTTTCTCAGATCAAAACCATTTATCCTCCTTATGGGATACTTTATGCAAAATATATTGTGTATTTCACATAATTTGTATGCTTCAGGCATTGAAATGCTTCTAGCATCTTATGCGCTTCAGGCACTATATTTGCTTCAGGAGACTTCGTCATTTCGAAACATGCTTGGCTATTTTTGTGAAGGGATTTTGACACTTTTTGTTCATCGTGTTTTAGCTTTGTTTCAAAAATAACCCTTATATTTCTGAATGACACTTTTGGTCCCCTAAGTTTGTATCACGTTTCAATTTTAGGACAATTACCTAATTACCTTAACGTCGACTAAACGTTTGATCCACCCGGCAGCCACGCATGCTTTCATATCCTATCTTAAACGATTAAACATCGATATTAAGAAAAATTAAATACCTTTTAGAGATTTTGTTGTTGTGTAGTTGTGTCAAATTGAGGGAAATAAATGAAAGATTTGAAAGAGGAATGAAGGGAATGTCAATGTTTAATCGTTATGAAAGCATACATGGCTGGCTAAAATTAAGGTTGCATCATCGAACATTTATTCGACGTTAACTTAGATGGAAATTAGGTAATTGTCCTAAAATTGAAACAAAATACAAACATACAGGACCAAAAGTGTCATTCAGAAACATACGGTGTCCTAAAATTGACATAAGGGGCCAAAAGTGTCATTCAGAAACATAAGGGTTATTTTTGAAACAAAGCTAAAACATGAATAACCAAAAGTGTCAAAATCCCTTTTATGAACATCGTTTATGAACCAAGTGTTACATTTGTTATCTATCTCATTAATCCATTATCTCAATACTATGAGATTTATATTTGTTGGAACTAATATGTTCCTCACGCTTCAAGCGTTTAACATATTATAGCAATATTCAATTTCAGATTCTTCATTAATCTTCGCATTTTCTTCGGGTCGCAAGAAAACAAATCGATGGAATGAACTCCAGGTTCATTTATCCCACTCATGTGTGTATGAAAATTTTAGTATTGATTTGTAGAACATATATATCAACACTTTGTTGACATTTTCTAACATTGACCTCTTCGAGGGTTTCTGATTTCATTACTCATATGGAGTATATCATTGCTCTTCCGGAGCTTCTTAGATTATATTATTTTCTGTCCGAGCATATGCTAACTCTTCCGGAGTTCTTATAAATAATATAGTCATAACCTCTTTTCAGGAATTTTTAAATTATTGAGCCAATTGGACATTTAACGCTTAGTGTTATTTTCATTAATTTGATAGTATCATTTTCTATCCTTCTTGGACTTTCCCTTCTGGGACAAACATTATCCTCATAGGATAAACCGTTCTGTGACATTTATTCTAACCAGAGCATTTGCAGCTGCTCACATTTCAAGAGTAATTAAGAGCATCAGGTGATCAAATGTGCGTTATATAATGTTTTTCCACGAGATTTATAAACTTCAAGTTTACATTCCTCTCCCGACTCTTAGAAAAACGTTTCATCATAAGCCATATCTACGTAAGTCTACAATAACCCTTTGCAGGATTCAACATTTCAATGTGTATCTATTTATATGAGTATCAACATGTTAGGAAATCTACGCGAGAACGCAGCGGAATTAAAAATTTTGATTCCTTTTACCCAATATCGACTTCATTTAAGCAATAAACAAATAAGCTAGTAGACGGTGGTTACCTTAGTTGATCTAAAGGATCGACGCTTTGACCGTCTAAGGAGAGTAGTTCTGCATAGAGCCGCTCAAGTGTTCGGCCTCTACCGCTAGTCCACACGAACAGCCCGCCGGAATCCCATCATTGATTACTTCTGGAAAACTCCGGTTGCTAGACCGGCCCTTTTCCCCTCTCTCCAACTCTCTATAGGATGCTCTATTTTACACAAGAGCTATTAGCTCTTGGAATTGTGATGTACCAAAGAGCTTGACACCCACCTCCTTTTATAATGGATGTGGCGCCCCAGATAGAGTAGAGGAGAAGAAAACCTTTTTCCCAATAAAATAAGGAAAATATAATTGATTGATTTATCTCATTTATTATAATATCTTATATTAAATAAATCTAGGATATTGTCAATATCTTATATTGAATCTTTCCAAGATAATGTCAATATCTAATATTGACTATCTTTATTTTATTATTATAAATTAATTTACACATGTATATATCTATCACATATATAAATCTATATATATATTTTATATGTGCACACTACACTAGTGCGCATGTACATCTCAAATGCACCTCACACACGCATGTGTGTATAAATATATTTAAATATTAATATTTTATATTAATACTAGATAATATAATACCATGATTAATTAGTTTGCAAAATTGATTGAGGCTAAAATTCACCTTTCAAAAACAATTTATAAAGACTCGAAACCGTGGGCAAACTAACTCTCTAACCGGCAGTGTACCGGGTCGATTGCTAGCATAACTACAGGAGTACGAGGTCGAACCCAAAGGAAAAATGTTTGTGAGTACGAAAGCGAACGTGCTACTGATGGAGGACCATCAAGCCATCATCATTTTCTACACAGCTCTTATGGTCCACGATTTCACATTGATGATCGTTAACCGTCTAAGACTTATATCAAGTGATTTGCATGAGATCTGCATTCCATTAAATGTGGAAAACTTATGGAACTTTAATTTATCATTTATTTTGATAATTTTAAGGTTACTCATAAGTATCAAGGGTCGGTTCATTAGCGGATACAAGTTGTCCTTTATTCGGGCTAAATTCGGCAAGTTCGCATATTCTGGCGGACTTGCACATTTTCAACGATCCACTTGTCACCATGTTGACTATTATCATCTAAGAGAAGCCCAATGTGATGAAGTACATGTACAAATGAAGAGAATGATTTCTTACTTTGATTATTTTAACACATTTGGGCCAAAGAGCATGGATCAAGAATTCAAGAGAAACGAAGATGGACTTTTGGCTATTTTCTATTTATTTGAAGTCTTATTATTAATATTGGTGTCCAATAAGCCTACCAAGGCCATATAGCACGAAATTAGTAGTCTTATGATGATTGATTTCATCAAATCTTCACCTAATTTTGGTAGATAATCAATCAATCTGATTGGGGGATTATTTACTAATGATTGATTTGAAGATTTCTTTTATTTAAGGAATTATTTTTATTTCTTTTTAACCTAGACATAAAAGGTGACTAGGTTCATTTTTTATTTTACATTTTCTTATTTTATTTTTATTTTCTAGGAAATAAAATGCCAACATCCTTAGCCTATAAAAGGAGGGGCACACCATATGTATTTGACACCTTGAATTATAATTATATTGAGAGTTTTCTCTTGGAGTTTTTACAACTTTTATTAAGTGCATTTTAAGTTTGTGAGCATAGCTTAAAGTGTTTCATTGTAGTCTTTGGTTTAAGGATCATTAGAAGGGTCTTGGCTTCTTCATAGCTATTGGTTCTTCTAGTCTCATCCTTGAGTTAAACTACTTTTGCTCAAGTCTTTTCCTTCATCTAATTCTATTTTCCTTTTTATTTCGGGATATTCATTGTATTACTTAGGGTTCTTAACAATTTCATTGTTAGGGGTCCAAGGTATACATCAGTTGGTATCAGAGCCAGTGGTTCAATCCATTTGTTTTGGTGTTGCTGATTTGACACCCGTTTTTATTCCAATTCGTTTTGTACTCATGAAAACTCAAAAAAATCTGTAATTTTTATCACATATAAATCACCAATTGATCTTGATTTTCTCTTTTTATTGTATCTCAAAATTCGAATCAGATCATACTGAAAACTGCATGGCAACACTGAGTACTCTGTTCTGAAATTCTGCAGCAGTAGATCTTCTTTCGAATTTCGTTTGAGTGGGTTATCAGATTCCAAATTCATTGAAAATTGGTGGTATGATAGGAAATTTCTTGTTCTACAACTTTCATCTTTTGAGTTTTTCCATATTCGTTATAGTTTGATCACAATCGGCAAAATAAGTCACTGCTACAACTCTGGAAAATTTTGACAGATTGAGTTAGTTGACAAGAAACGATTGTTTGTTCAACCTATGAAAGTCCAAAAAATCTGAATTTTGGGTATCATCTACATAACTCATTATTCTACAAATTTCCTTTTTGTGTCCAGTTGAAATTCGTTTACGTTTGGGCTGCACGTGCCAATAAGTGCAGGGCTGAATTTCTGGACAAAATCAGGAAGTTGTCACCGAACTCCAGTTGAAGTGCTAATCGTTTAGGCACTGATTAAAAGGTGATAACCTGATCTAATCCAAGTTCTTCAGAGTTTTTTAGAGTCAAAAAAAAAAAAAAGTCATATAAAGGGTCAGTCACTCAAAAGGTGCCCCAAGTCTGTTACATCTTTGATCTCCTCCACATCTACTCCATTCATTTGTCTTTTCTTTTCACATTTGAATCCATCCTAGCCTTCTCTTCTTGTGATTTGAGGACTAAGGATATAGTGATTCACAGAGCATTGCAAGCATATTATTGTACACTTTCCAATCGTTTATTACTCTAACTGAGAAAGAGCGGTAAAAGGCAATTGTGTGGTGAGTCTATAAGAGGGGAGGAAAAGCCAGAGAGAATCATCAATCACCCAAATAAAGAGTGAAAGTGAGGATTTTTATTCTCTTTTTGTCTATATATATATATATATATATATATATTTCTTTCTTTCTTGTAAAAAAAAAATTATAATTATAATTAATGTCACATTATCTTTCCTTTTCTTGGGGAAATCCTGATTACAATTCTATAAAATCTTTTGATATTAGTAAAGGGAGATCTAAAACTCCTAATACTTATGATCAAGATTTTAAGACTAGAAAGGGAACAACTTGTAAATATCCTTATTCTTGTTCATTTAAAACTAGAGATTTATATTGTTTAATTTGTAATGATTATGGGCATTACGATCGTAAATGTCCTACTTTGAGGAAACAATATAGTGATCAGATTATTGATCATAAGCATATAAGAAATGCCAAAATTCTTTATTGTAATTGTCATGATTCTTCTTGTTCTAGATCTACAAATTTGGCACAAAAAGATGATGTACAAAATCTTGATTTGGAAAAGGCATGGGTTAAATTGGTTGAGAAAAATAAAATTAAAAAAAGGGTCAAAAAGAAATTGAAAAGAATAATGAGGAGGAGAAAATAAAGTTGAAAATCCGAGAGATTTTGAGGAGAAAATTTAGTCGAAAAAAGAAAATTCTTGTGAGGATGTGAGGATTTCTAATTTTAAAAATGCTTCCTCTTTGGTTTATTGTGAGCAGGTTGGAGAAAGCAAGCAACACTTGAATCATGAGCAAGTGGTTGCGAATAAAGTTAAAGAACTGGAGTCTTCTGATTCCTTGCAAACTGAGGAGTTCTATACAAGATTCATGGTGATGGACCGAATCTGTTTGGTAAGGATTGATAATACTTGTGAATCTAATGTGGTAAGCCAAGAAACTGTAGAAAAGCTTAATTTGAAAACTTTTGATCATCCAAACCCATATAGTCTACAAGGGCTTAATGAGTTTGAGGAAATTAAGGTTTCAAAGCAAGTTGTGATTTCATTTTCTCTTAGGACTTACCATGATCAGATCATATTTGATGTCATCCCTATGTTTAATTGTCATATAATTTTGGGAAAACCTTGGTCAAAGGAAAAGCGAGCTAAGTATGATGGTAAACTTAACAGGTTTAGATTTAAGCAAAGTAATAAAACCATTATACTAACTTCCTTGAATAATCAACAAGTTCTTGAAACTCAATTAAAAATGGCTAACTCAAGAAAAGAATCATCTTTGAAATGTTTAAGCCAAACAAATGAATTTGTTGAACCAATGGTGTATGATAATGATATGGGATGCAATGTGAATGAATCTAAATCTAATTTTAATGCCTTGAATGAAAATTGCGACCATGATTTGGAAATGGATCCAACAAATTATATGGTTGAGAATGGATCTAATGTGTGTTCAGAATTAAATGTTGAAAATCTTGAAATTAAGTGGTATGACATTCCTTTGTTTGATGTGGAAGAATCGAGTGTAAATGATTCCATTGGCAAAAATAATTTTCATATTTATAATAATGAATTTTTTCAAATGGAACATGAAGCACTTAATTTTGATTTTCGTGAAAGGATTCAATTGGAAGATGTTTATGTGAGTGAAAGTCTTGATGTGATTGAAATGCAGCCTTTTGTTGGTAAATCATGTCTTATGCAGATTGAAGAATCTCCACCTCTTGTTGGTGTTTGTCGAGATGAAGATGAGAATTTTATGAAAATAAAATACTTAAGATTTTTCCATAATTATTTAGATCCGTTTCTAAGTGATAATGAAATTATCTTTAATTCTCATCATTTTGGTGATAGCGATTTGCATGTATCTCAGTTTTCCAATCATTTTTCTTGTTTTGAGAGAAATAAATGTGATGGAAATGAGGGTAAATTTGGCAATAATGATTTAGTTGATTTTGAGAGAAAGAAAGTGAAAGTTGAAGCATATCATCGTTATTTTAGTTGTCCACTATATAAAAATGTTGTGCTTAGTGAACTCAAAATTTTGCAGAACTCTTATGCTTTATCCTTTTGCCAAGATAACTTAAGCATGTGTGGAGTTTTTGATAAGAAAATGAGAGTAAGTTTGTTTAAAAGGGAAAGGTTTTTGAAAGTTTGTCTGGATGGAATTTTTGGAAAGGAAAAGATAGTAAATTTACTTCATTTCTTTGTGAATAATAGAGGAAATTATTTCAGTGGAATAAATTTATTGGAGAGGAGTACTAAACACAAAGTTAGAAGGACTAATCCACTAATCTGTTGTTCTAGCAGTGTTGTTATTGTTAGTTGTGGATGGCAGGATCATGATGATGTAGTCAGATTATCGATGATGTTTTGGATTCGAGGACGAATCTTTTCAAAGGGGGAGGATATGATGGAGGACCATCAAGCCATCATCATTTTCTACACAGCTCTTATGGTCCACGATTTCACATTGATGATCGTTAACCGTCTAAGACTTATATCAAGTGATTTGCATGAGATCTGCATTCCATTAAATGTGGAAAACTTATGGAACTTTAATTTATCATTTATTTTGATAATTTTAAGGTTACTCATAAGTATCAAGGGTCGGTTCATTAGCGGATACAAGTTGTCCTTTATTCGGGTTAAATTCGGCAAGTTTGCATATTCTGGCGGACTTGCACATTTTCAACGATCCACTTGTCACCATGTTGACTATTATCATCTAAGAGAAGCCCAATGTGATGAAGTACATGTACAAATGAAGAGAATGATTTCTTACTTTGATTATTTTAACACATTTGGGCCAAAGAGCATGGATCAAGAATTCAAGAGAAACGAAGATGGACTTTTGGCTATTTTCTATTTATTTGAAGTCTTATTATTAGTATTGGTGTCCAATAAAGCCTACCAAGGCCATATAGCACGAAATTAGTAGTCTTATGATGATTGATTTCATCAAATCTTCACCTAATTTTGGTAGATAATCAATCAATCGATTGGGGATTATTTACTAATGATTGATTTGAAGATTTCTTTTATTTTAGGAATTATTTTTATTTCTTTTTAACCTAGACATAAAAGGTGACTAGGTTCATTTTTTATTTTACATTTTCTTATTTTATTTTTATTTTCTAGGAAATAAAATGCCAACATCCTTAGCCTATAAAAGGAGGGGCACACCATATGTATTTGACACCTTGAAGTATAATTATATTGAGAGTTTTCTCTTGGAGTTTTTACAACTTTTATTAAGTGCATTTTAAGTTTGTGAGCATAGCTTAAAGTGTTTCATTGTAGTCTTTGGTTTAAGGATCATTAGAAGGGTCTTGGCTTCTTCATAGCCATTGGTTCTTCTAGTCTCATCCTTGAGTTAAACTACTTTTGCTCAAGTCTTTTCCTTCATCTAATTCTATTTTCCTTTTTATTTCGGGATATTCATTGTATTACTTAGGGTTCTTAACAATTTCATTGTTAGGGGTCCAAGGTATACATCAGCTACTTAGTCTAGGTGATCAATCTTTTTAAAGTGCTTGTGTATTACAACGACACTAAGGTGATTTTTACTAACGAGTGTAAAGATAAAAATAGGAAGAAAGAAGATTAACTACTCGGTTTTTAAAGATAGATTAAAGGACATAGCCGAACCATGATCAAAATAGCTAGTTTCAACCCCAAGAATAGTCAAAACCGGGAGTGTGCATTATAACAAACGAACTCTCGCATTCAATTTCACGGGTGCGCGCTCCTAATCCCGGTGCTAAGGTCTGAACAACTCTCTCCTAACACCTTATGCCAAGTTAACCACCTTTCCCTAACGAAGATTCACTAACAAGACATATTATGCACTAGAGCCGCTTAAACGTCAAAACGAGTAACCTCACTTTGGGCCCGGGCTTAACAACTAAGCCGAGTCTACGCCGCGATCCTAGAACCCCTTTTCTCACATCTCTCTATCTGAACAACTCTTTAGATTGAGGTGTGTGACTTTGACCTAGGTAGCTAATCTAGCTCAAATCCGTTATAACAAGTTCTAAGACGTGAAATATGCAAGATACAACAATAAAAAGCACTACCCACTCCCAATTTCATCACCCAAAGGGTGATTTCACCAAATTTCACATGATTCGACTATGAAAAGGGATTAGCTACTCATTATACTAATCAAAGCATACACAAAACAGTAAATGAAAGCCATAATAAGTAAAAGAGAAGAGAAATTTACCATAGAAACAAGAATTTCGAATTTGAGATCCAAAAAGTACACTTTGAAGAACTAATTAAAAGATGGTGACTTAGAAGTTGGAATGAGAATTTGAGCTTGGAAATGAAATAATTAAGCTATGTTTATGCTAATCTAAGCTAAGAGAAAGTGGAATAATCCATTACAAATTTCGAGCAAAGAGTGGGTATAGTTTAGTTAAGAGAGGGGAGAATAATATGATGAAATTCAATGGAAGTGGGTGTTTATAGCGGCAAAAATCTGCAGAAAATGGCCACAAACGCACGTTTGAGAGGTCCCCAAACGTGCGTTTCTCTTCATGTACTCGCGGTTCAAAAATTAGCAGTTCAAACGCACGTTTGAAACCTCCAAACGCGCGTTTGAGATTTGACAGTTTTCTGGCTGCAGTAAAACCTTGATATCTTTGCGTGTAGAACTCCGATTTGAGTGATTCAAAGTGCGTTGGAAAGATATTTCAATTATCTACAACTTTCATGAAGAGACCATGACCAGAAAATGCATCCATAATAGCTCAAATTGCATCTGAATAGAACGTAGCGTGAACATACCAACTATTTTTCTTCCTTTTCTTCATTTTTCTTCTTCCTTGGCTCATTCTTGCACCTTGATCATACTTCTCATCATAAATCTTCGCCTTCCGGGTTCTCGTTACACCTAGACCCTACAATCTCATGAACGAACAACACACACAAACGATTCCGGACAGGGGCGGACGCAGGATCCCGGGTGAGGGGGGGCGATACTAAGGGCGAGTGTAAATTTTTAGGGGGGGAAAAAATACACAACATACATAATAGTGTATTTTCCAGATCTAAGGGGGGCGCTTGCCCCCCTAGGGATAGGGTACATCCGCCCCTGATTCCGGAGGGTAAAAGTGCTCGGGAATGAGTTAATATCACTAAAAAGAGGTAGTAAACCATCAAAGCGACGGATTTACTCCCCGTGCTATAAACTCACGATGTTACCCGAAAATGGTCTAAAAAGACCGAGAATGTGCTAAAAGTGGGATAAAGCGGGGAAATGCACGGAATCACGTAAAGTTGACTCCCATCAAAAATCCATGTGTATCAATATACACAATAAATTTCGACATACATATCTAACATATGTATATTTAATTAATCAACATAAATTAATATCTTTTATTTAATTTATTCATAATAAAATAACGACCATATTAATTTACCACTATAACCTTTATAGTACGAGATAAACTTTCCTTATTTGGTTATCAACTATAACCACATTTTAATCCGGCTAGATGTTCATATATGTGTGACCCGATATGCTTCCGAATATGTTGGCCGTAGACACAAAGTGCAAATTATGAAAATGCCCTTCATGCCTAACGATCACGGGATAGCGTCTAGCAACACAGCGTGACCCCCAATCATCGGAAGAGTCAAATGCAATGACTACTACCTTTCATGTGAAACAGTTACCGTGCAAATTACAATCCTATCGCTGTAATAATATCCATACCGCCTTACGTCGAGTGTCAAACATTAACGACCGTATCTTATAATCTGGATATCAAGCTCTCTCGAAGTAACTGATTTACTTCCACTTTTCAAAGATTCACGAGAGTAAGACATTCCTTATAAGAAGGCCCTTTCGGATATTCACCCCTATTGATAGGGTACGCGATTCCCAGACGACCATACATGTATACTCCGCATGCTTCAGTATCATACCCAATCACTACCGCATGATTGCCCCATGGCTAGGGGAAACCTCAATAGTGTCAAAGCATGACAATCCACACCGTGATGCCATGTAGACTCCGGTCCAAAGGATAAGTACACAACTGTCACATAGTGTGACACTTATCCGGGAAGTGGGTCAGTCTAACGTACGTATTCTCTAATACACGTCCACGTACAGTCCAAGTGTCTCTACACTTCGATAGACGAGATCTATCCCTGCTCTAAAGCCAGAAGACATCTAATACGTGCTAGCCTGTTCATACTATCAATGCCATGTTTAATTGTAAATCAGCCTAGAGACATTTAAGTATCAAACTCATTAAAGTGATTAGAGATTTCATCAACCTTAATCGCCTATCATGGTTTCTCTATCACAGTTTAATACCAAGGACGTTATCATATAACTATTCACAATTGGTTCTTTAAAAGAACAAATATATGACAACAGAAATGCCATTTAATACATGTATAAACATAAAGAAATAGTAGAAATGATCCGACCCGGTCGGATCCGGTCCAACCCGATTGGGTTTAGGACACTATTTCAACAATCTTCTACTTGGCCTAAAACCAATCACTCGCACACACAAGACCAAGTTGAAACACAAGAATCTCATGCAATACTCGGAGCCAACCCTAGCCATAAACGGATCACTATCCGTGGGGACTCAGACTATCTTCATATCATGTTCCAAATGACCAAGTCAAAGGAACCGCCTCAACACACACATGAATCTCCGACGAGACTCTGGTCCTTGCTTCAAGCAATGAATCCACTTACTATATTAGCTATATAGAAAAGGTGGAAGAACCATACAAGGTTCAGGAATGAACCTTCTAGACTCATGTACTGTTCCCACTGTGCCTCTAAGGCACTACTGTCTTTTGGCCTGGTTGTAGAGTTTACAGTGACCCATAGGCTAAGAACATTTCCAGCTCACTGTATCACTTAATCAAAGTGATTGCATACCCAGACAGTAGCTCTCACTCACCTTCATAAGACTTAGGATATACGTCCGTATAACTATATTTATTTATTTCAAACTTTCTATAAACTAGGAACTCTTCCTTAACTCGTTTAAGGATATTCTCGATATTCAACAGATTTACTTTCATACTTTCTCATGACTCTTCATGGACTATGAACATCCGGCATTACCTTTATGATGGTTCCTATCGCAGTAGCGAAGGAAACCTTTCATAAGCATCATATCTTTAGGACTAACGTCCTAACATAGATAGATCTTGAGAACACCAGCTATCAGTATCCCCTGTCGTGATCTATGCTAAACTATTTTAGCATCACATCTATATAGGTAAACTATAATCTAACAGCAGTTAAATCTATCACTATAGATTCTTATTTCTAAAATAAGAACTGCTAATCCAAGTGCTTTCGTAAAGACCTTGAACTACCAAACATTAATTGACTGTGACATGGGGTATAAATTCTCGAGAGAGATATCCAATACTTACTCAAAATTCGTAACACGCTCCCACTATCCATCTTGCACATTGGGCATATCCTTCTTTTGACTAAATCAAACTCCTTTGATTATCAAATAAAGAAATCGTCTAGAGAAACTTGTTTGAATCCATAAATGGATCTCGTGGGCTTACATATCATGTTATCGTCTATGAACATCGAGCTATCTGCCCAACGTCTTCAACACTATCATATAGCCATGATACGAAGTTACAACAAGCATAGTCTGAATAGAACTGGGCTCAGCCTTACAGGGACATTCCCTCTAGGTAAAACAGACTAAGTTCATAACCTGGTTGTCACTGATGGAATCTAATTCAGATATCATGGCTCTTGGCCATATCTCTCAATCTTGCCTTTCAAACATTCTTTCATAAGTCGTGAGATATTCATTTTTCAAGATGAACATACCAGTAGCCCTTTCAGGCTTTAAGGTTATCCAAAGACTTACAGAAATTTTGTGTGCACTGAGCAGTATTCTACACCTCATCTCTATGCAGCGTCTGCTCACGTTCCTTTGGTTGAATATATCTTTGTGGTTCTCAAACTCTTTTGAGATCTAATTTACTCCCACTGTTTTATTTGGAAGAAACATTTCCTCTAGATGACAGCATGTTTGGAGACAAACACCTTTTGCTCCGCGGACAAGTAAATAATATCTAGCTTACTTGCTAAGTGTTTAGGGTGACTTTCTATGATTTATATCGTTCTATTTCGTAACAATTTTCCTCTATACTCTGATGTTTTGCATAGAAAGTGAACGTTTATTTGATTTATTAAGCAAGTGATGTTTGGAATGGTTTAATCGCAAAGTTGGTTGAATTATGAGGTTTTATTGTTGATTTTCTATCGATTTGAATGATTTTACACTTTGCAATGTTTTTGATATTTTGTAGATACGCGAATTTGGCTTAAAAGAGGTTTAAAAGATGTTCAAGTGAGGATTTACATGGAAGAAAAAGGATAAAGATGAAGTCGGATAAAGATAGAGATGAAAACCGGATTTGAAGTAAAATGAACGAGCGTCTGAAGCCCCGTCCAGATGGACGGGCGTTTGAGGAATCGAACGGGGGTCTAGGAAGAAATAGTGGATTCAGAGTATTGAGATTTTTCTTTGAACAGCGCCCAAATTTACATAGGACGGGCGTCGACATGACTTCGGCCCGACTCGAAGATTTTATGCGAGAATGGGACGGGCGTTCAAGACTCTGACGCAGCGCCCATACTACGACGACTAGCGTAAAACCGACTTAAAACTCTATAAATAGGCGCGTTTTTTTCAACCCTAATAAGGAACCTAATTAACATTAGGCGGCCACAAAACCCTTAGGGGCGATTTTTCTGTGTTCTCCACCCTTTATATACAACTTTTATGCTTTTGATTTCCTAGATAAATTTCTCCAATTATATGTACTTTCTAGTAGCAAATTCTAGTAATCAAACGATGAATAGAGGCTAGAGCTCATTGGAACAAGCTTTGTGAAGCCGTTCTAGCAACATCTTGATTTCTCTTTGGATTATCTTTTGAGTTTTTTTTTATAAAAGTTGTATCTTTTCTATGTTTAATTCATTGTTATTATGAAATTTTATCGATGGATGTTTTGCATGCTTGATTTTAATGGTTGATGAGAGTTCATTGTTAAACCTAGATCACCATAGTCAAGATTAGATCTTTAATCTAAGTAACGATAGTTGTTAGATTGAAATCTAGGTTAAGAGATTGAGAAATTTCACACATTTGTTATTAAAGAGTTAATCCTTTTGTATCGATAGACGAAAGAGATTAATAAACGAATTATCTAAGAGATTTGAAATTCATACCTACGATAGGTGAATCACAACTTTTGTTAAATCATCACCAGATAATCTAGAGAAGAAATTGAGTGTTGTAGAATTGGTGGATCATTGCTTGTTCGTTTTTTAAATTCATTGATTAAAATCGCTTGAACTTGAATTGCTTAGCTAAGTTAGAAATTTTTACTGCATGTTTAGGTTTTAGAATAGATTATTTTAGATAATTTGGTTCGTAATCACGTTTCCTGGCTTTAGATTTCTAATCTTACATCGATTTACTTTTGTTATTTTTGTTTTTAGTTTGTTACGTGTTAATCGTTTTTATTTTCTTATAATTTTAGTAATAGTAGTTGTGACATCTTTAGGTTAGTTAGATAAAAACTAGGTAAACAACCTCGATTCCCTGTGGACTCGACTCCGGTATTAACCTCTATACTACGATCCCTGCACTTAGGGTAAACCGGATTTATTTTTATTACTTGTTTATTTTTCATTAGATAAAATCCGAGACACTAAGATATTCCACAAAGTTGCATATGTCATACTAGGCTCCAAGCCTTTCTGACTTTGCCTATGACAACTTCAAATCATCGGTTAAGATAGATTCGACATTATCCCCTTCCATATCTAATATGGAGTTTATTCAACCTTTATTCTTTGGAACTCGGTTAAGTATAAGGGCACTATCTCGAAACGGGTAAGGGATACTTCGCATGACTTGCATCACATCTTTATCATATAAAGTGTTGTTTCCATTTCAAAAACACAATCCAGTTGTGTATCCCAAAAATGGTATCCTTCAAGGGAGAATCTTATTCCTTTTCAGACGACTTCTGAAACACCCTTCAGGTATTAATTACTTCAATCCAATTGAAGATTAATTCCTAAGTAGCTCATCAATCTCTTACTCATACTAGCTCGAACTTTTCAGGCTTTCTGAATCGTAGTACTTCAATAAGTACATTCAACTATTTCTAAAATTAGTCATAGAGATTAATAAACAATTATTTGTGGCATTAATTGTTCACAAGCCAACAAACATCGGTATGTTTAGGTTTTAGACAAATTTTTTCTAGAATTTACAACCTTTTCATAAAAGGGTATTTTAGACATCTCTAGATAAGATACGTATCACCCACATGATTCATAATCATATGGTTCAGACATCATCTTAATGACATTTGATTATACGTTTCTCTTCCAGAGAGTCGACTGAAGGATGCAGGTTCTTAGATCTAAACGAGTTAGATCTACGCGCAGCGGATGGATCACGACTTATATATCACAATACATAATTAAAGGACTTAAACTACCACAAGGGGGTTAAGATCATGTTACCAATAGTAGTAAGAGAAGCCAAGATCTTCCGATGTGTTCTCCAAACGGCGGTTGGTGGACACCCTTCTTGATACACGAACCTCCTTGATATGCAACACCAAGAAAAACTTAAGAGTTTTTCTTCTTCTAAAAACCCAAGACAAGAAAACTAATTTTTTCTCTTATTTTGGTGGTATATGCGAAATTTGCAATCTCCCAATACACTTGGAATAACTCTCCTTTTATATGAGAGTAAATCCTTGGTCTCCAAGTTTTAATTAATTAAATAAATAATTAATTAAACAAAATAAAAGGATATTTTCCTTAATGACTAATTGTGACATGTATTGACCAATAGGAAATCAAATAACAAGTCATCCAACCAATCATATAACAAGAATATCTTTTATTTTCCATAACACAAGAAAATTAATTCTTGTGATAAAAGAGACACTAATTGGCGCCACCATTAGGGTTTAAAAGCCCACATAAAATGTCTTTTATGTGTATTATATTATTTAGCCCTACTAAATAATATTCATGCATATCAATTAATTAGCCCAGCCAATTAATTATCACTGAGGCCCAAATAACAAGATTATTAGTCCGAATTACAGAAGCCACATCGGGGACCATGAACCTATAACCAGTAGCTCCAATAATTAATTATTCATCGAACAGAATAAGTACATTAATTATTAATTCCGGGATTACGCCACCATAAACCCGGCCCGAACTCTACCGATTATAGATGTATACTTATACTCAACCCATAGAGTGAATAAGCGTCCATTGATATAATCACTACATACGGATTAACACTCCATAGACTTTCCATTCTGAGTGGGAAGTCTCCGTGAACCCGACTCAGAATATCTTATCCTTATTTACCATTAACCCCCTGATGATCAATTAGTTCACATATCTGACTAGTGATCAATTAGTCTAATATGAACTCCCGGGATCGATCACTTTCTTAAGGCTAACAAATAAGGGGACTGTCTCTCTACTTCCCGCAAGAAGGAATGGATTCCATGTCTGTGAAAATCAGAACTACTCACTCATCTGGAGATAGTGCCAATGAGAAGTGACTTGGAACACATATTTAAGTGAACCGTAACTAACACATCAAACACTACCCCGGGACAAGCAGCACCCTGTGATCACCTCAGGATTAAGGTTGATCCATATATGATCATCTAATTATTTAATAAGATTCCTCGATTACGGAATTATATCGAGAAATTCAGATTAAATCGGTCGAGTCCTATATGAATGCCATCATATATAAATGCCCCACGTAGGTACCTCACCGGCAGTCCGGATAAGACTATCACACCCAAAGATGTTTCAGGCGCATTATTGGTGTTTTAATCAAGAGACCCTAAACTCGATTAAGTTCACCACGGACTAATCTGTTTAAGTATATCTCCACTAACTCAATCCTCACGTGCAATCCATACACCGAGTTAAGTGGTTACATCTGAGATATACTTAGGGTTTTTTGTGATGTATTACTTTACAAGCACAAAGCAAGTAACTAAAATGAGATAAATTCTGTCATCCATTATTAAAAACAATTACACAAATTGTCTTTCGGGCACTACACCTAACATCAACATCTAGAACAACTACAAATATCAAGGATAACAGCCATACAAATATTTAGCTGAGATTTCATCACACATATCAACTATATTGTGACATCAATCTAGTATGTTAGATTCAGTGACCTTCCAACTTTATCGGAATAACATTTATTCTTTACAATTGAATATGTCTACTAAATCCTAACAAATAACTGAAGTATGTTCTTCATAAGAACCAGAACATAATAACATTTATTTAGTTCCCTTATCCGTCTACTAGATCCAGAATATGGTAAGTGTTACAACGTTTGCTTCACCTTCCGTATCTGTATTTAATCTTTCTAATTTAATCACACTCGTAAGATATCATATACCTTAGAGTCGACTTTTAACTTAGATAGATTTATCTCAACATACTTGCCCACAATAGAGACTTCAATAAGTTCTCTATTTAAGCACACACCCTAACTTCCTTTTTAATCCTTCAAGCACTTGTAAATATTTCTTAGTGTAGTCTTCATAAGACTTAAGAAAGATCACAAGAGCAATGTCTTTAATTTCCTTTCATAAAGAAAATCTAAAGTTTATAAATAGTTTATTTAACCATTTAAATCGTATTTAAAACATTAACTATTTAATTAACCTTGAAGCAATGGTAGAATTAAGTCGATACTTAAATCTTATAATTTTGAAAACAACCTTTCCAAAATTAGATGTGGTCATTCTTATCCAACGTTTGAATTAATTGTCATCATATGACTGAATGATCATATTGGATCGTATCCAATGTCATGAGCTTCCACTTTTCATTAATGATTAAAGTCTTGGAGTGCTGCATCACATATGTAGTCTCCTTGTCTCTAACTACTATAACGGGATTGCTCGTGTCATTGCTTATTTTAAAAGGATTAAAATTACTTAACCATATTTGAGAACGTTTCTCAAAAGGTAACAGTCATAATTTGGTTTTACTAATCGAGAATAAAAACATAAATATAAAGTTTGCTAAAACTACAACATAAAAATAAAGATAAAAGAGTGTTGTTGTTTATACACGCAAAATCAAAAATGGTCTTTTGATTTATGATTTTGCTCCCACTAGTCAACTACTCCCAATTAACTTTCAAGAATTTTTCAAAATTCTTTGGTGGCCAAGATCCCATCTGGTTACCCCGATTCCCGACGAGGGCCGATCAACCGGAATAATTCAAAAGGTATGTGATGGGAACCAACTTTACTGTACATTTCTGTACAGTTTAACCCACGGTTATCATATTTCTAGCATGGTTCGGGTGAGTTTATGTTAGTAATATCATCCGCAGCGGAAGCGATTTTAGGATCTAGATCTATAATATATACGTAATAAAATAACTAGATCTATTTTTACAAGGGGGTTGTAGAACATACCTCTTGGATCTCAAAATCCAAGTTGAAGAACCGCAATAGGAAGGATGAAAGATTGTGTGAAGAGCATCACGATCTTCCGTGACGTGTGATCAAGCAACTCCGGTGGAAGGAAATTCTCGACTCGAATCCTTCCGATATGCTACCCGGAAAAACTCCAAGATTTTTCCCCAATCTCCCCTTGGCCGAAATTTTCCTTCTCCTCTCTAAGAGGTAGAAGTCGAAAATATTGTGTGTGTTAAGGCTTGGGAGAACTCTCTTTATATAGGAGAGTAAAACTTAGCCTCCAAGGATTTTTATTTATCAAACAAAATAAATCCTTTAATAAAAGATAATTCCATAATATTCTAGAACAAATCTAGAATAATATTTATCTTTATTATTTACCATAAATATTTATCCAATAAATATTTTATGCACATGTCTTTTTAATACACAAGAAAATCAATTCCTTGTTTCCTTAAACATGATGTTGGCGCCAATCACACATTAAATGACCTAGTCAATGTGATTTTTTCCATTCACACTAATTGCCAAGATTATGGAAAATATTTTTCCAATTGTTTTAATTATTTAGTTCCAACTAATTAAATAGTCACTAAACAATTAATTCACATATCGATTAATTAAATTCTAATAAGAATAAAATTAATATTATTAGGATTCGACGTCGAGAATAGCTATGCTATATTAGGAGGCACGTCGGGGACCATGGACTAATAATCGTGACTCCGATAAATCAAATAAATAATTATAGAATAATTATATTCGATAAATCAATCATGAGAATATGCCACTATAATCCCGTTATTGCACTCCTCCGATTAAAAGATTATATTTATCTCCTCACGAGAATAATAATAAGCGTCCATTGATATAATCATTACATATGGATTAATCCTCCATAGATTGTTTCATTCTAAATCGGGAAGTTACCGTTAACCCTTTTCGAGAACCTCTTATCCTTATTTACCATTAACCCCCAGTGATCAATTAATTCATACAACTCACTTTGGTAGCTAATCGGTGTAATATGAACTCGCGCGATCGATCGATTTCTAGGATTAACAAATAAAGGAAGCGTCTATCTACTTCCATAAATGGAAGGAATGGATTCGTATCTGTGATAAACACGGACTACTCACTCAATCGATTACAATGCCAAGATGGGGTAATTCGGACCACGGACTCGGTGTAATCCTTAACCGTCAAGTCAAACTTCATCCGATTCAAGCGGTTGGATTGTGATCACCTCGGAGATTAAGATATATCCATAAATATGATCATCCATTGATTCGATAAGACTTCTCGATTACGGAATTATATCGTGAACTCTAATCAAATCGGTCCAAATACTATATGATATATCTATCATATATAAATGCCCCATTAGGTTCTCTTAACCGAAAGTCCGGATAAGACAATCACACCTATTGTGTTCAGGCACATTAATAGCACGTTAAAGGAGAGACCCGATACTCTCGATCAACTTCACTACGGGCTAATTGTATTTTAAGTACATCTTCACTAACTCAATCCTCCCGTGTATATACCATACACCGAGTTAAGTGATTACATAAACGATATACTCGGGGTTTTACGTAGTGTAAATACTATTGTCACATCGGTGATTATGAGAATAATAAATATGAATAATAACGTCAATTCATTTATTAAATAAAACAATTACAAAAAATTGTCTTTCGGGCATCACACCTAACAATCTCCCACTTGCACGAAAGCATGTGATTAATTGTTTTAGAGCACACCCTATTATTTAAAATACAACAAACTACATCTCCCACTTGCTCTAAACCAATGGAGACTCATCCCGTATTCGAGTACCCACTAAGCATATCATAACCATTTTGATTCCAAAGTACACTCCGAGTATGCCGTCGTAGGATAGGTCGGTGACTCGGGAGCACCTACATCTAAATGTCATGGGTCTTAATGATTAGTCGGGTTGTCGGCTCGAGGCGATCCGTAGAATCGAAGCGTTACCGGTCCATCTAATCATGTGGTAATCGAGTAAACACCGAGCCCGATATCGACTTAACGATCATCCTCAATCGACTTAAAGTCAAAATCGATTGTATCACACATATCCAAGTTCATATGAATATGTCCGCATATTGTTCCTCGTTCTCTTCAAGATACTAAAGGACATACTAAACTTGCTTTGTTAACCGCCGAATCTAAGATTCGATCAAAGTTGACGTTCAATAAACGACCATCTCTTACTAGAAAGAGAATCTATCACATTTCTCTTGATCCGTAGATTTAGAGAGTCATTCACGAGGCATAGGGTAGAACTTCCTCGTTGAATGTTGCATATTGCAGATGCATCATCTTAACCAATAAGATGGATGGGAAACCGGTGACTAATTCTAATGAATTCGACCGAGTCAAACTCTTAAGAATGTTGTCCAAATCTACATTGCTGAGAGAATTGTGGTATTGTCGATTTCGACTTCAGATAACACACCCATGTTGATTCCAACTGGTGTAGTGTTATCCTTCACAAACACTAATATATGTTTATATATTCACTACTGTACTAATTGATATCCAGTCTAAAAAAAACTTATCAATATTCTGGTCAAATCCACATATTGTAGAAATATATGACTTCCAATGACCGAGAGGTTTGCTTTTTATCCACAAAAGGACATAAGCCTTTGCAGTCATCCCGTCATAAGTTCATAAGGCAATACCCTTTTGTTCGAATGAATCCAGACTCCGTTTGTTTGGCAAGAAAGTCTCGAGGAATCACCCCTATTTTTACGCTTTTGAACGAAATCATGTAATACCGAACTCATTCTACTCTTTTTCGTGTAGATCCAAGTACTCCCACTGGGCTGAGGCGCTCAGGTGGTTCTACAAGAGTATGAACAGAATCGAGTACCGAACTTCATTCACGGGGTTATGGCTATTAAACCAACCTCTATTATCGAATCTATATCTGCACACAAAGAGCCATAGGTCATCAATCGATCCTCAGACTACAAAGTCCTCCGAACCCGTAATGGGTAATGGATAAACCATACTCCTACTACATTCTGGGTGGATCGAATTCTGATCTAGTTTAGTAGTATTTAGTGTTATCACCAACAATCGCTGTTGGATGTGGTCTGATTTTAATCAGTTAGTAACTACCGTACTGCAAGGTTTAAGGTTTTACTGTTCATAGACTCTATCAGAAAAGACGCAACAGTATAACTGTCCCTTCCCGATTTCAAGGATCTTATAACAAACCTTTTTCTCAATGCTACAAGATATTGAACGATTGGTCACTGACCGAACGTGTTCGCGAAATTTCCAGACCTACCTTCAAGCACCGTGTGCTAAATGCTTATATTTATGGAAATGGGGTGAACCGAGTCCACACCTTATCCGTAAATTCCAAAGCATATTCTTGGTAGACTGCTTGGTCTTATAATTCAATGTAAACCGATATTTCGCTTCTAATATCTTTATTGAGTTAAGCAGTGTATTGTAGCACATCTAAAACTATATAAGGCAATTTAACGGTTTCTCACTTAGTGAAAGCATTTCACTATGAGGCAGGCCGAGCATCAGTCCCTAGGACTATGTGATGGCCCATTTCTGAGTATAGAATACTCTATCTCTGTTGAAAACAGAGAAACCTCAAAATATTTTGGATAAACTTACCGGAGTGTTTGAATAGTTATCAGACAAGAAGTCACTACTCGGAAGCTCCTACTAGCTCGTATCTTTCATCAGACCCCGAAGGTCGTCATGAACAAGCTATGTTACTTCTTTATATCCATTATCCTTTCCCGATTGAAAGGAAACTTAGTCATTGAACCTTTGAGACAATATAACCAAAGCGGGAGAAAGGAATCACCCGAGCCGTCTTGAGTCTTGTCTTTTAGGGACTATGCACTAACTATGGAATATGAAGAAGCGTTTATCTAAATATAGAAACCAATTGCTTTTAATAGTTCTTAAGATGTGTTTTATATACATATTTCAGCAGTTCTAAGTGGTTTTTGACTTTATCAAACAAAAGTCCGAGTCTTGGATTCGTGATTACAAATGGTATATTCACTTTCTATATCGACAAACAAATTATCGAATAGAAGGTAAATCCATTCGTTCAATGAATCTTAAAGCAGAAAATAAATTTTCCGCGATATCCAAGGATTGAATCCGAGATTCATTTCCTTATATCACTCCCACTTTTCTAGCTAAAATTAAGCGCCCGTTGTTTACTCTTTTAATCGTTAAATGCCTTTGCTACATTGTTCTTCCAAAGAACTTAGCTCAAGAAAATCGCCAAGGATTCATAGGTTGGTGATCCAAAATCACCGCCCTTATCCTATGATTTTCGATTAATTAATTTTCGATTTAGCCTTAAAGTTTACTCGGTTTAGATGACTAACACTTTTAGACATATTCTCCCATTCTTGACTTTCCTTGAATGGAGCTTGAGTCTTGAACCGGCAGTTCGTTTGAGTAGACACTACTCTTGAACCGTGGGGTGTCTATTTGAGTGTTACTCGTCGGGACTTCTCGGATTTTCTAATATACCAGAAAAAACAACAAAACATAACATTAAAGCTCCCACTAGTTTTTCGGTTCCAAATACCGTCTAACGAGCAATGCTTTATTTTTATGATTTTCCTATTTTTCGATTAGAAAATCTTTCGTACATAGTTCTATTGTTTCCAGAAAAACAACAAATCATAGAAACTCCCACTAGTTCATCGATTCCAAATATCGTCTAACTAGTGACATTCCATGACTTTCCGGTTTTTCAATTAGAACGGTTACGTGTGTAGTCAGTTACACTTTTCTAATGTTCTAGAAAAACAACAAATCATAAAACTTCCACTAGTTCATCGATTCCAAATATCGTCCAACTAGTAACACTTCATGATTTTCCGATTTTTCAATTATAAAATTTCTTGTGTAATTACTACACACTCAAAATTCACTAGAAGAATTTCAAAGTCCGAAATCACCTTTGATCAAACTAAGTTTGTCTCCCGTTTGATACGAATGACACTAGTGATATACCAATATGTCACTCTGGTTTTTAAAAGGCTTAAGAGAAAATATCTCTTTCGAAAAATAATTTGCATTATCGATTAACTAGTTCAACGTCCTAGTTACTTTCCACTTTTTAACGAAGTCAATACTAGTCAATTAATTTTTTAAGCAATTTAGTAAGGGATATAATGCTGTAAACAAAATGACATATATTAATTCAAGTTTAACACTACTATATTATTTTATTTTAGGAATTGTAAACTAAAAAATAAGTCTACTCTACCATTCCAAGGTTTTAACCTCGCATCTCAGTGCCGCCGTAGGGTAGGTCAAAGAGATGACGGTTAAATCGAGACAATCTCATCAATGAATAACTTGTGAGAATCAAACATCCCACGAGAGTCGAACATCCCTTTATTCATTGACTACCTTCCTTTTTTAGCCTAGATATTACCAAAAATATCCTTTATGAGTGTGACCTACTATATCGGATCTCTTAGGTACGCCCCGAGTGTGCCGTCGTAGGATAGGTCAGTGACCCGACGAGTACCCAGAAATCCTATCCTTTCGGAGACCAAGCCATGAATGTTGATAGGGGTGAACACCATCCGTAGGGGGACGAAATCAAAGCGCCGCGAGGCGTCACCCTTCTCTCACTTACTTGTATCTATAGTAGAGGCCGTGGGGTTGGTCGCCGCCCCCGCTCCCACTCAATAATTTGGAAGTGGTGGTGGGTTAACTAACCACGTCCTTTTGATGTTAACATAAAAGTACATCAAATCAAGGATTCCGAATGGTGTCGGTAACGTAGGCAAACCTACCCGTCCTATTCGTTGGAACATATGTGACAGTCGGACGAAATCGGGTCAAGACAGCCCCATTGAGATAAGAAGGAATCACCCTCCGTTCTCCGGTGTAGCTTAGTCTTGCCGGACCCCCGTGCATACATCACACTAGGAGGGTTAAGTCGGTCGAGCCTAGCTCAGTTGACCACCCAACCTATAAGCGAACCGTTTTTATCCAAGATTTATTGTTCTTTTACCATCATTCAATCTCGTAGACACTACGAATCGAAAACGTGATCTCGTTTGGGCTTTAAGGCGGTTCACCGAGAACACACACCGAAAAAACTTAACGATTTCATAACCCGTCCTCGGATCTTTAATTAGTTACTAAATTAATTAATTACCACGTATTAATTAAATTTCAACTAATTACACGAGTTTGTATACATGCCTATTTTAATTACCAAAATTAAAATTCTACATGTATGCAAGGAGTGGATTTATGATATGATGCATGTCATGGCAATTCCGATTTTATATCTATTTTATGATCAAACACATAAAAAATAAATTGCGAAAAATTTAAACACCGAGATGGATCGTTGGTACCCCCGACTAACCTATTTTCTAAGGAAAAGTAAAACTAATTCTAAGTCTTCAAATCTCGATCTTCGATCTTGATCTTGAAACTTCCGGATCTCGAACCTTCGATCTTTACACGAACCACGAACGACGAGGAGAGGAGGCCGTAATATACCAATATATTTAAAAATATATTTATATTAATAATTGGTTTTTAAAAAAAAAAAACTTTTTTTTTTCTCTTTATCTTCACGGATGTTATACAATTTTTTATTTTTTTTTATAATACTTAAAGGCCATAAGGCCGAAAAGAAAAAAAAAAATTTAAATTAAACCTAACCCTAGCATGTAATTGCCGCATGCAAACAAGGTAATATTACAAACCAAAAAAAAAAAAAAAAAACATGCTGCCGCATTACTCCAAAACAATTTGCCGTGACATTGAAAAAAAAAAATAAAAACAACAATCGGCCTCCTCCCGTTTTACCTTCTTGATGATCTTCAACACCATGATCTTCGTCGTCTTGAACCCGGATCAAAATTAAAAACAAAAGGTACTACCTTTTTACATAATTTTCGAATTCAACATAATTAAATTACAAATCCTATGCTCAATTGATACTAATCAAAAGAGCTACAAAATAGATCTACGGGTAAACAGTACCAACCCCAATCCATCTCTTCAACCAAGACATTCATAACATAAAAAATTAATTAAGCATGCATCGGCCCCTTTTTTTAAAAATTGGGACAAAAAAACTACATGTTTTATACCACTCCTAGATCTAATATTTTATACGTATAAATATAGATCACCATGGCGACTGATACCACTGTTAGTAATATCATCCGCAGCGGAAGCGATTTTAGGATCTAGATCTATAATATATACGTAATAAAATAACTAGATCTATTTTTACAAGGGGGTTGTAGAACATACCTCTTGGATCTCAAAATCCAAGTTGAAGAACCGCCATAGGAAGGATGAAAGATTGTGTGAAGAGCATCACGATCTTCCGTACGTGTGATCCAAGCAACTCCCGGTGGAAGGAAATTCTCGACTCGAATCCTTCCGATATGCTACCCGGAAAAAACTCCAAGATTTTTCCCCAATCTCCCCTTGGCCGAAATTTTCCTTCTCCTCTCTAAGAGGTAGAAGTCGAAAATATTGTGTGTGTTAAGGCTTGGGAGAACTCTCTTTATATAGGAGAGTAAAACTTGCTTCTCAAGGATTTTTATTTATCAAACAAAATAAATCCTTTAATAAAAGATAATTCCATAATATTCTAGAACAAATCTAGAATAATATTTATCTTTATTATTTACCATAAATATTTATCCAATAAATATTTTATGCACATGTCTTTTTAATACACAAGAAAATCAATTCCTTGTTTCCTTAAACATGATGTTGGCGCCAATCACACATTAAATGACCTAGTCAATGTGATTTTTTCCATTCACACTAATTGCCAAGATTATGGAAAATATTTTTTCCAATTGTTTTAATTATTTAGTTCCAACTAATTAAATAGTCACTAAACAATTAATTCACATATCGATTAATTAAATTCTAATAAGAATAAAATTAATATTATTAGGATTCGACGTCTGAGAATAGCTATGCTATATTAGGAGGCACGTCGGGGACCATGGACTAATAATCAGCGGCTCCGATAAATCAAATAAATAATTATAGAATAATTATATTCGATAAATCAATCACAGGAATATGCCACTATAATCCCGTGACTGCACTCCTCCGATTAAAAGATTATATTTATCTCCTCACGAGAATAATAATAAGCGTCCATTGATATAATCATTACATATGGATTAATCCTCCATAGACTGTTCATTCTAAATCGGGAAGTTACCGTTAACCCTTTTCAGAACCTCTTATCCTTATTTACCATTAACCCCCTAGTGATCAATTAATTCATACAACTCACTGGTAGCTAATCAGTGTAATATGAACTCGCGCGATCGATCAGTTTCTAGGATTAACAAATAAGGGAACTGTCTATCTACTTCCATAAATGGAAGGAATGGATTCCGTATCTGTGATAACACAGACTACTCACTCAATCCAGTACAATGCCAAGATGGGGTAATTCGGACCACCAGACTCGGTGTAATCCTTAACCGTCAAGTCAAACTTCATATCGATTCAAGCGGTTATTTCGTGATCACCTCCGAGATTAAGATATATCCATAAATATGATCATCCATTGATTCGATAAGACTTCTCGATTACGGAATTATATCGTGAACTCTAATCAAATCGGTCCCGATACTATATGATATATCTATCATATATAAATGCCCCATTAGGTTCTCTTAACCGAAAGTCGGATAAGACAATCACACCTATTGTGTTCAGGCACATTAATAGCACGTTAAAGGAGAGACCCGATACTCTCGATCAATTTAGACCCTATATTGAGTGTTAATGAGGTTTTCTTTGCACGGCGAGTAACTGTCGGTTTTTCCGTAAACTCGGCCTACTTTTAGCACTTTTTACTCATTTCCCGAGCACCCATAGTTTGCGGGGTTATGCGTTTGCCTGTCGTTTCCTTATTTATGCAGGATTTGGGTGAGTTGGGAGCCCGGAAAGCGATGATTTATGAGATTAGACATGTCCGAGGCGAGAAACGAAGGCTGAGTATGAAGAAAGTGAAGTTTTGGAAGTCAAGGCACCTATCCGTACGACTAAACCTATGTCCGTACGGACAACGCTCAGCCAGAATCAAGATTTTCAACAGAGAATTAGCCGTACGGATGGGTCATTTATCCGTACGGACAGAAGGATGCAGTAGAGATCCATCCGGACGGATGGAAATATATCCGTACGGACAGACGCTGGGAATACAAAACAGAAGGTTTAATCTGAGATATGTCCGTACGGACAACCTTCCAGCCGTACGGACAACCTGGAGAATCAAGAACCATCCGTACGGATATCCTTTTATCCGTACGGACAAGCTGAATTTTGCCCTAGCCTATAAAAGGGCAGCTCAAACGTTTTATTAGACAGACTTTTACGATTTTAGTTAGTTGTAGACTCTTCTGGGCGATTTCCTTCGTCCGGAAGCGTAGAATTAAATTCCATATACCGTTGTTCTCGTCCTTCGATCCTCTCTTACACTAAATACATTACATCATCAATCTGTTACGTCTCGATTGTCAAGATTTGATTTTTTTGTGAGCACACTTTGGTATTTCATCAATCTTCAATAAAGTGGGTATGATTTCTTGTTCTTTTGTCTTTTATATCATGAATTTCTTTATCAATTATTGTTTCAATCCGACAATGAATAGCTAACTCATTTGTATGGCCGAATTATGTGAAAACGGATGAAACGCCATTAGGAGATGAACCGGGAGGTAGTGTAGCACGTAATGAAATGTTCTAATCAATAATTCATATCGCGAAACCAGTTTTAATCGTAATCGATGCTAGCTTGATCACCTAGTCATTCATCATCACACACACCTAGCTTATAAATGTATGTTGCGGCTAAGTGTGGGAACCGGGGTTTCGGGACCGTAGACGTTTTGGCTTAAAAGGTAGTTTGACACCTACATGTGCACTAGATTGACACTCCAGTCATTAAGTCCATTCCAATACAGGGTTTTTATCGTTTAGTCAAGGAAGGTAGAGCACACTCCCGGGGTAGTTTGTTTGATGGTAGAGAAATCCGCTGGATCGTAGTTCGGCTGTACCTCTTTTAAACGTAAAAGAAACCGATTAGTATAATCTTTAATTTACGCATTAGTATAATCTTTTCACCAACTTGGTTGACCTGAACTGAGTGCTAAGTCAATAGTGGTACTCAAAGCCAATCTCCGTGGGTTCGACCTCGGACTCCTCAAGCACTACCTACAATCGATCCGGTCCACTGCCGGTTAAAAAGTAGATTTTGCTAAGGTTTCGAGTTTTTACTTGATTAACCGGGTTGCAAAAATTCTCTTATCAGTATGTAGCACTTACCAATCACATCTCTATGTGACTCTTGGTGGTTGACTAGTCAACTCTTTGACAATTCACATCTTCATGTGGTAGTCAACCCCTTGCCTCTAGAATAAGACGGTCCTGACGAGGGCCAATCACCGCAGTACTCTAGTCAAGTCATAACCCAATATTCACGAAATCTCATACGATCATATCTCAATAACGAAGATATACCCATGGTAGGTCAACTCCCGATGAGGGCCAATCAGTTGGATCCGAACAAAGGCTCTTCACCGTCGCTATAATATTGGGAGACAATATTTCGACTTGATTTTTGTTGTGGAAGTATTTACGTAAATTAATTCACTTAATTAATTTTAATTACGGTCTCATCAAATATATCTATCTCTATAGACATACATCCTACACATTTATCTAGATCGTGCCTAGTCATGCATCTATCGTATCATATAAAATAAATACAAGCACAAAATAAATAAATGCGTAATGTAACCGGTATGATCATGGACTTTTCCTAGGTGTGGTTTCGAATACGTACAAACTGACGAAACCGCGGGTCACAATCTAAGGGTAGCTGCAACCGCCAATAGGATCTTTAATGCACTATCTCCAATGGGATCTTTATTCTTCTTTCTTTGGTCTCCATCTTCTGCTCCATTCTTGTTACATTTAATTCTATCTAATAAAATAAATACACCCGCCGCAAACGGGGGAGCTAACGGGAATGTGATAAATGCAGAAAATAAACTAGGTCACATTCTTCATAACGGCCTAGGACAATTTTTAAACCAACAGAAAAAATTAAATCATTCACATCTATCCTATCGGTCGAGTCCATGATCAATCGGGGTCCATATAATCATATTATATCTACTATATCTATTCCATACAATAACATCTTATGAAAAAGATAAAATTAAAAATTTAACTACTTGCGTCTTAATTAATCAATTAACATTTAATCTATTAAATAATTTTATCCAATCAATTAACTAATTAACATTTAATTATTTACATGATTTTAATCAAAATAAAATTAACGATTAATTTTAAACGATTTTAATTTTAATTTTAATTAATTAGAACTATTCCAAAATTAAATCAAAATTAAGATTAGGTCTCTTTTGTTTCTTTCCTTTTGATTCCTAATCAAAAGGGATGCCTTTGGTTTCCTAAACCAAAAGGCATCTTCCTAAACCAAATTTGGTTTAGGCCTGGCCACTTTCCAAAGTCAAAATTTTGGAAGTGGCGCAAGCATCAAAGCTTTTACAATTCAAATATTTGAAAGGCTTATACTTATTCCAAATCAAATATTTGGAATGGCCAAATAATTTTGGTTTAGGCACAGTCACTTTCCAAAATCAAAATTTTGGAAGTGCGCTGAAGCCAAGCCTTTACAAATCAAATATTTGAAAAGGGCCTAGGCCTATTCTAAATCAAATATTTGGAAAGGCCAATATTATTTTAATATGTCTGACCACTTTCCAAAATCAAAATCTTAGAAGTGGCCTAGGCCTTTTCCCAAATCAAATATTTGGAAAGGGCCTAAGCCTATTCCAAATCAAAATTTGGAAATGGAAAGGCCAATATTGTTTTAATGCCATGTGGCATCCCAACATCCCAAACTATTTGAACTATTGGTTAGCCATATGACATAACTAAACAAAAATATATCAATCACAACTATGAACCATATTGAAACACAAAATACACAAAACAAAATTTAGGGATCCACCAAAAAGATGCACCAGCTGACGTCAACCGCCCCAAGGGGGAGCCGCCGCCGCCGGTGCAATTTCCGGTGGGGGTGCCGCCGCCGATCGGCCGAGCACCCCAAAAGCCGCCCGCTTTTTTTCCTTTTCTTTTTTCTTTTCGTGTATCGTTTCGCGAATCAAAAATATTTCATCTTTTAATTACGTGATTTAAACGATAAAATTAACTGCGCAAAATTACATGCTTATTGCTTAAGCTCGAAGCTCGCTCCTATACCACTGTTAGGAAATCTACGTGGGAACGCAGCGGAATTCAAAATTTTGATTTCCTTTTACCCAAGATCGACTTCGTTTAAGCAATAAACAAATAAGCTAGTAGTCGGTGGTTACCTTAGTTGATCTAAAAGATCGACGCTTTGACCGTCTAAGGAGAGTAGTTCTGCACAGAGCCGCCCAAGTGTTCGGCCTCTACCGCTAGTCCACACGAACAACCCGCCGGAATCCCATCATGGATTGCTATTGGAAAACTCCGGTTGCTAGACCGGCCCTTTTCCCCTCTCTCCAACTATCTATAGGATGCTCTATTTTACACAAGAGCTATTAGCTCTTGGAATTGTGATGTACCAAAGAGCTTGACACCCACCTCCTTTTATAATGGATGTGGCACCCTAGATAGAGTAGAGGAGAAGAAAACATTTTCCCAATAAAATAAGGAAAATATAATTGATTGATTTATCTCATTTATTATAATATCTTATATTAAATAAATCTAGGATATTGTCAATATCTTATATTGAATATTTCCAAGATATTGTCAATATCTAATATTGACTATCTTTATTTTATTACCATAAATCAATTTACACATGTGTATATCTATCACATATATAAATATATATATATTTTTTATATGTGCACACTACACTAGTGCGCATGTACATCTCAAATTCACCTCACACACGCATGTGTGTATAAATATATATAAATATTAATATCTTATATTAATACTAGATAATATAATCCCATTATTATTTAATTTGCAAAATGCATGTGTATCAATATACACAATAAATTTCGACATACATATCTAAAATATGTATATTTAATTAATCAACATAATTAATATCTTGTATTTAATTTATTCATAATAAAAAAAAATACCACCATATTAATTTACCACTATAACCTTTATAGTACGAGATAAACTTTCCTTATTTGGTTATCAACTATAACCACATTTTAATCCGGCTAGATGTTCATACGTGTGTGACCCGATAGGCTTCCGAATATGTTGGCCGTAGACACAAAGTGCAAATTATGAAAATGCCCTTCATGCCTAAAGATCACGGGATAGCGTCTAGCAACACACCGTGACCCCCAATCATTGGAAGAGTCAAAAGCAATGACTACTACCTTTCATGTGAAACAGTTACCGTGTAAATTACAATCCTATCGCTGTAATAATATACATACGGTCGTACGTCGAGTGTCAAACATTAACGACCGTATCTTATAATCTGGATATCAAGCTCTCTCGAAGTAACTGATTTACTTCCACTTTGCAAAGATTCACGAGACTAAGACATTCCTTATAAGAAGGCCCTTTCGGATATTCACCCCTATTGATAGGGTACGCGATTCCCAGACGACCATGCATGTATACTCCGCATGCTTCAGTATCATACCCAATCACTACCGCATGACGGCCCCATGGCTAGGGGAAACCTCAATAGTGTCTAAGCATGACAACCCACACCGTGATGCCATGTAGACTCCGGTCCAAAGGATAATTACACAACCGTCACATAGTATGACACTTATCCGTGAATTGGGTCAGTCTAACGTACGCATTCTCTAATACACGTCCACGTATAGTCCAAGTGTCTCTACACTTCGATAGACGAGATCTATCCCTGCCCTAAAGACAAAAGACATCTAATACGTGCTAGCCTGTTCATACTATCAATGCCCCATTTAATAGTACATCAGCCTAGAGACATTTAAGTATCAAACTTATTAAAGTGATTAGAGATTTCATCAACCATAATCGCCTATCATGGTTTCTCTATCACAGTTTAATACCAAGGACGTTATCATAATTGTTCTTTAAAAGAACAAATATATGACAACATAAAAGCCATTTAATATATGTATAAACATAAAGAAATAGTAGAAATGATCCGACCCGGTCGGATCCGGTCCAACCCGATTGGGTTTAGGACACTATTTCAACACAACAAACATTCATTTACTCAATCGGGAAGAATTATAAAATCTCTTCGAGTGATTTTTATCTTTTTAATTCTCGATGTCTCAACTTAATATTCACATCATGGGATTCCCGCACAACTTACTAAGTTTGAGACATTGAAAAATGATAAACAATTTTTAATCATATTTGGATCATCTTCAGAATGACCTTAACATATAGTATTTGTTTCATTACATTGCCTTGTCTATAATTTTGAAGTTTCATTATTCTCAACCAGACATTCGCCGTATGACAAGTACGCGACCAGTGGCCCTTTAACGCCACATCCTGAAAATCGATTTTCATTATTCTTCTGGAATTTAGTTTCATTTTCGTTCCACTTTTGGTGGACAATTCTTCCGGTTCGAGAAGACAAAGATTTGTGATATCTGTCAAGGATATATTTACCTCGATTTTGTCTATGAATTCGGACATGTTTATGAAGTAAATTAAACAACAAAGGTAAGATTATTTACCTTATGTGCTATGTATCATGTTATACAAAAGGAAAATGGAACTACACAAGTAATTTATACTACTACTATTCCTCAGAGTCTTTGAACCATTTCGTATAATGGATGTAGTCACAATCACTTCGGGGAATGGACTAGAGAAAATAGATCGGGTTTCATGATTATTCTGTGATAATCATTTTGTTGAACATAAACCTCTTCTTTCAATATTGCTACCGCAAGAGCATATTATCGCAGTGATAAATATAATCCTTATACGAGGATTAAATAAGTGTCATGACTTCAGGACATTTGTTGGACATCAAGTCCCTTTATACGGATTTCAGGTCCATAATTATTTACGTAAATTTCAGATTCACTTTTATGAGCATACAAGTGCTTTCGATGAACTTCTGGTTCATCTACATACTTTAAATGAATTATCATCTTTACGTGATCAAATGTTCTAATCAAAATTGTCTACAAGACAAAATGATCTTTTATGTTAGATTTAGTCTTCGGGACTCAATCTAAGTGATAATTAAATTAATATATACATAAATAAATATTGTATATATAATATAGAGGGAAAAAACATTTTGCCCCATCGTGGTTTGCTAATTGAAGGGTTTGCCTCCCTGTTGTTTAAAAATATATTGTTTACCTCCCTGGGGTTTTTAAAAAACATCAGATAGAAATTCTAGCATATACAAAGGAATATTCCAACGGAATATTCTTTTTCTAATCTTATTCCCGTTTTACCCCTACTTTTTTAAACAACAACTTCCTTCAGGATAATTAATTTATTTCCCAAAAAAAATTAAAATAAGAAGCAGAGTATGTACGGGAGCTTCCATGGACGAGCATTCCACCTTATGCGACCAGGCTGCGTTTCCCGGCGAAATTGATGATTCCGACCGCGATTTGCTGTTATTTTCCGGCGAGGTAGAAGATTTGATGCTTTTTCCGCGATTTTGTAACACCCCGATTTTTTAAGAAAGGGTATAATCGTAAAATGGAAATTATCTATTATTTTCCTATTTTTATGTTGACCTAAAAGAATAATTTAAAAAAAGAAGTAAAGGATTTAATTAATGGATTTAATAATGGGTATTTAAAGGAAATAATTCCCTAAACCCCATATTATGTTTCCACTAATTTTTGGATGGTCCATGTGCAAGTTTTGGACCACCAAGTCAGCACTTTCAAAGGGATACATTGGTGGAAAGTTTTTACATGTAGGGGTCCATTGGTGGAAGTTGAATTCCTATTGGTTTTGGTGCACCAACTAGGATTTACACCAGATCCAACATAAAATTTGTGTTATGTTTCACGGAAAAGTTTCCATAAAAAATAGAGAATGGCGACACAAGGGACGGAGGGAGAAGCAGGAAGGGAATCTTCAATCGCGCGGCTAATCCGTCAGGAATTTGGGCAGACCGCAAAGAACGGAAATCATCGTCTTATCAAGACGAACGTTTCCACACCAATCGTTTTCAATTCCGTATATAAGTTTTCATTTATAGCCCTAAATTGGTATTTGGATTACAGCACGGAAGAACTAACGACTTTAATTGAACCACCATGTTGAGATATGTATATACGTATATATATGAGTTGCTTGTATGAATACTTGGTTGTGTTTTAACGTGAAAGAAGATGAAGTAATGCTTGGGAATAACTATAGTATTATATATATTGTATATATTATTAGTTATACAGAAGGCTGTGTGGGTTATTTAAAAAAAAGAAGAAGAAATTATGTATGGCACTGTAGCAGGGAATCAATATATGTTTATACTTTGCTTGTGACCGTAAGAGAAGTACTGGTGAATATGGGTTCAAAAAAAAGCAATAGAATAGAATAAGATAAAAAGGAACCAACTTTTAGTTTGGGATTAATTAGTGATACTTGTATATATTATATAATGGTTGCAATATATGTTCAGTGAGGAGCCAAAGGAAAAATGAGCAGAGGAACAAGACGAAAGGAGGAATAAGCTATGCGGCAGATAGTACGTGGGAAAAAGTAAATAAATAAATGAAAGATGTTTTGTACACCGTTCTGTAATCGCAATCACGAATAAACTACGGGAACGCTGGGAATTAGTCTGGCTCGAGATACTCCTATCGAATAGTTCATCAAAAAAAGAAGTAAAAGAGCCATAGTCGAGGTAAGTGGGTGTTCTTAAACAGGTTAATTGTTGTTGTTTATGCTGATAATTTACAGGGTTTGAGGTTGGAATAAGGTTGGTGATCGTTGAGTAGGAAATTACAGCAGGTTAACAGGATGATTGTGTAAGTATTGGCGGGCGCCAAAAGCAAGCGGTGTGACTCTGTTCACTCTTGGCGGACGCCAAGGAGGTTTGGTGGGCGCCAAGAGTGGGGCAGAATGGTATGTTAAGTTCTGGACAATGTTTGTAGGCGCCAAAGGTGTCTGTTCACCTTGTTTAGTTATTGCTTTGTGTACAACATGTTATTGATTGGTATGTATGACCTTGAGGGCATTATATGTTAATTGACAATGTCTAACATCGACTTCTGGTAGCCTTGGTATCAAATCGCACCACAACTGAGACCCTCTGCGGGGAGAAGGTGGGAGCACCGGAAGACGTTGTTTAGGCCTTATGGGACTTTGACTTAGTAGTCATTGATCCTTTTACAATGTGCTAGGTAGAGTAACTAGACGTCTAGGACTAGAAGTTCCTAGGAAGCCTTTATGTGAATAAATCAGGTGATTAGAACTTAACTCGTAAATACATATGTGGGAGTCTAAAAGCTAAAACGTCAATATCATTGGTGAGGCACATTTTTTATATCGAAGCATGGGACACTTACTACTCCTACGGGACAATGTGTAACTCCCACATGGAACATAAGTCCATGCCCCCAGAGCGGTGCAAATCATGTTGTGGTGCATTTTCACCATGCGTAGTGTCCTTTGGTATTGATGTAACAAACCTTACTTGTGCAAGGTATACTACGGAGCTAGTAGAGGGTGAGTGAGCTCTACTATTACAACTTATGTGGTAGTGATTGTAGAAAATGTTCATGCTATGTATGTATGTACTGCTATTTATTATTACCGTTTCTTCTACCCTTACTAAGTACGTATGTACTTACCCCCTCTTCTCTCTTGTCCCCACCCCGAGAAGGTGGTGTTTTTGTAGGTTGTTTTGAGGCCACTGAGGAGTGACCCGGAGATGATGCAAATGACGACTACTGTCTTTACTTTCTGTTTACTTTTGGGGTATAGATTCTCTTGTCCTTGTACTGATGGAGATCAATGGTTTGAGTTCATGGTTAACGTTTTTTAATGGATACATTTGTATTTGACGATTATAATAAGTCTTTGATTATGTAATAGATGCAGCCTGTGTTACTTTCGATCGTTTTTAGTGGTTGTTTTAAGTATCCGAGTCAGTCGTTTTACCTTCCGTTTGTTTTCTGATGTTTTCTTACGTAAGGCTTATGTGTATAATTAGATTAAAATTTAATTATATGCGTACCGGGCGTTCTTTTCCCGATAGCGACTCGGTATCCGGGACATGGGCGTCACATATTTGCTGTTTTTTTCCGGCAAAACCCGGAGTTGCTCTCGATTCTTCACTTAAACATTGCAGTTCAAGTATACAAGGTTCCAGGGTTTAGAATTCACCAGATGTATATGAAATTCTAGACACTAATTCCAGACATGTTGCAGACTTAGTATAACCTAAGGAACGCAAACATTGAATAATAACCCTTACGCATTCATGCTTTTTTATTAGGCCCTTCGGCCCAGCAACAAATTGTCCTTCCAGTCTTCAAATACTTTCATTTATACAGAATATGCAGCCAACATAACTCTATTTCTTCCTTTTGTCATGACTTTGTTGCAAATTAAAAAATGACTTAATAATTCTGCGCCATATCTTTCCAAGGAAAACAATAATTAAATCCACTTAAATCGACTTCGGAAAGTCGGTCTCGATTCTTAAATCGATAATCGACTTTCTGAAATTCGATTCTGGTGCACAAGAAGAAGTGTGATTCATAGTGGTGCAAATAAATGCTTCTATCAAATGTGATAGATGAACCATCAACAAATCACCCTCAAAATCAGATAATGACAAAAGCCAACGAACAAAAAAAAAATGATGAAAATCGCAGTTAGATTCTAGAATAATTCTTTCTTGTCATTAATTGCAAAAACATTACATTAACATATACTCAATCTAGGCTAAACCCTATCTTGCAGTACAAGACAGTTATGCCACCTCACATACATAAAGTAAATACAATAATACCCTTATTGATCTTATCCTCTAACATCCCCCCTCAATCGAACGGGGTTCTTAACCACTTGAAGATTGTCTCTGATTTGGCTGAACTTGGTGATGGATAGTGGTTTAGTAAGACAGTCAGCAGTTTGCTCAGTGGATGGAATGTGTTTGATCTGCAGGTCCCCTTTCAATACTTTATCTCTGATGAAATGAATATCAATTTCCACATGCTTAGTGCGATTGTGGAAGACAGGGTTGTAGGCGAGAGCTTGAGCACTAAGATTGTCACATCATATTGTAGCTGTTTTTGGAAGAGGAGTGGACAGCTCAGATAGCAGAGAGGTGAGCCACTGTATTTCAGCAGCAGTATTTGCCGAGGATCGATATTCAGACTCAGTGCTAGACCGGGAGACAACTCCTTGCTTTTTAGAACTCCATGAGACTAGGGAGCCACATAGATACACATAGTAACCTGCAATTGATCTTCTTCAGCTTTGTCACAGGCCTAATCAGCATATGAATATCCAACAAGATGAATTCCCTGATCTGGAACAAAGTGTAGGGCACAGTCTATGGTGCCCTGAACATATCTGAGGAGTCTCTTGAGCAACTGCCAGTGATATACTCTAGGTTGCTGCATATACTGACTCAAGGAATTTACAGAAAAGGCCAGGTCTGGTCTGGTGAAAGTCATGTACTGGAGAGCCCCAAAAACACTTCTATACAATGTTGGGTTGTCCATGAATGGACTATCAGTCCTGGTCATGTCAATGCCAACTGCCATTGGTGTAGGGCAGGGTTTAAGGTTGGTGAACCCAAGTTTTTGTAACAACTGAGATGCATACATGTGCTGGCTAAGTCAAGCCAGTGGTATCTCTGTAAACCTGCATGCCTAGGAAATGACTGACAGGACCAAGGTATTTTAGAGCAAACATGTTGTGCAACATCTGAATAAACTTATGAATGAGAGCAGACATGTTGCCAGTGACCAGAATGTCATCCACATACACAAGAACATAGAGTAGGGAAGTGTTCTTTTGAAGATGAACAGAGAAATATCAGATTTGGACTGATGAAATCCCCACTTGAGAAGCTGTTGTCTTAACTCTTCAAACCATGCCCTAGGGGCCTGCTTGAGGCCATATAATGCCTTTTTAAGACAGCAAACATGATGTGGCTTGCTTGGATCAACAAAGCCTTCAGGCTGAGGCATATATACAGCTTCTTTCAGGGTGCCATTGAGGAAGGCATTATTGATATCTACTTGATTGATCGCATCGACATGCTACGACAAGGGCTAGAATAACCACGATGGTGTTTGGCTTTTGCAAATGATGCTAAATGTTTCTGTGTAGTCTACCCCACGTGGTGCAAGAAAGCCTTTAGCAACTAATCTGGCCTTGTGCTTTTGAATTGTACCATCACCATTTAACTTTAATTTAAAGATCCACTTGTTGCCAACTAGTTTGTAGTTTGAGTTTGGAGGGACAAGTTCCCAGGTCTGATTCTGAATTAAAGCTCTATATCCATCCTGCATTGCCTTCTTCCATTCAACCTGTTGTAAAGCATCAAACACCTTGGTAGGTTCAGCTGGATAAGGGTGAGCATCATGTGTGGCTAGAAAGTAAAAAGTTCTGGGTTTATATATACCACTTTTTGATCTGGTTTGCATGTGATGCTGTGGAACAGGTTGGGGTGGTGGAGAAGGCATAGATAAAGGTGAAGGTGATTGACAGGTCAGTGGAGATGATGATGAGGTGGACATTGTTGTTGTTGATGGTGATGGTGATTGTATTGGTGAACTAGATGGTAATTGTTGCATTGTTGGTGGAGATGATGACTGTGAGTGACCACATGAAGGTGTGTTTGTAGGAGAATTTTGAGGTTGAAATGGTGATTCAACAGACTAATGTGATCTTGGAGGTGTGTTGGGAACCTCAGGAGGTGCTACTATATGATGGCCTGTATCAATATTGCTCACAGAGAAATGTTGACCTGGAATACTAGAAACAGACACAATAGGTTCTTGGTTCTAACTTTCATTGGACACAAAAACAGGAGTAGAGATTTTGCTAGGAAATCATGTTTTGTAGGGAAAGTGGTTCTCATTAAATACCACATCTCTGGAAACATAAAGTCTTCCAGATGGCTCTAAACACACACAACCTTTGTGATCATGACTGGTTCCTAGGTAGACACACAGTTTGGTATGGAACTGGAACTTATGATTTTGATATGGTCTCAAGTAGGGATAGCAAGCACATCCAAATACTCTAAAGGTGTCATAGTTGGGTGATTTGCCACTAAGGACTTCAATGGGAGACTTCTGAGATAGAACAGGGGTAGGAAGAGTATTAATAATGGACACAGCCTGTCTGAAACTCTCCCACCAAAATTTAAGTGGCATGGCAGCCTGAGCAAGAAGAGTGAGACCTAATTCAACTATGTATGTGTTTGCGTTCAGCCTTGCCATTTTGGGCATGTGCATAAGGACAGGGGTGTCTGAAAATAATGCCATGTTGTTTCAGAATTGGTTCAAAGGTCCTGTATTCCCCCACAGTCAGATTGCAGAGTTTTTTTGGTGGTGCCAAATTGTTTCTCAACCAGGGATTTAAAATCAAGAAAGGCCTTTAATGCATCAGATTTTATTTTCAATGGATATATCCAAGTAAATCTGGAGAAGTCATCAATAAAGTGAATGCAGTAGGTGTATCCATTAGTGGACCTGACTGGGGAAGGTCCCCATAGATCAGAGTGTATGAGATCCAAAGGATGAGTGGTTTTAGTTTCAGACACAGTGTAGGGCAAGTTATGGTGTTTTCCATACTGGCTAGCCTCACAAAACACAGACATTTTATTAATAGGATGATTACACAGCTTAGAAACTTGGTCTATGACCTTACTAGAAGCATGTCCAAATCTCCTGTGCCACAGAATGGCTTTTTCTTGAGAGTTCACAGAACAAACAAAGGACTCTATGGGGCCACATTGGCTTACAGACTCATTCAACTTAGACTTAGACTGAATAACAATAAGAGAGGCATTCTTGGAGTGAGGTGAGCTCTGGCTAGACTCCTTAGGCAACTTTAACTGATACAGACCATCCTTAAGTTCCCCTTCCAGCAGCACCATCCCTGTGGTTTTGTCCTTCACAAAACAGCCATAAGAGTAAAATTCAACTAGAACAGGATTGTCAACAGTCAATTTGGAGACACTAAGTAAGTTCTTTGTGATGTCAGGTACATGAAGTATATTTTTGAGTGTGAGTGCTGAGTGTGTGCCACAAAGTGTGGAATTACCTACATGAAGGATGGAAAGATGCTCACCATTACCTACTGTTAAGGTGTCTGATCCTTCATATCCAGAGTTGATGTGGGGATTGTTAAGATCAGAAGTGACATGGCTCGTTGCTCCACTATCCATGTACCAGCTTGCATCACTCATAGTGTCTGAAGAAGCTATATAATCACTGTTATTGTTCCTGTGTTGATTAGAGTTCCCTCCAGTGCTTGGGATTCCAACATTAGAATCAAACCTGTGCCAGCAATCCACAGCAATATGACCAGATTTTCCACACACTTGACATACAGGTCTTGGAGTTCCATTGTTGCTATTGTTGCTTGTTCCTCTACCCCCTCTTCCTCTGGAACTCCTACCACCTCTATTGCCTCTTCCTCTTCCAGTTTCTTGAGTACCAGTGTTCCTATTGTAGGACCTATTATTCCCAGACCTGGTTGCTAAATTTGCAGCATCTTGTCCTATTTCCAGGGATGCAGTTGGATTAAATCAGGCTATAAGCCTCTCATGGGTGACTAGTTGTGACTGCACCTCTTGCCAAGATAGGGACCCAATTCTTGAGGTCATATTAACTATGACTGATTCATATTCTTTGCTCAGACCTCCAAGAGTGGCAAGGATAAGCTCACCCTTGGTGATTGGGTACCCTGCTACAGCTAAACCATCAGAATATGACTTCATCAATGCAAGGTAATCCATCATTGATTTGGACCCTTTTTCGGTTTTTGTAAGGGCTGTTTTGTATTCCAGCATTCGTGCTTCAGACCTGTTGTTGTAGAGAACCTCCAAACAAGTCCAGATTTCATTAGCCGTTGTACACCCAATTACCTCAATTAGGGTTTCTTCCTTCATTGAGCTCATAAGCCACCCAACTAGGAGTTGATCCTTTGTGGTCCATTCTTCAAATGCTGGGTTTGGGACGCTGCAAGGAAATCCGGTGGTCGGATTGTAGGTTGTTAAGACCTCTGGTGGTGGAGATTTTGTTCCAAAAAGGTGAGCATCCAGCTTGTGGCCACGAACGATTGGCATGATTGTTGACTTCCACAATAGGTAGTTGGATCTATCAAGTTTGATGGTGCAGATTTGATTGAGGTTTGTACTGAACGGTGTAAGAGTGGTGGTGGTCTGGTTGAGCTCTGGTGTTGGAGATGCATGGTGAGAGGAAGGTACATCGGCTAAGCTTGTTTGCAGAAACGGCGGTGGATCTGGAAGAGATGACCGGAGAAAGGAGGTGGAAGGTACATCTCACTAACTCAATCCTCTTGTGTATAGTCATACACTAAGTTATGTGATTACATAAACGAGGTACTTAGGGTTTTCAGTAGTGTCTTAATTATAAGCATACATGCATATAATAAGATGAATTATTAATTCTGTCCTAAAAACAATTTTATAATTGTCTTTCGGGAACTACACCTAACAATCTCCCACTTGCACGAAAGTCAAGTGGATTAATTGTTTTAGAGCACACCCTTTATATCTATATCTACAACATTCTCCCACTTGCTCAAAACAAGTGAGACGGATCCCTCAAATCTGTACCCTCCAAGCGCATCTTAGTAATTCATCCTTCCAAGCACGACCGGAGTGTGCCGCCGTAGGGTAGGTCAGTGACCCGACGCATACTTAGAATCCGAATACCATGTGACTTGGTACACTGATTATGTAGGTTGGCGGCTTGAGTCAATCTTTGGGATCGAAACGTCGCCCTTCCATCTAATCCGGTGGTACGATTTCAATATGCTTACGACCTCTAGTGATTGCAAAATCCTTATGAGCTACCTCTCCAATGAGGTGGTATTGGCTTACTGGATGATACTTTATCACATGAGTAAACACTGATACCGAGATCGATTTAACGATCATCCTCAATCTGACCTAAAGCCAGAATCAGTGTTATCACTTATATTCTAGTTTGCACCTGACTATACTAGCATATTATTCCTCATTCTCCCGAAGAGACTTGAGGACTCACTAAACATCCCATTTAGTATTCATCCGCAGGTTTAGATAATCATTCCTGAGAGGTAGGGTAGACTACATCGTTGAATGTTGCATAAATGCAAGAATATCTTAACTAAGTGTATGGATGGGATTGCCAATGATCGATTCTCGAGAATTTGAGCGAATCAAATCCTTTAGAATGAATCCCGATGGCATTTCAGACTCTGACTTCAGATAACACATCCATGTTGTTTCCAACTGTTTCAGTGTTACCATTCACAAACACTAATCTACATACTACTTTACTAATATTGATGCCCAGTCTACGAAAGACTTATCAATATTCTGGTCAAGTCCACATATTAAAATATATGACTTTGAAATGACCTAGAGGTTTTCTTGAATTCCTAAAGGATATAAGCTATGGCAGGCATCCTGCCAAAGGTTCTTTCTGAATAAATTAAGATACCGTTAGTCTCGCAAAAAGGTCTTAAGGAATCACCCATATTTTCTGCTTTGTAACGAATCCGTTATTTGTTCTTAGCTAAAACCCTTATGTTCTGAATGAATTCAGATTCTGTTGTTCGGCAAGGAAGTCTTAGGGAATCACCCTTATTTCCCGCTTTCGGACGAAATCAAGCAAGAATGAGTGGTAAGAGAGATCACGGTCTGGTTAACTCTCTATCTTTTAGGGAATCACCCCTAAATTACTCAGCTTTGCGTTGAAAGTTAAACTTTCCTATTCATTGGACTCTTCTCCATGTAGTTCCAATTACTCCAACTGGGCCTGAGATACTCAGGTGGTTCTACAAGAGTTTCAACAGAACTGGAGTATCAAACTCCATTCACAGGGTTATGGCTTTTTAAACCAACCTCTATGATCAGGATCCTATACAGCCCACGAAGGACTATAGGTCATCAATCTACTCTATAGACCGTAAGGTCCTGCAATGGGTAGTGGACAAACCATACTCCCACTGCGTTCGGGGTGGATTGATATACTGATCTAGTTTAGTAGTTTTTATTAGTGTTATCACCAACTGCCGGTGTTGGATGTGGACTGAACAAATCAGTTAGTAACATCTTGAGTACAAATACTTCAAGATCTAAGGTTGTTATTTATAGACTCTATCAGACCGGGTTGATAGTATAACCGTCATTCTCTGATTTTACGAGTTTTATAACCAACCTTTACTCAATGCATTAAGATATTTCACGACCTGAACGTGTACGCAAAATTTCCAGTCCTACCTTCAAGCACTAAATGCTAAATGTCTATATTTGCGGAAGTGGGGTGAACCGAATTCACTCTGTATCCACAAATGTGTAGGCATTTTCTAGATAGACTTCTCGGTTTTTCATTACAACGTAAACCGTTATTTTGCAACCAATATCTTAAATGAGTTCAGCAGCGTATCGTAGCACATCAATAACTATATAAGGCAAATATATGGTGTATCCCTTAGTGAAAACATTTCACTGAGAGGCAGGCCGAGCATCAGTCCCGAAGACTGCGCAATAATCTTTTTCTGAGTATGGAACACTCTATCTCTGATGAAATCAGAGATTTCCTCCAAATATTTTGGATAAACTTACCGGAGTCTTGAATAGTTGTCAGACAAGATGTATCTTTCATATGACCCCGAAGGTCGATATGAACAAGCTATGTAACGTCTTTAAATCTGTTACCCTTTCCCGAGTGAAAGGAAACTTAGGCATTGTTCATTTGAGATAGGGTTCCTTTGACTGGGAGATAGGAATCACCCTAAGCCAGTCTGCAGATCCTGTCGTTTAGGGAAAATGCACTAATTAATAGTATATAAAGAAGTGTTTATCTAAATACGGAAACCATTTGCATTTATATTGTTTAAGATGTGTTCCATATACCTATTCAACATTTCTTAGTGGTTCTGACTTTATCAAACAAAAGTCCGAGTCTTGGGTTCGTGCTACGAATGTTATATTTATCGTCAATAAGACAAACAAATTATCCTATTGAAAATGAATACGTTCGTTCCAACGATTCCGAAAACAGAAAATGAATTTTCTAAGATACTCAAGAATTGAATCCGAGATTGATTTCCTTATATCACTCCCACTAGTCTATCTGAAATAACTGCCCGTTGTCTATTCTATTTATCGTTAAATGCAAAGCTACCTAGTTCTTCCAAAGAACTTAGCTTTTGAGAAAATTGCTAAGGATGCATTGGTCAGTGATCTGAAATCACTTTCCTTATCCTCTAATTTCCACTTTATTAACTTTCCGGTTTAGCCTTAAAACTACTTAGTTTAGATGACTAACACGTATAAACATTCTTTCTCATTCTCGACTTTCCTTAGATGGAAACAGTCTTGAACTAGCAGTTCGTTTGAGTAGACGCTACTCTTGAACTGTGGGATGTCTAATGATAGTGTTACTAGCTTGGACTATTCGATTTTTTTAATCGTCAAATCATAAGACCAAAGCTCCCACTAGTTTATCGGTTCCAAATACCGTCTAACTAGCAACACTTTGTTCAAATGGTTTGAGAGATCATAATAAAGCTTCCACTAGTTTATCGGTTCCAAATACCGTCTAACTAGCAACAATTTGTATTTATGATTTTTCAAAGATTAGAAAATCACCCAGAACTAAGCTCTCACTAGTTTATCAGTTCCAAATACTGTCTAACTAGCAATGCTTTGTTCATAATGTTTCAAAGATTGGAAAAATTCCAGAACTAAGCTCCCACTAGTTTATCAGTTCCAAATACTGTCTAACTAGCAACGCTTTATTCTTGTTTTTCCAATGAATGAAGAAACTCATGTGCAGTCTATTACACATTTCTAATGATTCAGAAAAACAACAAATCATAAGACTAAGGCTCCCACTAGTTTATCGGTTCCAAATACCGTCTAACTAGCAACGCCTTATGTATGATTTTCCGATTTTTCAATTAGAAATTTGATGTGTAATTACACTTTTAAAATTCACTAAATGAATTTATCTGATAGTCCTATATCATCTTTTGTAAACTAAGTACGGTCGTCTCTCGTTCAACACGAGTGACATCCGTGACATACCTATACTATGTCACTTAAGTTTTTAAAGGCTCAAGAGAAAATCTTTTCCGAAAATTAACTGCATTTATTGATAATTACAACGTACTTGTTACTTTCCACATTTTTAATGAAGTCCTATTACTAACAGTTTAGTAGCCTAGAGATTAAAGTTATGAATAAACATGACAGAAAGTTAAATTCAAATTAAAATTTCACTACTAGATTTTTATTTTAGAAATAATAAACTTGTTTAAAGTCTATCCTACCATTCCAAGGATTTAACCTCGCACCTCAGTGCCGCCGTAGGGTAGGTCAAAGAGGTGACGGTTAAACTGAGACAATCTCTCTCAATGATTAAGCTTCGAGAATCGAACATCTCACGGGAATCAGACATCCCGGACCTTAATCATCGATTACCTTCCTTTTTCTAGCCTAGACATTTCGAAAATGTCCATAAAGAGTGTGACATACTATATCAGATCTCAAAGTACGCCCCGAGTATGCCGCCGTAGGGTCGGTCAGTGACTCAATGAGTACCCAAAATCCTATCCTTTCGGAGCCCAAGCCTTGAATTTTGATAGGGGTGAACACCATCGTAGGGGGCGAAATCAAAGCCGCTCGGCGTCACCCTTCTCTCACGTGCTTGCATCTATAGTAGAGGCCGTGGGGTTGGTTTGTCGCCTTCCCGCTCCCACTCAATAATTTGAAAAGTGGTGGGTTTACTAATTACGGTTTCGGTCTTGACAATAAGAAACAATAAATCAAAGTACTCGAGCAGGGTCGGTTAAGTAGCAAGCTCTACGCCGCCTCATTCGTTGGAACATATGTGACTGTTGGTCGGATCCGGCAAGAGAAGCCCCGTTTAGCCCGAAGGCTTATCGGATATGCTAAGTTTTGTCGAACCCCCGTGCAAACGTCACACGTGGAGGGGAGTCAATCGAGCCGTAGCTCAATTGAACTCGCCCAACCATGGTTAGACCATTTCCGAACCCATGTACTAAGATTATCCAATTTCTATGTTGTCAACCAAAGCGTAATCTTACATACTTACATATTACTATTTCAAGATCGCTCTTGCAACACATTTAGAGGCGAAATCACTAATCAAAGTAGAATTGTAAATGTATTAACCATATTTTTCTCAATTGATATCACGGCTAACCCATTTTGTTTTTGGCCAAGTAAAATTTTTTATTGGGATCTTTATTGATTAGAGTAAAAAAAATGTGGGCCTTTATAAAAAAAAATTAACATATTATATTAGGTTGTATCAGATTGAATCTACACGGAATTTTTTATTTTTTTAGCGAAACATGTACCGTTGGGCCCTTTCGACACTGTTGGGTTTAAGACGGCCGTCTCTCCGGCTTCACATGAGGGCCGGCCCTGATCTTCTGTAAAGTTGGGTTAAATTCAATATTTCAGAAATCGAATATCGGTTTGGAGCTTACATTGAGCTTACCTACCTTACGGTCAATTCACTATCTGCAGAGTTGAACATACATTCGATTTTTAAGAAGTCGAATACCCGTATGATTTTCCGGTATGTATATCCGTTGTGACATGGATAACAACTGCGTAAATTTTAATAGATACACTATCACAAAATAAAAACAAAAACAGATTAGTTAGGAAAAGAAAATGGCGGGGACAACCCCAAAGAAAATGGCGGGCACAACAGACATGGAGGGAATTAGGGCAACCAGAGGATTTGGGGCTCCACTTTAATGGAGTAAAATGTTGCAGAGCGAAATCAAATTCCATACTTTTCCCGTATTAACTGATTATACAGATTTATTGCTCTCCGATTTCTCGGTATTCAATATATACCTCGCCTTAATTTTCATATGCAAGAGAGCTCTGTTTAAATTTTCAATTCAGCTGAATCGGGTAGGAAAATAATCGGTAGCTAACGATGAAGCGAAGAAATTCCAGTATAAATCACCATGATTCTTCTGGGATTCAAGAAAACAACTATCTTGATTCGGTTGATAGGATCAGCGCTTTACCTGACCACATTTTAGGTATTGTTCTGTCTTTTCTGTTCACAAAGTATGCTGTAGCTACTTCCATTCTTTCAAAAAGATGGAAATTTCTGTGGAGAACAGTCGATAATCTTTCTTTTAGCCATTGGGGTAAGAGTGAAGTTGGAGATATGAAATTCGTAGAAGACGTCAACCGTGTTTTGCTTCTCCATGATGCTAGATCGCTACAAAAGTTTCGTTTGTTGTGGAAACCTAGTTGTGTTTTATTTCGTGTACATTCGTTGATCAGAACTGCAATTTCAAGAAATGTCCAAGAGATTTTTCTCTGTGTCGAGAATCGAATTGGGCTAAATAATAGTCCTCAACCGATTGAAATGCCTATAAGTGTTTTCAGTTGCGAGTCACTACGATCATTGGAATTGTGTGAGGGCGTTTGTCTTTGTGACTCAGATGCGGTTTTTCTTCCAAGACTCGAAACTCTAAAGATTCTTTCGGTTGAATTCAAGTCTATGAATGCTTTTGAAGAACTAATAAACGGATGCCCGATGTTAAATTTTTTGTGCCTATGTATGGACGTAGACTACGTGATGGAATATTTTGGAAGAGATAGTTACTCTGATTTTACGTTTGTAGTATCTTCAACTTCCTTGAGACGTTTTGAGTTGTGTATCCATTACAAAACAGAACCATCTTTGGATACTTTTCGTTACAGACTAATATTGAGAGCTTCTTCACTTGAGTACCTCACGATATATGGTTTCATAGATCATATTTCTGTGGAAGAAAGTTTAAGCTCTCTGGTTGAAGCTGACATCGGGATTAATATCCGTGGCTATGATTTCACTGAACCCGAATTTTGTGACCCGTTTGTTGAATTGGTTCGTGAATTCGATTGTGCTAAAACTCTTATTTTATCCGGCGACGTTTTGTGGGTAAGCTAATCTTTTCTCTATGAGCATTAATGATTTGTATACTATTATGTATGTGAATGCCTACAATGGATCACTAACATTTGATATTATTAGGCTCTTAATTGTGCCTCAATCAGCTTATCGACCGAGTTTAAGAGATTGGTGAGATTGGAGGCAGAAGTTTATTGTTGTGATTGTAGCCCTTTACGAGATTTTATTCAAAACGCAGACAATTTAAAAATACTCACCATTAATCAGGTTAGAAGACATCTGCAAAGTGTGTTTGTGAATGAGAGTATAGTTTCTATTAAGTTAACATTGGCTAGTATGATTGATAGATGTGTTTTCTGTGATTACAGAGTCCAAATTATCAAGATAGAGATCATAATCACACAAACTGGACTGTTCCTCTAGAAGTTCCGAGATGTTTGTCAAACAGCTTGAAGAAATTTGTACTTGATGTTTATTGTGGTTTTGGCGATGAACGTGAAATGATACAATATATGTTAAAGCATGGAAGTGTTCTTGAAGTTATGAAGATATCTCTCGATTGTTTCAGGGATAGCTCAAAGTTTGAGTTTCTTCAGGAGATATGTAAGTTCCCGAGAAGGTCTCTGGGTTGTGAAGTTGAATTTGTCTTGAGTTCAAACCGGTATGATCAGGTCAATGTGACCACAGAGGAAACAGTTGAATAGTTGGATCAAGAACCCAGAAATCGGATCCATTACTTGAACTGCAAACTGAAAAAATCAGAATTCTTGGCTGTGATAGATTGTACTGTATTTCTTTATTCTGGTTCCTAACAGAATTGATTTTGCAATTATGAGGCAATAATGTTTTATGGTATTGGGCATCTTGGCATGAAAAGAGTTAAACTTATGCATGTTTGGAACATGGGGTTGCCTTTATTTACACCATATTGATTCACATTGATTTTACTAGTTTGAGCGACATATTGAAGTCGACGTACGAATGTGAGTTATCATCTTCGACCTTTGAAAATCGATTAAGTCGACATATTAGAAGTCGATGCTTGTTTCAAAATCGACTTTCGATGTAAAGAGTTATCATCTTCGACATTATTTCAAAAGTCGAGATTGATGCAAGAATTCACTTCAAAAATTCAGTTCGAGTGTGGTGTATATATAGTGTGGTGTATAGTACATTTGAATAGGTGCAAATAATGGCTCCTTCTGGTTAAATCTATATAAGACTATATAAAAGTAAAAGTTATACCCAAAAATGTTTCCTACCTTGAAAAAAGTTATTTTCCTACCATGTGTTTCCTTTGTTATTACTTTTTTTTAAAGAGTTATTTTATTTTAAATATATATAAAAATTAAATTACGTTTTGTTTTCTAAATTATATAATGAAAAATATTAAAAACTATTTTACTACTACTACAATAATAAAAATTTGGGAGGGCTTGGGACCATATGTGGGGGCTTGTGACCATTTGGGGGGGCTTGAGACCACCCCGGCATAGGTGGGTCCGCCCTGGTCTATGACAGATTCATAGTTAGAAAAACTTTCAACATGAGATCGTAGACTCTTTAGGAGCATTTGTCAAAAGATGATCATCTATACGTAAAAATGATTAATAGTTGGACTTCTAAGAGAGATTTTAACATGTGATGCTTCCATCTATATCGAAGCCTTTAGCAATTGATAAATAAAGGATCTTGCCCGACACCTCTTGAAGGCTTGAAAAACAATTTTCTCACCATTAATGATGAAAGTGTAGTTTAACGTACAAAACCAATTTTCTCTCAATCAATGATGAAAGAGTATGATACAAAAGAAATGCATTCCAAAATCGCTTAATCGATCCATTTAAGAGAGAAACCGAAAATTTCCTTGATAAAAGTTAAGAAAGACCATTCAAATATGTCAAAGGCCATAGAGATATCAACTTTAAGGCCGTATAAAACTCTTGCATAGTACATTTGAATAGTCCATTAACCTAAAATATCTTCTCCAAGTCCAAGAATGACCGACTAAGCTTAGATCGGACAAATCATTATCTGCAACAAAAGAAATGGCGCCCGAATGGCTTACACGACGACATCCCATTACGATCAATAATTTCCGACGATACTTTCGTTGAGATAAAAATAGGCCACCATCATGGCAAAGAGAGTCACTCGGATACCCAAAAATAATTAAGAGGACCAAGGTCCTTCATAGCAAATTCAGACGCCATCGCCCGAAAAATCTTCAAACAATATAAAGAGGGCCATAATGGTGGTAACGTCACTTTCTCACATTACGAAGAGTATCCGAAGAGGTAATTTGGTGGAGTATGATATCATCAACATAGAGAAGTAAATCCACGCCATGTCGTGCCACGTCGGTAAATAAAGAGATAGCCAACACGCGATCATGTGAAGGACACTTTGCCGTTGATAAATCCAATGGAAGTAACGAAATCTGCAAATCGCTTATACCAAGCCCGTGGGGCCTGTTTTAGACCATACAGTGATTTCCGGAGAAGACACACATGATCAGGATGAGCAGGATCCCGAAAACCCAGTGGTTGATACATATATACCACTTCTTTCAACTCCCCATGTAAAAATGCATTCTTTACGTCTAATTGATGGATCGGCCATCGTTTAGACAATGAGAGCGTAAGAACTGTCCGAATAGTAGCCGGTTTAACAACTGGGCTAAAAGTATCCCCGCAATCAATGCCAACCTGCTGAGTCTTGCCATCACCTACAAGACGGGCTTTATGCCTCTCAAACGAACCGTCAGAATTTTCTTTATGAGCAAAAATCCACATCGAACGAATAACATTAACATTAGGCGGACGGGGCACCAAATCCCACGTCTTATTTTTAATAAGAGCATCATATTCATCAGTCATGGCCAATTTCCAATTCGGGTCACGAAGGGCAACGACAGGGTTACGAGGTAAAGGTGATTTCGTAACGGTATGAAGAAGGGCCTGATCGGTATTATATTTAGGATTGGGCCGGAAAATTCCTGACTGGCTGCGAGTGGTGGGCCGATTTTGGATAAGTGGCTGGGCCTGTGGTAGCACAAGCGGCGGAGGAGAGGGCGGCTGTTGGACTGGTGAATGACGAGGCGGGTGTGAGGCATTTGGGCCGGCCGTGAGGCGAATGGGGTGGTGTGATCAAGAGATGGTCGACGCTGGAGAAGAGGGGACGCAGGGCCTGGCTTGTGGAGATGGGCCTTGGGCCGACTGCAAGTAAGGAATGGGGTCTGGATTTAAATCAGAATATAAAAAATCATAGTGATCCGGGGAGGCTTGATTTAATTCCGAAAAAGGAAATCGTGTCTCATCGAATCGAACATGACGACATGTGATAATCTTACGACTCGATAAATCATAACACTTATACCCCCGATGATTGGCGGGATACCCAAGAAACACACATGGAGTAGACCGGGCTTGAAGCTTATTTATCGTGGTGGAAGGGAACAACGGATAACACAAGCAACCAAAGACACGGAGATGTGAATAAGTGGGTTGGGTTTGGTATAAGACCCGAAGGGGCAACTCATTTGACAATAATTTACTTGGTAACATATTAAGAAGGTAGGTGGCCATTTGTAGGGCGTGAGGCCAAAAAGAAGGTGGTAAAGAGGCGTGTAACAAGAGAGTCCGCATTATATTATTAATTGATCTAATTTTATGCTCGGCTTTGCCATTTTGGGAGGATGTATGAGGACACGAAAAACGGAACGTTATACCCTGTGATTGACAGAAATCCCAAAAATGTTTATTATCAAATTCACCCCCATTATCACATTGTAGGCATTTAATATAACGCTCAAACTGAGTACGAATATGGGCGTGGAATATAGTAAAAATACGAAAAGCCTGGGATTTTTGGGTAACAGGGAAAGTCCACAGAAAATTCGAGTAATCATCCAAAAACAAAATATAATAACGATGGCCTGACGAACTCAAAACCGGAGATGTCCACAAATCACTATGAATAATATCAAACGGAAATAATGTCACAGAATTGGATGAAACAAATGGCAGTTTAATATGTTTACCATGAAAGATTATAGAATATTTTCCCGTGCTCCTTTCATTCACTGTACTGGAAAATATATACAGATTACAATGTAACCGACTATAGAAAGTCAAGGCTAAAATCAAGGATCTATTTAATAAAGAATAATCATCTAGCTGTAAATAAGGAACCCTATATAAATACAATAATACAAAGAATAATCTATTTTGTATAGATTATTCTAACATTTAACAACTGGTTCAACAAGTCTAAGAGGTTGAAGATCCTCTGATTCAAGAGTTTTCATCTTGTCTATAAAATGACTCACTAAAGTATCAGAATCCAGAGGAACCTTAATTTCATTAGTCTTTTTAGCAACAAATTTCCTCTTCCTTCTTGGTTTATGTGAAACATCATCTTGTTAATTTTAGCAGTAATCATATTTGATTCATGTAGAAGATGACTCCTTGAAGATTATATACCATCTTCCTTCTTTTTTCCTTCTTCTGAGTACCATTCCAAGAAGAGAATGCCATGAAGAAATTGACAGCTTCCTTAGGAACAACTTTATTATAATCATTGTTTAGTTCTTCATTAACATCATCAGAAGCTGACATATTGTATTTTCAACTTTACTACTAAAAGCAGCCTTATTAACCCCTTTAGATAAATTAGCCAGGAGTTCCAGCCTTATATTACTTGGCCAACTGGAAGAGCTACCTCTAGAAGAATTATCACACAAGGATTTTAATAGGCGGAGCACATAAATCAGGCCTAAATAAATCATCTTTATGATTTCTATTTCCTTGGTTTAGCACTTTAGACTAACAACCTCTAGATGCATGTCTAATTTTTACACAATAAGAACAAAAAATAAGAAACATTTTCATACTTAAAAGTAGCCCATCTTTCTACATTGTCTTGGGTGATCGTTATACCCTAAATTCGACATTTGGAGCCATGAAGGTCTACGAGACATCAAGCAAACTTACCATGCTTAATTCCTCCTTAAACCACCTATGTTTTGCACGCATGCCCAATATGTCCACAAATGTACTTTTATGCATCCATCACTTTGCCTAATTTGAGAGGAAGATACAAATTTGGACCCAGATTGACACTATGTTGACATATTCGTCATCAATTTTAATATCTTCCTCCACTTTTTGATTTCCATTATGTAAGAGCCAAAGTACCAAGCACATCCACTAGAACCTGATCCACATCATCTTTAGAATTGAACTGTGCTACTAAACAAGCCATTAATTCTTTCAAAGAAACCTCATGTGTTCAAAACTATGGATTCTATGTGCATGTGCCACTAAACACGAATTCATAAGCATTTGAGTGAAAACCTCATATTATGTTACCCTTATTAAGGCACCAACAACATGTGTCCAAATTATAAAACAAACACTAGATTAAGTGAAAATAATTGAAGTGCAAAAAATAATGTGAATTGTCTGGTCGTAAAAAGTACATGTTCAAATTTATTTTAAATGACAAACAAAAAAGTAATTAAGAAGATCATTCTGTTAAACATATTCTTCTTTTTCTAGGTAACAAATGGCATAAAAGAGTTTAAGAAACATAGGTGAAACAAAATTCTCTAACCAATTTAAGAAACATACAAAAAAAACACGAGTTCATTTTTTTAATAATTATTAATTTACAAGGTATTCATATCCTTTAGATTTATCACGTACTCCCCCCGTTTTTTATATGTCACAGTTCAGAATTTGATCTGTTTTTATTTATACTGTCATTTTACATTTTCAATGCATCATTTATTGTTTTTTTCCCCTCCTTTATCAATAAAGTATTTATATCTCCAATAAAAAAAATACATTTTCAATACTAAAAACTCATTTACCAACAAAGTATTTACATCTCCAATAAGGAAAATACATTTCCAATACTACATTTTAGACATATTAATTACTTCCTTGATCTGTGTGATTCTTCTCTCAGCGACATATAAAAAAAGAGGTAATGAGGGAGAATGACACTAACATTTCATCAATTAAGGAGAATGACAGCTTTTAAAACTTTTGCATAAATGACAAAACTATTTTTTTTAATTATAATTTTCCGGAAGCATTTCTATAAAAAAAAAAAATCAACGCACTTTCTCGCTCATCCATTTTTTTTAAACACTCATAGCAATCAATCTAGAACTCCAAATTTGAAAATTCTTTCACCAATTTTTATTTTTATTTTTTCATGCTCTTTATTTTGAGACCACATTCAACATATTTCGACGTGATTTCTGAAAACCCGTTGTCGAAATTCACTATTGTTTGAAATTCACTGTCAATATTTACTAATTTTTCGGGATTTACTTCACTGAGTGAATTTCGATAGTGAATCTAACGAAAAACGATGTAATTATATCGAACTAAGTCTCAAAACGAAGAGCATCAAAAAAAAAATCCAGTGAAATTTTTATCGCGTTTGAATCTTTAGATCAAAAGATATGAGTGTTTTGAAAATAAGAAAGGAAAGAGAAAAAATAAAAATAAAATAAAATAAAATAAAAACTTCTAGCACGTAGCGGTTAGCATAGCGCACGAATTTTGTTGGCTTTATCCTTTAGGTTATAATAAAATGTAGAAGTTTTATTTTTATCAAAACACGTGCGAATGCACGTGCATTTTGCTAGTATGTTAAAAAGTTGGACTCACCATGTTTCCAAACACCATTGATTAATTTGTTTAATGATATAGGGGACAATTGTATGTTTATTAACGATGAAGATAAGGTTCGTACAATCCATTATCCTGAGTTTCTTCTTATGCCAAAAGATGTGAACACTATTCCTTCTGAAGAAAAAAGTCGGTTTTTTTACCAAAAGCATTTACGCATGTAAACAAACTGCAGAAAAGCTAAACCAAGCGAAATTGGACTAGAAAAGACAAACCAAGCGAAATTGGACTAGAATGCATATATCAAGCACGAGCTAGACGAAGTTCACGAGCTCTGTTCACTGTGTTTGAGAGAAAAACTTAAAAAAGTGGTCTCTCGATATCTACATTATGAATAAATCTTGTTTATCCACGTCTAAATCCTAAAAGAAGAGTTTTCACGAAACATATAGTGCCACGCTTCACCATGAATCTGCATTGCACGATTTCCTAGTTTATAACCAACACGTGTTATCAACCTATATGGTGTGATAAAATGGTTATGACTAGTTTGAATTGAAGTAGTAGACCGCATGTAATATTCCGATTCTCGAAAAAAGGGAGACGTGTCAATTTGTGAGAACGAAATATTATATTTATCTTTTATGGATTAAAGTATGTAATTATATATATATATATAACTCGAATATGTATATACATGTTAATTGGGGGCTGATTTGTAAATTATGTGTTTTAGGGGTGTTAATGGCAAGTTAATTAGTGAGGAGGCTATATTTGGGGAAATAACCTCCCCACTAATCAAAAGGGAATTTAATCAGAAGCTTTTTACGTTAAAACATAAGAGAGGTCTGAGTTTTGAAAGCAAGGAAGAAGGAGAAGAGGCTTTTTCAAATTCACGATTCGTTTCTCCTCCGTTTTCAGTTTCGTCTGCGGCAGGAGCATCGTGAGATTTCAAGGATCGTGTTGATACCAAGTTTTCTAGGTTTTGTCAAGGTAAGAAATTAACCCTAATCTTGGTTTCATCACGTTTGATCACGTCTGGTTGTAGAGAGTTGTTAAATTCGTAGCTTTGAGTGTTAGAAACCTTAATCCTAATCGGTTCTTGGATTGGCTATGGATTAAATAGGGTTTTGTTGGAGTGAGGCAAAAATCCTGCAGTTTGTCTGAAGCCTTCTTGGAGTTTTTGTGCTTTGATAAGGTAAGGAAATCTTCTTTATTGCATTAGTTATGATTTGAGGTGTTTTGGTGATGAAATTATACTATGATGTGATCTTACTTTTGTTAGATGATATGGGATAAATAAGGTGTTGTTTTTTCTGCTGTTTTGAGGCTTAGAATGGGGTTAAGCTTGGTTGGAATTGAGTAGAAATCGTAAGAATGCAGAAAACTGTTTTCCCTTGTGCAGACTGGGTCTGTCCGTACGGATGTATCACTTATCCGTACGGATATTTCACTGAATCAGGAAGAAAGTTTATGCGTGTGTTTTCCGCATGGATAGAGCAGCTTATCCGTCCGGATAGCCTCTCCTGTCCGTCCGGATGGGGCTCTTAAGTGCTGTTTTCCCTTTACGTGTCTTTCAGCCTCGAGATGGGTTCTAAATGTTACTATTAGATGTAAAGATACTAAATGAACATGAACAAGCCATGACTAAGCTTCTGATGCGTTTAGTTCCGGCACCGAATGTACTCTTCAAGGGAGTTGAAGTTCGGGACCGTCGGAAGGGTATGATTGGCCTGTGCTTTGATGAGTTAGTATTCGTCAAGGTCTGTGTATGTGTTAGGCTTTGTCCGTGTCTAGTGGTCTAGGAAGAGAGTAGTTTGTGTGAGGGAGACTAATTGAAAGCACTTAGGCGGCTAGTTAACAACCTAATAAACAACGTACTTGACTAGTAAAAGATTAAACAACATGTCTCTCTTGGATAGGCACCAGACTATATCGCGATGTGTGTGATAGCAGATAAAGCGAACAACGCTGCTGGCCTATAAATGGCTAAATGGCAGTGGAGAAACTTTGCCGCAACGTGCGCACTATCGGAGTCTACCTATTCTAGACTCCGTGGATATTGGTGTGATCCACTAATATGTTGCCAAGAGTGTCCCAAAGGTGGATACGCGTAGTGCCCTTGAGAGCGGTTGTAACAAAGGTAAGTTAAGTTAGCAACGTTTAGTCACAACATGTTGATGAGCATGAAGTGAACACTAGAATTGAGTCGGTCAAACCAAGATAACGTAATAACTGTGTAATCTTTCTTGTGAAATCTAGTTAATGCAATAGCTTTCATTTCTTGCTAAGTACCTTTGTACTTACCTCGAATGCATATTTGTTGTGTTTGGGGTTGAGAAGGTGAACAGTTGAACAGAGTATGAGCGAGGACTTTGAAGAGGATCTTTGATGCTATCAACTTTTATTGCGTTTATCGTATCTCTTTTAATAGACTATGTTGCTTTCCTTCAAGTTTTATGTTGTAATTTCACTACAAGGCATTGTTGTATTGATTCCTTTTCTTTAGACATCATACTGGTTGTAAGGTTTTATTTCGTGGATGTAAGTTATCTTTTCTATCTATAGTATATTTGTATTTCTATTCTTATCTTGTACAAAAAAAATATAGACCCGAGTCTCTTTAGCTTCCGTTTTAATGCGAAACTCGATACGACGTAGTAGAGGCTTACGTATAATATAGAATTTATTTTATATTATACATGCCGAACGTTCCAATTCCGGGTAAGGACTCGGTATCCGGGAACATGGCGTTACAGTTGGTATCAGAGAGATGCGTCCTTTAGACTTCCTTTCTTGAGATAAGTTTCTTTAGATCCCTTAGTAACATTCTGATCTTCTTGATCTTTCAGAATGGTGACAACAATGAGAGGTGCTCATGAAGCTGGGAGTTCAGGGGTTAGACCAGGGGCAGATAATGCTACACCAGTTGTGGGAAGAGGTTTTGTGAGGCAGAATCCCTCACCCCACCCGAGCCTTTCACCACCCCCTCATACTGCGACCCCCACACCACGGTCTCATCAGGATCAACCTCCACAATGGCATGTGGGGAGTTCAGTTCAGTTTACCATGGTAAGTGACATACCAGACAGGCTTTATACCACCAGTGACTGAGGTTTATCCTCCACCACCACCAGTAAGCTATCCGCCAACCACAGCTTACCCTCCTTACCAGCAAACCTTCTACCCTCCACCTACAAGTTTCCAACCTCAACCTGCTATCCCTCCATCACCACGGTTTGATCACCATCACGGTTTTGGATACCCACCTTATGGACTACATCAGCCGTACCACACTCCACAACCTCATCCAGGATACCATCCTTATCAACAAGCACCGCCTGTGATACAACCACAACAACCTCAGCAGCCTTATCCACCACCTTATCCACCTCAGGTACCCCATGTACCCTTTGGTTATCCACCCGTTTATCCTCCAGTTTATCCACCTGTTTATCCTCCAGTGAGACCAGCGGTTGATCAGGCACCACCAGTGGATTGGTATATAAGATTGAGGAGGAATCGAGTTCAGGATTTCTTTGGAAATGTGGAGCATTCGAAAGCTGAGGAATGGTTGAGAGGTTTTGAGAAGTCTTGCAGGAATATACATGTTCCTGAGACAGAGATGGCACAGCTGGCAGTTAGTTTCCTTCTGGGCGCAGCTGAAGCGTGGATAGATGCTATACAGAGCAGCAATGGAAAGGTAACAGACTGGGAAGCTTTCAAAGCTATGTTTTACAATGAGTACTTCCCGGCTACGGTGCAGGCTGACAAGGCAAGTCAATTTTGAGATTTAAGCAAGGTATTCATCAGACGGTGTCCCAGTACACCAATAAGTTTAACGAATTGGGACGGTTCTACCTCGAGTTGATGGGAGTGGAAGAAAGAAAAATGGTTCTTTACAAGGATGGTTTGGCCTACGAGATTCAGTCTGGTATGCTGGGTTTTACAGCGAAGAGTATGGCAGAGTTGTTGAATAAAGCTTTGGAGATCGAAACTTTCAGGAAGAAGACTACAGTGGTTGTGGGAAATAAGAGGAGTTTTGGGACTAGTCAGGGCAGTTACCGAGGAGCACCACAGCAAAACGTCAAGAAGACAACAGCTCCCTCGGCAACTAAGGCCCCAAGCAGTGCACCACTTTGCCCCAAGTGCAACAAAAACCATTCAGGAGAGTGCAGCGAGCGATGAATAGATTGCTATATTTGTGGTGAGCCAGGGCACTTCTCTAGATCGTGTCCGAATAGAGGGAACAAAGGTGGTTCGAACCAAGGGAGCGGGAAGAGCGGTCCAAGCCGGCCAGTTCGCGTGTTTGCCGTTGATGCTAGAGATGCAGAGCCAGAGGACGATGTTATCTCAGGTACCATGTTGTCGTTCCATTCTTTTATTAAGATATTTTATAGCGTGACTATTCATGTTGTATCGTACTTAAATAAATGAATATGCATCTTAGGTACGATAATGTTAGGCAATCTAGTGGTCAGGGCTTTGTTCGATACGGGAGCATCTAACACTTTTGTGTCAACCAAGGTCGCTAAGAAATTGAACTTACCCTCGGAACCTTTAAGAAATACGTTGGAAATAACTACACCATTAGGAAAGGTTACTAAAGTGACAAATTTCATACCTCAGGTAGACGTATGTGTAGGATCTTACCGTTGCAAGAGTGACCTAACAGTGCTAGACTTTACGGACTTTGATGTTATCTTGGGAATTGATTGGTTGTCCGAGAACTATGTGCACTTGGACTATAGAGAAAAGAGAGTAACCTGTAAGGTGCCCGGAAAATCTTCTAAGACCTTTCAAGGTAACGTGTACAAGCCAAGTAAGAAGCGACATCCGATAATCTCAGCAGTTAAGGCTATAAGAGCATGTCAGAAATGGTGTGAAGGCTACTTGTTGTATGCTATGGATGTAGAACAAGTCAAGCCTAAGTTAGAAGAAAAACCTATAGCAAGAGAATATCCCGAGGTCTTGCGGATGAGTTACCAGGGAATATGCCGGACAGGGAGATTGAGTTTGAGATCAAGTTAACACCGGGGGCAGCACCAGTGGCTAAAGCACCATATAGGATGGCATCGGCTGAATTAAAAGAATTGAAAGCTCAGTTAAAAGATATGTTGGAAAGGAACGTAATTCAACCAAGTACCTCACCGTGGGGAGCCCCTGTGTTGTTTGTAAAGAAGAAGGACGGTAGTATGAGAATGTGTATAGATTATAGAGCCTTGAACAATCTCACTATCAAGAACAAGTATCCACTACCAAGGATTGACGACTTGTTTAATCAGTTGCAAGGAAAAAGAGTGTTTTCTAAGATTGATCTTAGGTCCGGATATCATCAGCTGAAGATTAAGGTAGCAGACATACCTAAGACGGCTTTTAGTATGAGGTATGGACATTATGAATTCTTGGTTATGCCTTTCGGACTCACCAATGCTCCTTCAGCATTCATGGATTTGATGCAACGCGTTTTCATGCCTTATTTGGATAAGTTTGTGATAGTGTTCATAGATGATATCCTTATCTACTCAAAGGATGAAAAAGAACACGAGGAACACTTAAGGATAGTGTTGAAGACCTTGAAAGAGAAACAGTTGTTTGCTAAGTTTTCGAAATGTGAGTTTTGGTTGAACCAAGTCAACTTTCTGGGACATGTGATATATGGGGATGGTATACAAGTAGACCCTGCAAAGATAGAAGTAGTTGAGAATTGGCCAAGACCTACTACAGTTTCAGAAGTAAGGAGTTTTCTGGGGTTAGCCGGATACTACAGGAAGTTTGTCCAAGACTTTTTGAAGATAGCCACACCACTCACCAAACTCACACAAAAGAATGTGAAGTTTGAATGGACTAGTGAGTGTGAAACAGCCTTTCAGACTCTGAAGGATAGATTGACTACCGCACCAGTTTTGGCAGTTCCGGAGATCTTTGATAATTATGATGTGTATACCGACGCTTCGGGACAAGGTTTGGGTTGCGTGTTGATGCAAGAGGGCAAGGTAATAGCCTATGCATCTAGACAATTAAAGGTACACGAGAAGAATTACCCGACTCATGACTTAGAGTTGGCAGCAGTAGTGTTTGCCTTAAAGACTTGGAGGCACTACTTGTACGGGGTCAAGGCAAGAATCTTCACGGACCATAAGAGTTTAAAGTATTTCTTCACTCAAGAGAATCTGAATATGAGGCAGCGAAGATGGTTAGAGTTAGTGAAGGATTATGACTTGGATATACAGTACCATCCGGGTAAAGCGAATGTGGTAGCAGATGCGTTGAGTATGAAGCCAGTGTTTGCGGTTTCAGGGGTTGAAGAAGTGGCAGAACAGTTAGATGGGCTAGAAATCCGGAGTTTTGTCCAGTGTGGGAATCGACAGTTTGTGGCACCGTTGTTGGCTAGGTCAGAGTTGATGGATGACATCCGGGGTAAACAAGATGATGATCCAGCCTTGGTAGACTTGAAGCGAGTTGCTAAGGAAAAGCCTACAGTCGGTTATATGTTAGATAAGAGTGGGAATCTTTGGTACCAAGATCGGCTTTGTGTGCCTAATGTTGGAGACTTAAGAAGGAGAGTCATGGATGAAGCACATATGATAGCCTTTGAAGTCCACCCAGGAGCTACAAAGATGTATAGAGATTTGAAGAAACGTTTTCGGTGGCCTTCAATGAAATTGAAAATAGCTAAGTTTGTGGCTGAATGTGATACGTGTCAAAAAGTCAAAGCTGAGCATAGGAAACCAGGAGGTATGCTTAAACCATTGGACATCCCCGAGTGGAAGTGGGATAAGATTACAATGGATTTTATCACCGGTTTGCCAAGGACTAAGAGCGGACATGATATGATTTGGGTTATTGTGGATAGACTAACAAAGTTGGCTCATTTCTTACCAACCAAGGTTGATATGTCGTTAAAGAAGATGACTACACTTTATTTGGACAATATTGTGAAGTTGCATAGAGTGCTTATCTCAATCGTATCAGATCGTGACAGCCGGTTTATTAGTCGGTTTTAGAAGAGCTTGCGAAAGCCTTAGGCACAACGTTGGATTTGAGTCTGACGTTCCATCCTCAAACAGATGGACAATCGGAAAGAACAATCCAAACACTAGAAGATATGTTAAGAGCATGTGTTTTGGAAGTAGGTGGATCATGGGATGATTACCTACCTATGGTCGTGAGTTAAACACAATAACAGTTATCATGCAAGTTTGGGAATGCCGCCGTTTGAAGCCCTGTATGGTAGAAGATGTCGAACGCTATTTGTTTTGGGATGAAGTGGGAGAGAAGCGACTTACCGGGCCGAATTGGTAGAACAAGCTAAGGAAAGAGTTCTGTTGGTTAAGAAGAACTTGAAGGCAGTACAAGATCATCAGAAAAGTTGGGCCGATGTCCGTAGAAGACCTTTAGAGTTCGACGTTGGTGATAGAGTTTACTTGAGAGCTTCTCCGATGAAGGGAGTTAAACGTTTTGGGCAAAAAGGAAAGCTAAGTCCAAGGTATGTCGGACCGTTTGAAATACTTGAGAGGGTTGGACCGTTAGCTTACAAGCTTAAGTTACCAGATTCAATGTCAAGAGTTTATAATGTGTTCCATGTCTCGATGTTGAAGAAGTGTTTAACGAGGTTGGATGTGGAAGCCATAGTTGATCCGGAAATCCTTCAAGATAACCTCGCATACGATGAAAAGCCAGTTAAGATTTTGGATAGGAAAGAAAAGATGATCAAAAGGAGAATGGTCCCTTTGGTTTTGGTACAGTGGAGCAACCACACAGAAAACGAAGCAACATGGGAAGTGGAAGATGATATGATCACGAGTTTCTCGACTTTTGAACTTACGGTATGTTCAAGTTTCGAGGACGAAACTCCTCTTAAGGGGAGGAATGTAATATTCGATTCTCGGAAAAATGGAGACGTGTCAATTTGCGAGAAACGAAATATTATATTTATCTTTTATGGATTAAAGTATGTAATTATATATATATATATATATATATATATAATATATATATATATATATATATGACTCGAAGATGTATATACATGTTAATAGGGGGCTGATTTGTAAATTATGTGTTTTAGGGGTGTTAATGGCAAGTTAATTAGTGAGGAGGCTATATTTGGGGAAATAACCTCCCCACTAATCAAAAGGGAATTTAATCAGAAGCTTTTTACGTTAAAACATAAGAGAGGTCTTAGTTTTGAAAGCAAGTAAGAAGGAGAAGAGGCTTTTTCAAATTCACGATTCGTTTCTACTCCGTTTTCAGTTTCGTCTGCGGCAGGAGCATCGTGAGATTTCAAGGATCGTGTTGATACCAAGTTTTCTAGGTTTTGTCAAGGTAAAAAATTAACCCTAATCTTGGTTTCATCACGTTTGATCACGTCTGGTTGTAGAGAGTTGTTAAATTCGTAGCTTTGAGTGTTAGAAACCTTAATCCTAATCGGTTCTTGGATTGGCTATGGATTAAATAGGGTTTTGTTGGAGTGAGGCAAAAATCCTGCAGTTTGTCTGAAGCCTTCTTGGAGTTTTTGTGCTTTGATAAGGTAAGGAAATCTTCTTTATTGCATTAGTTATGATTTGAGGTGTTTTGGTGATGAAATTATACTATGATGTGATCTTACTTTTGTTAGATGATATGGGATAAATAAGGTGTTGTTTTTTCTGCTGTTTTGAGGCTTAGAATGGGGTTAAGCTTGGTTGGAATTGAGTAGAAATCGTAAGAGTGCAGAAAACTGTTTTCCCTTATGCAGACTGGGTCTGTCCGTACGGATGTATCACTTATCCGTACGGATATTTCACTGAATCAGGAAGAAAGTTGTACTGTGTTTTATCCGTACGGATAGAACAGTTATCCGTCCGGATAGCCTCTCCTGTCCGTCCGGATGGGGCTCTTAAGTGCTGTTTTCCCTTTATGTGTCTTTAAGCCTCGAGATGGGTTCTAAATGTTACTCTTAGATGTAAAGATACTAAATGAACATGAACAACCCATGACTAAGCTTCTGATGCGTTTAGTTCCGGCACCGAATATACTCTTCAAGGGAGTTGAAGTTCGGGACCGTCGGAAGGGTATGATTGGCCTGTGCTTTGATGAGTTAGTATTCGTCAAGGTCTGTGTATGTGTTAGGCTTTGTCCGTGTCTAGTGGTCTAGGAAGAGAGTAGTTTGTGTGAAGGAGACTAATTGAAAGCACTTAGGCGGCTAGTTAACAACCTAATAAACAACGTACTTGACTAGTAAAAGATTAAACAACATGTCTATCTTGGATAGGCACCAGACTATATCGCGATGTGTGTGATAGCAGATAAAGCGAACCTTATTTCTTTGGCCTATAAATGGCTAAATGGCGGTGGAGGAACTTCGCCGCAACGCGTCGCGCTATCGGAGTCTACCTATTCTACAGACTCGTGGATATTGGTGTGATCCACTAATATGTTGCCAAGAGTGTCCCAAAGGTGGATACGCGTAGTGCCCTTGAGAGCGGTTGTAACAAAGGTAAGTTAAGTTAGCAACGTTTAGTCACAACATGTTGATGAGCATGAAGTGAACACTAGAATTGAGTCGGTCAAACCAAGATAACGTAATAACTGTGTAATCTTTCTTGTGAAATCTAGTTAATGCAATAGCTTCTGTTTCTTGCTAAGTACCTTTGTACTTACCTCGAATGCATATTTGTTGTGTTTGGGGTTGAGAAGGTGAACATGTTGAACCAGAGTATGATGAGGACTTTGAAGAGGATCTTTGATGCTATCAACTTTTATTGCGTTTATCGTATCTCTTTTATTAGACTATGTTGCTTTCCTTCAAGTTTTATGTTGTAATTTCACTACAAGGCATTGTTGTATTGATTCCTTTTCTTTAGACATCGTACTGGTTGTAAGGTTTTATTTCGTGGATGTAAGTTATCTTTTCTATCTATAGTATATTTGTATTTCTATTCTTATCTTGTACAAAAAAAATATAGACCCGAGTCTCTTTAGCTTCCGTTTTAATGCGAAACTCGATACGACGTAGTAGAGGCTTACGTATAATATAGAATTTATTTTATATTATACGTGCCGAACGTTCCAATTCGGGTAAGGACTCGGTATCCGGGAACGGGGCGTTACACCGCATTGAAATGGTTTTCATTCATAAATGTCAATGATATCATATTATCATAATAAAGGGACAATACACTTTACAACACTGATCATTGCACGACTCAATACATCATACACCATCATGGCGGATGTCCCCTTTTTAGTTTAGTTGTCAAATCAAGTTATCTATGATGAGAAAGAATTTGTCGGAATTGAGGTTCTTCATAGTGTTTTTCCTCTGCTTCGTTATTTCAGCGGTTTCCAACACTTGGCTGGTGGTTGTGCGGCGATTTAGTGGCTTCAGTCCGGTTGTAGATTTGTTCTTTGTTGTTTAATGAATTTTTTCCGTTTCGGTGGAAAAAACAAAAACATTAAATGTACGGTGAAACGCTAGAAGTATATAATATTATTAAAAGATACATTTATTTGCACCATATTCATTCTACTGGTACACCATAGTAGAATCGATTTTATGAAAGTAAGTTTTGGAAGCAAGAACCAACTTTTCGTAGGTTCTGGAAGCAAAAACCGGCTTTCCAAAAGTCGATTATCACAATGCATCTACGAGAAGTCAGTTTTTGGGATCAAAACCGACTTTTATAATGTCAATCTTACCGTGATGCTCAAGCACAAGTAGAGTGATACACCGGTAGAATTGGTGTTGTGTAAATAATAACTCCCACTTAAAAACTCTCAAAAATGTTATGAAACATGATACCACCTCTATCATCCAAAACTGGTATCCGCCTTTAAACTGTGAAGCCAAAACCTAAAAAAAATCCACTTTCCAAGTCTTCTCATCAAATGGTGGTTGTTTGATTACTCCTCACAGTCTCTGCAACTAATTTGATAGTATTTCCTTTTTAATTTGACGGTCTCTGCTTGCATTCCCAGATTTTTGTTCAGCAGAGCTGTAGGTCTTGAAAATATGCAATTATCAGCGTTGAGGAGCTTCAATTTGTCAAGGTAAATCGCTGATTCTACTGCTATGATATCCTGTCTATTTGTAAGATTCTATTGTAATTGCTTGTTAATCGTTCAAGTTTAATCTTTAACTCAGATTGCTCGAGAATTAGGGCCCCCAGAAAATTGGGGCTCAAATGGATAGAAATGCAGCAGAGCAGAGCCTATTATTATAGTGTTTGTATAGATAATTTTTTCCCATATTTCGTTAATCTGTCTCTATTTCGCTTTGATTTTCATTCGCAAGAGCTTTTCTACTGGTTTCTGATAGGTGTTTGCAGCAGGTCAGTTCTTTTCTACTGGTTTCTGATAACAGCTTCAAACCAGCTAAATATTAACCATGAAGCGAAGAAAATCCAGTATAAATGTCCATGATTCTCCCGGGATTCAAGAAAACGTCAGTCTTGATTCGGTTGATAGGATCAGTGATTTACCAGACTCCATTCTTGGTATCATTCTGTCTTTTCTTTTCACAAAGAATGTTGTAGCCACCTCCGTTCTTTCAAAAAGATGGAAATTCGTGTGGAGGACGGTCCATAATCTTGTTTTTCTGGCATTATGGTTACAGTGAAGGTCACGATATGCAATTCGTAGAATTCGTCAACCGTGTTTTGCTTCTCCATGATCCGAGATTGCTAATTGCCTTTGGATTGGTATGGAAACATAGGTGTAATCTCTTTCATCTCAGTTCATGGATTAGAACTGCAATTACAAGAAATGTCCATGCGTTTTTTCTAGATGTTGAGACTCGTGGCGGTGCAAATAATAGTCCTCAACCGATTGAATTGCCCATAAGTGTTTCAGTTGTGACTCGCTACGATCTTTGGAGTTGACTGGCGGCATTTCTGTTTCTAACGCAGACATGGTTTGTCTTCCGAGACTATCAAGTATAAAACTTGTTTCAGTTAATTTCCAGTCTGAAGGAGCTTTTGAAAAATTTATAAGTGGATGCCCGATGCTATATTACCTGCACTTGCATATGGACATTGAGTACATGGTAAACTATTTTGGAAGAGAGAACTTTTTTACGTATTTAATATCGTCAACTTCCTTGAGACATCTTGAGGTGTGTTTCTATTATAACTTAGAACCACAGGAGTATACCCTTTATTGATCCCTGGAGTTAAAGGCTTCCTCACTCGAGTACCTCAAGCTAGTGGTTTTATATCAGGTTAGTTAAAGGCATCTGGTAAGAGAGAGGAGAGAATGTGTGTGTATACGGTTTCTAGTAATCAAATTGACAAGTATAAATGCTAATGCGTTTTCTGTGATGCCAGCATCCAAATTATCAAGATTGAAACGATCGTCATAATCACTCAACCTGGAGAGCTCCTATAGAAGTTCCGAAATGCTTGTCAAACAGCTTGAAGAAAGTCGTAATTGATGTTTAGTATGGTTTTGGTGATGAGCTTGAAATGTTAAGTTATTTGTTGAAGCATGGGAGTGTTCTTGAAATTATGAAGATATCTCTCGATAGTTATCGAGAGAACGCGAAATTTGAGTTGCTTCAAGAGATAAGTATGCTTCCAAGAAAGTCTCCGGCTTGTAAAATCGAATTTGTTGTTGATTAGTTCCGTCCGAGTCCAGTTGTATCGACCTAAAACTCAGCAATCGGTCTCTGTTTTGATCTGCAATATTAACTTGGTTTTGCTGCTTTTCTAATTTTACCTTTGCTCTCTTTGTTACATGTGCAAAATTTTTTTTGGAAGAATTTCCTTGTTGCTTTACTTATGTAATGGTGTTCAAACCTTTTATTATTTTATTTCTTTTAGTGAGTCTAGCAGCCCACACTAAAACAATGATACTCAAACTCATATCAAGTTGTTTGAGTAATTGCTCGAGATCGGTTCAATCATGTTTTGATTATGCTTGAGTTCGACTTGAGTATGCTCGATGAAATTTTGAGCATTTTCATGCTCGAACTCGAGTAGCTCAAAAAAATGTTAAGGTTAAAGGTCCTCGAGTCCAATTCGTTAAAAAAATATAAAAGAATGTATATTACTCCTTCAAAAAAAAATGTATATTAATATAATATAATAATGCTTAATAAAACCCGTGCATCCTAAAAAAAGAAGAAGATAAAACCCGTGAATATATCGAATCAACCTTTATAGTGCTCAAGGTCAGTCTGTTATAAAATACAAAATAGTGTATATTTTTAATATAATACATTAATCTTTCGATAAAACTCAGTATACAATACGAATGAAATTTTGAAGTGTTTGAGTTCATTTCGTTATATATATAAAGAATATATATATATATATATATATATATATATATATATATATATATACATATATATATATAAAATATAATATAAAAATGCTCGAGAAAACTCGTTAATGATATGCCAAAATCGGCAAAGCCCTGCTAAACCCAGTATCATATAGGGTCCTCGGCCTAGCTCCGCCTCATGTTATCACGATCCTCATCATTAGCTAAGGCAACGAGAATAAAGCAGCTAACAACTGGCTCGTTACAAAGCACTGGGGGCCGACCTGCTCGTCCCTCCAGCTCGGCACCTTAAGTCCAACCTCAGCTCGGCACTCTAAGTCCGACCTCAGCTCGGCACTCCAAGGCCGACCTCAGCTCGGCACCTTCTTAGTTTTCCTGCTTGCCCGCTCGTTCAATGTCTTTCTTGGCACCACAAAGCCTTCAACGAGTCCGCCAGGGCTCTCTGTCTGTCAAGACTCTCTGCCCGCCAAGGACTTTCAGCCCCCTCAAGCTCATGATCACAAATTGCCCTGCTCTCTCGCCGCTAGCTTGACTCCATGCCTCTATAAATATCACATTCACCTCCATTACAACTCTCTCTGATTTATTCTTCTAAGAACTACACATTGGCTTGATCCTCATGGCGGTAGTGCGTGGCGACACTTTTCGTGCATGACTTATAATCAGAAGCACCATCCTCCTCCTCTTATTCTACAAAAGCTCCATCTTCTTTCTTGAGCTCCACCGCTCCTCACCGGAGAAATCACCTACATGCGCTAGATATCCACCTCAAAATCCGTATACCGCAAACCTGATATTTCTGACCATATCAGTTAACATTTTGAGTTGAATTTTAAAGTGTTCAGGTTTAGCTCGTTAAAAAAATACAAAACAATATATACATTACAATAATTCTCGTTAAAACACGTGAACATTTTGAATCAAACTTTAAAGTGTTCATGTGTATCTCGTTAAAAAATATAAAAAGTTACATACAATACAATAATTTTCGATAAAATCCGTAAACATTTTGAATCAAATTTTAAAGTGCCCGTGTTTGTTTCTTCAACCTTCAATTAAATTATATGAATGTGAACCAAGTAGCTTGACTTAAGTGGTAAGTGACTTGAGAACGCTTAGGAAGTCACCTGGTTAGATTCTCTCCGGCGCGCCAGTGTTAAATGAGCTTTTAGTGCGCTTACTACCGAGTAAGAGTGAGACTCTGCAGGCACGACACATACCGAACTCCAAATTAGTCGGACCAGTGTGTTCCGGATACCGAAGGCTTTAAGCAAAAAATAAAAAATAAAAAATTATATGAATGTGAATTTCACTAACCGATCTTCTGGCTGCTCGTGTTGTTTACGCTCCTTATCCTATTCCCGCCACCTCTATCGTGCATTTACAGTGTAAAATATACTCGTTCTTATTTCAAGTGCTATCCCCCAAATGTGAAGCCAAAACCTAAAAATTCCCCCTTTCGGAGCCTTTAAATTTTTCTTCTCAGAAATGGTTGTTTGATTACTCCTCACCGTTTCTCTACAGCTAATATGATCTTTTACGGGAGTTGGATATGCTATTAACACTGTTGTGGAGCTTGCATTTGTCAAGGTAATTGTTGAATCTACTGCTGTGATTCTTCATCTTTTCTGGATTTACAGGTACGATTTTTATGTAATTCGAAACCAATGGCTTGTTAATCCTTCAAGTTTATTTATTCTTATCACAGATTGCTCGATTATTAGGTCACAGAGAAAATTTGGGGATGAAAATGATAGAAATGCAGCAGAACAGAGCCTGGTTCCATTGTTTATACAGCTAATTTATCCTTAATTTCACCTTCTGTTTCCATTTGTGACTGTTGGGTTCAGTGATTTTCCCTCTTGGTGCCTGATTATAGCTAGTTTAAGTTATTCAAATCAGCTGAATCCGAAAGTATTGACCAGTAGGTAGCGATGAAGCGAAGAAAAACCAGTAGCAATCACCCTGATTCTCCTGAGAGTCAAGAAAATGAGAGTCTTGATTCGGTTGATTGGACAAACATGTTACCAGACTTTTCGGTTGATAGGATCAGCGCTTTACCGGACTCTGCTTTGTGCCTAATTCTGTCTTGTCTTCCCACGAAGAATGATGTAGCTACCTCCATTCTTTTGAAAAGATGGAAATCCATGTGGAGGACGGTCCATAATCTTGATTTCTATCATTGAGGTTTATTGCAAGAACTGTATGAAGGTGAAGATATGAGATTCGTCGAATTCGTTAACCGTGTTTTGCTTTTACTGATGCTACATTGCTAAACCGATTTCGTTTGTTCTGGAAGCTTAAGTGTCTTTCGGTTCATGTCAATTCATGGATCAGTACTGCAATTACAAGGAATGTCCATGAGCTTATTCTACGTTTTGAGAATCGTGTTGGGGCTGATGGTTTTTCTGAACCGATTGAAATCCCTATTAGTGTTTTCACCTGTGCCTCGCTTCGATCTTTGGAGTTGAATGCCGGCAGACGATGACAAATTGTGTCACCTTAATAATCCGGGCCTTGATTGTATCTAGTGATGAACACACCCAAAACCCTAATGCCTAAAGAGTGAGATGGTGTCGTTTTGGTGATTGCGGCTGAGTCTAAGAATTTATCTTAGATTGCCTACGTATCCTGTTCGGTTCCAGAAATCAAGCCTTACGTAGTTCATAGAGTGTGGTATTTATAATGACAACACATGCCCTAACCCTAATGTTAAGTCGGTTTGAGTTATTGTCATAATTACCCTTAATGGGCCTTGACCCTTGCCCAAGTTATCATACTGTTAATGGGCCTGAACAGCTGGTGCGGACTCTGTCCTCGATGTCGATACTGCTGACCTACGTTACTCGACTCGGGGACTCATTGTCCTACACTGCTCGATTGTCGACCGTCGTAGCCTCGAGTCTGGGCATCGACATGTGTACCTTGATGATTATTCGTAATGTGAGGACCAACCGATAGACGACACGTGGAGGGGTGAAACCCTGTATCGTCACCGGCGTTTCTGTTACCGCCTCACATGCGGTTTGGCTTCCAAGACTTGAAAAGCTTGAACTTATTTCGGTTAATTTCCGGTCTGAAATAGCTTTTGCAAAACTTATAAGCGGATGTCCAATGCTGAATTATCTGAACCTTTATATGGATGTTGACTACATTTTGAAATATTTCGGAAGATGACGTGGCCTTTTCTAGTGCTAATACCAGTCCTTAACCGACAGTGTATCGGGTCAAACTGTAGTGCTAGTATGGTGAGTCGAGTATCGTATCTCGGGAACTTTGTAATTCTTTCAAGTGTGGTTAAACACCAAAGAAGCATTATTAACTCAATCTAAATCTCGGTTTATATAGCACAGATAACTACTATTTTACTTAACATAAAATAAATGCGTAATTTAAAATTTATTCTAATGTAATATATATAGATATATAAATATATATAGATATGCATAAGTTGCAAAATATATATATAGATATAAATATACAGATACTGAGATATATAATTAAAAACTAGCAAAAAGTTTATATAATTGATTTATACGATCTTTCAAAATGAATGGAATGTGCTCGATCTTTAGGTTTAATTGAGTAAATGAAAGCGGTGCACTCTGAAGTTAACAATTCATCCTCACATTAGCGTGTGAAATTGTCTATATGTCCATTGTCATCATCCAAAGTCCACAATCATTACGGTTTTTACGAGCAGTCCCCGAGTACGATTCTACCTTTGAATAAAAAAAGAGTCATTCCGTTCGTCAAAGCGGTCAATTTTATTTAAAGGCTCCGGTTGTCAAGGCGGGCGATTCAACTTTTCGGTTTAAGTTTCAATTAAGCTGATGATTTTAACATTATTACGATCTTGAGTACAAATTTTAATAAGATTCATCTTTTAGGACAAATCGCCTCGGTAGAAAGCTGGTTCCGTTGTCACGTTTTCACTCGGCCAATTTTACCCTCCGGTTTTTCTATTAACGAGTTCATAACTTAATTACGAGGTGTCAATTCATAATTAGATTATGAATTCTTTCAAGTCAAACTTTATCAATAGAAAAGATTCAATTAACTCAATTTTATTCAATTTTACTTAGACAACATTCCTTTACCTAAAAGATCGAAATAAAACGATTACATAACTTTGGCTAGTTATTAGATTTAGCCTACTAACATTATACTAAAATATAAGCAGACAAAACAAACATAAATACTTTAGAAATTTTACCCGATTATAACGATTGAATCGAAAATTTCGTATTCTTCCGGATGCTACAACAACTTCAACAACATTGATCTTTGATAATTTCTCGAGCATTATAACGATACTACTTTATTTATGGCATAAGGCCTATATATACATACTACTACTACTAAAAAGAGGTGAAGAAAATATATTTGGTACCCTTTATGTGCCTGCAATCTTTGCTTCTATTTATAAGCGATTTTCCCAACCGGATCGATCCGAGAAAGGGCGGATCGATCCGGGAATAAAAATATTATCCCAGGATATTCTCTGCAGGGCCACATCTTTGGTCTAATCATGATGTTTCTCGGATCGATCCGAGGTAAATCGGATCGATCCGGATAGATTTTTTCCAATCTTAATCCGAAACTTGATAAAATCATAACTTGAGCTCTGGATCTCCAAATGACATAATTCAAGATGCGTTGGAAAGCTCTTGAGGAGATCTATAACTTCCATGAAGACTTCTTTTTCAGAAAATGCCTTTTTGATGGGCCATTTGTTCGTTTCGAAAATATAAACGATACTGGCGTCGCGAATCATTGATCCACTTGAACTTTAAATCTCGTGGCACTTCCTTTATTCCTTCAAAAGATATGATTTTACTCCAAAAATGTCATCACTGGGTCTTGGTTTACCTAAGGTACGTAAAATACCAAAAATACCCACGTGAATCTGACACGACACTCCGGTTATTAACCCGGTACAAAATTTATAACTTTTTATCATTTTTACTAGATTTTTATAGTATTTAGATTTATTCATAGCTATTAATATTTTATAAGATTATCTGTTATAATTACTTATATTTTATATAAAAATAGTCGATAACGTATATAAAACATCGTAATTTTTATCATATAAATGTTATACATCAACTACTCCCCAACATTTCTTTGATCGTCCCCGATAAAATAAGCGGTAATATATAAAATTACGATAAAAATAATATAAGTGGTAGATAAAATTTTAAATTAGTAAAATATCATTTCAATATTATAAACATATTAATTATATCTTTCTTAGAAATTAATAAGATAAAAAGTGTAGATAACTTTGATAAATTATTTATCAACTATTATTCAAATGAAATTTCACAAAATCTACTCAATAAATATAATTAAAATTCTAGAATTATTTTCCTATCTCAACTTATATGAAATATTTGGAATCAAAGACTAAGTCAAGTAATTGACAAGATGACTAATACTTTTTAGGATATGACGTTGGTTAATCGAAAGATAAAAAAAAAAAAAAGAGAAAGAGAAGCAAAGTTAAATGCGTACTTACACCTTCACGTTTGATCAAAAACAGATTCGATTAATAATATCTCCTTTTCCAACTATTTTTGAGATTTTCTCTCTTTTTCAATATTAAGAACTAAAAGCGTGAGTGTGTGTAGAAAATCAAATTTACAAGCATTGCTTCATCAAGATTGATCGGAGTAATACTCTTTCGATCTAAAATTACGAGTCCGGTTTCCTTAAACTCGTAATCATTCTTGAGATCTTATGATTCGAATTTTTATCGGGAGCTTTATACCTCGTAGTGATATAGGACGTTTAGATAACACCCTCATCGCACTCAAATCATTGGAAGCTACTACCGATATATCGTCGATCAAAGATAAGGAAGATACACAGTATTAGATTCGATTAATTCTCTGTAAATATGGTGCTTCGTTCTTATATATATCTTTTTTTTTTTTTTTTTTTTTTTTTTTTTTTTTCACCTCAAGATACACCATCCTTAGCTTCGTGGCTATCATCTCCTTTCATAAGACGTACAAACTCGTGGGATTTTTAGGAAATGTAGACCAAAATAAGCCAAGTGGTCGGTTATGATCAAAAATGGCTATTTCGAGTGAGGTCTTGATCACTCTAATCAAGGTTGAGGTAATTTTTATGGTGTCAAAATCTCATCATTCCTAATCCGATTCCATATTCATATTCGTTTTACAAAGAAAATTATTCTAAAAATTCATTATAAATATAAGTATATTTGCTAAAATTTCATATGAAACTTACTTGATAATATTTATGTATAGTTACATATACTTAAAATCTTATAAAGATCTAAAATTGACATATATAATATACTTATAATATATCTAATTTATTTTACTTAATTAAAATCTATTCTTACCAATTTATATTGTTTTTATTCATACTAATTATATACTATCTAATTATTTTGTTCCAAGAAAAATTAAACTAAGTATTGAGCAATTAAGTATAAATTTATATAAGAAAATTTTAATTTTTATTTACTAACTTACTTCCACTCCCCACTTACGAAATGACATCGTCCGATGTTCAAATGAGTAAATAAAAAGTAGTTTGCAAATAAAATTAAAATTTTATATGATTTTGATTATTATTTATTATTTTTAGCAACCATATATTATTTTGATTAAAGAAAATGACATATATATTAAACACTATTACAAACTATAAATAAAAGTAACAAACAACAAAAACAACTAATTTAAACAACTACCAACTTAACAAACATAACTTCTGGCGATTATCAAACCGTAGATGAACATCCGGGAGTATCCACGGAAGTAATCCTAATCGAGAATCACGAGATGGAAAAATCTCAAATCGAGTAGCAAACTCAGGCACGTGATTGATTGGATACAAAGGTGAGAGATAACCAGGCAAATGGTAGCGGTCTTCCCCTATTACGTCTTTCATTGCAAAATTAATTGCGGTCTTAAAAATCAAAACTCCCCAATCAATGTATGCTCCCACAGTTAATGCATACAACAGCAGCATCTCATCATCCGTAACCCCATAAAAATCTCTAGTTGGATAGATCCGAGAATTAATGAAGCGTTTCCACGCCTTAAATGAGGGGTAAAGCGAGTTGAGGAATCATAGTTATGATCAAACAACGGAAATACTGGCGAAAGGCTTGCAGATGACGATTTACAACATTATACGCATCCCCAAGTTCCCAAAGAAACTCGAAGTGTGGGTTTCGATCAAAAGTACATGGTGGGATTTGATAGATTTGATTTATGATGGTGGTGAAAATGAAATAACGATTCCCTAAGCGTAATAAGTTGAGGCGAGGCTCTTGTCGTTATACGAGTGAGAGGCGCAAAGAAATCTCTAACAATCGAAATGTTTATTCGACCTCTGGGAGTCCTTATCAACTTTTTCCACCCGCAACCTCGGATTAGATTACGTCCCCCACCGATCAATTTTTTGGTGTTTAAGCCTTTCTCCATCGAGAATAGGAGAACGGACGAAATTTAGATGTCTCGGGACGTTATTATGAAAACAAGAGGCATGCCGCCGGGAACCACACCATCAGCGTATGTGGTTCATAACTATTAACCGAGGAGAGGATCGGTTAGACATTTACGATACATAGACTAAAAATAGAAGGAAGGAAGAATGAGCAAAGTTTTATGGCATTTGTTGCTCTTTCCTTTTATAGAAATATATCTATCAAGCAAAAGTAGAAAAGATCTCTCTTCTGCGGCGTTTTGTACTTGCGGATCGATCCGAGAAAGGGCCGGATCGATCCGGCCTCAACTAGTAATCTTTGTCAGTCGGTATACTCACATCGGATCGATCCGGTGAAAAGCGGATCGATCCGAACATTACCGTTCACGGACGAGTTGATTTTGCTTGAAAAATGTCTAGTTTTTTTCTAGGGACAAGTTTTCTTCCTAGTTTTGGTTCATTTTCATTTTATTATAACGATAAATTTTACTACACGATCGTAATACCATAACATGCAATGAAAACATGAAAATCGTATTAAAATAAAATCCTTCCAAAATCAAAATAACTTAAAGTAAAATGTTTTAATGTCAAAAATCATAGAATGTTTAAAAATCACTCCTCTTCATCACTCAGCTCGACGTGGCTTGAACTTGGCATAGCTTGAGAACGGGTCGATTCTTGGGATGGATCTTGAAAATAAGTTGACATCCGCACCGAACTATCTAGTCCCATCGAGCTCATCTCTCTCGTGATATCAGAAAAAGTGCTTCCCCATCTCGTCGTGGTATGGCCAAATGATCCGAGATCCGATCCATTTCGATGTCGCAATTGCCGTAGTACTGCCGAAAAATCCCTACACCACTAGTTTGAAATCCAAAAGAATGTGGCATTTGTTGAAAATCTGAGGGTGGTGGCATCGGTGGAATGAAATCGGGCAAGGTATAAGGCTGGGTTTGGCATTGCGGAATATCCATCTCGGCATAGGTAGGGTTTTGCAGTATATTCATTTGATATAAACCTCGTATGCCTTGACGTAAATCTTCAGACCATAATTTATTTCTTTCCGCAAAAACAGCCATATTGGCATTAGCACGATGAACATCATAGGCCATGGATTGAAACATGTCGTAAGTGATGGTATTCGGAAGTTGAGTTTGAGTTGATTTGGATGAAGGAGGATAGCAAGTGGATGGAGTAAATTTGAGGTCGTTGACGGTTAGGGTCCAAAAGTTTATTCTTTCTGCCCGGCCTAAGTGGTAAACTAGGACCTATAAGTGTGTCATCCACCATCATCAAATTATCACTTGGGAGCTCGGGGACTCTATCGGCGACACAAGGAAGAAATAAAACACGGAAAAGACATGTGACTACTGGTTCAGCGATCGGGGCAAATTCCTTGGCCCTTCTACACATTACTCTGCCTATATCCACAGGTACATCATTAACTATAGCCCAAGCAATACACAAATCCTCTTTACCAAAAGATGTAAAATGCCGAGTCGGGTAAAGAGTATGACTAATAAAACGTTTAATGGCTTTCATATCCCGGATACATTTCCCATAGGAAAACCTGTTTTCATGCCAGACGGCAGTGGGATCTAACTCATTTCAGGCTACCAAACAATATGATCAAAGTCTGCATTGGTTCTTCCAAATTCCAAAGCGTATAATAATCCTCATTCTCCAAAGATATCAGAATACCATAAATAGCATTTATAATGTGAGGAGTAAACGGCATCATCTAGTTCTTAGGTTGTGAGTTAACTCACCTTCTTCCGTAGCATTGTGAGTTGCTACCAAAGAATAAAATTCAGCTACTAAGGTGGTGTTAATTTCTCCAGACCTTAAACTGGCTAATTCCATCCAATGCCGCCTTTCAAAAATCTCCTTCACCTCCCTTCCCAAATCCTTAAAATCCAAACCCCTCTCGACTGCAACTAAACACTGTCCAAATTTATTTTTCAATGCTTTCTTAGCTACAGCAGACGCGGTTCTTTCAAAACTAACTGCCAATTCTTCTTCTGTTAAAGGCCTAGTTTCTATAACTGGAATTTGGGTAGGGATATGCGGTTTGCGTTTTTTACTAGCTTTTGATGATTCGGCCATTCTACGATAATGACAAAATAACAAAACAACAAAAAAACAACACAAAACAACACAAATGAGTTACACAAAATTTTGGAATTAAATAAAGACTTGCTTAAAAAACGAAATTAAGAAAATAAGTGACTACAATGTTACCTTACAAAGCTTAAAAAGGTTGAAATTTGGCCGGAAAAGATGGAAATTTTGCCGGAATAAAAGTTGAAGCTACCCTTGAAAAATTCTTCAATTTAAATGCAACTTTGAAGAGAGGAATGGAAAATGAGAAAAGTATAAGAGGTGAGGTAGTTTAATGGTGATGTTGTGTGATGATTTGAAGAAAAAATTCGAATTGAGGGGAAAAGGGGAGGGGCGGCTGTTTTTAGAAAAGTGGAAGAAGAAGAAGAAAGAGGGACCCCGTCCCTTTTTTAGGTTTTTTAGGTTCGGATCGATCAGGGTTAGGTCGGATCGATCCGACCACTTTTTTTTTTTTTTTTTTTTTTACTTAATAAAACTTCTACAAAATTTAAAAAAACTTTTTTATAAAACTTTATAAAACTTTTAAATAATTTCATAAAGATCCTATTTATAAAATTTTCAAAGTTATATAAAAATTTTATAAATATTACAAAATTTACTGAGGTCCTAATTCCAATACTTCTAAATCTTCCAGAGTTACGATGTAACGTTCTATCAACCTAACCTTAAGAAATGAGGCGTTGAATTTTCTCTTTGATCTCCATCGGGATTTTCGGATAACCACCTAATCGTTCCTTCTTAACAACATTCAAACACTCATCCCCGTAATTTGGTTGTGCTTTCCTACATTTCCTTCATGCTCACTTTTTCCACGGCTTCTACACCTTCTTAAAAACTTTGCCCTTCTCTTTATCGAACTTCTCGATTTTCCATTACATAGTTCTTTCGATCTGATCTCTCTCAACAATTGCTTGTTTTTCTCAAAAGCTCAAGCTTCTATTTTAAACGCGACATCTTTATCCAAACCTAATTTCAAAAGCAACATAAAAATTCCTATTCTATCTAAAAAAAAGACATCCAGTTCTTTTACGTCTATCCGTAAAAGACGAAACTACTTTAAACATAAATAAAACACATAAAAGTAGAGTAAAGATAGATAGCACTGGTATTGGTGAGTTTTAACTCTCGCTGCCGTTTCTTGATTTCTCTGCTTTTACTTTGTCGGAGGATCGATTAGTAGCATTATTTCTTCTTTCAAAGGCGGTTCCTTCTCCTTCCACAAATAACTTTACTCTATGGCCATTGGCTATAAAAGTTGTATTTCCATCGATTAGTTCAACGACTCAGATTTGTAAACTCGTTACTTTAAATGGACACATCCATCTTGATTTAAGCTTTCACGAAATAACTTTAAGCGTGAATTGTACAAGAGCACTCGATCACCTACATGGAACTCACGACTATAGATTCTCTTATCGTGAAAGGATTTCGTATGCGTTCCTTGTAGATTCGGCGTTTTCATAAGAATCGAGACGGAATTCTTCTAGTTCATCAATTGAAGCAATCTATGATCACCGATGCTTTTAGGATCAAAATTCAAAAATTTAATAGCCCGGAAGGCTCGGTGTTCTAACTCAATTTGGGAGATGACAAGACTTACCAAAAACTAACTTATAGGAGAACAACCAATTGGTGTTTTAAAAGTCATTCTATATGCCCATAATGCATCGTCTAGTTTAAGCGCTTGGTTTTTCGATTTGAATCCACTTTGTCTTTTCTACAATTCTTTTGATTTCTCTATTAGACACCTCTACACGACCCTTTGGTTTGCGGATGATAGGGCGTTCCTAACTTATGCGTTACACCATATTTTTCAATTATCTTGGTAAATGGTCTATTACAAAAGTGTGAACCTCTCATCACTAATGATAGCCCTCGGAATGCCATAACGTGTAAATATATTCTTTTTAAGGAATCGTATGACAACTTTGGTATCATTAGTGGGAAGAGCTTCACTTTCTACCCATTCGAAACATAATCTACCATTACTAGAATAAATCTTTTTCCAAAAGATATGGGAATGGTCCCATGAAATCTATACCCCAAACATCAAATAACTCACATTCTAAAATAGGTTGCATAGGCATTTCATGTTTTTAGATACATTTCCCCATTTTTGACAAGATTCACAAGATTTGACATACTTATAAGCATCTCTATATAGCGTAGGCCAATAAAAACCACATTGTAAAACTTTAAAAGCGGTTTTCCAACCTCCATGATGACCTCCGCCTCACGATCATGACAAAATGATAAAATACTTAAAATTTCATTATCAGGCACACACTTTACGATTATCCCATCCGAACATTTACGGAAAAGGTCCGGTTCCTCCCAAGTAATAGAATTTTAAGTCATAAAAGAATTTCTTCTTCACGCTAAGTCCAATGAGACGGAATATAATCACAAAGTTAAGTAATTAATGATATCTCCAAACCAGGGTGACATTTCCTTAGAAGGAATTCTATTCTTTAATAAGCTGCATGGTTGAAGGAGTATCTATTCTAAAAGTTGCTCATCGTGAAATGAATCTTTAATTTCTATTCCACTTTTCTTCATCATTTTCCATTCTACTTAGATGATCTGCTACTACATTCTCACTTCTTTTTTATCTTTAATTTCAATATCAAACTCCTGAAGTAAGAGAATCCATCTAAGAAAGGCGTGGTTTCAGCATCTTTCTTACTCATTAAATACTTCAAAGTGAATGGTCTCGTATAAATTATTACCTTAGAACCAACAATATACGATCTAAACTTATCTAAGGCAAAAATTACATTACCACGATTCTTTTTTTCAGTAGTTGTATAGTTCGGTTGAGTGCAGATTAACGTATGAGATGCATAGTAAATAGCTTTGAGAATTTTGTTATATCTTTGTCCTAAAAGCGCTCCACTGACTAAATCAACGGCATCACACATAATCTCAAACGGTAAATTCCAATGGTGCTATTAGCCTTTGGTGCGATGAGTTAATCTCGCTTTTAAGGTCCGAAAAGCTTCTTTACATTTACTATCGAAGTTAAAAGGTACTTTCCTTTTCAAGCAAATGACTTAGAGGCTTTGCTATCTTTGAAAAATCTGCAATAAATCTCCTATAAAATCTGCATGTCCAAGAAATCCTCTTAGAGTCCTTAGATTAATCGGTGGTGGTAATTTTTCAATTACTTCAACCTTAGCTTTATCAACTTCAATTCTATTTCAGAGATCCGATGGCCTAGAACAATTCCTTCTGATACCATTAAATGACATTTTCCCAGTTTAAAATTAAATTGGTATCCTCGCAGCGTTGTAACACTCTTTCTAAGTGCGATAAACATTTACCAAAAGAATCTCCGTAAACACTAAAGTCGTCCATAAAAATTTCCAAGAATTTCTCAACCATATCGGAAAATATAGCCATCATGCATCTTTGAAAGCGTAATTTGGAGCATTACATAAACCAAACGGCATTCTTTTATACGCAAAAGTTCCATAAGGACAAGTGAAAGTAGTCTTCTCCCTATCTCCGCTTGCAATGAAAATCGTAAATAACACGAATAACCATCTAAGAAACAAGAATATTTATGACCACTTAACCGTTCCAACATTTGAACTATGAATGGAAGTGGATGATGATCTTTCTTAGTATGATCATTTAGTTTCCTAAAATCAATGCACATTCGATAAACTGTAATTTCTCTTGTTGGAATCCATTCATTCCTATCATTTTCTTTCACTTTGTGAAACCTCCTTTCTTTGGTACCACTTGAGTTGGACTTACCCATTCACTATCTCGATATGGGAAAAATTATTCCCATCTCTAATAGCTTAATGACCTCTTTCTTAACAATTAAGCTGCAAATTTGGGTTGAGGCGTTGCGGTGTTGAATACAAGGCTTAGCATCTTCCTTCGAATTATCTTATGAACGCAAATCTCGGGGCTAATACCTCGAATATCAAAGAATTGTCCATCCAAAAGCTTTCTTATGCTTTTTCAACATTCTAAGTAATTGATCTTCTTGTTGCTCGATTAAAGTTGATGAAATAATAATCGGTAATAGATTATCGGTTTCAAGAAAAGCATATTTGATTTAAAGGTAATGGTTTCAATTCCGGGTTCTTTGGCGGATCTTTATTGACGATTTAAGAAGCCGGTCCTTCTAGTTCTAATTCCAAGTACTTATGCCATGGTGGTTTAAAGGTAAAACTTTCGTATCTAAAGAAAGAATTATCTCTTTCATTTCAATGTCTTCCTCATCTTCTTTATAGATAGAGCGAGTTAAGCATTCTTCTAATCTGTCTTCAAAAGTTGGTAGCTCGATTATCATAGAGCAGAATGAATATCTTCTATAAAAGAACATGATTACGATGATGCATGATTCATAGCTTTGAAAATATTGAAAGTAACTTCGTCTTCATTGACTCTTAAGATTAATTCTTCTTTACGAACATCGATTAAAGTTCTTCTGTAGCTAGAAATGGACGACCTAGAATAAGAGGTCTTTGAATAACCGTCTTCCATTTCCATAACTACAAAGTCTCTTTGGAAAATAGAATTTGTCTACTTTAACCAATATGTCCTTTATAATTCCTTTAGGGTACTTAATCGATCTATCCGCCATTTGCAGAGTCATTTCGATCTTAGTAAGCTTTCCTATGCCTAACTTTCTATAATCCTCATAAGACATGAGATTTATACTCGCTCCTAGATCACATAAGACCTTCTTAAATGAAATCCTCCAATTTCACACGGAATGGTAAAACTACCAGGATCTTTTAGTTTAGGTGGTAACTTATCTTTCTTGAAGTGCGGAACATTCTTCATTTAGGCATATGTTCTCATATTCCTCTAATTTTTCTTGTTTGATGAATTTTCTTGAGAGAAATTTTCCATAGGCGAGTATATTAATCGAGCTTCGATAATGAGGATATTAACTTGAATATGACGAAAAGTGTCAAGGAAACGAGCATACTTCTTATCGTTTTTCTTTTTGATTTGATCTTTAGGAGGTAAGGTAAAGATTCTAGATCTATGACCCTTGGCTCCTTTGTCGGTTTTCTCTTTTCCTTTTCCTTAAACCTTTGAGTATTACTCATCGCCATGTTTTGAGTTCTTGAATTCTTTCTTTTAAATTGTTCCCTGAATCAATCTCTACTTGATTCCTTCATTTCTTCCTGTTTTTCATCCTTGTTTTCATTATCTTCCATTCTAATGTGTTCCTTAAATAAAGTCCTTAAATCTTTATCCATGGGATCTTTCGAGAATCCTTGGGATTTTTACCCAATTTTTCCTTTCACTTTCAGTTCGAACTTTTATTTCTTTTCATGAAATTGTCTATAATTTCTTCTTCCTCATCTGTAAATTCAAGTTCATCTTTAGTTTTATCATTCTTACCATCTAAGTCATCTTCTACTTCATTATTCCCAAAGTTTTCAACTCCATTACTTCCATCGAGCTTCCTACTTCTCGTAACTACAACATTTACCTCTCTTGGGTTCCTTTCGGTGTTACTTGGTAATCCTCCTGGGGTCTCTTTGTTATTACGTTCACCTTCCCTACTCAAATGATCTTCCATATTCCTTAATGAGGCTTCTATCGTTCTCATTCGGTATCATGTCCACTAATAGATGTTTTCATTGAACTCATATCCTTAGTGATTGTACCAATAGAAGTCACCATCGTTTCTATATTTTTAGCTTGAGTAGATACTACACCCATCATATTTTCCATTAGTTTTTCCCATTTTTCAACTCCTTCGTAGGTTGAGTTGAACTTTGAGTTCTTGGTATACTTTGAGTGGTATGTTGAGGATAGGATCTAGGTAATGATTGTAAATTCCGATTAGATGTGTTTTCTTGATAAACTTGATTATTATTCAAGTTCTATATGAAAGCTGGATACGGCGGTTGTCCTTGCTTGCTAGGGTTTTTGGACCATCGATAAGTAGGGTGATCTCTTCTAATAGCATTGAGCGAGTTTGAGTAAGCATTGTTTAAATTTCTATCTTCTTTGAAGAAAACTCACCTCCTCTCTTGAGTATCCTGTCGGTTCTTCAATCCCTAGTGGTATTTTATCCCGATTTGAGTATTCGGTTGGTGTACTATTTTACGAACTTTGATTTTTGTTTGATTGTAGGCCATCAAATTTCCTACTTAAATTTTCTAAATGTGCTAGAACTTGATATTAGGCGTAAATTCTCCTGCAAAAGCTACTTTTACGGTGCTAGAACCGGTTTCCCACATTACATTATTTTGGAAATCTTTTCCATGGCATCGTAAACTAATTGAGCCTCACTCATCATTAAAGAACCACCACATGCATGGTCTACATCAAGACGTGAATCTTTTCTTAATTTCTGACGAGAAAAGTTGAATTTGCATGTCTAAGGAATAACCATGGTCGGGACACGCTCTTAATAATTTTTAAATCTTTCCCACGCATTCCCAGCGTTTCTTGAGATCCTTGTCTAAAATTAGCAACCTCGACTTTTAATTCCAAATTCCGTCCAGAGTGAAGTATTGTTTTAAATTCGGTTTGAATCTCCTCCCAACTTGTAAGTGAATGATGTGGAAGAGACATAAACCAATCTCGGGCTCGTCCTTTTTAGAGAAAAGGAAACATAGTCATCCTTGTTAATTCCTTGTGAGCACCTTGACTTTTGGTCAGATTGCACAGATTCTTCAAAAGATAGAGATGATGATGCGGATCTTCATCATCTTCTCTAGAATTGGGCTCTTGCGTCAATTAAACCAAAAGATGAGATTTAATCTCGAAATTATTCGCTCCTTCATTAGGTAAAAGTATGGGATTATTAGTCCGATTTCTTCTTATGGTTTGGTCACGAGATAGGCCTTGGGTTTCTTGGGTTATTACGATTATTTCGGTTCCGATTCGATTATTTCTATTATTATTATTATTTTGATTATTAAGGTTAACAGGGTTTTGTCCATGCCCAGAGCATGTTCCAATTCTTGTTCAGTGTTTCATCACCGATTTGACCATTCTCGTATTTCTGTTTGAAGATGATTCGTCGAGATTTCACGACTAGTATGACCACGTTTTCTCTCTACTCTTAAGCGCCTTTCGTAAGTGTTTATTTCAGGCTTATAAGGAGTGAGTGGGGCCTTACCACTTACGGTCATCAACTAACGAAAATAGAAAATAACACGAAATTGATAGTAGTAAAAAAATGGTAACTTACCATATAAGGTAAGTACCATTTAAAATAAAATTAGAAATGAGATAAGAAAAGTGTTGACTTATTCTCGAGAATTTTGAGCTAATATAAGTAGTAACCATAGACACAAAAAAGAAATTAGCGACGGCGCCAGAAAGTTGACGTGGCCTTTTCTAGTGCTAATACCAGTCCTTAACCGACAGTGTATCGGGTCAAACTGTAGTGCTAGTATGGTGAGTCAGAGTATCGTATCCTCGGGGAACTTTGTAATTCTTTCAAGTGTGGTTAAACACCAAAGAGTCATTATTAACTCAATCTAAATCTCAGTTTTATAGCACAGATAACTACTATTTTTACTTAACATAAAATAAATCGTAATTTAAAATTTATTCTAATATAATATATATAGATATATAAATATATATAGATATGCATAAGTTGCAAAATATATATATAGATATAAATATCTGAGATACTGAGATATATAATTAAAGAACTAGCCAAAGCTTATATAATTGATTTATACGATCTTTTGGTGAATGGAATGTGCTCGATCTTTAGGTTTAATTGAGTAAATAAAACGGTGCACTCTGAAGTTAACAATTCATCCTCACATTAGCGTGTGAAATTGTCATATGTCCATTGTCATCGGTCCAAAGTCCACAATCATTACGGTTTTTCGAACGAGGTCGAGTGCGATTCTACCTTTGAATAAAAGGAGTCATTCCGTTCGTCAAGCGGTCAATTTTATTTAAAGGCTCCGGTTGTCAAGGCCGGGCGATTCAACTTTCGGTTTAAGTTTCAATTAAGCTGATGATTTTTACATTATTACGATCTTGAGTACAAATTTTAATAAGATTCATCTTTTAGGACAAATCGCCCGGGTAGAAAGCGGGTTCCGTTGTCACGTTTTCACTCGGCCAATTTTACCCTCCGGTTTTTCTATTAACGAGTTCATAACTTAATTACGAGGTGTCAATTCATAATTAGATTATGAATTCTTTCAAGTCAAACTTTATCAATAGAAAAAGATTCAATTAACTCAATTTTATTCAATTTTACTTAGACAACATTCCTTTACCGAAAAGATCGAAATAAAACGATTACATAACTTTGGCTAGTTATTAGATTTAGCCTACTAACATTATACGAAAATATAAACAGACAAAACAAACATAAATACTTTAGAAATTTTACCCGATTACAACGATTGAATCAAAAGCTGTATTCTTCCGGATGCTACAACAACTTCAACAACATTGATCTTCTGATAATTTCTCGAGCATTATAACGATACTACTTTATTTATGGCATAAGGCCTATATATATACATACTACTACTACTAAAAAGAGGTGAAGAAAATATATTTGGTACCCCCCTTTATGTGCCTGCAATCTTCGCTTCTATTTAGGCGATTTTTCCCAAACCGGATCGATCCGAAAGGGCGGATCGATCCGGGAATAAAAATATTATCCAGGATATTCTCTTTGGGCCACATGCTTGGTCTAATCATGATGTTTCCTCGGATCGATCCGAGGTAAATCGGATCGATCCGGATAGATTTTTCCAATCTTAATCCGAAACTTGATAAAATCATAACTTGAGCTCTGGATCTCCAAATGACATAATTCAAGATGCGTTGGAAAGCTCTTGAGGAGATCTATAACTTCCATGAAGACTTCTTTTTCAGAAAATGCCTTTTTGATGGGCCATTTGTTCGTCGAAAATATAACTTGATCTGGCGTCACGAATCATTGATCCACTTGAACTTTAAATCTCATGGCACTTCCTTTATTCCTTCAAAAGATATGATTTTACTCCAAAAATGTCGTCACTCGGGGTCTTGGTTTACCTAAGGATGCAGTAAAATACCAAAAATACCCACGTGAATCGACACGACACTCCGGTTATTAACCGGTACAAAATTTATAACTTTTATCATTTTTACTAGATTTTTATAGTATTTAGATTTATTCATAGCTATTAATATTTTATAAGATTATCTGTTATAATTACTTATATTTTATATAAAAATAGTCGATAACGTATATAAAACATCGTAATTTTTATCATATAAATGTTATACATCAGAAGACAGGATCATTTCATGTATATAATACATTCAACTTCCTTGAAACGTCTTGAGATATGTTTCGAGTATGGATTAAAACAACCTGAGGATATTTTTTATTATAGTCTGATCTTAGAGGCTTCCTCACTCGAGTACTTCAAGGTAGGTGGTTTTATACACGAGATCTTTGTGGGAAAAAGTCTAAACTCTCTGGTTGAAGCTGACTTCAGAATTAAATTACGTAAATTTGATTTCCCTTCACCCGATGATTGCAATTTATACGTTGAGGCAGTTCATGCATTTGATTGCGCGAAAATCTTAACTTTATCAAGCGATGCTATGTGGGTAAGCTACTCTATTTTCTAGGAGCATTAATGAGTTTTATATCAATATTAGACCGGATCACTAACATTTGATATTACCAGGCTCTTAGTTGGGCCACTATCAGCTTGTCGACCGAGTTTAAGCGATTGGTGAAATTGGAGACTTACATTTATTGTTTTCATTGTAACACATTACGTCAATTCATTCAAAGCTCAGACAATTTAGAAGATCTTACGATTTATCAGGTTAGTCAAAGGCATCTGGTAAGCAATAGTGTGTGTGTGTACAGTTTTTGGTAATTAAACATTGACTAGAGTAATTGATGATGCATTTTCTGTAATGCCAGCGTGCAAATTTTCCGGATCGAGTTCATGATGCGATAAACTGGATAGCTCCTTTAGAAGTTCCAAGATGCTTGTCAAACACCTTGAAGAAGGTTGTACTAGATGTTTTTTTTTGGGTTTTGAAGATGAGCGTGAGACTATATGTTATATGTTAAAGCATGGAAGTGTTCTTGAATATGTGAAGATAAATCTTGATCTATTCTTTGACGACGTAAAGTTAGACGTCCTTAAAGATATATGTAAGTTCCCAAGAAAGTCTCCGGTTTGTGAAGTTGAATTCGTCGTTGATGTCAACGGTCCACCATATCTAGAAAGGATCTCAAACTCCAATTCGGTCTCGGGTTCGAATGATAATGTGATTGCGGCAGAGGAAACTGTTGGTGGTTGCACGGTTGAGCAACCGGAAAAAGTAGCACCAATTCCAGTAAGGAGCTCAAACTTCAATCCGGTCTCGGGTTCGAATGACATTGCGATTGCTGTGGAGGAAACAGTTGGCGGTTGCACAGTTGAGCAACCGGAAAAAGTTGCATCTGTATCGCCGCACAACCAGTGACATGGAAAACATTTCCATTTCCAAGATTTTGCAAAGACTGATGATTAAGTTTCAAGGTTTTTTTATTCTAAATATGTTTGGTTGAAGTCCACCTGACCCAGAAATTGTAGCCATTACTTGAACTGCAAAATTGTTGGTTTTATTTTATTGTTATTTTTATTTTTTGGAGGAGGGCAAATCATCTATATTTTTGTTTTTATATCAAATTTTGGAAGAGTGTTGAATTGGTAAATTATGAGTTACTGTATGCTTACTCTGGTTGGGGCAGGGTGCCAAATTACACGATTTGAGCTGAATCGAACATTTAATATAATGTTTGGCACTTTCAAGATCGAACTCAAGCTAGAGAAACTTGAAAAAATAATTGAGCTGTAAAGTGTTGTAGTTCGGCTCGTTAGAAATACAAAAGAACATACATTAAAACCTCTATAAATTAATATAGTTGGGACCAGAAGATTTTATTAATTTAGAGAGGTATTAATTTATCGATAAATTAATAATTATTAATTTATATAGAGTTTTTGATATCAAACAAAATTAAATTTTAATTATATAAATTTAAATAGAACGAACTGTACTAATTTATGTATTATACTTAATTCAATGTATATTAGTTACAAATTCAATGTACTGTACATACAAGATTCAGTGTACATACATTAATTTGATTCATTGTATTTTTACAGCAAAAATATTCAGTGTATAATAGTGATAGCATGTACTACCGTGTATATAAACAAGATAAAAAACAAGATAGCATGTTCAGAGGTCCAAACTTTAGAAGAAATTGCAAATACCATTCTTGAAAATAATGCTGAAGATGATGTTGAAGACGATACATCACCTTTGGAACCTGTTACACGTAAAGAAGCACTCAACGCATCAAATGCACTTAACAACTTTTTGATGCAGCTTGAAAGCACCACACCCGAACTTTTGGATGCAATAAGGAAGATTAGAGATGAGCAAGCAATGATTTAAACTTTAAAAAAAGCAGACAACAATAGAATCATATTTTACAAAATTGTAACATATATATTTTTGTGATTATGGAGAATTATTAATTTATGATATTATTGGGACTGTATTTCTATACAGGGATTTTCTAAAAATTATTATCTTATCGAAATTGGTCATTTTTTGAATTGGCCCAAGTCGGGACCGGAGAAAAATATTATTTTAGAGAGGTTATTAATTTAAAGAGTATTAATTTATAGAGGTTTTACTGTATATTTTTAATTTAATATAACAATGCTCGATAAAACTTGTGAGAATTATGAGTCAAGCTTTAAAAGGTCCAAGTTCATCTTGTTAAATTTGACGAACTACTCGAATTCGGCTTGAGTTCAGTTAAATCTAATAATGAGCGAGCAATTCGCCAGCCGAGCATCGAACCGCTCATGGGCGGTTGACTTGTTTACACCCCTAGTTTAGATGACATTTGAATCTATTTGGGGATTGATACGTCAAAAACAAGGCGCATGTCCGAAACAACTATCTACAGACTTGAGGCCTACTTCGATTGCCTTCGGAGGGCTCAATCGTGAAAGGTAAGTTGCAACAGGTCTATAGGACCCTTCACTAGTTCACTTAAGGGTGGACTTAATGAGACGTTTGAGGCCGCCCTCGAAGCTAAGCCATATGTTCGGATCTTGACCCCTTACTTAACAGGTAGGTACAAATGGCTTCCACATCGAGGCCTCATAAGGGGCTCAAGTTACGATGACTTGAAGTCTTGAATGCCTCGAGTTTCTAACAGATTTGCAGGTATATTCATTCATTATAGATTTGAAAGCTCAAAGTTCTCTATTTCATGGAAGATTTATTTCGAGGGGCTAGACAATGTTACTTGAACGAAGTGAATGAATTCGTGACTAGACAAATACATTTCTTCTTAAGATTCGAAACCACGCTACCTTTGATTCAATAAGTTGCTGAATCTTCTTATTATTACTAGTAAAATGCACGTGCATCCGCACGTGTTTTTACTGAAATATAACTTTTAAAATTTTAAATATAACAATATTAATTAATACATAATTTATTAAGTATTTAATCCTTGTAAAATATAAATATTCTATTATCAATAATTATACAAAATATTTATTATTAGTATTTTGACTTTATCCATGTACTCAATACATTTATCACTCATTTAACGATAATAAGTATTTTGAATGTATATATCTGTAATATATATTGATAACATGTTTTTCGTAATTATCTAATAAACCTATGGAATTACAAAAAAATAATTAAGAAACTTTTGTGAAATTCTTACTCTAAACAACTCATATTGATAAGTTCATGCAAAAAGTATAGAATGTGGGTTTCATGTACACATATTTCTATATATTTGTTATATCTTAGCTATTAATATATTTTAGTAATTGTAAAGTAACACTTATTAAACAAAGTAATATCTGAGATAATGATCAGTATTTTTAAACATTTGATGTATGAACTTAAAATTCAATTTATTTTGTAGGATGATAGGAAGAATGGTGAAACAATAGAATTTTATTGTGGGTTGTAAAAGGTTAGACATATACCTTAGTCACTATAACTATCACTCGGTTATACTTTCATCGCTCCTATTTAGCTGACGAAGTTGCCAAAACCTTGCATATCAATCCAACATATCTCCCAATTCTTATAATATCATTGGATTAGATATGATCAACTAATCCTAAATGCCCTTATTTTTTCTCATTCTCAAAATATCATTCCGTAAATCACTCAGGAAAAGACTTCTTGTGAGGCATGGACTACTTTATATGATACACATGCAAAGCCCTCCATGTGGCCGAATCAAACAAATTAAACAATTCCTCAAATCTATGCAAAGGGTTCTCACACAATCTCTCTACAAGTTGTGAAAAGGTTGATGAATTAGTCGACGGATCCGAATGATCTTGTGAATCTTATTTCGGACAATTTAGGAGATGACTATAAAGAGTTGGCTAAGGTTGTTCAAGCACATGTCTCTCCTATTGATTTTGAAGAGTTCCATGAAAAGCTACTTAATTATGAGACTCTTCCGTTTAAGATGAAGCCGGTCGCTTTTCTGGTCTTGCTACAACTCATTCAGGTGTACGACATCCCTCCCCAGTGCTAGTACGTTTCCGCGTTTTACTATTCCTAATTCATGGAAACATGCACAAAATACTTTCTCATTTAGTAGGCTCGAGTTTTTGCCTTAAAAGTCCTACTTGAGTATTTCCAGTGTGAAAAATGCAAGGACATTCAGAGAAATGGTGCATCTTACCAGGTTCAACCTCTTACAAATTTTTCTCATTCGGTCCAGCCCTCCAACATTGTGTCCTCTACAAGCACATGTGGATGCTTCGTCTTCTTCTCCATGGCTTCTTGATAGTAGTGCTACGCACATGTTACCACTAATCTTAGTAATTTGGCATTACACATGGCCTATTATGGCAATGAAGACATCATAGTTGGTGATGGTAATAATATTTCCATCACACTATTGGGATATAATGTTAATTATCTACCTCCCCATCAATATAAGCTTTTGGGATAGATGGTAAGTTCAACATGGTATCAGAGAGGGAGGTCATGAGTTTAAGCCCGCTCCAAGCATAGTTTTCCCTATAAATATAATCAAGTGTTGGGCCCTCTCTCCCCCTTATATAGGCTCACACTTGAGGGGGAGTATTGAGATATAATGTTGATTATCTACAACCCCATCAACTTAAACTTTTGTGGATTCTATTTTTCTCCCTACTCCTTCAAAATATATTATGTTTGACAATGTCTGAAATAGTCTGGGTTACAGTGGAGTTGATATTCTGATAAATGGACCTTTGGGTGATGATCCAAATTAAATTTTGAGTAGATTTGAGAGTGGGCCTGCAAAACACACAAAAATGTTAGGGGTCCCGAATCTATGCCTCCGGGAGGACACTCCGACGCTCAAATCGAGTATTTGAATAGAGGAATTTCTATTTAGACAGTAATCGGGAATGTATTGCAATTGTATTATGTGCATACCTTGTGTCACGGATTTTATCAACACAAAATAAACAAGTAATAATCCGGTTAACCTCAAGTATAAGGATCGTAGTAATAGCGGTTAATGCCGGGTCGATCTTACGGGGAACTAAACGATTGTGATTTCTAGTTTTATCTAACTAACCTATGTCACGATTACTAAGCTAAATAACGGATAAAACTAAGCTTAATATCGTAAATTAAACTTAACTAAAACGTAAAGCGGGACGGAAGAGATGATCTAAAGCCAGAAAGATAATGGTTGCGAACCAATTTAAATTAACTAATCTAAGATGCGGATAAAAGTAAACTAACTAGACAAATTCAAGCTTTTAAGGATTTAAATCAAATTTATAACGAGCAAACGAGGATTGATCCACCTATCCAACAAGCATTGATTCCCTATCTCGATTATATTGCAGTTTTTATTCAGATTGTGATTCACCTCACCTAAACATGAACCCTAATTCCTTAGAAAGTTCATCTATCAATCTATTATCTTCCGATGTAAGATTAACGCGTTTAATCACCAAAGGTGCAAACTTTGTGTTTATAATCTAGTAATCAGACCTATTAACTTCCGTTGTGATAGATTCGAGTTACTATTCTTATTCATGGTGATCTAGGGTTTATTAAGACTTCCATCAACAATAAACAATCAACACATGCATATCTTCCGATATAAAAGCAAATTAAACATGAATAAGCATGAATAAGAAACAATCTTTATTAAAAACTCACAGTATAATCGAAGAAAACGAAATCAACAATTGTTGGACGGCTTCACAATACTCGTTTGATGAAGCTTTTAGCCTCTGAACATCCTCAGCAACTCAAATTTGCAGGAAAAGTGCATAAAAAGTAACTAGTGTTTAATCTAATTTAAGAGCATAAAAATAGGAATAAAAAGATGAAAAACGCAGCCTAAAGCCGCCCCTAGGTTTAGGGTTTTGAATAATGTGTGTATGATCCCTTTTTGTGGAGAAAACAGCCGACTATATATAGATTTTAAAGTCGGTTCTGCTAAGTCGGCCACCGGACGCCCGTCTGAAACCTCGAACGCCCGTCCACTCTTCAATAAAACTTCGAATCGGGCGAGTCGCGACCAGACGCTTTCGTCCAGACGGCGCCCACTCAGGCGTCAAACTTCCTCGAATCAAAGATGACATCCTGGGACTTTCGTCCAATTGCATCGACGCCCGCCCACCTGGACGGAGATCCTGGACGCCGATTTGATATGATCGATTTTGATTTATTGATCTTTATCCTTCTATCTCTATCCCACTTCTTCATTATCTCTTTTATCATCATATATTTGAACTTAATCAACCTTTGATCATCTTTTGAGCCTCCAACATGTATCTATAACACATAAAAACATCGCAAAATGTAATAATGCTCAAATAATCATAAAATCACAATTAAAACACATAAATCAACCTAGTTTGCGATTAACTCATTTAAAATCTCATTTGCTCAATATATCCATTAAACCCTCGTTTCTTATGCAATTTAGTACAATTACGGGAAAAATATCATAGAATATAGCGTTATAAATCGTATAAATTCACCCTTAACAACTCCCCCACACTTAAGCTTTTGCTCGTCCCGAGCAAAACAAAACAAAAGTTAGGCTCGAGAGAAGAACATGCATCTAAACGTGCATAACACATATCCAATAAATCAGAAGTTCACCCTTGTGCGTGTGCATAGCCATAATAAACTTCCACTATATCCAAACTCGAGAAACTCAAAGCAAAACTAGCTAATACCCCCTTGTAGACTAGTAATTAAGGACACTCATAAGATGCACCCTACAAACGTGATATATCCCGAAAAGAATGATCGAATGTATCTAGGGCCTTTCTGAAGTACTCAGAGGATAATCCCTACAACATATCTGTCAGTTTCTACTGGGGATAAGATGGACGATAACTTAGTCTTATATACATTTCATAACACTTTATCAGTTGATTTAACTTTTCACTTAAAACACACATCAGAATGAGCTCTTGCCCTGTCATAGCAGAATAGGACATTTTGAGATAATACCCTACCTCACTCAAATCATAAGGCAGCTTCTTCTGACTGTCGTGAGCTTTTAGTCATCATAGTGGTATAGGACATACGTGGTATACCCTACCTCACTCAAATCATCGACTAGCTTTCGACACACCCAATAATTCTTCATATTTTACTTTTCAACTTTTTCATTTGACAATAAGTTACGTGTTACTTATCACATTCAAACCTTAGATATTCACAGTATCTCATACTCCGGATCTAAATACAAACTATCATAAATCTCACGATATATACGTAGCACTAAGCACATGACTTACGAGAAAATCAAAAATCACTAATCCAGAAGGAGTATAACTTTATAAATTAGCTCATCGTTCACTATGGCTCGTGAAAAATAGTGTCAGGTGAAACATCTAATTTACCAAATATATGATACGTAGCATAGATGACTATCGAAAACAAAGAACATTAACATGTATTGCCTACTCGGGACAAAACAAAAACAACAGTGTCGGAGAATTTCAAAAATTTTAGCTCATTTTAGCCCATTTGCATAGAAACATTACGAAATAAACAAATGTGTAGATACATATCGAAACATCCCCCTCCCCCACACTTAAAAATCAACATGTCCTCATGTTGTGCAAAACGAAAAAAAAGAAAAGACTTAGCTGATTTAAATCGAAACTCGAATCGTTGGTCAGGCCGGAGCCTTCATAATGATATCAAGAATGCGTAACCAGACAATGTAGATACCTGCACGTCTTAGACAACATGGAACCATCTCGGGGAAAACGGGGAGTCATACCAACATGAAAAGATATAGCAAATTCAAGGACTAACAAGAGATAAAGCATCCAATACAACCAAAAAGTATAAACTAAATCGAAACGAAAGTACGGGTGCCTTATGGCTTACATGATCCAGCGAAAGGAGAAATAGTAGCAACATCAAAAATTACAATGAACCATATAAGAGGAAAATGTCAATACAAAACAACCAACGTGAAAATAGACAAAATAAGATCAAGGTTGGCTCGGGGCCGCAGAATCATCAGCTGGAGGATCAGAGGAGGGTCCAGAAGGTGGCGCCGTAGCCCTAGCTGCCGAGTCGAGCTGCTCTCGTCGAAGAATCGGACTCGTGAAGGACATCGGCAATGGCCTGCTCAATCTCGTCAGAATAAAGATAATCAACGGTGCTCGGAGCGAAGATCCGGTCATCCCTTGGTTTCCGGTTCTCATTGAAACACTTCAGAATCGTCAAAATGTTGTTCTGCGTATCCCGAATATCACCCATCCACTCCCGTAAACTGTTGGCCATGCTCAACCGCATCCTAACTGCGGGAGATAAGGTAGGAAGTGTAGACGCTCGAGGTGGGACCGAAGATGAACCAGGCTCCTGAGGTGCCTCCGGCTCAGAATGTCCCGAGGGCTTACTCTTTTCCCTTTGTATAGGCCTAGGGTTCTTCGGTTTATGATCCGCCCCAAACTCGAGGCACACCGGCATCGAGACACAAGCGTGGATCAAGTGAGGGACGATCAAGCTCGCGTATAAACCTTCGATTGATCGAGATCTCGTCATACAACGCTCGTCCCACATCCACATTCAAGCCAAATGTCAACGCATACAACATGCCCAGGTCACCTATATGAAAATGTGTCAAGTTGTTCTTAGGCAACAACCGATTCTGAATGAATCGACACTGGACCCTCCAATCCTCCGTCCAGGTCGTGGTAACCAACTCCTTCCGGTCTCCTCCCGGTCTCAACGTCCAGGCCACATCCGGGCAAACTGTCAATCTCAACTCCTCCAAAGGATCCGTCCCCAAACTCGCCTACATGCACAATCTCCTCCTTATAATCCCGACCCGAAAGCCGCTAAGTTGTATTTCCGATTAATCACCTCCGTGTAAAGGAACTTCCACCCTCGAACCACGACTACCTTTGTCCCCAAGTCTGTTTCCGAACAGTTCGCATAAAATTCCCGAACTAGGGAGCTATTCACCGGGGTAGTCGGGATTGTCATCAAGGCTTCCCATTTCCTATCCTTAAGCAACTTAACGAACCCCGGATCGACCTTCGCCTCCAAAATAGCCCTCTCAACCAACATGTTTCTCGAAAAATAATGTTTAGTATAAACTTCATGGGCTCTAGGGTTCACTTAAACGACGAGGCAATGGCATCGGGGCAACGGTTTTAGACTTCTTTCTAGGAGGGGTGCCCTAGGTACAACTGGCTCCTCTTCCCGGGTAGCCTCGACAGTTTCCTCAGCCCTAGACGAACCTCCACCTCTCTGAACTCTCGGCATCCGTACTAAAGGCGCATCATCATCCGTCTCAGACTCCGAGGTTGGCTCATCTCGTAAGGTTGCCCTAGTTTGGGTGGCTCTAGGGGGTTGCTCACGAATACTCACACCCTGGTTAGGATCAACTAAAGTAGGGTCAATCTCTTTACGCTTTTTCCCCGCCTCCCGGGCCACTTCCTTACCATGCCTCTTCACAACTGCCTTCTTATGAACCATTATGCAGTCCTAGAGTAAAACACAACGATCCCAAAACAAAACAAGGTACCCGTTTAACATCCAAAGCGGGATTTCAAAACAACCAAACCACATCCACCACCATAACCATCACCAAACAATCCATTCGTCACCCATCACAACACCACATCACCAAAACAGAGCAGAAAGAAACACCAAAACCAGAAAAAAAACAAATTAAGGTGACATTCAAGAAAACGAGCCGACTCAAAGATCGAACTCACAAAAACGTGAATGAAATCCAGAAAAGTTGTTACTAACTTACCAAGTAGGGTGAGTAGATCTTGATCGAGATGAAGATTAGTCCAAATAACACCAAATTGGCTCCCAAAATCGGATTTTCTCTCAAAAAGTCGGATGAAGTGGGTCTGATTCTCCAAAAATATCGTGTGTTGGGGATTTGGTTATGAAAATCAAAGAGAGGGTATCAAGGGCGGCCTATAGCACTTTGAATCGCTTCGAAATGGTTTAGAATCGGCGATTTTTAGGGCAAAAGGAGGAGAGAAACCGTTTTGCGTTTTGAAATTACGAAAAGTGAGGTTCACTCGATGATGGGGTATATATGAGCGAGAGGTTGGGCGCTCGTCCAACTCGGTGGACGGGCGTCCACTGGGAAATCGATGGCGGACGGGCGCCCGGTTTATTAAACGCTTCGCCCAAGATTTGAAATCACATACTGATTGGATGGAATAAAGCGAGCACGGGCGTCGAGGCTTAGTGGGCCTTCGCCCTAAAATTGGTCAAAGCGGACGGGCGTCAGAGTTACGGACGGGCGCCCACGCAGCTTTAAGTGCAAAAATCATAAAATTTCCATACACATCAAATTCAAAATTGCCCTTTCTTATTAAAATTATATAAAACTTCAAAAATAAAAATCAAATGAAGTACATAAAATTATTAGAAAATAAATAAAAGCAGATGGAAAACAAGTGGGTTGCCTCTCACTCAAGTAGCTTTTGTTTTACGTCGTTCGCTCGATTTAAACATCCTAAAACGCTAGTCATCATAAATGTCCGACCAATCGATCACTCGAATGAGACGGCGGAGCATGTCAATCGTCGGAGGAAGTCATACTCATCTTGTAAACCCCGATCCTCACCAAATTACATCAACACCTCGGAAGTGCTCATTTGGCAAAGACTAGCGCTAAATCTGTCAGCATCGGATCATTGAGGATGGTGTAAGGACGTCCTAGAGCTGCCTGTAACTCCTCAGTAGTAAAGTCTCCACCTCCCGAACAACGGGGAACAATAAGAACATAGGTGACCGTCTTGACGCGGGTACTAATGTCAAAATCTACGTGCAAAAAGATGGTTCCTCCCGGTCCGTCATCTACAGGAATGAGTGGAATCCTCTAAGGAAAGGTAACTCCTCATTTGAACACCGAAATCCATATCTAGAAAGCACAACTAACTGACAGATAAAAACAAAAACTTAATAAGGCTAAAACTGAATAAACTAAACTTAAATACTAACACTATCAAAGCATAAAACAAAATAACTAAAAGAACGATATCTAGGTTGCCCCCTAGTGGCGCTTTTGGTTAATGTCGTTAGCTCGACACATTGTAAGCTCGGCTGGATCAAAGGCCATTTAACCTTTACGCCACCACTACCTCGTTTAAGCTCGATCAGTGGTGTGGCTCGAAGAACAAGATCTCACACATGGGGTGAAATCTTTGAAAGCTCTCCAAACCTTCTTAAGTCTCCCCATGGTTGTGTTCTTTCTCCTCGACTCCTCCGATGACGCTTAAGTTGTCGCTCCTCTCTAACTCTTCCATATCAAGACTACCCGCTAGAACTTCTTCAGACGGATCACTACCGTCATCCTCGGAGAACAAGTCGGGTGATAACTCGTCAAATTCTTCGACGAGTAACACCACATCCGAGAATATCGAGAAATTTAACAATCAAAGATGTCTCTTTAGGTTCACCAATATAGTGTTTGCACCTTTGACCGTTGACTCAAAGCGGTTCACCACTATAGCCACGAAGTTCTAGAGCGCCTCCCGGAATGATTTGGAGAATCTCGAAAGGGCGGACCAACGTGTCTTAGCTTTCCAGAAACAGATGTAACCTGGAATTATATAGAAGAACTTGTTCGCCGACATGAAATTCTCTTTTCTTAATCTTAGCATCGTGGAGTAGCTTCATCTTATCCTTACTAATCCTGGCACTTTCATAGGCTGGAGTGCGAATTAAATCCGGCTCATGTAATAGCTGCTGTGAGCGATGCTTCCCACAAGATTGGGAATCAAAGTTCGAAACTTTGTAGCCCAATAAGCTCTATGCTCTAACTCGACAGTGAGATGACATGGTTTCCGTAGACCATTTGATATGGTGATGTACCCACGGGGGTCTTATAGGCGATTCGATATGCCCACGAGTACATCATCCAACGGACTCAGTCTTTCCTATGATATGTGCAGTCTTCTCCAGGATCTTCTTAATGCTCGGTTGCTCCTTTCAACTCGACCACTAGTCATCGGATGATATGGTGTGCCAATTTTATGCCGGACACCATACTTCTCAAATACTTTCTACAGGGGTCGGTTGCGTAAATGCGTCCCTTCATCATCGATCAAGGCTCGTGGACATCCAAACCTCACGAAAATATTCCTCTTTAGAAATTTCATCACCGTCTTATGATCATTGTGAGGAGTGGCTTGGGCCTCCACCCATTTAGACACGTAATCCACCTTGAGACTAAGATGTATTTATTACCGCAAGATGATGGGAATGGTCCCATAAAATCGATACCCCATACATCAAAGACTTCGCATTCGAGGATGGGTTTTAAAGGCATGTCAAAGCGCCTTGTCGAGTGCGGTTCTTTGGCACCTATCACAAGCTTTACTGAAAGCTTCCGTATCTTTAAAGATCGTAGGCCAATAGAAACCGGATTGAAAGATCTTAGCAACGGTTTTCAAGGACCAAAGTGACCTCGTGGGTCCACTGTGGCTTCGCGCTCAATGATGTCACGTTGCTCAGATTCGGAATACATCTCCTAAGCAAACCATCTTTACTGAGATCTTGAAAAGATAAGGTTCATCCCAAACGAAATATTTTAAATCCGAGAAGAACTTTTTCTTCTCCCGATAAGACATTTACGGATCGAGATAACGGCCATGAAGGTAGTTTACAATGGAAGAATACCATGGAGCGTCGGAGGAGCGGCCATCTATCAACATGATGTTTTCTAGAGGAAAGTAAAGATCTATATCATCTGGTTCATTCTTTTCCTCGGTTAACATCCTAGACACATGATCCGCTACTACATTCTCACTGCCCTTTTTGTCCTTAATTTGAACGTCAAACTCTTGTAGGGTCAATATCCAGCGTAGTAAGCGGTTTAGCCTCTTTCTTAGTCATCAGGTAACGCAAAGCAGCGTGATCAGTCCACACGATCACTTGAGCTCCTAACAAGTAACTACGAAACTTGTCCATAGCAAAGACTACGGCCAGTAGTTCCTTTTCGGTAGTAGTATAGTTAACTTGAGAGGGGTTCAATGTGTGACTTGCGTAATAGATAGGCTGGAACTTTCCCTTGATCTTTTGCCCTAGAACAGCACCAACAGCATAGTTTGATGCGTCGCACATAAGCTCAAATGGTAGGTTCCAGTCAGGCGATATAAGAATCGGAGCAGATATTAAACGATCCTTAAGCTCCTCAAACGCTTGCTTGCAGCTCTCATCAAAATTAAACTCAACGTCTTCCTTTAGTAAAGTGGACAGGGGCTTGGCTATCTTGGAGAAATCTTGAATGAACCTCCTATAGAAGCCGACATGTCCGAGAAAACCTCGGACTTCCCGAACATTCTTAGGGTAACTCATCTTCTCAATAGCTTCTACCTTGGCCCTATCTACTTCTATACCTTTGGCGGAGATCTTGTGGCCAAGAACTATTCCTTCATCTACCATGAAATGGCATTTTTCCCAATTAAGTACTAGGTTCTTTTCCACACATCTGGATAACACCTGATCAAGATTGTCAAGGCAATCATCAAAAGACTGACCAAAAACCGAAAAATCGTCCATAAAAATCTCCATACACTTTTCTACAAGCCCGTCAAAGATGGCCAGCATACATCATTGAAATGTAGGTGAGGGCATTGCGAGAGACCGAACGGCATTCGTCAGTGGCGAATGTACCATAAGCGAGGTGAAGGTGGTCTTTTCTTGGTCATTTGGATCAATGGGTATCTGGAAATATCACGAATATCCATCTAGGAAGCTGTGATTAGAATCGTGCCCCGCCAGACGCTCGAGCATCTGGTCAATGAATGGAAGGGGAAAGTGATCTTTCATGGTTACCTCATTGAGCTTTCGATAATCGATGCAGACTCTGTAACCAGTAACAAGCCTCAATGCAATTTCCTCTCCCTTCTCATTCTTTTCAATTGTAATTCCACCTTTTTTGGGAACTACTTGAGTCGGGGAAACCCATTCACTATCCGCGATGGCATAAATGATTCCCATGTGTCGAAGTTTAATGATTTCTTTTTAACGACTTCTTGCATATGAGGTTAAGCCTTCATTTTGGGGCTGTCTGACACACTTGGCGCCCTCATTCGTCTTGATCTTGTGCATGCAGATGTCAGGAGATATTCCCCTGATATCTCCTACTTGCCAACCAAAAGCTTTTTCATTCTTCTTCAAGACGTTGATCGTTTCATTTCTCTCAGCGGGAAAGCTTGGCGAGATATGATTAAAGGAAGCTTGTCGCCTCTCTTAAGAACACATACTTAAGATGTTTGAGGCAACGGCTTCAACACCAAATCCAGGGGGCTTCTAAACTAGACTTGAGATCTCCACTTTTCAACTCAATATCATTGAGTTTACTCTCGTGGTCCCACCGCCAAAGCTTCTCCTTCCAACGGCTCTTCCTCAAAATCATTTGCTAGTTGATCCAGATTCACCCTACCATGAGTATTCGGATTATCAACTAATCGCTCATATTCTCGCTTCTACTGACCATGACTTGCTTATCCATATAGTCGGTGAAATCATCCGTCATATAATCAATGGAAAAGCCGGTTGGAGGGCGAGAGGGTACTTGAATGGACTTTAAGACATTGTAACTCACCTCTTGGTCACCAACTCGGATAGTCACGTGCCCACCATCGCGATCGATGAGAGCTCTAGCTGTAGATAAGAAAGGTCTTCCTAGAATCAAAGGAACGTTTTCGTCTTTCTCTATATCTAAAACATACCAATCAACTGGAAAGGTAAATCGATCAATCTGAACCAAAACGTCTTTTAGGATTCTGAAGCTTTCTTAGAGGATCTATCCGAATTGTAAACTCATAGTAGTGGGTTCTAGAAGACTTTGTAAACCGAAATTTGTTTGCATCTGAGACATTGGCATAAGGCTTATAGAGGCACCTAGATCACACAAAGAATTTGGGAAGACTAGACCTCCCATCAAAAGCTGTAAGTACAAATTTGCAGGGTCACCTCTTTTAATTGGTAAGTTTTCATAATTAATCATGGAACAATCCTCACCAATATGCCTTTCCATGCTGCTAATTTCTTTTTTAGAAGACACAACATCCTTGATAAATTTTGTATACTTAGGCATCTCGACTAAGACATCCGACAATGGAAGATTCACTGAGTATTTTTCAAAAGGTTTAACACCTTTTCGTACTTCTTATCCTCAATCAAAGGAATGTTGCTCTTTCTCGGTGGAAAGGAAGTTTCTTAAGGTCATCCTCGAGAGAAAATCTTTTTCGAGGATGCAGCGGCGACTCTGTCCTCCAGATCCTTCCAACGAAAGCAGTTTTCAGATTTTCAGTAGTCGGGGATCGGCCTCCGACTTTCGCTTGCTTTTCCGGTCCTCAAAGGATCAGCCACTTGATGCTCACCAAATTCTTCACCTCTCGGGGATCGCCACACTGAGTTTTCTCTCTGCGATTGAGGGAGTGTAGGTGCTCGGCTTCCCTCCCGCCTTATCAATGGCGAGGAGGGGCTAGTGGTTTCCGGATGGGAAGGACCACTAACTTGAGTACCTCTCCTAAGATTCATTGCACCTTGGCCTCCTCCTTACCGTATTGAATTGATGGCACGAGGTCGGTACATGGGACTTTGTTCAAATCGGCTGAGCAACTTGACCACCCTTTGGATTCTTCTCGGTGGCGGCGGTATCTGGGGCAGAAGAAGCCAACTTGCTCACCAGTTGCCCAATTTGTCTCTCAAGATTCTTCATCGATCTACTTTGCTCTTCCAACTTAGCCTCAAGATTTGTAGGTTGGGAGGGGCCTTGAGAGTTTTGGAGATTTGGAGCATAGAAATTTGGTGGGCCGACTTTGAAATTGAGAATTTGAATTGGAAGGCCAATTCGATTGAATTTTTGCGTAGGATTGGAAAAATTCGAGTTTTGATTCTGATTAAACCTGTGGTTTCGTTGAAATTCGATTAAAATTGAGTTGGGATTGAAATTTGAAGATGGATTAAACCCTTGGTTTTGAAAATTGCCCTGGCACAGGAAACCTGATTGAACCTTTGATTGTTCTCGGCCATAGAATGCATTCACTTCGCATTCATCGTCCGTTCATAGGCGGAATTTAGAAGTGTGCCCTACCTCGTCACAATTTTGACATGTGACTTGATTGTACTGTCCATAGTCATGAACAGCATTTACTTGATAAGGTGCAGGGGGGTTAAATTGACATTGGCCATTCATATGGCGGTCGCGACAAACAATTTTCGCAATCTGAACTCCGAGGGTTCTGCGGAAAAGAGGAAGTTTGATTTATAGGATTGGAAACTTGAGGGGGGACCATCTGCTTTTGCAGCATGGCAATCAAACTTTGTAAATTGACTTCCTCAACCTTTGGAGGAGGAGGTGCTTGAATTGCTTGATAAGAGGGGGCATAGTTATATTTGGCAATGTCCTCAAACAATGCCCATCCCTCATCAGGCGTTTTCTTCAGAAATGCCCCTCCAGAAGAACTATTGACCATGCCTTTTGTAAGCTCGGTCAATCCACTGAAGAATGTATTGACTTGCCTTTCCAGTGGCAAGCCATGGTGGGGGCATTTTCTAAGAAGGGACTTGAATCTCTTCCAACACTCGAAGAAAGATTCATTCTCTTCGATAGAATGTGAAAATGTCATTTAAGCCTTGAAATTTGTCTTTGAAGGTGGAAAATATTGACTCAAGAACTCCTTTTCGAGTTACGCCGAGGTGGTGATAGATTCAGACGGGAGAGAGGTGTACCACTCTTTAGCCTCTCCTTCGGAGAGAAAAAGGAAAAGTTTAAGTTTAATAGCATCCTCACTTACTCCTTGGATGCGTGTAGTACCGCATATTTCTAAGAATGTGTGTAAGTGGGTATCTGGATTCTCGATTGGTAGCCGTGAAAAATTGATGCGTCTTTGCATCATCCGGATAAGTCGGCTTCGGCTCAAAGGTTTGTGCGATGAATTTGGAATAACAATAGCGGGTTGACCTTGACTTCGCCTGGTATGGCGTGAGTGCGCCAATGCATCGTCTATTATCGTGGCCATTATCACAAAATCGGTGATTTCTCTTGCTAGTTGTTCTTCAAGATCTCGCTCGGCTCATGCTGCGAACGCAGAATGGAAATTCCGCTGTTTGGCGGACTATGGTTCGCTTCGGGGTCGAGGGGTGTATATTAACGGTCCCTTTGACTCGAGTTTGCATAAATGGACCAAAGACAAGTGGAACAAAACCTAAAACTAAGAAGAGATCAAAGCCTAAACTAAAAATTAAAAGCCTAACGAGAGGAAAGGAAAAGAAGAAAAGGAAACAAAAGTGTTAAAGAAAACAATACGGACGGACGTCCAAAAGATTGGACGGGCGTCGAGATGAAATTGAGGTCGGACGGGCGTTTAGTAAATAAGCGCTCGTCGTGATGATTGAATATCTGAGCAGGCGCCCAAAACTTATGGACTTTCGTCTAAAGTGAATAAAAGCGAGCAATTGATAATTTCCCGGTGGACGGGCGTCCAATATCCAGGCGCCCGTTTGCTCACGAGGAAAAACTTAGAACGAGAATAGGAATTTGCGAGAAAAAGCAAGAAGGAAGAAAGAACGTCGGAAAAAGCAGAAAAAGCAGAAGATCTAACTTCAAGAAAAATACTAAGGAAAGTTTTAAACCCTAATTATCTACTTAACAACTACCTAAAACAATTATCAACTAAAAGCAGAATTTAGAACGGATTAAAAGCGGAAAGCGAAACAAAAACAAGCGAAAAAAAAGCGAAAGCGAAAATAAAAACTAGACAACCGTCCGGTTCCCGCAATGGCGCCAAAAACTTGTCACGGATTTTATCAACACAAAATAAACAAGTAATAATCCGGTTAACCTCAAGTATAAGGATCGTAGTAATAGCGGTTAATGCCGGGTCGATCTTACGGGAACTAAGCGATTGTGATTTCTAGTTTTATCTAACTAACCTATGTCACGATTACTAAGCTAAATAACGGATAAAACTAAGCGAATCATCGTAAATTAAACTTAACTAAAGCGTAAAAGCGACGAAGAGATGATCTAAAGCCAGGAAAGATACGGGCTGCGAACCAATTTAAATTAACTAATCTAAGATGCGGATAAAAGTAAACTAACTAGACAAATTCAAGCTTTTAAGGATTTAAATCAAATTTATAACGAGCAAACGAGGATTGATCCACCTATCCAACAAGCATTGATTCCCTATCTCGATTATATTGCGTTTTTATTGATTGTGATTCACCTCACCTAAACATGAACCCTAATTCCTTAGAAAGTTCATCTATCAATCTATTATCTTCCGATGTAAGATTAACGCGTTTAATCACCAAAGGTGCAAACTTTGTGTTTATAATCTAGTAATCGGACTATTAACTTCCGTTGTGATAGATTCGAGTTACTATTCTTATTCATGGTGATCTAGGGTTTATTAAGACTTCCATCAACAATAAACAATCAACACATGCATATCTTCCGATATAAAAGCAAATTAAACATGAATAAGCATGAATAAGAAACAATCTTTATTAAAAACTCACAAGTATAATCGAAGAAAACGAAATCAACAATTGTTGGACGGCTTCACAATACTCGTTTGATGAAGCTTTTAGCCTCTGAACATCCTCAGCAACTCAAATTTGCGGGAAAAGTGCATAAAAAGTAACTAGTGTTTAATCTAATTTAAGAGCATAAAAATAGGAATAAAAAGATGAAAAACGCAGCCTAAAGCCGCCCCTAGGTTTAGGGTTTTGAATAATGTGTGTATGATCCCTTTTTGTGGAGAAAAGCGGCCGACTATATATAGATTTTAAAGTCGGTTACGCTAAGTCGGCCACGGACGCCCGTCTGAAACCTCGAGCGCCCGTCCACTCTTCAATAAAACTTGAATCGGGCGAGTCATGACCAGGCGCTTCGTCCAGGCGGCGTCCACTCCAGCGTCAAACTTCACGAATCAAAGATGACATCACGGGCGCTCGTCCAATTACATCAGACGCCCGCCCACTGGGCGGAGATCTGGACGCCTTGATTTGATATGATCGATTTTGATTTATTGATCTTTATCCTTCTATCTCTATCCCACTTCTTCATTATCTCTTTTATCATCATATATTTCGAACTTAATCAACCTTTGATCATCTTTTGAGCCTCCAACATGTATCTATAACACATAAAAACATCGCAAAATGTAATAATGCTCAAATAATCATAAAATCACAATTAAAACACATAAATCAACCTAGTTTGCGATTAACTCATTTAAAATCTCATTTGCTCAATATATCCATTAAACCCTCGTTTCTTATGCAATTTAGTACAATTACGGGGAAAAATATCATAGAATATAGCGTTATAAATCGTATAAATTCACCCTTAACACCTTGTAGTTGAGGATGATAATACTTTATATAAATCTCCCTCGTGGGGGGTGAATTATGATGCACTGAATTCATGGTCAAGGGAGTTTACCATGTATTGATGTAATGAAGCCTGTTATGGAGCAGTTAGGGCTCACGCTATCATGGAACGTAAATTTCAAAGCCATCACTACAACAATTACTATCACGGAGTAATGTATGCGTGAAGCCCTGAATGCTTATTGAAGAGAATGTAACGGTTGCTTAAGGTCAAGGATAAATTGTATTGTATTGAGCATAAACAACCGAGCTGACCTGCACGACATCAGTAATGAGAGACCATAGACGTCTTACGGCTTGTCGGTTATAAGGGACATAATGCGACCTACACCATATCGGACAGAGGATGATGCATCACGTCGGTTTTGATGATAGAGAGATGGCATGCGTTGTACTAAAGACGGATCTTGTTGGTTGAGGCCCGATATCGAGCTGAGCTCATGTCGTCCCATATGTTGATATGGTTTTTATCACTCTATCTGTGTCCTGATGAGTGTCCCGTGTACGGTGACCGATCTCACCTATGTCAATGTTCGTTGTGTTCCCAGCATGCCTCATAATTTACTATCCATCTCTTAGCTTTTTCAAATCCATAATGTTTCTTTGAAATCTTACCCTCTAAATTTATTTGATGGAATTTTTGACCAGTACTCCTATGATACACTGACCGGTTAAAAATGGATTGTATGAATGGTCAAACGCTTCTCTTCTAGCTTTTCACAGTGAATACAACATCAAAAAGTGTTGAGCATCATCATTTTTGTCACCCATTTACTCCCATTCTTCAAGATATTCTTTGTCAAATGATATAGAAGTTTCCACTATGATTGTTTCTTTCTATTGTTGTGCTTCTTTTTCTACTTCTATTTTATGTTATTCCCATCCCTTAGAGATTATTTCACCAACATTTGGGCATCCTCAATTGTGTCGTCTGATGGTTTCAAATATTACCTAATTTTGTTGATAATTTTACCAAGGATACATGGTTATATCCATTTATTCATAAATATGACGTGGTGGTGTTTTTATACTTTTTAAGGCTCTTGTTTAAATAATTCATTGATACTACTATTAGAATTATACTGGTACAGACGGCGAATCTATAGCCTCAAAAATTTATCTGGCTCTATAAGTTATAACTCATCAAACCACCCTATGATCACAATGTTTTTTCTTAGAGACGTCATCTTCATCTTATCTTTGTAACCACACCTTTTATCTTTGTTATTTACTAATATTTAACCGTGAGTGTTATATCTAATGAGAAAACATATTAGGGATAAACAAATTTTTGTGGAAAATTTATAGAGAAGAAACACACTCGCACATCAATTATATTTCTACTTCAACAAGTTAGATAATGATTAATACATTTTTCATCTAGATCAATTATTTATGTTGATACCTACCAATGATTATTATATTAAATAAATAAACTAATTGGGAGAAAGACCAATAGCTACCAATGATTATTATATTAAATAAAATAAATTAATCGGGAGAAACATTTTTTAGGGAAACACACTTGCTTCCGTTTACACTCAAAGCTCTATATGATTTCAACATTCAACATCATCTCACCACACATTATTTATTAATAAAAAATATTAAAAAATATAAACACACAATCACTCACAACCACAATATGATGTTGAGAATAAACTTTATATACATCTTTGGGTGTAAACTGATTAGTATTCAATTTTTTTGAGAAAGATTAGTATTCATTAATAAGTTGGATAATGACTAATGCATTAAGTGAATAATAATCACCACGTTTTTCATCTATATGAACACCATTTTTATCTATGTTATTTAATATCTAAAAATATTCATTATATTTAATAAAAACAAATTATTAATTGGAGAAAACACCGGCTCTTAAGGAGGGGAAACGCTTGAAGGAGGAAACACACTTTTTTTTTTTTTTTTTTTTTTTTTTTTTGGGTGAAAGTATTTTATTTGGTTGTATTATAATTTTATTTGATGATGGTTTTTTTAGTTTTGTTAAGGATTTAGCGCTTTTTTTTGGGTAGGATTCACATGTTTCTTTAGTGTATTTTTTTTTGGTAGCATTGACATTTTGTTTCTAATAAATCTTTTAACGTGTTTTTTATTGGGTTAAATATTTGTTCTAATGAGTTAATTATTATTAGATTTTTGTCCAGAAGGACAAAATTATCAAAAAATCGGGATAGAAGGAAATTGTAATTTAATATGGACAAAAGTAACAATTATGAAGTAACAAATATGATGTAACAAATGTGGAATAGAGTAAATGTAAGAATAATTGTAAACACAAAGAACATTAACACGCCAAGATAACAATTTTAAAAGAACAATTGTGATTTTTGTCCTTTATAATCGTGAAAATATTACTTTTGTCTTCCCACTCCATTTATTAATTTTTTTGTCATGCGGCTTCCCCAATTATTATCCTTTAAATGTTTTAAATTGTTTTTGATTGATGATTGAACGTGTTTCTTTTTTTTGGAATGATTTTTGTTGGGGAAGATTGAACTTTTTTTGGATTTTAAAATACATTTAATTTTATAAATTTATGAAGGAAAGATTTTATAAATTATTAAGGAAAGAAACAATTTTAAGAAGGGAAACACTTGAGGGAGAAACACACCGGCTCTTTTATAATAATAATAATAATAATAATAATAATAATAATAATAATAATAATGATAATGATTTATTCTGCATTGCCAAAAACGACCTCGTGTTAAATGTTTGAACTGTTTGTGTGTTGCAGGGATGCATAAACACTCTGTTCTTTGGGGCTGATTTAAGCAACCTTACCGTTAAGTCGTACACTTAAAAAGACTTTTTCGGTCCCTTTTCTTTAACGAAATTCACAAAAAATGAAACAATTCGGGGACATAAATGCAAATTCCGATACTGTGCACGACATTTATGTTGAAGTGTTGGTCCTTAGTAGGTCTATAGCAGCAACTAGGTATAATTAGATCAATTTACAGCAACATCTGAGTAGTTCTAATTTAAATCAAAGTAGAGATTAAAGCCTCTATATGACAAATATATATATAAAATGTGATTCCATTGCAAATGCAATCAAAATGTACTTAGAGTTTCTTGAAACCTATGTCCAACAATAGTGCAATGTATGCACTTTATTTATACAAAACAGTAACATAAATAGCATCATCATGTTCTTCTTAACCACCTGAATTCACCCAACACATTCACTCTATCTACGCGAAATCATCGGTCGCGTTTCTGAATCTCTTTCTGTACGTGACAATATCATCTTTAGCTTTGTGATGGAACTCAACACTTCTTCCATGTCAGGTCGGTCCTTCGGATTCGTGTTCGTGCAGGTCAAGGCTAAATTAAGCAGGCCTTCGATTGCCTCTTGCTTCTTGAATACATCAGGAGCCAATTGAGGATCAACAACTTGTTGTAAGCCATCGATGCCATTTTCAAGGGATTTTTGCACAAGCTGAGATAAAGTTATTGGTGCCCCTTCTTCATCTGTAAGACCAGTTGGCCTTATCTTTGTGATGAGTTCCATTATTAGGACACCGAAACTGAATACATCCACTTTTGTCGTGACTGTCCTCATATATGCAAACTCTGTCACAGTATATATAACATTATTGTTATTAATATACGATCTCAAATTAGCATAAATATGCAAGTTATATTTTAATTTGTATTTTCAAGAGTCGGAAAAGACGAGCAAATTGTAGCTAGAAGCTTACAACTAGGTTACACGGATGCAAGATTTTTGTAAAGTATACAAAACGAATGTAGGGGTAATTGTATCAAAATGAAAATTAGAACCCATGTGTGCATAATAAAAATATGAGGATCGAACTACAAATATTAAGCATCACAGATGAAAGCAATTTCTTAGTGAATTTTCATCATTTCGAATGCTTTTTTTTGTCCGTCCTGCTTTTCATTATTTCCATGTTTATTTATTTTTAGCATGATTACATATTCGTACGTATCAGATGCACAACTCTCTACCAAATAAAAATAGGTTGGGTGGGAATAAAAAACACAATAGGTAGCAAAATAGTAAACAAGATTGTGGAATAACACTTGAGCACAAAGGAAAAAAAATAGTGGAATCAACACAAATTCATTATTCGCAGCATTCGCTACATGTGAAACAGTGAAATCGAACACAAATCCAATATTTCGCTAACACCCCTTCAACCACGAATTCCACTACACAAATCCACTAATTCGTTGTTATTGCAAAATGATGTTGAAAATATATCAGATAGATGTCAACATAGAAAAAGACGAAAAAATAAAAAAAATATGGTGAAGGAATTATGATTTTTTAAAGTTTAGAACAAAATTTATATTCGTTATTGTAATTGAGTTGGAAAGAAGGTATTTGTCGAGGGGAATAGAATTTTGTTTAGGAGAATAGAATTTTGTCCTTTTTTGCGTTAAAAAAATATATACCGGAGTAAATCCCTATCCTATGTATATATTGTCGTTTTAAACATTTGTCTTATAAAAATATCAATACATCATAGGTTCATGTTCATTAGGAATTTATGACAACATTACAAATAATATGGAAAATCAAATCAATGACAAAATAGTGGGATTTACCTGGTGCTAAGTAGCCAATTGTTCCTTCAAATGCTGATGAAGCTATATTACTCCCACTGTCCAAATGAATACCTAACATCCTAGCTGTTCCAAAATCACTCACATGAGCTACCAACTCTGCATCCAGAAGAACATTCGATGGTTTCAGATCGCAATGAACGATGGGGATATCATACCTCGAATGAAGATAAATCAACCCGCTTGCAATAAAAATCGAACATCGATTCTTTACATCCATCGTCCACTTATCTTGTTCAAGAACCGATCCATGTATAATGTTTTCCAAGTTCCCGGTATCCATGTACTGTAAAATCAATGCGTACAATTTTCGACTCTCATATGCATATCCAAGAACCTTAACTAGATTCCTGTGTCTCAACTGGCTCAATGTCTTGGCTTCCCTATCGAAAGATTTCTCTGATTTTGTTGAAAATTGGGATAGATTCAATCTTTTTATAGCTACAATCTGCCCATCATCTCCCATTTTACCCTTGTACACCGTGCTCAAACTGCTAGTGCCAATGATGTTATTCTCGCTGAAGAAATCAGTCATTTGTTCCAAATCCTTCATAGAGTATCTTATAAATGGATAAGTCGCAACAAAGTGTGGTTCTGAGTTCCCTGTTTCTGTATGTTTTTGCATTTTGAATCTCCGGAAGAAATAAATCACCAAAACCACGAAAGCAAGTACCAAAGAAAATGCCATTACTATCAAAATGACGATAGTTTTCATTCGGAAATGATTGGGAATTCCAGGATTGCATGCTTTGGAAAGTGGATATCCACAGAGATCTGGGTTCCCAATCAAACTTGAATTACTTATGTTTCTGAAAATCCCTTTATCTGGAACATGACCTTCAAGTTGATTGAAAGAAAGGTTTAGACTTTTTAAGCTAGAGATATTACCAATGCTTTCAGGAATGCGACCGGTGAACTTGTTACTTGAAAGATCAAGTGAGTAAAGATGCCTTAGGCCTGATAAACTCACAGGAATTTCACCATCTAATACATTTCTTGAAAGATTTAAGTTAACGAGTTCATCATTTGAGCAAAGATTTGACTGAGAGATTTCACGATAAATTGTTTCGTAAACGTCTAGTGCATTTAGATTTAGACATCTTTTAATGTTTGAGGATGCTTCGACAATTTATTGTTCGATATGTCCATCACCTGAACCATATTCAACTTCCCTATCTCTTTCGGTAATGTTCCCTCAAAGACATTGTATGAAAGATTGAGGTATGTGCTTGCAATTAAAGAAGTTGGAATAGGTCCACTCAGATGGTTCTTGGACAAATCCAAGTTCGTTAGTGTCTTGATTTGCTCCATGCTTTTCGGGATCGTTCCGTTTAGCATGTTTTCACTCAGATATAACACAGAAAGAAGCTGAAGATTTGAAATAGCATCTGAGATTGGACCTACTAATTTGTTTTGATTGAGTTCAAGAAGAGTGAGGTGTCTCATTTCAAATAGCTCACTTGGAATAGTCCCTTCAAGTGAATTTCCTTTGAGACCTAGAGCTTGAAGGATGCTAAGTTTTGAAAATTCCGGAGGAATTGAGCCTGAGAAATTATTCTTGCCAAGAGCTAATTCTCTCAATTGGATAAGATTCCCGATTTCTCGTGGAATTTTTCCAGAAAATGAATTATCATTAATATAAAAGGTTTGGAGGTTCAGTAGATAGCCAATGTTTGGACTGAGTCCTCCATTGAAGTTGTTGATGGATAAGTCAAGAGTCTCGAGCATAGAGCAATTGAAAAGGTCTTCAGGAACTGACCCTGAAAGAGAATTTTTGCCTATTGTTAAATCTGTCAGATTCTTCAATTGTCCTAGCCTCTTAGGTAGATTTCCTGCTAATCTATTGTAATCAACATATATGGAAAGAAGACCGGTACAATTTGTAACGCTAGATGGGATGGATTCTTCTAGAAGATTGTCATTTAGGCTTATGTTTTTCAAGTTATACAATGATCCAATATCCTTTGGTATTGGACCTGATAATGAATTGAAGCTCAAATCCAAATGCGTAAGACTGATCAAGTTTGTTATAGATGATGGGATATTCCCGGTGAATCGATTTGTTTCCAAAGAAAGAGAAGTTAATGATCTCAAAAAGCCCACTTCATAAGGGATCTCTCCTACCAATTCATTTTCTGAGAGATCAAGATGTGTTAATGATTTCAGCTGAAACAAGGACTTGGGAATGGAGGAATTCAACTTGTTCTTGTAAACTAGTAGCCACTCTAACCGAGTCAAGTTTCCGAGTTCAGGAGGAATCTTACCGCTGAATTGATTCCTATAAAGGTTTAATTGTACAAGATTTTCACATTGGCCTAATTCAGCTGGGATCGAACCGGACAACGAATTAGAAAAAAGCTGAAGAATTTTTAAGCTTGCTAAACCTCTGATTTCAGAAGGTATAGCACCAGATAATTGGTTTAAGGCAAGTTCAAGATCTTGAAGTGCTTTCAAGTTCCCAATGGAACGCGGTATGTTTCCCTCCAAATCGTTTCCATTGGCTACAAATACTTGAAGATTGATCAAATTACCAAGATTAAAAGGCAAAACACCAGTAAGATTGTTGAAAGCTAGGCCTACCTGTTCCAATGAAGTACAGTTGCAAATGCTATCCGGGATGCTTCCTTCAAAAAAATTATTTCCCAAATCAAGAAAATTGATGTTTTTGAGGTTTCCAAGCTCACCTGGGATCTCACCAGAAAATGAGTTGTGAGAAAGTGCAAGTACAGTGAGGTATGAACATTGTTGAAGCTGTGATGGAATGTTTCCGAAAAACGAATTAAACTCAAGTTCAAGATCTTGAAGTGCTTTCAAGTTCCCAATGGAACGCGGTATGTTTCCCTCCAAATCGTTTGCATTGGCTACAAATACTTGAAGATTGATTAAATTACCAAGATTAAAAGGCAAAACACCGGTAAGATTGTTGTAATCTAGGCCTACCTGTTCCAACGAAGTACAGTTGCAAATGCTATCCGGGATGCTTCCGTCGAAAAAATTCTTTCCTAAATCAAGAGTATTGAGGTTTTTGAGGTTTCCAAGCTCACCTGGGATCTCACCAGAAAATGAGTTGTCATAAAGATCAAGTTGAGTGAGGTTTGAACATTGTTGAAGCTGTGATGGAATGTTTCCGAAAAACAAATTCGACGTAAGATTAAGAAGTTGGAGATTTGTAAGATTACCAATGAACGGTGAGATTGATCCCTGCAGATTTCTTTCAACAAGAGAAATGGAGATTACATGGAATGAAGAATCACATGTAATTCCAGACCAACTGCAATGGTGAATTGCATTAGTCCATTCTTTTAATGAACCAAAAGGGTCATTAGTTATTGAAAGCTTGAATTGTTTCAAAGCTTCAACTTCTGTTTCCCATGTTATTTCTCTAGTCTGAACAACAATTTGAACACTCAGAAATATGAAAACCGCAAAAATAAACCTTTGATGCATCATTTTTTTTTTTTTGGAAAATTGTAAGAAAATATGCTGATTGAAGTGGTTAGAAATTATAAGATGTATCAGCTATTTATATTGCATTTGCCGTCTCTGGACTTTGAATCTTCTTCGAAACCCCCCTTCGTTAGAAATTTAGATCACTTATTTATTTTGCATAGTTGCCTATCCGTTTGTTTTGCAAAGAGTTTTTTTGGGAGTTTTTTTAACATCACATCACCAATCATTTCTTACAATTCTCCCACCAATCAAATCTTCAACTACACAAAAAAATATTAAATCATCTCTCATCATTTCACTTTATCAACTTTATTACCTTTTGTTACCATTATTTTATTCATTATTCTACTTTATTTCACCAATCATTTCATAATCTACACAAATTTCAAAAAAAACATCTTGACTTTCTAATCATTACTTCAATCACTTTATCTAACAAAAAAAAAAAAAACTCCAACCCAAAACAAACACAAAGACTTCTGGCACCATATCGAATATATTTTCGGGACATAACAATGAAAATCGACATATTTAGATTCAAATTTATATTATGGAAAGGTCCGTAAAATTCCTCATCTTGTGAAGTCGAATTTTTCCGGAAGTGCATCTGGTGTCCCATAAGATTCATCGTGGAGCCAACAACACTGCGCGCCCTTATAAAGAATCGATAACAATAAATACTTTATAAAAATAGTTCAATATGAAAGTTGTCTATTTAGACTGTAACACCTTTAATCATAACGAGAGTCATATCATCGATCATTATTAATGATCGATGGTGTAAAAGCGTCAAATTTACTTATGTATCAAATCAATGCATGTTATACAAACAATAAAATATTGTTTAAGGCATTGCATTAATTAGGATCGAAGAAAATGAGTAGATATATATTTTGTGGACCAACTTCTCCATTACTGCCAAGTTGCAGGTGTTATCTTTTGAATTTTCTACTTCAATTTTTTTAATAATTAAAAGGGAGAGAATTATTTAGAATCAATAATGATGAGTAATTAATATAAGTAGGTTATTAACTTATTATGGAAGTTGTTTGTCTATAACACCATTGATCATAACAAAACTCATATCAATAAATAGATCATACTTCATTATCATTCCCGCTGTGTTTGGTAGCGGAATTGCGCGAAATTGACGATTGCCAAAATACTTGTTTTATTCACCGGAAACAAAGCGACATGAGGTACGTATACGTATGCGGTGATATTGAATCAAACATTTATGTATCGAGTCGAGCATCACTTCAAAACAATGATACGTGACCTCGGCTTGATCAATCTATTCGAGCATAGGAATATTTGCTCGAAATTGTTTCGATTAAGAATTGATGATGCTTGAGTTTGGTTCGATTATGCTTGATAGAATTTTGAGCACTTTCAAGCTCGAATTTAGCTCGTGTTGCCCGGGAAAATGTTGAGTTTTAAAATGTTCGAATTCGACACGTCAACCTTGATGAATTCCTAAGTTCAACTGGTTAACATTGTATTTTGACTTCTAAAAAAAAACATTGTTTTTTGACGTCTTCGTACACACCTTGTACAGACACCGAAGAAAAATTTCCCGAGAAATTGTTAAAAAAAAAAGAGAAAAATCTGAATGGACTTGGGTGCATAGAGGACTTAGTTATATTTTGTATTTTTGTATTAAAGGGAAATATGTTAGACAATATTATGTGATTTCTAGGTTGAGATCACCTGTTCAATTTCGGTGTCTAATTTCGGTGTCCATGTATTGTCATGGGTCACAACACAATGAATGGTGTTGATAGTGTTGTGGAGTAGGTTGTGTTGGAAAAAATTGAAACTTAAGAATTTGACAGACTTGAAGAAACTCGAAGGCACGTAAAGACGTTGTCTTTTAAGAGATGTTTCGTCCCACACGATTTGTCACTAAGAGATCAAACGAAAATCTCTCTCAGGATACAATGGAAGTGTTTGATTCAAACAGTGACTTGTTTGAATCAAACCCGAGGTCACTCGAAAATTTGGTTCTCCTTATGCGGTTTTTCTGTATGAAATTCGTTTGCATCGTGTTCCTTTTATAGACTGAAGGAACCCCATAAACAAAATGATGTATTCCTACACAAATTGGTAAGGGTCATCACCATTCGCATGCAGAGGTGCATCAGTTCGGAAAACTACAGTCTGAGGGTGTATGAATCCGAAAAATGCATGAAACCCTTCGGAAAACCCCGTTTCGTTGCGATAACATTAATTCGTACGACAACTCGTATACAAACGATAATCAAAAAATATTTATTTATGAGAAAATATCGAACTGGTTGTGTATAAAATATGTGGTGAATGTATCATCACTCTTATTTATGTATCGTATGAAGGCGGTAAAAGCACCAAATCATGGCATCCTGTACAAAACAAAAATTGTTGAAGCAATTAATTAAGATGGAAGAAAAATGAAAGGATATATATATTCGGTGGCTTATTTGTAACACGAAGTTTTTTTATAAAGAAAAACACTTTTATTACGTCGTATAAACACATTTATTATGTCGTATCCAACTCGCAAGCTTCAAGTACATCAGGGGGCGAGGAAGCACCCCAAGAAATCAAACCTAAGTCAGACAACCTTGCTTGAGCTAAACAATGTGTAGCAGGGCCGGTCCTACGTTTTTTAGGGCCGAAGCCAGTTAAAAAAAATTGGGCCTATGTACACACAAAAAAAAAATCGACCGAAAATACAATTTTTTTTCTAATACATTCATATACAAACATCAAATTCATAATGCAAACACAAAACATACATATATATTAATACTAAATACTAATTCAACAATGCTCTTGAAGCACATTTGGAGGCTAAATCACTAATCAATGTATAATCATCAATTTCATCAACCAATTTACGCTCAATCGATATTATCGCTAACCCATTCAAGCGTTCTTGACTCATCGTGGCTTCAAGATGGTTCTTTATTAGCTTCAACTCGAAAAACTCCGCTCACTGGATGCAACTGCTACGGAATAGTCAACAATATTCGTAAACAATCTCCGTGTTTACATAACTTAGATCAAATGTTTTCAAGAATTTCAAAATTTGGAGAGGTTCATCCGCTTCTTCGGGCAAAACATGTACAAGAAGTTGTAACTCATAATACAACTCTTCCCAATCAACATCCTCATGTTCACCATTTTTCAACTTTGTTGCAAGATTCTTACAAGAATTCTTCAAACCTTCATCATCTTTTGCGCTTTCATTCAAATCAAACACTCTATTGAAGCTTTTCAACTTTTTAAATTCCAACATCAACATTAGACCACATTACTCAATTTCAATCTTTTCACAATTTCACATCTTTCTCAAAATTCAAAAACAAAAGGACTCACTAAAGGTATATCAACAAAATATCCATGGCAAATTTAATTATTCAAATTAACAACTAATTATTAAAATTAACAACTAATTTAGTACTAATATTTAAAAAAAAATTAATTGAAAACATACCTAATAATAATAGGCTTGGATTGGATTGATTGATTGGAGTGGAGGAGGAAGCCAGAGGAGAAGGAGAAGAAGTACTCGCCACGCCGCTCGCTTCTCGCCGCCGCCCGCCGTCATTTGTGCCGCCCGGCGATGATGGGATATCGATATGTATTTGGAAAGAAAAAGGCTACTGAAGTTGCCCATTCGTAAGTGTGTTTATCCTTTGATTTATCGCCGATTTCCTTATTTTTCCCCTTTATGACTAAATTTATTTGTCTTCAATATATAAAAAATTATATTCAATTTTTTTAATTCTTTTATCTCGCTACTTTCTTCATGAAGTAACATTTAAGAATATATAAATTGTTTTATTGGGTTGGATATTTTTTTAAAGAATCGGGCCTATATATAAATTTTTTTATTGGGTTGGGTATTTTTTTTTTAAAGAATCGGCCCTATTGTTATCAAAATCGGGTACGATTTTTTTTTATAAATCGATCGGATTAACTCTATAAAAAAAATTTTCGGATAAGCAAAACATGTACCGATTGGGCCTATCGGGATTCATCGGGCTGCTCGATCGCTCGCTTTGGCTTGTGATAGGCCGCCACGATGTGTAGGCTTATTAGCCGTACGATGAACAAAAGAAAAAGAACAAGTCATGAAAGCCCGAGCCAAATTCAAACAATCTGACACCAAACATCCCTAAGAGGAGAGACACGTTTCCTTAGACTGTAGACGTTGAACGCTAGCCAAGCATCAACGAGACAAGGATGATCAGCAACGAAAAATGCACCAGCGAGATTAAAATCAGGCAACAACCACCAACGCCCCGACTGAAAATGCTGACACAATAACACCTCAATGAAGCAAAGCAAAGAGATCGGTCACCAAACATCGCAACCACAACGGCCCCACCTATCATATCATCACATTTAAAGAAAAAATGACTGTCATTTTTTGGATGAACCCTGTTACTTTTTAGCTTAAGGTTAGTCATTTTTTGAGAGTATGTTTTATCACTTTTTATCCGAATCAATGCTAGGCTAAATGCTTTGTTAAACGAATCATGTAACCAGTAATTCAAACGAAGCCTGTGTAGTTGATGAGTTTGTATGTGTGATTAGAAAATCAGTTGCATGTTATATTGTTATGCATCTGCCGTCTCAACGGAAGGTCATGCGTAATGTACATAAGCATATAATGGGAATATTTCAACATAAACTATTGAAATAACCCAAGTGAAGCATATAAATGTTTTTTTTTCCTTACACGGAATCTACCAAAATGAAGATGACCAAGAAACACAGACTATTTCAAGAAATTGAAGAAAAAAAAACGAAAAGATTACAAAGATTACATCTTTTTTTTTTTTTTTTTTTTTTTTGTGGCCTGCAACAAGGTATTGCAAGACTAATTATTGTGGTAAAGATCTCCGTTTTCTCTGTTTCATGAGATGACTGAAGATATTATTCAGGAATCCAATGGCTCAGATTCATAGACTTATCATTATGGTGGATAATATGTTGGGACTTGGGGGGAAATACTTGTGTGGTGTAGAGATTTTGAGTTGATGTGACGGGTGAAACGATCAGAACCACACAGTTTAAATGCAGAATGAAATCGTGTGGTGTGTGGTGTGCCACGGAGGCTATCCGCACGTAGGTACGGTGTATGCAAGAACTTCCCGGACTTGGGGTTTGCTTTGCTTTGACCCAGCTTTTTTAAAGATAAAGAAAATGTTTAGTGGGAACTTGTTGAAGATAGTTTAGATAAATAATAATTTATCCTTTATTTCTCTTGTATTTACTTGTTGGCCAAGAGTGTTGGGCTATATAAACACTTGTGTACCATTCGTTACATCAATGAAATCAATATAGTTTATTTTACAATATGGTAGCAGAGCAATGTTCCCTCTCTCTCTAGCATCTACCCGAACCCTGTCTAAACCCTTTCTCTCTTCGACAATCCCTCCTTGCTTCTTCTTCTTCAAAAAAAAAAAAAAAAGGGCCGAAACCCTATCTTCTTCTTCATCTGCTTCGCTGATGATCCCTGGCTGCAACTTGAATCCCGTCTAAACCCTCCTCTCCTTCGAAATCCCTCCCTGTTCTATCTCAAAAAACAAACTGCAGAAAACCCTATTTTCCCAAGAACCCTAACCCTAGAATCTTCATCTTCTTTGTCTAGCTGCCTCTACAAACAGCCATGTCTTCTGCCTCTGAGACAACAGCCACCAGTGGCCCTTCTTCCTCCACATATCCCTCTTTTAATCCATCCTCTTCCTCTCTTCAAATTACTAAACTTACCCGATCAAACTTCAACCTTTGGAGGGCTCAGATTCTCCCCTAACTGCGTGGTCAAGCGCGTACATGGCTATCTCGACGGTTCTATCCTCCTCCTGCTTTGAAACCATCTCCATGTCCACCAACGCAATGGCTCCAAATCCTGCTTATTCTCAATGGGTCAAGAACGACAATCTGGTGCTTAGTGTGATTACGTCCTCTCTGTCCGAGGAGATCCTTTTGCAGGTTTATACGGCTTCGTCATCCGCTGCAATCTGGAAATCGCTACATGACTCCTTCTCCTCCACCAGTCGATCGAAGCTTGTACAACTTCGGGCAGAATTAGCTTCAACCCGCAAAGAGACCTTCACCGCCGCCGAGTATTATTTCAAACTCAAAAACATTGCTGACAATATGGCTCTCGCTGGACATCCTGTACCTAATGAAGATTTCATTGCATATCTCCTATCGGGTTTAGGGCCTGATTATGATGCACTGGTCACTGTTTTGGGCAGCCGTGATTCCCTCACCATTGATGAAGTATATTCTCAGCTACTCACCACCGAATCGCGTCTCCATCAGCACCGCCCAATTCCTCCACCAGCCTCCGCCTCTGCTATGTCTCAGCCCACCCCCTCGGTGCCTGCTGCTGCCCACCTTACAACAACGTCAGGTCTTCCTTCCTCTTCCCGTGGCCGAGTCTCTAATCATTCCCGAGGACGGGGGCGAGGCCGAGGCCGTGGTGGTCGTAATCCCCCATATAATGCTGATTCTACCACTGCTTGTCAGATTTGCAGTCGGGTTGGTCATTCAGCCGCAGCTTGTTATTATCGCTACTCCCCAGCTCAACAACCATACCAACCACGTGCTCCCCCCATGCCCCGCCCTCCGGCTCCTCAGGCCTACTATAACTACGCCCAACACCATCCTCCCTCCTTCCGGTCTGATTGGATTCCCGACACTGGTGCCACTCACCACATGACGAATGATTTCAACAATCTCAACCTTTCTTATGAACCTTATGACGGCCCTGACAGAGTACATGTCGGTGATGGTACAGGTTTGCATATTTCTCACCTTGGTTCTTCTTCTATTTCCTCCCCTACACGTACTTACCTTTTGCATAATGTCTTAGTGACTCCTAATCTTACTCAAAATTTGTTATCTGTTCGCCAATTTGCCCATGATAACTCTGTCTATTTTGAATTTCACAATGACTATTTTCTTGTGAAGGATTACTCGGGCCACGTCCATCATAGGGGATTTGTCAAAGATGGCCACTATCGCTTCTCTCCTGTTCTTCTCAACACTCCAGCTCAAGCCCTTGCTGCCACTTCCAACTCCTCCTCTACGTGGCATCAACGTCTTGGACATTGTTCTTTTCCTGTTTTGCGTCAAGTCTTATGTCGTTTGTCTGTTAGGATTTCTAATAAAGCACCCACTCCTGTGTGTGCTCCATGTCAGTTGGCTAAAAGTCATCGCCAACCTTTGTATGTGTCTGATTTTACTTCTTCAGCACCACTCGATTTGGTTTATTCCGATGTTTGGGGTCCCTGTACTGAGTCTTCTATTTATGTAAATTTTTATTACGTTAGTTTTATGGATGATTTCACAAAATTTTTATGGCTATTTCCTTTAAAACGTAAATCAGATGTTGAGCCTGTGTTTCGTGACTTTTTAACAATGATTGAACGCCAATTTAACACAAAACTTAAGCGTTTACAAACTGATTGGGGTGGCGAATACCGTCATCTCATCCACTATCTCACCTCTCTTGGTATCATCCACCGTCGGTCTTGCCCACACACTCACGAGCAAGCTGGCGCCATTGAACGTCGTCACCGTCAGATTGTTGAAGTTGGTCTACCCCTCCTTGCACAGTCCAATCTTCCTCTTACTTACTGGGAGGATGCTTTCACCTCTGCTGTCTATATTATTAATCGTTTACCCACACCGGTCCTTCATGGCAAATCCCCGTATGAGATGGTTTTCGGACGCGTGCCCGACTACTCCTTTTTCCGTGTCTTTGGTTGTGCCTGTTGGCCTCATCTTCGTCCTTACAACCACCATAAGACCGATTACCGCTCTAAATCTTGCATCTTCCTTGGCTATAGCTCTCATCACTATGGTTACAAGTGCCTTGATCTTTCCTCCGGACGTGTCTACATTGCCCGCCATGTGGTTTTTGATGAAACCACCTTCCCCTACACATCATCCTCACCGCCCCTAATCCCTAATCTCATCCCTGTACCATTACCGACTCCTATCTTACCTCATCCGGCGCCTCTCTCCTACACCACCCCACGGGCCCCATTACTACCCCTACCTCACCACGATCCCACGGCCTCTCCTCCTCTTCTCCGGCCTCTACTACCCACTCTCGCTCGCCTCTCCTCACCTCGCCTCGGCTCCTCCCTCCCTCTCATCCTATGATCACCCGTGCTAAAACCAATTCTCTCAAACCAACTCAAATGCCGACTTTATCCGCCATCCTCTACCTCGCGCTCTTATGGCCTCTGCTGCTACCTCGACCCCACTTCCTATATCAAGCCTCCAAACACGTGGTTTGGCGTAATGCTATGAGAGAGAATTTGATGCTTTGCTCGTACTAACACTTGGGACCTAGTCCCTTTCGCCTCATATGAATGTTGTAGGTAACAAGTGGGTATATCGCACTAAACGTCATGCAGATGGATCGTTTGAACGTCACAAAGCTCGTTTGGTTTCCAAGGGGTTTCATCAGCCTGAAGGCGTTGACTTCACCGACACCTTTAGTCCTGTTGTCAAACCCAGTTACTGTTCGATTGTTACTCTCTCTTGCAGTCTCTCGTGGGTGGTCTCTTCGCGATTGACATCCGTAATGCCTTTTTCATGGTCATCTGGATGCCCCGCTTATATGCGCAGCCTCGGGGTTTATTCATCCGGATTATCCTCACTATGTCCGCTGCCTAAAGCGCAATCAGATCTGTATGGTCTTAAATCCAGGCCCTCGCCTCGGATGCTCTTCTCTCGCCTCTCGGATGCTCTTTGCTCGCTTGGCTTACGGCCTCCAAGGCCGACTCTTCTCTCTTTATATACTCTCGAGGGTCCGATCGGATATATTTACTTGTTTATGTGGATGATGTTATTATTACAGGTACTTCTTCTACACTTATTCAAAGATGTTATTACTTATCTTGGCTCTCACTTCCCGTTAAGGATCTTGGCTCTTTACTTTCTTGGTATTGAGGTTCTCCCACGCAAGGAATTGGGGAAACAAATTTGAGGCCTTTATCTCACTCAACGCAAGTATATACTTGAATTGCTTCAACGTCGATGCAAGAACAGGAACACGATGAAGGCTGAATTTTTATTTTTGATGAAGATGGGCATGGACAAGTGTAAGCCATGTCTCACTCATATGTCTTCCTCCTCACGGCTATCTGCTGCCTCTGTTCGTTCGCCTCTTGTAATTTTTGCAGATCCTCTTTGTATCGCACTTTGGTTGGTGGTCTTGATGATCTTAGTTTTACTCGTCGGATATCGCGGATATCGCTTTTCGCTCATTGCTGAGTCGCAAGTTTATGCGCGATCTCCATCTACCGAGCATTGGGAATCATCAAACGCGATTCTTATTATCTCAAGCACACACTTTTCGATGGTTTATTCCTTTCCGGGCTTCTCCTCCATGTCTACAGGCTTATTCTGATTCTGATTGGGCTGCCGATCCTGATGATCGCCGCTCCATTGGAGTGTACTGCATCTATCTTGGTGACAATCTCATCAGCTGGCGTTCCAAACAGCACCTTACGGTCTCCAAAAGCAGTACAGAAGCTGAGTATAAAACGTTGTCCACACTGCTGCAGAGCTCCAGTGGCTTTGCAGTCTTCTCACCGAAATGCAGGTTTCTCTCTCGTCTCCTCCGGTATTGTGGTGTGACAACATTGGGGCTACCTATCTGGCCCATAATCCGGTCTTTCATGCGCGCACCAAGCACATTGAAATTGATTTTCATCATGTCCACGAGCTTATTGCTGCCAAGCGCCTCGTCGTCTCCTTCCTTAGCTCTCACGATCAGGTTGCCGATTTGCTCACTAAGCCTCTACCGCGACCGCGTTTTGATATGCTAAAGGCCAATCTCCATGTCCACTCTCTTCCCACGGGATTGCGGGGGCGTGTTGAAGATAGTTTAGATAAATAATAATTTATCCTTTATTTCTCTTGTATTTACTTGTTGGCCAAGAGTGTTGGGCTATATAAACACTTGTGTACCATTCGTTACATCAATGAAATCAATACAGTTTATTTTACAATAGAACTGCTTTCTATGACCTGCTCCCTCCTCTTCTCATCAACTTTAAAGGACTCATTTTTTTCTCCCTTTTGGTCCCTCCATTGATCTCTTTTGCCAAAATAATTTCGTATTACTTTTTTGGGATGGGGTGGAGTCTCCCCCTCAAGTTCCACATTGAAACATATCATCTATTAGGGGAAAAAACATAACAAAATAGCAAAACTCGTTATAGAACACATTCAAACAACTTGTACCTTCAAACGTTAAATGCTTTAATTATCGAATGACTATTCGGTGTAACGAATACATAGTATCATGACATCATGAATCAAACGAGATGCTAGAAAGTAAAAAAATTTGACACCCACGGTTGAAATGTTGCAACAATAATGTCAATGATTTTATCTAATGAAAACAACAAGTAATAAAATTTATAAATCCGTATTCCCCAAGTGTAGGGATCGTAGTACACGATGATTAATACCGAGTCGATCACAGGAATCGGGTATCTAGTTCATTAATTTTCCTAAGATTGATACTATTATTATTAAACCTAATATAATAGAACGAAAAGATAAACTCGATGAGATGATTGTCACCCAAAGCCAGGAAACGATAATTGCGAACTTAAATCTAAAATAACTAATTCTATTAACTAAAAGAAAGCAAACTTCTAAGAAAACAACGAAGAACAAGGCACAAAGATAATTTCAATTAATTTTAACGAGGAACAAGCAATGATCCACCTATCTCGCAACTCTCAATTTCTACCCTAGATCGTTTAGTGAAGATTTAATAAAGATGTGGTTCACCTATCAAAGGTATGAATTTCTACTCGAGATAATTCGCCTATTAATCTTCTATCTTTCGATCTTAAAGATTAACGCTCCATAACAAGGTGTAAGATTTCTCAATCTAGCAACCTAGAAATTCAACCTAATCAACTCTCGTTATTTTTAGGTTAAAAGTCCAATCTTTACTACGGTGATCTAGGTCTAACAACGATTTTCATCAAACGTTAAACATCAATAAGCAACACATCCATCGATATAAATTGCATAACAAATAAACACATAATAAAGAAACAAACTTTAATTAAAACTCACAAAGCATCCAAGAATCGAAATCAAGTTGTTGTAGAGATTGGCTTCACACGCTTGTTCTAGGCTTAGCCTTAGCTCATCGTTGGAATACAAATCATATAAAAAAAAGAAGATAAAAAGATGTTTGGTGGTGGGGAAAAGCGCAGCTGTGGCGCTTTTCAAAGGGCCTGGGGCGGCTGGGGATCGAATTGTGTGTCTTTAGGGTTGGAAAACGCGTCTATATATAGATTTTGAAGTCGGTTTTGGCAATGGCGGCGGTGGATGCTCGCCTCCAGTGCCTCTCGACGCCACCCACCGCTGAAATCTTCGAGTCGGGCTAAGCCGATTGGACGCCCGCCCTATGCAATTATGGACGCCGCCCACGAAAATCTGAACATCCCGAATCAAAAGCTCCTCTTGGACGCCCGCCCACTACGGACCTTGATCCTTTGGGACGGAACATCAAACGCGCGCTCGACTTTCAAATCTTCATTCCAATCCTCAACTTGCATCTTTTCCTTCCATTAAACCTTCAATCAAGTATCTTTCCACTCCTTCAATCCCTCTCCATGACATGTAAATGTACCTTCAAAACCATAAAACACGCAAAGTGTAAAACCATAGATAATCACCAATAAAATCATTAAATTAGCTCAAGTTTACACTTAAAGACTTTTAAAACTCATTTGCTCAATAATTGATTAAACCCTTAATTTCTATGCAAACTATATGAATATGGGGAAATCATTATAAAATATAACGTTATAAATCATATAAAATCACCCTTAACAAATAACAATTCGAGGTCACTGAAAAATATAATATTTGGATTATCCAAGATGTCATGCAACCAAAAAAAAAAAAAAGAACATCAAAAAGAGTGGGTCTGCAGCTCAAATTAAAGCCATCAAACAAGTAGTTAGTAAATTAAAACTAGAATTGGCTCAATTAGCATTGGATTATCCAAAAAGGCAGAAAATATGCTAAAAATAGCTACAAAGGCATAACAAAACACAATGGACCATGCTATCTAACTGGTTTGAGGTCGAGCTCCATTCCATGCTATTGCATCTAGCAGAGATCGGGCTCTTGTTTGTCTTGTGCCACCTCACCGTATTTGTTATTGAATATTGTGGACGTGCAGTTCTTTAGCGAAGCCAAACTCATCTTATGAGACAAATACATCGTATCACCACTATACTTCCTTTCCTGAGAGCTCTTCACCATTGCTTCTAGTCTTTGGAATGCTCTTCACCGTTTCTTCCGGAATGTCATAAGCATAGAGTGTTTTTCTCAACATGATAGCTAGCTTTCCATCCACAGTAGAAATTCCATCAACTGCTTCCCAGTAGAAACAATTTTCTATGTTGTTGCTTAAGGTGTATTCAGTGGTTGTCCACGACTGCCCCGCATGATCTTCCAATCTCCATATAGTGATTTTACGAGACAAAATTAGGATGTAAGAGAGAATGCCATCAATATTTAGCAGACGTGTGTTTTGAGGTCTGTACTCGGTATTCAATGGGACAGGACAAGGTATGACAGTAAGTTCTTCGTTTATTGTATCAAATTTCATGACATCATTACGACCACCGTAATTGTACCCTTTCTCAGTGTACCCAAGCCCATAATCAATCATCCAATAAAGGTTATTGTTGATCAATAATGGTTTTGCATTCCCCAACTTAAGTCGGCCACCATACGGATTCCTAATCGTTTTCAAGGATGGGTTGGAACCTAAATTAAAAACCTTGTACTCGGTTTTTATTTCATGCGGGAGGCAAAAGGGGGCTGTCGACTGATTCTTCTATCTCCAAAAGAGCGATACTCATTCAGTAAGGGATGAAAATACAGGCAAAAGGGGGCTGTCGACTGATTATTCTATCTCCAAAAGAGCGCGATACTCATTCAGTAAGGGATGAAAATACACTCCATGCATCTGTCTTTTGTAAAGTTCTTTGGGAAGGTATATCGTTACACATTCATGACTAGGCCTTGCAGGGTTTAGAATAATGAATTTTGCTTCCGGGGAATCATGTATGTATTCTTTTTTTGAGCATGAAGCCTGTTTGTATTCTTGTAACACAATTAGGCCATCATAAGAAGTCTGTGTTTCTCAACCAAAAAAAGAAGAAGACTGTGCATGGGATGCTTCAGTAAACATTCCAGAATAAAAAGGGAATGTATGTCTCATTAACATGGTTTTATCGGGTTCCCACCAGTTATCTAAGGCAAAGGAGGTCTAATCTAGAATGAGTAGTACCTCTCGAAACAACAATAGTTGGAACACTATTTTTCAAGTGTAAGTCCACAAAATAGCGAGACAAGGTTAAATCTCTCCATGTTTTGCAAACAAGTCGACATCTCATTGCACTTTTAGGTGGAGCTGGAAGCCTGCTTACAATATTTATGACTATTTCATCATGAAGAAATGGTATGTCTTTGTTTTTCTTCGATTTTTCTCCCTAATTGTATCCATTTAGAGAAATCCGGACAAGAAGACAAGACTTACTAGCGTTAGAAAATGAAGCTACGTGACGGACTCCGGGTTTGGTATAGATCCTTGGCCTTTGTCTCAAGTCCCCATTTATCACCGCAAACCACAACTGAAATCGGCTACTCCCCTTCTGTTCAACACCATCAATACAGCTTCGATAGCCAGAATGTAAAATATATTTAATCCTCGCAATCAAACCAAACAACTACAAAAACACAGAAAGTATGTAATGTTTTAAGGTGGTTGATTTCGGCTCGTTAAAAATACAAAATAATATTTTTTTTTTTTTGAATTAATAATATATTTTTCTAAATTATATTATAATAATACTCGATATAACTTGTAATTATTTCGAGTCAAACTGTAAAATACTTGAGTTTGGCTCGTTAATCTCGATAAATTGCTCGAGTTCGACTGGTTCAGTCAAATCATATGTGAGCAAGCTTCCATGAGGCAAACGTCTAGATACTCATGAAATGCTCGAATTGTTTACACCCCTAGTTCAAATCATATTAATTTTGAATTGTTGAAGATTTGACTATGTAAATGCCCGTTTTTTAAATTCGAATTTGTGATAATGGTCCGAAATGACAATTTTTGTTACTATCCTCTAATAATTCAAATTATTTTTTACTCGATAACTTCGATGTAAAAATCGAGCTTGGCTAGAGTTTTTAAAATTTTCTTGATCTCAGAATGTGTTCGAGTTTATTTTAATTGCTTGACACGTTTAGATCCATACTCAGTTCGCTCGACTCATATACAAACCTAATTGAGTCGGATCGATTTTGAATTCAAGCTAATTTGAACCAAACTAAATCATAGTCTGGCTCGAGCTGATTACGAACAGCTTGGCTCGGTTACCGCTTAATCTTAACATACATAGTTCGCTGCCATAACCTCGAAATTAAAGCTGCCATTTTTGGGCGGAAAAAAAGCTTGCATTTCACCACTGTGAAATCCAAAATTTGATAGCACGACATGGGACAAAACACAGGACGGGTTAATAGTAAAGGCAAAAAACAAGAGCCGAAAAGAGAGGACAAAGAAGACGAGCAAGATGAAGATCAAGATCAAGACGACGACGTTGAGGAAGAACATGAACATTCTTCTTGCAAGTCTACTGCCCCTTCTGCGAATCAAAAGGTTTGTTAATTTTTAATTTTCTGTGCAACTAATTATTATGCTGTGATTCAGTAGACGATTGGGGGGGCTGAGTCCTATTTCTTGCTGTATTTTGATTATCTATATCTTTGTTTTTATATCAAATTTTGGAAGAGTTTTGAATTTGTAGATTATCAGTTAGCTTATGCTTACTCTGGTATGGGCAGGGTGTTTAGATTAGGGGTGTACACGATTCGAGCCGAATCAAACATTTAATATAATGTTGGGCACTTTCAAGATCGAACTCAAGCTAGAGAAACTTGAAAAAATAATTGAGCTGTAAAGTGTCCGAGTTCGGCTCGTTCATATACAAAAGAACATATATATTTCATGTAAAATATAATAATGCTCGATAAAACTCGTGAGAATTATGAGTGAAGCTTTAAAAGGTTGGAGTTCAGCTTGTTAATTTAAACGAACTACTCGAATTCGGCTTGAGTTCAGTTAAACCAAATAATGAGCGAGCAATTCGCCAGCCGAGCATCGAACTGCTCATGGACGGTTGACTCGTTTACGGACTTGAGGCTTTCTTCGATTGCCTTACGGAGGGCTCAATCGTGAAGGGTAAGTTGCAACAGGTCCCTATAGGACCCTTCACTAGTTCACTGTAAGGGTGGCCTTAATGAGAGAGGTTTGAGGCCGCCCTCGAAGCTAAGCCATATGTTCAGATTTTGACCCCTTGCTTAACAGGTAGGTACAAATGGCTTCCACATCGAGGCCTCGATAAGGGGCTCAAGTTACGATGACTTGAATGCCTCGAGTTTCTAACAGATTTGCAGGTATATTCATTCATTATAGATTGGAAAGCTCAAAGTTCTCTATTTCATGGAAGATTTATTTCGAGGGGCGAGACAATGTTACTTGAACCAAGTGAATGAATTTGTGACAAGACAAATAAATTTCTTCTTAAGATTCGCAACGACGCTACCTTTGATTCAATAAGTTGCTGTTTCTTCTTCTTATTATTTATTCTGCATTGCCAAAAACGACCTCGTGTTAAACGTGTTTGAACTGTTTGTGTGTTGCAGGGATGCATAAACACTATGTTCTTTGGGGCTGATTTAAGCAACCATACCGTTAAGTCGTACACTTAAAAAGACATTTTTGGTCCCTTTTCTTTAACGAAATTCGCAAAATATGAAATATTTCGTGGACAGAAATGCGAGTTCCGATATTGTGCACGACATTTACGTTGAAGTGTTGGTCCTTAGTAGGTCTATAGCAGCGGCACTTCAATTGAACAAAAGACGGCGAACCGATTGTGTTCTATAATCTCTTCAATTTGACTCAAAGTGGATGAACAGAATGTTTTTTTTTTAAATATGCAGTCAATTTCCTTTTTTACCAGGAAAGTCGTCTTTTTTTTTTTCATTGTGTAGGGCCATATTTATAGGATGACAACATTTTAAATGTACCACTTGGAGAAAGGACACGAGAAATTTTTGGGTGGTGTGTCCACACTGTGCGGACACGCCTATTTTCCTTTTAAAATACGGGTGTTTTATAGAGTGTTCCCAAAAATTTCCCAAAGGACACACCCTTTCTTTATTTCCCAAACTTTGCACAGTTTCACTATTTCTTAAAAGTCATGTCTCAAAACTAGACTTGACTTTTGTGACCAAACTTTTTCATCGAAGTAAACAATCCTGTGCATAAAATATTATTCCCAAGAAGAAATAAAGCATATATATTATAATATCATTATGTCATATTTAAATTATAATTTCTCATTTACCAAATAGATAAATTTGGAACGTTAAATAATATATAATCATTTATTCGGATATAGACGCCCATTAATCCGTATAAGTGATCACCGACATATTATTTCCAACAATCCCCCACATGAATGAGAAATTATGACTTCCCCCACATGAATACAATGTTGATGCATATGCAATGCAGACTCTGAAGAGATTACAGACGGAAATCTATTGCATCGGGAGAGGTGGTTTGCGGCCTTGAACCTTCCGTAGTAGAGGACCATCGGACATACTCGGCTAAGCAGTGAACTAGGTCTTGAACTGCTCAGGCTTTGGTGTATGCCTAGACAACGATACCTACACAACAGATCTCCTAACATTCTCGAGGTTCTCATGGTTGTGTCCATTTTGGCCCTGGACATCTTGGTTTCAGAAAGTGTCTTAGAGAATTCAAGCCTTCAAATTCTCATAGAAGCGGCCCTACTTCAAACTTACATAGGTGACCTCCCATAAAGAGTACTCTGCAATACCCCACTTGGCTTAACCATAGTATAGGAGTCATTAAAAGTTTTAGCTTAACCTAACATAATCACAGAAAGCACTTTTGTTATTAACAGAATGGGTAAGTGCTCACTGCCCTCATAACTTAGTTGTCCATTTTGAACCATGATCTTGGGATCTCCAGTCAGCATGGTTGGGTTACCATCACAAAGGAGCATGCGTAATAGGCTTCAGTCCCATTCCGTTTGTCAAAATTGACATCCGATCTCTAGCTAGACCTTTTGTAAGCGGATGCGCAAGATTATCCATCGATTTTATATAATCAATGGAAATCACTCCATTAGAGATCAATTGTTTTATGGTATTATGTCTCCATCGTATGTGTCGAGACTTACCATTATACATACTACTTTTTGCCCATCCTATCGCTGACTGACTATCGCAGTGTATGCTAATAGCAGCGATTGGCTTTGGCCAACAAGGAATATCCTCTAAGAAATTACGAAGTCATTCTGCTTCCTCTCCAGCTTTATCCAATGTTATAAACTTAGATTCCATTGTAGATCGAGCTATGCATGTCCGCTTTGAGGATTTCCAGGACACGGCAGCACCACCAATAGTGAACACATAACCACTGGTAGACTTTGAGTCTTTTGAATCAGATATCCAATTTGCATCACAGTACCCCTCTAGTACTGCTGAATATCTTGTATAATGTAATCCAAGATTCATTGTGTATTTTAAGTATCTTAAAACTCTATCAAGAGCTTTCCAATGATCTTCACTCGGATTACTCGTGAATCTACTCAATTTATTCACAGCACATGCCAAGTCTGATCGAGTACAATTAGTAATGTACATCAGACTCCCTATAATCTGTGAATAATTCAATTGACATACCGGTTCACCTTTGTTCTTGACTAAGTGCGTACTTAAGTCAAGTGGAGTTTTCAGAGGACTTTTATCAAACACATCAAATATTTTAAGAACAGATTCCACATAGTGTGACTGTGATAATACAAGTCCATCAGATGTTCTAGAGATTTTAATCCCTAGTATGACATCGGCAACTCCCATATCTTTCATATCAAAATGTTTTGTCAACATTCTTTTAGTTCTCACGATTATATCATGATTACTACCCATGATCAGCATGTCATCCACATATAGACATACCATCACGTATGCATCAGGTGTGTTCTTAATATAAACACACTTATCACACTCGTTAATTTTAAATCCATTTAGCATAATTACTTTGTCAAACTTCAGGTGCCACTGTTTTGGCGCTTGTTTCAGTCCATACAAGGACTTAACGAGTTTACACACCTTTTTTTCCTGACCATGAACCACAAACCCTTCTGGTTGTTCCATGTAAATTTCTTCCTCTAACTCATCATTTAAGAAGACGGTTTTTACATCCATTTGATGGATTTCTAGATTATACAATGCAGCAATTGCAACAAGAACCCTTATAGAAGTGATTCTTGTAACTGGTGAGTAGGTGTCAAAATAGTCAAAGCCTTTTTTTTTTTTCTGTCGATAGCCCTTAGCTACTAACCTGGCCTTATACTTGTCAATAGATCCATCCGCCTTTAATTTTTTCTTAAAAATCCACTTACAACCGAGTGGTTTATCTCTAGGTGGAAGATCAACCAACTCCCAAGTGTGATTTTGCATGATGGATTCTATTTCACTGTTGATAGCTTTCTTCCAGAACGGAGCTTTTGGACTGGACATAGCTTCAACATATGTCCTTGGATCATCCTCTACCATGTAGGTGAGGAAATCTAGACCAAAGGATATAGATGTCCTAGTTCTTTTATTGCGTCTTAACTCCTCGATATCTTGAGGGTTTCTTTCAACAACATCATATGTTCGTTTGTTGGAACTAGAACCTTCTTTCTCTTTGTCTTTGCAAGGAAAAATCTCTTCAAAGAATACTGCATTCCTTGACTCAATGATCACATTTTCATGTACACCAGGAATGTCTGACTTGTGCACCAAAAACCGATAGGCACTACTGTTATTTGCATATCCAATAAATATGCAGTCAACTGTTTTAGGCCCAATCTTGACTTGACTTGTTTAGGTTTATTTCTACCTTTGCCAAACACCCCACACTTTAAAGAATTTGTAGGTAGGCTTGTGGCCTTTCCACAATTCGTATTTTTGAGTCTCATCATTTTTCTTTGAAGGGATTCGATTTAGAATGAAGTTAGAGGATAGCCTCCCCCACAAGTTCGGGGTAAACCCGAACTAATCAACATGGCATTCATCATTTCTTTCATTGTCCTGTTCTTATGTTCAGCAACACCATTTGACTGGGGTGAATATGGTGTAGTAGTTTGATGAATAATGCCAAATTTTGCACAAAATTCATCAAATGGTGCATCGTATTCTCCACCACGATCACTACGGATTACCTTAATCCGTTTGCCAAGTTGATTTTCAACTTCAGTCTTATAATTTTTGAATGCATCAAGGGCCTCATCTTTGCTTCTCAGCAAATACACATAACAGTATCTTGTGCTATCATCGATAAAAGTAATAAAATACTTTTTACCGCATCTGGTCTGCACAAACTTTAAATCACAGATATCACTGTGAATTAAATCCAAAGGTTCAGTATTCCTTTCTACCGTTGGAAACGGTAACTTAGTCATCTTGGCTTCAACACATTCTTGACATTTATGATTTGGATCAAAACTTAGATTAGGTAGCAAATTTAAATTCATCATTTTACGTACAGATCTATAATTTACATGACCTAATCTACCATGCCATATACAAGAAGATTCAATCATATATGCATATGTTAAAGCCTCATTATTAGTAGCCTTTGGTAATATAGTGACAACATTCAACTTGAACATTTCATCAACCAAATAGCCATTGCCAACAACTACTTCATTCTTTAAAATAATTATTTTACTATCAACAAAGATTAATTTAAAACCATACTTAACTAGAAGCGAACCCGAGACAAGATTCATCCGTATATCCGGTACATACAACACATGATTGAGGGTAAGTTCTTTCCCTGAACTTAATTCAAGAATTATTTTCCCATTCCCCTCAACTTTTGCACTAGAAGAATTTCTCATTAACAAATGTTCGCCGTCTATTGGTTTGTAGTCGTGAAACATTGTTTTTATGGCACATACGTGACTAGTAGCACCAGTGTCTATCCACCAATCACTAGAATTTCCTACGGTGTTGCATTCAGATATTACCGAAGATACATGCATTTTATGCGTTTCAACAACAACAGAAATTTAAATATAAATTGAAGATGTTTGACACACGCCGCAGAATAAATTGTATTACATTTAGTAAATACGACCGAATAAATTTTGACACACCGTTTAGGAATAATATGTCAAAATAAAATTGCAAGTAGAAATTAACATGCAGAGTAAATCTTTCAGTAGCAAAATAATGACCCAAAAGTGTTTCAACTTGTACACATATGACAATAACAAAATATATGTATCCACAGAAATATATATACTCAAGTTCTTGTTTCCGTATTTTTCCTACCGTATCAAAATTGGATCTTAGGTTAACCGACAACAATTTTTTTTTTTATCTGTTATTAAATACCACTGAATTCCCAGAAGGACAAACGACATGTAATTCAAAAAAAGGTCTTAAGATTATGAGTAAAAAATTTGATCTAGCATGCCGTTTAATTAGCAGTATACGCAAAAACGAAAACAATATAAAACAGAAAACTTATAGATCGGCGAGGCGAAATAACAAAGACTCTGTCGCCTAAGACGTTTTTTGCGTAGGTTATACGCCCAGAGTTACCATGAATCGTCTCCAAAGATACAATGATCTTTTCCTTTTATCCAAAACGGCACATCAATTAAACAAAAAACGGCGAACCGATTGTGTTCTATAATCTCTTCGATTTGACTCAAAGTGGATGAACAGAATGTTTTTTTATTTTAAATATGCAGTCAATTTTCCTTTTTTGTACCAGGAAAGTCGTCTTTTTTTTTCATTGTGTAGGGTCATATTTATAGGATGACAACATTTTAAATGTACCACTTGGGGAAAGGACACACCCTTTCTTTATCTTTGCACACTTTCACTATTTCTTAAAAGTCATGTTTCAAAACTAGACTTGACTTTTGTGACCAAACTTTTCCATCGAAGGAAACAATCCTGTGCATAAAATATTATTCCCAAGAAGAAATAAAGCATATATATAATAATATGGGGGAATTGAAAATATACATCTTTGTGTAAAAATAGTTTTTTTTTGTATACTTCTATTTTTTATTCTTACAAGTATAACCCCATCAAAATACTCGATGGGATAAGCGATTTATTCATGATAAATCTAGTAGAGTTGTTTTTCATTGTGCGACGGTTTTTTTTTTTTCCTTTTTATTCTGAGTTCAAATTATATCCGAATTATATATTTTTTTTCAATTACAAATCTTGTGTTCACGTCGTCATGATTGAAAGTAAAAAAAAAAAACCCATAGTTGAACATATGCAAAATCTCTTTCTGCCAACTTCGATCATTTGAAGAAAATCCAGATTTGATGACGAAAGGGGGTCAAAGTCAAATAGGAATAATATAGGTCAAAAGTCGGCAGCAAATTCAATCACAAAGTGTTGGAAATATAATTTTTTCCCTTTTAATTAGTAGGTCCTGCTGCTTCCTGGGGGGGGGGGGGTGGTTTCAAGGAGGAATCACGAAAGTAGAAAAAAAAACAATTTAAATTATTTTTTATAAAGAAGATGCAAAGTGATGATCAAGGCTGAAGAAAAAAAGGAAGGATTTTCTTTTTCGTTTTTAAATGCAAGTCGGGCAAGACGAGAGAAAAAAATGGCTGAGGAAATAAAAGAAATCAAGGGATATTTGCAGATGATTTTCTAGAAAACAGGAACCATGTCCGACAAGGGATATTTGCAGATTCGTTTGGTCAGATTTGTAAATGAAAGAAAATTATAATTTGGCCTCAGAATATAAAAAAAGTCGGGCAATTGCAAAAAAATAAAAAAAAAATGCTGGACGGGGATTTTTAACCCGGCCGAGTGAGAAAATTTGCTCGGGACGTGTTATTTTAATCCGGCCTCATGACAATATATCCCGGCCTGAATGCCAAATTACCCGTCCTACTGAGTATTTTGACGGGGCCATGCTTGTAAGAATTGAAAATAGGAGTATACAAAACAAATTATTTTTACCCAAATGTATATATTTTGAATTTTCGTCTAATATTCATTACGTCATCTTTAAATTATAATTTCTCATTCACCAAACAGATAAATCTGGAACGTTTATATAATCATTTATTCGGATATAGGCGTCCCTTAATCCGTATAAGTGATCACCGACATATTATTTCCAATAGCGACTTGATCTGACGAAGAAAGTATGGCATAGATACAGTAAAACCTCTATAAATTAATACTCTTTAAATTAATAACCTCTCTAAAATAATATTTTTCTCCTGGTCCTCTTAGTGAGTTCAAAAAATGACCAATTTCGATAAGATAATAAGATAATAATTTTTAGAAAATCCATGAATAGATATACAGTCCCAATAATATCATAAATTAATAATTCTCCATAATCACAAAAATATATATGTTACAATTTTGTAAAATATGATTCTATTGTTGTCTATTTTTTCTTAAAGTTTAAATCTGCTTGAAGCTCATCTCTAATCTTCCTTATTGCATCCAAAAGTTCGGGTGTGGTGCTTTCGAGCTGCATCAAACAGTTGTTAAGTGCCTTTTATGCGTTGAGTGCTTCTTTACGTGTAACAGGTTCCAAAGGTGTTGTATCGTTGAGTGCTTCTTTCCAAAGGTGCTTCTAATAAACATTGAATAAGTAATACATAAATTAGTACATTTCATTCTATTTAAATTTATATAATTAAAATTTAATTTTGGTTTGATATCAAAAACTCTCTATAAATTAATATTTATTAATTTATCGATAAATTAATACCTCTCTAAATTAATAAAATCTTCCGGTCCCAACTATATTAATTTATAGAGGTTTTACTGTAGGTATTTACAACGGGAAGTTTTTTTTTTGATGAACGGATATGGACTTTGGCTAAAATGAATCTGAGGTTAAAAAGAAGGGTTTATTTGGTTTTACGTGCATCACGGAGGCTGCAATGATTTGGGATTTGGTGATCAATGGTAGCCTAGTAATAAATTGGCAAAAAAAAAAGAAATAGTTTAATAGATGAAAAAGATAGTGTTAACATTTAATAGCGGAAAAATGATCGTGCGATGGTTCACTAATGTTAAGGTGCTTGAACCCCGCCCCTGGCTCAGATACCATAAAGAAAAACAGAATATTGGAAAAAATAGTAGAATGAATGAACTGATGTTTTTATTGATTGATCAATCAAATGTTACAATGGTTCTCCTTATATAGGAGTACACTGAGACAAAAGATAGTCTTATCCTAGATTAAAAAATAAATTTAAATCTAATATCAAATCAAAGATAAAACTTTTATTTAAAGACATTTATCTATAGCAAAATTTATCTCTTTTAGTTTGAGTTTTACAGTTTTCCAGAAAACTCCATTGTAGGAGGAAGAAGATGAGAAAAGAGAGAATGAGATAATTATCTTGTTATTTCATAGATTTGCAACGGTACATTAAATAGAGTGCATGAGTAGGTACGTAAATCTAGGCCCAACAGATCCTGCCATATCACTACTCTAGACACATCATAATTATCCATTATTTCCACTAATACCCTTTATCTTTTCACCCCCCCTCAAACTAATATGTGGTTCCACTACATTTAGTTTGTGCTTGAAGTTGCTGAAAGCTGTAATAGGCAGTGACTTGGTAAATATATCTGCAATCTGAGCTGTTGATGGAATATAACAGACTCTGAGTTGTTTATCCAGCACCAAATTTCTGATGTAATGTACATCCACCTCTATATGTTTGGTTCTAGCATGATAAACCGGATTTTGAGCTAAAGGTGTTGCACTTATGTTATCACACCACAAAATAGGTACAACAAGGAGGCCAAACCTGATCTCTTTCAACAGTTGCATGATCCATTGCATCTCAGCTACCAAATTTGACAGAGCCCTATACTCTGATTCACAGCTTGATCTTGCAACAACTGTTTGCTTCTTTGAGCTCCATGTGATCAGTGATTTTCCCAGAAAAACACAGTATCCTCCAGTTGATTTTTCTCATCGGTGGGACATCGCCCAATTTGCATCAGTAAAACCATGTAGTTCCAGATTCTACTAGGTATAAAATGCAGCCCTTGTCTCAGAGTTCCCTGAACAAATCTGAGAAGTCTTTTGAGTGCCTGGCAATACTCAGTGTGTGGCTCTTGCATAAACTGACTTAGAACATTCACAGTATATGCTATATCAGGTCTAGTCATAGTCAAATACTGTAAGGCTCCTATTGCACTTCTGTAAATTCTTGGATTAGCCAGAGGTTGACCTTGCTTAGGAACAAGCTGTTTACCAGCAACCATAGGAGTAGGACAAGGTTTTAGATGCTCCATGTTTAATCTTTTCAACAGTTGGGATGCATAATAAGACTGTGTCAAGTACAGTCCACTATCATCTCTAGACACTTGCATTCCCAGAAAATGTGAAACTGGACCTAAGTCCTTCAAGGAGAATTTTGAGTCTAGTTCTCTGATAAATTTCTGAATTAGATTAGGAGAATTACCTGTCAAGAGTATGTCATCAACATAGACCAAGGCAAATAAGATCTTATCATCTGTTTTGAACATGAAAAGTGAGTTATCACACATAGACTGACAGAATCCCCAGTTCAACATCTGGCATCTAAAAGCATCAAACCATGCCCTAGGGGCTTGCTTCAACCCATACAAAGCCTTGTTCAGTTTACACACCAGATGTGCTTTTGCAGGCTCTATAAAACCTTCAGGTTGCTCCATATAGACAGGTTCCTGTAGAGGCCCATTTAGAAAGGCATTGTTGATATCTATTTGGTGTATGGGCCGTTTTTGAAGCGCAAGAGTCAAGATAATTTCGATAGTCCACGACTTAGCCATTGTGGTGAAGGTCTCATTATAGTCTATCCCATAATTCTGACTGTAACCTTTGGCTACTAACTTGGCCTTGTACTTTAGGATTGTACCATCTGGCTTAAGTTTAAGTTTAAATATCCATCTGTTTCCCACAACATTCTTTCCAGATGGCATAGCTACAAGTTCCCAAGTTTTGTTTTGAACAAGAGCTCTATACTCCTCCAACATTGCCCTTTTCCATTCTGCACTCTATGAAGCTTCAGACACACTTTGTGGTTCAGATGGAAATGAGTGAATATTGGCAATAGCAGCAGCATAGACTCTAGGTTTAAAAATACCACTCTTAGACCTGGTTTGCATAGGATGAGACTGAGCAACAGTTTGTGGTACAGTTGCTGTGACATTTTGAGTCACAGGTGGGGGTGTAGGACATTCTGTGACACAGGGTGATGATGTAGATGGTGTTACAGATGGTGATGACCTTGATGGAGTATGAATATAATAAGGAGATGCAGGGGTATTATCAACATCTTCAACAACTGTGTTCTCAAGGTTTTCAAACATAGGGTTTACCTGATTTGTAGGAGTGGTGACATCAATGTCTTCTTCAGAATGCCTGCTCAGGATGTCTGTCTTTGCCCCCTCTTCCTGAGGAATGGTAAAGATGATGGATGGTGTAGTAGTGGAGAAATCAGTAAGGACTTCAGTGGAAGGTCCTTGACTAAAGCCTTGAGAAAAAGGAAACCGAGTTTCATCAAAGACCACATTGGCAGATATGTAAATTCTTCCATTGTCATCAAGACACTTATATCCTTTGTGAGTTGTGCTAAGACCTAGGTTGACACATTTCTTAGTATGAAACTGAAATTTAACTGTGTGGTAAGGTTTGAGATTGGGGTAGACAGCACATCAAAAGTTTTAAAAAACTTGTAGTCAAGTTTAGAATGAAACAGACATTCTATAGGAGACTTGTGGTGCAGGACATGAGTGGGGAGACTATTTATCATCACAGATTGCTGAAAACTATGCCACCAAAATCTCAATGGCATATGAGCTTGAGCAAGTAAAGTCAATCCTGTTTCTACTATGTGTCTATGTTTTCTCTCAGCTCTACCATGTTGAGCATGGTCATGAAGGCAAGGGTGTCTAAACATGATGCCCTCAGTATCTAAATATTGTTGGAAAGACCTATACTCACCTCCCCAATCAGATTGAAGGCACTTGATCTTAGAAGCAAATTGTGTTTCAACAAGAGCTTTAAATTTCAAAAAGGCATCAAAAGTTTCAGACTTAGCTTTTAAAGGATAAATCCAAGTATGTCTAGTATGATCATCCACAAAATGCACATAATAAGTATAGCCTTCAACAGATTTAACAGGGGCAGGCCCCCACAAATCAGTATGAACTAAAGCAAATTCAACAGGAGCATGAGAACTAGAAAGAGGATGGTTCAAAATAAGACTTTTACCAAACTGACAAGGTTCACAGAAAGACAAATTGCCACTAGGTTTTACACCACAAAGATTTAAAATAGAATTCAGAGTTGGACTGGATGGATGTCCAAGTCTCCTATGCCAAACATCAGGATTTTTGTCTAATTTATTACAGATAACATGAAAACATGAGGATAGCTTTTTGGAGTGAAGGGAGATCTGACTGGAATCTTCAAGAGGTAGAACCATCTTGTACAGACCATCTTGGAGCTGACCCCTGAGAAGCATTGTCCCTGAAATTTTGTCCTTAACAAGACAACACAATCCATCAAATTCAACAACAATGGGGTTATCTGAAATCAACTTTGAAATGCTAAGTAAATTTTTTGTTATCTTAGGAACATAAAGGACATTTTTTAAGTGCAGGGGTATGTGAGGTGTATGCAAACAGTGTGACCAACATGAGCTATTGCTAACTGTTCACCATTTCCAACTATTAAAGCGTCATTACTATTATAGTTGTTGTTTAGGCTCATGTTCCCCAATTCTGATGTAACATGATTAGTAGCTCCACTGTCCATGTACCATGAGTTGTCTGCCACAATATTTGGAGTAGCAACAAAGGCTGATATCTGTTTAGGTCCTCCAGTTGCAGCTCCACCAGAAGAAGGTTGGAAATCATGTTCAAATCTGTGCCAGCAATCTATCACAGTATGGCCATTTTTACCATAGAGTTGACATGTCATTCTGGGGCCACTTCTTCCACCAGATCTTCCACCTCTATTTCTTCAACCTCTTGAGCCTCCTCTACCTCTGTAGTTATTCTGATTTCCATTACCATTAGGTCTAGGATTTGACCTATTTCCAGTGTTAGAGTTCTGAGAGTATGATGCAAAATGAGCAGATGCATTGCCTTGGCCACCAGTGAGTGTTGCTCCAACTGGTGGGGATGGATTGAATCTTGCCAAAAGTCTTTCATGAGTGAGCAATTGGGATTGAACCTCAGGCCAGGTCAATGAGCCAATCCTGGAAGTAATGTTCACTATAACAGCTTCATAATCTTTATCCAGACCTCCTAAGACAGCTAGAATCAATTCAGACTTGGAAATAGGATAACCTGCTGCTGCAAGACTATCACTGTAAGACTTCATCTGTGCTAGATAATCACTCATAGATTTTGACCCCTTTTCAGATCTGGTCAAAGCATTCTTATACTCGAGCATCCTAGCTTCTGACTGATTATTAAATAGAGTCTCCAGTGTGGACCAAATTTCATGTGATGTATTACATCCCATGACCTCCACCAAAGCTTGTTCTGTCATAGAACTAAGTAACCATCCAAGAAGAAGTTGATCAGCAGTCTTCCATTCTTCTGCTGCAGGATTTGGTATATTTCCAAACAATCCAGTATCCGGAGGCTTTGGTCTTGTTCCTAGCAGCAAATCCTCCAACTTATGACCTCTAACAATTGGCAGAACTGTATATTTCCAAAGGAGATAATTATCTCTATTCAATTTCACAGTACATGTTTGGGAAAGATGGCTAGTAAAAGGGGATGAAGCTTGCACCAGGGGACTCGGAGACATAGATCTTGAACCAGTAAACATGGAAGGAAAAGATGGTGGAACCATAGAACCATGGATTTGGGAAAACGAGACTCCACTGCTAAGTTCTGGAGGATATAAGAAACCAGGATAAGGAAGAGAACCAAAATATGAACTTACAGGAGCTCGAGATCTTGTTTCACCAACTGAAGTTGTGGAAATGGTTGCATTGACTTGTGAGGTTTCAACTTGAGCTGATACCGTCGTCTGAGCTACAGTTGTAGCCGCAATTTCCGGTGATGAGGTCCCAGAACTCATTGACGTTGGTCTTGTAGCTCCGATACCAAGTTTGAGTTTTACAGTTTTCCAGAAAACTCCATTGAATGAGGAAGAAGATGATAAAAGAGAGAATGAGATAATCTTATCTTGTTATTTCATAGATTTGCAACGGTACATTAAATAGGTACAGCCAGGTACACAGAAATCTAGGCCCAACAGATCCTGCCACATCACTACTCTAGAGACATCATAATTATCCATTATTTCCACTAATACCCTTTATCTTTTCACTTTTTGACATTTATCTACTTCTTTTAAATTTTGTCTTCTAGCACTAATCTAGAATGAGTAGTACCTCTCGAAACAACAATATTTGGAACGCTATTTCTCAAGTGTAAGTCCACAAAATAGTGAGACGAGGTTAAATCTCCCATATTTTGCAAACAAGTCGACATCTCATTGCACTTTTAGCTGGAAGCCTGCTTACAATATTTATGACTATTTCATCATGAAGAAATGGTATGTCTTTGTTTTCTTCGATTTCTCCCTAATTGTATCCATTTAGAGAAAACCGGACAAGAAGACAAGACTTACGAGCGTTAGAAAATGAAGCTACACGATGGACTCCGGGTTGGTATAGATCCTTGGCCTTTGTCTCAAGTCCCCATTTATCACCGCAAACCACAAGTGAAATTGGCTACTCCCCCTCTGTTCAACACCATCAATATAGCTTCGATAGTCAGAATGAAAAATATATATAATCCTCGCAATCAAACCAAACAACAACAAAAACACAGAAAATTGTTATGTTTTTTTTGAGGGAAAGAAAGTATGTTATGTTTTAAGGTGGTTGATTTCGGGTCGTTAAAAATACAAAATAATATATTGTCTTTTTTTGAATTAATAATATATTTTTCTAAATTATATTATAATAATACTCGATAAAACTTGTAATTATTTCGAGTCAAACTGTAAAATACCTGAGTTTGACTCGTTAATCTCGATAAATTGCTCGAGTTCGACTGGTTCAGTCAAATCATATGTGAGCAAGTTTTCATGAGGCAAACATCTCGATGCTCATGAAAGGCTCGAATTGTTTACACCCCTAGTTCAAATCATATTAATTTTGAATTGTTGAAGATTTGAATATGTAAATGCCCGTTTTTTAAATTCGAATTTGTGATAATGGTCCGAAATGACAATTTTTGTTACTATCCTCTAATAATTCAAATTATTTTTTACTCGATAACTTCGATGTAAAAATCGAGCTTGGCAGGAGTTTTCTTGAATCTCAGAATGTGTTTGAGTTTATTTTATTTGCTTGACTCGTTTAGATCAATACTCAGTTCAGCTCGACTCGTATACAGACCTAATTGAGTCGAATCGATTTTGAATTCAAGCTAATTTGAACCGAACTAAATCATAGTCTGGGTCGAGCTGATTACGAACAGCTTGGCTCGGTTTCCGCTTAATCTCTTAACATACATAGTTCGCTGCCATAACCTCGAAATTAAAGCTGCTATTTTTGGGCGGAAAAAAAGCTTGCATTTCACCACTGTGAAATCCAAAATTTGATAGCACGACATGGGACAGAACACAGGTGGGGTTAATAGTAAAGGCAAAAAACATGAGCCGAAAAGAGAGGACAAAGAAGATGAGCATGAGCAAGATGAAGATCATGATCAAGACGATGACGTTGAGAAGAACATGAACATTCTTCTTGCAAGCCTACTGCCCCTTCTGCGAATCAAAAGGTTTGTTAATTTTTAATTTTCTGTGCAATTAATTATTATGTTGTGATTCAGTAGACGATTGGGGGCGTGAGTCCTATTCCCAACTAACCTTGTACATGAGAGTTAAGGGTGATTTTATATGATTTATAACGTTATATTTTGTAATGATTTCCTCCATATTCATATTATTTGCATAGAAATTTAAGGGTTTAATCGAATTATTGAGCAAATGAGTTTTAAAAGTCTTTAAGTGTAAAGTTGAGCTAATTTCATGATTTTATTGGTAATTATCTATGGTTTTACACTTTGCGTGTTCTTATGGTTTTGAAGGTACATTTACATGTCATGGAGAGGGATTGAAGGAGCTGAAAAGATATTTGATTGAAGGTTAAATGGTAGGAAAAGATGCAAAGCAAATTTGGAATGAAGAATTGCATGCAAGACTGGATGGACGTGCGTTCACCATGCGTCCAGGATGGACGGGCGTCTAGAAGAGTGGACTGGCGTCCAGGAGGAGAAGTTGGATCAGGATGTTCAGATTTTTAGTGAACGAGCGTTTGAAAATGTATAGGACGGGCGTTTGAGAAGACTCGGCCCGACTCGAAGAATTTACACCAACTGGACGGGCGTCCAGAGGTATCAGACGGGCGCCCACGGCCGACATCAGCATAACCGACCTAGTTTTCTATAAAAGCAGCCGCATTCTCAACCCTAATTATCATCATATCGACTGCAGCCGCCAGAGAACCCTAAATTCTGAGCAAAGGCAGGCTCGGTCGGCAGAGCCTTGTGCTCTGTCGACCGAGGTCAGTTAGGTTTTTTTATTTTATGTCGTTTCTTCTTGCTCGATTCATGAGGATGGCTTGAAGCTGATCAAACTTGGAGCAGCATGTTGTTAGGAAATCTACGCGGGAACGCATCGGAATTCAAAAATTTATTTCCTTTTTAACCAGGATCGACTTCGTTTAAGCAATAAACAAATAAGCTAAAGACGGTGGTTACCTTGTCTATAAGATCGACGCTTTGGCCGTCTAAGGAGAGTAGTTCTGCATAGAGCCGCCCAAGTGTTCGGCCTCTACCGCTAGTCCACACGAACAGCCCGCCGGAATCCCATCATGGATTGCTATTGGAAAACTCCGGTTGCTAGACCGGCATTTTTCCTCTCTCTCCAACTCTCTATATGATGCTCTCTATTTTACACAAGAACTATTAGTTCTTGGAATTGTGTTGTACAAAAAAGCTTGACACCCACCTCTTATTTATAGTGTAGGTGGCGCCATCTTCTAGAGTGGAGGAGAAGAAAACCTTCTTCCAATAAAATAAGGAAAATATATTTGATTGATTTATCTCATTTATTATAATATCTCATATCAAATAAATCTAGGATATTGTCAATATCTTATATTGAATATTCCCAAGATATTGTCAATATCTAATATTGATATCTTTATTTTATTACTATAAATCAATTTTATTTATATATCACATATATATTACACAAATAAATCTATAATATCATATATATATATATATATATATATATATATATATATATATATATATATATATATATATATACGCATACTTGCATGCATGCAAATCAATTTGCATTTATGCACACACGCATATATGCATAATATATCTAGTTTATTTTATTTTATTAATATCTAATATTAATAATATGTAATATCATTAATTAAATTGCACAATCCAAGTATATCTTATACACATTAAATGTGGCGCCCCTTTGACCAACAAATTGGCTTCCGGAATATTCTTTAATTAATATAATTAATATCTTGTATTTTATTTATTCATAATAAACAAATACCACCATATTAATTTACTACTATGACCTTTATAGTACGAGATAAATTCTTTCCTTATTTGGTTATCAACTATAACCACATTTTAATCCGGCTAGATGTTCTTATGTGTGTGACCCGATAGGCTTCCGAATATGTTGGCCGTAGACACAAAGTGCAAATTACGAAAATGCCCTTCATGCCTAACGATCACGGGATAGCGTCTAGCAGCAACACACCGTGACCCCAATCATCGGAAGAGTCAAATGCAATGACTACTACCTTTCATGTGAAAAGCGATTACCGTGTAACTTACAATCCTATCATTTGTAATAATATCCATACGGTCGTTAGTCGAGTGTCAAAACATCAACGACCGTATCTTATAATCTGGATATCATGCTCTCTCGAAGTAACTCGTTTACTCCCACTTTGCAAAGATTCACGAGAGTAAGACATTCCTTATAAGAAGGCCATTTCGGATATTCGATCCCAATCATAGGATACGCGATTCCCGGACGACCAATCATGTATACTCCGCGTGCTTCAAAGATCACACCCAATCACTACCGCATGATCGCCCGTGGCTGGAAACCTCAATAGTGTCAAAGCATGACAATCCACACCGTGATGCCATGAAGACTCGGTCCAAAGGATAATTACACAACCGTCACATAGTGTGACACTTATCCGTGTAAGTGGGTCGATCCCTAACATACGCATTCTCTAACACACGTCCACGCATGGTCCAAGTGTCTCTACACTTCGATAGAGCGAGATCTATCCACGCCCTTAAAGACGAAGACATCTAATACGTGCTAGTCTGTTTATACTATCAATGCCTGTTTAATAGTACATCACCTAGAGACATTTAAGTATCAAACTTATTAAAGTGATTAGAGATCTCATCAACCATAATCGCCTATCATGGTTTCTACATCACGATCTAATACTAAGGGCGTTATCATATAACAATTCACAATTGGTTCTTTAAAAGAACATATATATGACAAACAAGAAAAGCCATTTAATATATGTATAAACATAAAGAAATAGTAGAAATGATCCGATCCGGTCGGATCCGGTCCAACCCGATTGGGTTTAGGACACTATTTCAACACATGTAAAACTTTTCAGCATCGTTTTTATTTCTTCCTTTGGATGATTTCGTGAGATTTAATTAAGTTGTTTCTTTTCTATGATTTTCATGCTATGCAATTTAAATCGAGAGATGTTTTGCTATTGATGTTTGCCATATGATGAGAATCGGTGTAAACACTAGATCACCATAGGAAAAAATAGATCTTTTTTAACCTAAAAATACAAGAGTTGCTAGGTTAGAATATCTAGATTGTTAGATTGAGAAATCTTGCACCTTGGTTTGAAAGCGTTAATCTTTAAGATCGAAAGATCGAAGATTGATAGGCGAACTTTTCTAAGAGATTAGGAGATCATACCTTTGATAGGTGAATCACAACTTTAGTTAAGTCGTCATAAGATAATCTAGAGAGGAAATTAAGGGTTGCGGGATGGTGGATCATTGCTTGTTCTATGTTTAATCGCTATAGTCATTATCATGCTTTTATGAGTTTTATTGTTTTTCTCGTTTATAGTTTAGTTATGTTATAACGATCTTTCACGGCTTTGGTGACAATCCTCTGTCGGGTTTATCTTTTCGTTTTGTTATTTTAGGCTTTAATAATAATGGTATCAAACTTAGGAAAATTAATGAACTAGATACCCCGATTCCCTGAGATCGACTCCGGTATTAATCGCTATACTACGATCCCTACACTTGGGGTATACCGGATTATTTTTATTACTTGTTTATTTTGCTTAGATAATTTTTTTTTTTATTTTATTTTTTAAGCAACTTTATTTTATTTTATTAAAGGATGAAATAAAGAGCTACAAAGCATTCGCCATATCCCGGCCCGCCCCAAGTTTACGTGATAGAATGCATAGCATGGCCTCCTTAAACCCTATGTGTGGCAAACCCGGTGTAGGAAAATCCACCACATAGGGAAGAGTACTCGCTCTATGCATTTCCGAAAAAACCCCTACTCCAAAAATAAATACATAAGTGGAAATCCGCATGAAATAAGTGGTGGTTCTCTGTCTTCTGTCTTTCAAAGTGGAAGTGAAAGAAGAATGCCGTTCTCCCCGTCGTGTCCTCGTGTGAGCTTTCTTCGATCTTCGCATCCTCTTGGAAGTGAAATTCGACATGACCGGTACGTAAAGTGGTCGACAATAGCCGAGGTAGAAGTTGTACCAATCATATAAGCGGAGTGTATCAAGCAACAGCGAAGTAACATGAGCACAAAGAGAGACCTTAAAAGCAACAAAAACACCTGGATTGCACCCCTAGCAAAACGGTAGGGGTGCGTCCAAAGGCTAACGTGGTCCTTAAAGACGAATCCAGAGATGAACCGCATGCACGCTACGCGTTGATAATCTATCTGCAAGAAAAACACATGGGGAGTACAAAAACCAGCAAGCAACCTCCAGGCCACAATAGAGAAATGGAACAAAAACACCTGAATTGCACCCCAACCAAAGATGGAGGGGTGCGTCCGGCTGAGAAAACACTGTTTGAAGTTCCCGCTTGGAGCTCTAGGATTTCGGCCAGCCCCACCTTTGGTATACTCCATTGATCTGCACATCGTGTGATACACAGTATATATAGAAAATCTAGTATTGATGACAAAGTGTAAGAGATGAACAACACGACCTGGTTTGCACCCTTCACAAGAGAAGAGTGCTTCCCGGGTTGTCAGCGGTGTAACGAAAATGAACTGGGCCATGTAAATCATCATGAAGTAGCTTCAGGATGTGCGGAGGGACCTCCCTGGTGCGCATAAATATGTGATCATCCCCCTCCAGTGCAACTAGGGCATCAGCGACCGCGTTGCACTCCCTATAGATATGAGAGACAAGATAGTGTAACGCTTGCAGAAGAGCACCAATCTGAGTGACGTAGATACACATGGGGCATCCTCCATCCCTCTATCCAGAAACCATGCGATGCACATAAATGGAGTCGGATTCAATATCCAAAGGTTGATCATAAGTACGCATGCGAAGACCAAACAAAAGAGCTTTTATCTCTGCATCCAGCACCGTCCACTTACCAAAGCAAGAATGGAACGCCATGATAAACCTGCCCTCGGAATCCCTGAGAATACCCCCACCGTAAGCTATCCCATTCCTGACACTTCCATCCACAATCAACTTTAAGTTTCGAGCAGCGGCACCCACCGCATGAGATAAGTTAACTTCCTCCTCGGTATAGATTTGATCTTGAAAGGTTGGAAGAAAGGGGTCCCTCTATCAGCTCCAAGAAATTTGGAAGCCAGATCCTTGCGGAATGCAAGCTGACGAATATTACGCTCAATAAGAATGATGGTGCGATGTATGGAGGGTTGGACCTCGTCATGTCTACACTTATTTCTCTCAGACCAAATGCCCCAACAAACAATAACCGGAACTATAAGCCGAAGGCTGAAGATGCTCGCCGCAGAATTCATCCAGAAATGAAGCAAAGGAACAATCCCTAACGTAGGATAAACCGCAATTCAAAGTGATTCATGAAGTACGTCCAAACAGAACGTGCAAACTGGCAGTCAATAAAAGTATGACGAAGGTCTTCCCCATTAGGACAAGCAAAGCATTTAGACACCAACGTTATACCCCGTCGCTGAATGTTCTGATCGGTGGGGAGAATGTTATGGAGCAGCCTCCCACAAAAGAAGGAAATCTTGAGCGGAAGTAGGCTGTTCCAGATAATCTTGAATATAACGTTGGAGGAATGAGAAGTACGAACCACGTTCCACGTAGAACGAGTAGTAAAACGACCGTCAGGGCTAAGGGTCCAAATAAGCTCATCAGCCTTCTCTCGTCTGAAAGGAATATGAGTGATCTCCTCAACGATGTGACTGGGAAGATAAGAATGCAAGAGTTGGGTATCCCACTGGTCGCCTACCCAAAAATCGCTAACCCTCCGAACCAAGTCATCTGGGGGGTCCCCCAAATTCACTTCTGTCCACTTGTCTCTCCAGAAGTCTATTTTTCCTGCGTTAACCTTCCAAGAGATGAATTGTTCGGCAGTATCTCTCATTTGCCAGACTCTGCGCAACATAGGCGTAGAAGCCTTGGGTTCAGGCACATCCAGCGGAGACTTATCCATTATGTACGTGTTGGAGATGGCCTTGGCCCAAATTCCTTGTTTCTGCCGTAAGCGGACCCACAGCTTGATAGCAAAAGTGTCTGCCACATCAAAAAGATTACGAACACCCAACCCTCCTTCCTCAGTCGGAGCACACAATTTATCCCACGCTCGCCAATGTATGTGGTTACCTCCCGGTCCACTGTCCCACAAGAATTTATTAAAAATGCGATGGATACGATTGAAAACATCTTTCGGGGGCACCAGCACTTGGAGAATATAAATCGGCATGCACGTTAAGACATGCACGAGAAGGATAAGTTTCCGCCAAAAGAGAGTAGCTTGTTCCCCAATGATGAAGCTTCACGTTGCACCTTATCAATAATGTCTGATAGTAACAAATGCGATTCCTCCCGCGAAAAAGAGGTGCTCCCAAGTAACGAAAAGGCATGTTCTCGGGCAGAAAACCCAATATGTTACGCAACCAGCCTATTTTGGTGGTAGTTAAATTTTGCCCAATGAACGTACTCTTAGTTGCATTAATAAGCTGCCCTGAAACAAGCTCATAATGATGAAAAAGCTCTTTGAGTGACCTTAGCCCTTTCCTGTTACATCGAGTGAATATGATCGTGTCATCCGCAAAGGCAAGATAATGGATCCCCTTAACTTTCGATTGGAATTGCATGCCCGGGTTCTGAGACATATAATCATTTATCAGCCTCCCAAAATACTCGGCCGCTAAGACAAAAAGAGCCGGAGAAAGAGGATCCCCTTGTTTAACCCCACGGGTCGCGTGGAAACGGGTAGAAGGCACGCCATTCAGAAGCACATAAAACCAGTTATCCGCAAGAGTTCTGAAAATGAGGTCCACAAAATTTTCTTGAAAACCAAACATCCGTAGCACCTTCATAATGAAACCCCAGTTCATACGGTCATAGGCCTTTTCCATATCTAATTTAAGCATAATATTGGGGTTTCGAAGTTTTTTGTTCACATTTTTGCATAGCTCCTGGGCAAGAAGGATATTATCGGTGATGCATCCGCCAGGTGACGAAAACCATCATTTGATCGGCTATGAGCATGGGAAGAAAAGAATTCAAACGCTGCGTGATTATCTTGGTAATAATTTTGAGAAGACCGTGCATAAGCTAATGGGCGAAAGTCTTTCCATTTATCCGCCCTTCTTCTTGGCAAGCAAAATAATCGTGGACGTAGAAAAATAACGGGGGAGATGACCACCAGAGAAGAAATCCACAACCGCATTACCCAAATCACGCTTAATAATCGCCAACACAATTTAAAGAAGTGAGGCGGTAACCATCAGGACCGGTCGCACTATCGAGCTCATAGACAACACCGTATTATGAATTTCTTCCAAATTAGGGGCAGCCATAAGAGCCTCATTCTGCTCAAGAGATATTTGTGGGAGGGAGAAATCGACCAGAGGAGTGCCCAGCCCTTCCCTATCGTCGGAGAAAAGATTCTCATAAAAGAGAGCAGAGGAATCGCGGATGTCTTCCTGGTTGTCGATCAAGCTGCCGTCTTCCGCCCTAATCCGATGAATAAAGTTTTGGTTCCTTCTATGTTTAATAATAGCGTGAAAGTACTTGCTGTTAGTGTCACCGGCCTCAATCCACTTCACCGACGCTTTCTGCTTGAGGAACCTAGTCTCAATAGCATTACATCTCTCGTACTCAAGGATAGCTTTATCAAGATCCTCGTTAGCCGTGTTCGTCCCCTCCTGCTCATAACGAATGGTCAGCTCATTGACCACCATCAGCGCCTTCTTAGTGTTATCAAAAATATTCCCAAAGACCCCACGATTCCACTCAGTTAATTTAAAAGCCAGCTTCTTGAGCTTCCCAACCAGAAGACGTAAGCCTTGGCCCTCCTCAGGCTCTTCCCAGATAGACTTCACAAGGGGAAGGAAAGTCTCAGCTTCCGTCCAAACATTGACAAAGCGAAAGGAAGACTTACCCGGAGTCGTCGAACCACACGTAGTTAAGAGAGGGCAGTGATCAGAATGAACCCTCGGCAGGTGAGAGACTATCGTAGCATCAAACTGATCCATCCACTTATCTTTGAAGAAAACCCTATCCAATCTTTGCCAAATCTTACGATTATACCTCGTAAATTGAGATCCCTCAAAGGGAGCTTCAGTGAGATTAGCACTTTGAATACAGTCGTAAAGTCTTGCATGTCATTTCTTTTAGGAGGGCCGCCCCTTTCCTTTCCTCGGCCTGACGAATAATGTTGAAGTCACCACCCAACAACCAAGGCCTGCAATTATTCTGAGCTCGAACCTGTATCGCATGCCATAGGGACTCTCTAGCAAGCCTATTATGCTTGGCGTAGATCCCTGACACAGTAAACTTATCCCCATTCTGATCCGTAACCGCAGCCGTGCACATCTGATCACAATCCATAGATAGAGAACAATCGACTCCCGACCAAAAGAACCAAATTTTCCCTCGCAAAACAGAATGAGAGAAATCATACCCCAGCTTAAGACGAACACTAGTAATGAACTTCGTAGAGCAAAGAGGCTCAATAATAACAAGAACTTTAATATTATTCTGTCTACAAATGTTCTTAATACAAGTTTGAGTGCTATCATTGCCTACACACCACGCATATTCCGAATAAAATATTGATCGGACTAAACATCGGAAGAACGTAAATGATAAGTTTGAGAGGTTACCGTATCCTGTGTTACTTGAGTGAGCTTCCCTTTTTTCTTCCCTTTTTTGTGTGTCGCAGTATTGGAAGTGACCGGTACAGTGGAGCCGGCGTCGACCTTGCCACTGCTCACAGGCTGAGCCGCTGGTGTAACGTGAGAATCAGTCCCATCTGCCATGGCTTCCTTAGTGCTAATAACAGCCGTATCAACACCAAAGTCTTGCTGCGAAGCGACAAGATTTCCGTCCTGCTTAGCCTGATTAGATTGTAGCAGCTCCGTGTTGATAGTAGAATATTCTGTTCTGCTAGAGTCGACAGGTATAGCGGGGATGAGTTGCTGAGTACCGAGCATGTGTGTGTTGCCAGTGTCCGCATGGAGTTCATCCATTTTCTCCAACTCAATCACAACACCAGAATTTATCAATCTTTGATCTAAAGTGGTATGGAAGTCCATCAAATCTGGCAAAGCAATAGGACGTCCAGAATCAAAACCGGCCGACCTCGGCCTATTATCCACCTGTCTGACTTTGTCTTCTTTCACAAGTGATTGATGGGCAGTTTCCAATATATCATCATCGTTAAGCGACTGCAGAACATTGAAAGAGTTGTGGTTATCGTTGTTGGGCGTGGTTCTAGGGCTCAAAGCCGGAGTTGGAGTAGTGACATCTGTAGTGAGGACGGGGGGAGTATTCGTATCATTACCATTAATCAAAGGAGTTTCAGTAGCCAATAAGGTACCGCTTTGCTTAGCCTGATAAACCTGTTGGGGTTGCTTTCGAGTGGGTCCGTTACCCCCTTTACCATTTGAAGTTGAAGCCCCTCCACCCGGGCTGGATTTCTTTCTAGTATTTTCTGGAGGGGGGTTCTTCCTTAGACATTTTTCCTCAGAATGACCAATCCGAGAACAAAAAGTACAGTAATCCGGCCAAAATTCAGCATGAACCTCTTGCCAGTGACCCTTATGAACATCTTCACCTAACCATATCCTAGTACAACGGGGCTTTAGAATATCCACTTCAACAAGAACTCTAGCAACAGAAGGCCTTCTCATATCTGTAGTGGCTGCATCAGTTTGTAACGGCCGACCAATAAGACCACCAATTTTACTGACATATTTAGGGTTAAAGTAAGGCAGCGGCAAACCTGAAAAATCAAACCATATAGGAACCAACGAACAATCAGCGTTACAATGAAAATCAATCGTCCATTTAGAGAGCACAAATCTATTAGGACCCATAAACCATTCTCTTCTCGTAAAAAGACGATTATAGTCTTCCTGGCAGCCGGGATGAACAAGCATATGTTTCGCATCAAGAAGTCCAATTTTACAAGCAGATTTTAGATCAAGCCTTGCGAAAAATTTACGTACATCGTCTATTCTAGGCCGAAAATCAGGGAAACGTGCAACTAAAGCATTCTCAAAAGGCCGGTGAGAATATCAAGCTCAGCTCTCGAGACAAAAAAGGCCGGTTCTCCCTTACACGTACCATAAACACCAAAGTCGGGAATGTCTACCTTAGTACCGCTTAGTCGCTGCTGCATAAGATTTAGACGGTTGCAAGGTGGCATCAGGCTGAAGGACGGGTCCAGGAGAGTCCCCTGGCGGGTCCTCCATGGCAGTACCGTGACCAACTTGGAGAGCAAGAAACCCAAAAACAGCAAAAGAACCCTAGGAAAAATAGAAACACTGAACAGAGAGTACCGATGAAAACGCTGAAGGGATTGCGAGCGAGAACCGATCAAACCCTAACGGAGACACCAAGCACGTAGCACAGCCGACGCTGGAGAACCTGATCGGAGGAGAAACAATCAAGAAACCTCCTCCGCAGTATTGCCAAATTGATCAATTTCAGCAGCAAAATTAGTTCTTGTATTGAGAAAAATGCTCTTGGAACAGGGATGACCGATTAACTAATACGCAAAAAGCAAGAACAGAATTAACCGCAGCGGCTGAGTGTTGTTCCACAGTTGAATCAATTATTTCAACTATTCGTCAACAATTTGATGTCAGGTACCAATATTTGCTCGTATTTGTTTATTCCCCATCAAAGTGAAGAGTGCAGCCGCCGGCACCCAAGTAAGTTTTCTGTGCATATTTCTGCGCAATTAATTATTATGCTGTGATTCAGTAGACGATTGATGATATATAGGCCCACTGGGTCGGATTATTTATAATTGGGCCGGGCCCAGCACAAAAGTCAGATAAGGAAGATATACAGGCCAGCAAGGCCGGACAGCCCCAAGTGCTGACCAGATCATATTCCTGGACAGCGTAGTCAGAGGAGCAGAACTCCATTACATTCTGGACAGAAGTATCTCTAGACAGAATGGTCGGCTAAGTGCGACAAAGACCGAGTCATCACCAGCCCAACTGCTTACAGACGTGGGTAGGCCCCACGTTTAGTAATGTCCAAAGATAACCGATGATAACTTCCCATTATGCTAGGGAATGGAATCATGATCTATAGCTATAAGAGGAACACCCTGAACTACGAGGGGGACTTGATTCCAATTTGCTATCAGAATTGGATACGTAGGCAGCTCTCTTAAAGAGTTCAGTCCAAACCCATATATAAATTTATCTCATTTTGTATTGTTTTCCTAACTCGAATTACCCAATTACCCGAGTACAATATTTGATCAACATCATTTGGCGCTAGAAAGAGGGTAAATTCTAGTTAGTGAGTTGTTATTACAGTAAAAATGGCATGAAATCAAGGAAATTCGAAGAAGCAACAAAATCAACCAGAAAAGGAAAACCAAACTAGAGAAAAGAGTCCAGAGAGGGACAATCAAGGAAACGGAAAGAAAATTTTGGAGGAGGGGCAAACCAGTGCTCCAGATGCAGTTAGACAGATGTTGGTGGAAAATCTTGCAAATCTCAAAGGTGAAGATATCAAAGCAATTTTTGAGGAGGTCCTAAAGGCCCGAAATCAGGAAGGTGATGTTTCAGAAACACCTTCTTTTCAGCATGTAGCGAAGAAAGAAAAGCATGAAGCAGAATCCAGTGTGAAAGTGGTTGTTACTCACCCAAGAGGTGATAACGCCAAGGCAGAATTGGACGCTATTCTAAAGCCCAAACAAGATGAATTTAGGCTGGTATCTCCTTTTACTGAGGACATTGATGCATTTCCTTGTCCTCACGGATTTAAGATTCTCAAGATCCAGGCATATGATGGTATGAAAGATCCATATGATCATATGCATCAGTATATCCAGCACATGAATCTGTACAACGCACCAGAAGAGATGAAATGCAGGGCATTTGCAACTCTTCTCACATGAAAGGCAAGAGATTGGTTCAACAAATTGAACCCCAGATCCATACCAGATTTCCCTTCTCTGACCAGAAAATTCATGCATGCATTCATCGCAGCAACACCTTTCCAGAGAAACCGGACATATTTGCGGACCATTAGGCAAAAAAGTGACGAAACAGTATTGCAATTTATCAAAAGATTCAACGGAGAATCATCCCAGATAGCTGATCTGGATGATAAATTCTTAGTGGCATCCTTCATAGCAGGTCTTAGAGATTGGCGGTTACATGCCAAGCTGAGCAGCAAGAATCCAAGTACGATGGAAGAATGTCTGGAAATTGCATACAGACATTGTCAAGGTGAAGAGGCTAACAGAGCCAAGAGAGAAGAATCCCACAAGGACTCCAAAAAGGGAAAAACTGATGAAAGGTCTAACAAGAAGATAAAATCTGTTTGGGATAGGGTAACCGCTCCCATTTTTGAGAGATTAGGGAAAAAAGGTGCTTTGCAGGACAAAGACCTTATTCCTCTGAACAGATCTCGTGACCAAGTTCTGGCGATTATGGAAAAGAAAGGCCTTGCCAAGACACCCCCTCCATTGAGGGGTCCAAGAGAGAAGAGAAACCATACCAGATGGTGCAAGTACCACAAAGACATTGGACATGACTCTGAGCAGTGCAGGGACCTGATCAGAGATATAGACGCAATGGCAATGGAAGGAAAGATCGATGAGTGCATCGATCGAGCACAGTGAGATAACCCCAGGGGGAGGAGAGAATTCAAAAGACAACACAACAATCATGACAGGTACAATCAAAGGAGGCACAGAGATCCGTCTCATGATGTTGATGGGCATAGAGAAAATTCCTCGATCAACACAGTGAACACGATTGTTGGAGGACCAGCAGGAGTTAATAAGGTCGCCGCCAAAGAGAAAAAGCGCGCAGCAGAAAAGACGGAGAAGCAAAGAAACAGAAGGTGATGGGAACCGTTCAGTACGGCCTAAGAGATGCACTACCAACCATCGTGAGCAACGAAGGACTGGTGATAGAAGCGGTCATTCAGAAAAACCTGGTCAGAAGAATCTGCATAGACACGGGCAGCGCAGTAAACGTGCTGTATCACAGTGCATTCCAGGCAATGAAGCTAACAGACTCAGAGTTGACTCCTGTGTCAACTCCTCTTTTTGGATTTACCGGGCCACCCATCCATCATGTAGGTATGTTAAAGCTATTGACGACTTTCGGCAAAGGACCACAGAGCAGGACTCTGATGGTAAATTATGTGATAGTAAAAGCTCCATCAGCTTATAATGTAATTCTGGGAAGGCAGCGTTGATTGATCTCAGGGCAGTGGTATCACCGGCACATAACAGCATGAAATTCCCAACCTTTGAGGGAGAAGCTACCGTTAAAAGGGTTGTAGATGCTGCAAAAAACTGCTACACAGCCACCATCAGTGGAAAGATGAAAGTGCAGCAGGTGACAATGGAAGACCTTGTTCCGGATGAAGAAAAGAGTTGGCAATCCAACGATCCTGTGGAACCAATAATGTTAGATGAAATGGACCCTGAGTCTACGGTCAATATAGGATCATGGATACCTTCTGAATAGAAACAGATGCTGGTCAGAATCTTGAAAGATTACAAAGATGTGTTTGCATGGAAAGCAAGTGATATGCCTGGATTGTCAACAGAGCTAGCTGTCCACAAACTTAGCATTGATCCAACCAGGAAGCCAGTGAAGCAAAAGAAAAGATCGTTTGCACCAAAAAGGATACAGGCTGTCCAGCAAGAAGTGGAAAAATTGTTGCAGGCCAACATGATTAAAGAAATTATCTATCCAGAGTGGCTAGCAAATCCGGTGCTAGTCAAGAAGCTAGATGGCAGTTAGAGAATGTGTGTGGATTTTACAGATCTGAACAAAGCTTGTCCTAAAGATAGTTATACTTCCCCTAGAATTGACAGGGTAGTAGATTCCACAGTTGGATATGAAATTTTTGCTTTCTTAGATGCTTATAAGGGATATCATCAGATTATGATGGACCTTGTAGATGCTGTAAAAACTTCTTTTATTACTGAATTTGGTTCCTACTACTATGTGTCTATGTCTTTTCGATTAAAGAATGCAGGAGCCAACCATCCCTACCCTGTGAGGGTGCAGGAGGCCGTCGATTTCAAACTTACCCCTACCCTGTGAGGGTGTTGAAACAAAACACATACAACCAAAAACCCTTAGGTTGTTATAAACATGAATCTTGTTATGTAACATCCGATAGGGTGTTTTATTATTGTCTCGGATTTTATGCAAAACAAAATATAACAAGTAATAAAATAAATCCGGTTTACCCCAAGTGCAGGGATCGTAGTATAGCGATTAAAAACCGGAGTCGATCCACATGGAATCGAGGTTTATCTAGTTCTTATTAATTTTTTTCTAAATTGTCACGACTACTATTATAACTAAAATTTTAAGAAAATAAAAACGTCTAACACTTAACACAACTAAAAACGAAAACAACAAAAGTAAATCGGATGAAGATCAAAGATCTAAAGCCGGAAAGATAATTACGAACCGAGCTAACTAAGTTGGACCTATTTTATAACTAAAACTACAATAAACTTACTACGGTTACTACGATGAAAACGAAGCAAAACAGCACAAACGATTTTTCTCAATTAATTTAACAACGAACAAGCAATGATCCACCGATTCCCGCAACCCTCAATTTCGACTCTAGATTATCTTGTGGTGATTTAACGAAAATGGTGATTCACCTATCGAAGGTATGAACTCCTAATCTCTTAGAAAAGTTCGCCTATCAATCTTTTATCTTTCGATTTTAAAGATTAACGCTTTCATAACAAAGGTGTGAAATGTCTCAATTTCGCAATCTAGATATTCAACCTAACAACTCTCGTTAATTAGATTAAAAATCCAATCTTTACTATGGTGATCTAAAGTTTGATCTCAAATTAAACATCAAATAGCAACAATCCATCGATATAAATTGCATAACAACAATAAAAACACCGAAAAGATTTAGTCGCCATTATGGTTAATATATATAAATCATCAAATGTCATGGATTACAAACGGCGGAAGTTTTACATAATAATCCAATAAATTGTTGTATATATGATACAAAATTTATGTAATTCTATAAAACAAATTAAAACTTAATCCATCGAAAACAATCCATCGATATAAATTGCATAACAACAATAAAAACACCGAAAAGATTTAGCCGCTCATTATGGTTAATATATATAGATATCAGACTCCGTCAAAATGTCATGGATTACAAACGGCGGAAGTTTTACATAATATATCTTCACAATAAATTGTTGTATATATGATACAAAATTTATGCCGAATTCTATTAAAACCAAATTAAAACCTTAATCCAATCAATTGTCGATTCTCATATATATATATATATATATATATATATATATATATATATATATAAATATTATATCTATATATATATATATATATATATATATATATATATATATATATATATATATATATATATCTAACTATATATCTAATGATAAGAACAATAAAACATGTAAAAGATACAACTTTTATTAAAACTCACAAGATAATCCAAATTAAATCGAGATATTGCTAAGAATCGGCTTCACAAGGCTTGTTCCACGTGCTTTAGCTTCTCATCATCGTTTTATTACAACTTTATTTATACATACAATCATATACATATACATACATAGACATATGTATACATACTTGAGCTCAAAATAAGAAAAAGATGAAGAAAGAAGCTTGCATATATGCTTACATAGAGATATACATAGACATATATGTATATATGCATACACACAACTTCAAATCTTCAACAAGAAAAGAGCTTCCATTATGGGTGGAGATGGAGGTGTAAGGAGGGGCCTCTCCCTCTCTTTCTCTCGTGTGATGTAAAAATGGGAGGAGGGTCTCCTATATGGAGATATGGAGATATATATATATATATATATATATATATATATATATATATATATATATATATATATATATATATATATATATATATATATATATCTAAGAGTGTATAAGGGAGGTAGTATTTGGGGAAGGGGTGGTGAATCACCAATAGTTTGTTAGGGAGGCTTGGATGTAATCATGAGTTTGCATGTGAAGGTGATGAGTCATGCAAAAATTTGTTACAAGGAATCATTGCAAGTAACATGCATGGATTTTAAACAAAATATCTCCAATTCGTCCAAATTTCAGCTGTTCGGTAAAAAAATCATAACTTGAGTTGTAGACCTCCGATTGACGTGATTCAAAATGCGTTGGAAAGCTCATTTTAGTATCTACAACTTTCATGAAAAACTCTTCCCATGAAAATGCCTCTAAGTCGGGTCAAATGTCCGTTGAAAACTGGTTACGGTAGAAGTGAGTTGGAAAAATTATCCGTTGATCTCGTAAATTCGTGGCATCTTCTTCTTTTCCTCAAAATCCATCTTTTAAGCCTCAAAACATATTGTTACGTGGGATATTTTGAAAACCTTGAACTCCAAGTTTGGGGGTCGATTCGAATCAACCCATTCTTGATTCGAATCGAGCTTTCTTCAGTCAGGCAAAAATTCTCGTCTCGTGATTCAGTCAAGGTTCCGTTTCCGCAGTAAATCTTATCTTTTTTACCTGAACACAAAGAAACGAACCGCGAGTAAATCTGAAACAAAAGTTTTAACAAAGACAAAGATTTGTCTTGTGGATACATTTTTTTTTATATATATATATATATTTTTTTTTGTTTTTGATAAATAAACATAGATAAAACCTAAACGTAAATTCTACATGACACTCCGGCTACTAAACCGGCACAAAAACTAGTAAAAACATAATATTTTATATAATACTTACTACTTATGCATTTAGATAAATCTAATGAATTAATGACTCGAAATGATATATAAGTGCTCAAAATGGTATCAGAAGTGGGGTGAAATATTCTAATAATAATAGTGAATTTTTCCGTCATCACAAACCCGCCACTTAGCTTTTGGTCATCCTCGAGCAAAATAGGCGATAAAATAAAATGAATGAGGAAAAATTCATGAAGATACAAGATATAAGGGACAATCAGATGATGCAACCAATCGAATCATAACTACACGTTAAACTTAATATAAATGTATAACAGAGTGAGTGGGTGACAAGCCTTTTCTATTTCCACTATCTTCTCTTGAATAATTCAATCAAACGCACAAATATCCATTCAGCCAGTCCTAATGATTTTCCTAGGTATAGGCAGTAACAGTTCCACACAACGTCCTCCCGTGTACTTATTAGGATAATCCCTAATGCATATCATTCAATTTATATTGGGGATAGTCAGAAGATAACTAAATTTTCAACCATGCTCTATTTTTTTCATAGAATACTAACATATCCGAACTTATTGCCAAAATCGACTATGTTGCAAGCGTCATGAGGTGAGATCAAATACATTAATATCTAACTCTTTTTTTTTTCTTCATAAGTGTAGCATATGCCCTCATTCCCAGCAATAGGATGTTTCGTGATAACACCCTAGCTGGACTACTATCATCAGGCAGTCGGGAACTTTTAAACCTCATAGTGAAATAGGACGTTTCGTGATAACGCCCTACCGCACTCAAATCATTGGCAGCTACAACCGGCATATAAATAGTTCAACTTAGTTTGAAATTCTTTCTATCACATTCAAACCTTCAGATATTCACAGTACACGTTTAGAAGTCAGGTATTAAGTTACTGTTATTACTAAGGATCAACCACTAGGATACTGAATGGGTACAGTTTAAAATTTTCGCTTTAATATCAAAGGCTTACGTGAAGAAATTCATGTTACACAAATAAATTTGGGGTTAAAATGCATTTATGGGTCAAATTGTTTATACATATCTAAATTGATCATTACATCTTCAAATCCATGAAATATATACCTTGTACAGTTTATTTTAATCAACTAAATAATGCTTGAAAAAGATCAGAAACTAAGGTTTTTTTTTCTGATACAAAATAAACACTTAATGCCTTTGCTAGACCATCATCGACTCTACCTCCCACTTACGATTTTGCATTACCCTCAACATGTGAATGAGATAGAGAGGAAGACTTAGCTTATAAACTGGCGCAGAAAAGGTGCTATCGAATCCCGTAATAAACCATGAGAAAACACGAACCGAATCCCTATACCAAAACAAAAACAACCAAAACAAAGCAAACACGGGACATGGTCCTCGTGCCAAGACATCGAATAGGGATATGGGAATAATAAGTAAATGGCCCTGTCACGTCAGAAAATTCGATAGGCAATATATATATATATATAGTCAATCTCATAAAAGCTTTAGATGGAAAAATAACCCACACGGGTAAAGCACAGAACATCTAAGCATATATGTATCATAGAGAGTATCACATGAGCAAATATCATAGTCAAGTCATAAATTCATGTTGGAAACAGAGTAGATCATAAAATCAAATGTGTGAAAGAGTATTGAGTCTTTTATACCCAGATCCTCAAGGGTTAAATCATTCTAACAACCTAAGTCCAAGAAATGATGTATTTGAATGTTTTCTTTAATCTCCCTTGGGATTTTCGGATAACCACCTAATCGTTCCCTTTTTAATGATATTCAAACATTCATCCGGGACTTAGTTGCGCTTTTTTTTGTTTTTTTTTTTATTTTTAAAAAAAAACTTAATATTTTTACGGTCGCCGCCCCGGTAGCGCTTTTGGTTAACGTCGTTTGCTCGACAAATCTATTCTCACTGGATCGTGCCACTTCACCTTCCTTCCACCACTACATCGTGTAAGCTCTAATCATTGGTGTGGGTGTAAACAAAGATCTAACACATAAGGTCAAGTTTCGATTGCTTTCCAAACACTTTTAATCCTCCCCATTGTAGACTTCTTCTTTTAAGCTTTCTCTTTAATTGTGCCTCCTTTTGAGTTCTTCCATATCCCAACTACCAGCCATAACTTCCTCTAATGAACCACGCCGTCATCCTCGTAAAACAAGTCGGGTGAAAATTCATCAAACTCAGTGACTTCGGTCATACCACACCCGAGGATGTCGAGGAAATGAACAATCAAATGTTTCTCTTTGGTTTGTCCGATACAATGCTTACACCTTTGACCATTCACTCTGAACAGCTGGTCACCATGACCTCTTAGTTCTAAAACACCTCCAGAAATGATTTGCTGAATTTCAAAGGGGCCGGACCAACGCGTCCTCAACTTTCCAGGAAACAGATGCAACCTGGAATTCTAAAGTAAGACTTGCTCCCCAACTTGAAATTCTCGCTTCTTGATTTTAGCATCATGAAGGAGTTTCATTCTGTCCTTGCTAATCCCGGCACTCGTAGGCCGGAGTCTAAACTCATCCAATTCATGCAATCGCATCGATCGATGTTCACTACATGATCGGGCATTAAAGTTCAAGAACTTAATGGCCCAATATGCTTTATGCTCTAATTCGACCGGCAAGTGGCGTGGTTTGCCATACACCATCCGATAGGGTGATGTACCCATGGGGTTTTATAGGCAAGACGGTATGCCCATAGTACATCATCCGGTTTGAGACTCAATCCTTTCTATGACGGTTTACAACTTTTTCCAGATCCTTTTCAAACTCGATTACTTTCTCTCGACCGCCACTAGTCATAGGGTGATATGGTGTGCCAATTTTGTGCCGGACACCATATTTCTCAAGGACTTTTTCTAGTGGCTCTGTTGCGTAAGTGCGTTCCTCATCACCGATTAAGGCACGGGACATCCAAATCTCACAAAGATATTTTTCTTGAGAAATTTCATGACCGTTTGTGGTCATTGCGAGAAGTGGCTTGAGCCTCCACCCATTTCGACACGTAGTCAACGCAGACTAAGATGTATTTGTTTCCACGGGGAAGATGGAAACGGGCCCATAAAATCAATACCCCACACATCAAAGACCTCACATTCTAAAATGGGCTTCAATGGCATGTCAAAACGCCTAGTTAGAGCACCGGTTCGTTGGCACCTATCACAAGCCTCTAAGAGGAGGCTTCAATCCTGAAGATCGTGGGCCAATAGAAACCGGATCGAAAGATTTTAGCAACGGTTTTCCAGGGACCAAAGTGGCCACCAGTAGGTCCACTGTGGCATTGTTCAATGATATCTCGTTGCTCTGATTCGGGGACACATCTTCTCAACAATCCATCTTTACAGATTTTAAAGAGGTAAGGTTCATCCCACACGAAGGTTTTCAAATCAGAGAAAAATTTCTTCTTCTCCTGATATGAAAATTATGGATTTAAATACTGGGAATGCAGGTAGTTGACGGTAGAGGCAAACCACGGAACATCTGGAGTGCACTCGTCTATATGCATAACATGCTCAAGAGGAAAGTAAAGGTCTATCTCTTGAGTTCTTTCTTTTCATCATTCTCGCATTCTAGAAACATGATCGCTACTACGTTTTCAACGCTCTTTTATCTTTAATTTGAACATCAAATTCTTGCAGGATCAGTATCCAACGTAGTAAGCGCGGTTTAGCATCTTTCTTTGTCATAAGATAGCGTAGAGAAGCGGCGTGGTCACCCAAACAATGACCGAGGCGCCCAACAAGTAACTCACTGAAATTTGTCCATAGCAAAGACTACAGCCAATAATTCCTTTTCAGTGGTTGTGTAGTTCACTTGCGTGGGGTTTAGTGTGTGACTGGCGTAAGAGATGGGCTGGAATTTTCCTTAATTCGCTGACCTAAGACTGTACCAACGGCGTAGTTGGATGCATCGCACATGAGTTCAAAGGGTAGGTTCCAGTCAGGAGAGATAAGGATCGGGGCGGAAATCAGTTGACTCTTAAGCTCATCAAACGCATGCTTGCAACTATCATCAAAATTGAAAACAACATCTTCTCTGAGTAAAGTGGAAAGAGGCTTAGCTATCTTAGAAAAATCCTTAATGAACCTCCTATAAAAACCAACGTGTCCAAGGAAACCTCTTACTTCACGCACATTTTTAGGGAATTTCATCTTCTCTATAGCCTCAACTTTTGCCCTATCTACTTCCATTCCTCTTTTTGATATCTTGTGGCCAAGAACTATTCCTTCGTCTACCATAAAATGGCATTTTTCCCAGTTTAGGACTAAGTTCTTTTCCACACAACGGGATAAAACTTGATCAAGATTGTCAAGACAGTGATCAAAGGATTGACCAAAGACTGAGAAATCGTCCATTAATATCTCCATACACTTTTCAACAAGCCCATCAAAGATTGCCAGCATACATCTTTGGAATGTAGCTGGGGCATTGCAGAGACCGAATGGCATTCGCCTATAAGTGAATGTACCATAAGGGCAGGTGAAAGTGGTCTTTTCTTGGTCGATTGGGTCTATGGCTATTTGGAAGTATCCTGAATAACCATCAAGAAAACAGTAGAATGCATGTCCTGCCAGACGCTCAAGCATCTGGTCAATGAACGGAAGGGGGAAATGATCTTTTTTTGTGACTTCATTGAGTTTTCTGTAGTCAATACAGATTCTATAACAAGTTACTAGCCTCAATGCTATTTCTTCTCCCTTTTCATTCTTCTCGATAGTAATTCCTCCTTTCTTAGGAACTACTTGAGTAGGGGACACCCATTCACTGTCAGCAATTGCAAAAATAATGCCCATGTCCAAAAGCTTGATAATCTCTTTCTTAATCACTTCTTGCATGTGAGGGTTGAGCCTCCTCTGGGGCTGTCTAACACACTTAGCACCCTCTTCAGTTTTGATTTTGTGCATGCATATGTCGGGAGATATCCTCTAATGTCTCCCACTTGCCAGCCGAAAGCCTTTTCATTCTTCCTTAAAACATTCAACAACTTCATTTCTTCTAACGGGATAACTTGGCAGAGATAATTAAAGGAAGCTTGTCACCTTCTCTCAAGAAAACGTATTTGTGGCCGAGGCAAAGGCTTGAGCACTCAAATCCGCAGTGGTTCTTCTAAACTAGATTTAAGCTCCCCACTTTTCAACTCAACATCACCGAGTTTACTCGGTGGTCCCACCGCCAAAGCTTCACCATTCAACGAACCTTCATCAACTTCATCTCCTAGTTGTTCTAGACTCACCCAACCATGATTATTGATTCTTCACTAATCGCTCATACTCGGCCTCAACAACCATGACTTGCTTTTCTATATAGTCGTTAAAGTCATCGACATGTCTTCAATGGAAAAGCAGGTTGGATAATCGAGAGGTCTCGAATAGCTCTGAGAGACGTTGTAGCTCACCTCCGATCACCAACTCGTATAGTCACTTTGCCACCATCACAATCAATGAGAGGGCCCTGGTGTAGAAAGAAAAGATGCCGAGTATTAAAGGAACATTCTCATTATTCTCGATGTCAAGGACGTACCAGTCAACTGGGAAAGTGAATCTATCGATTTGAACTAAAACATCCTTTAACATCCCAGCAGCTTTCTTGGAAGATCTATCAGCGAATTGAAGATTCATGGTTGTGGGTTCTAAAAGATTATCTAAACAAAGTTGTTTACAAACAGACAATGGCATCAGACTAATGGATGCACCTAGGTCACATAAAGAATTTGGAAAGACTAAGCCTCCCATCAACAATGTGAGCACAAATTTCCCAGGGTCACCCCTCTTGATTGGCAACTCATCATAATCAATCACAGAGCAATTCTCACCAATTAACTGATCCATGTCTTCGAGCTTCTTTTTGGAGGACACAACATCCTTGATGAACTTTGTATACTTAGGCATCTCAACTAAAACATCAGATAATGGAAGATTTACCTGAGTATTCTTAAGAAGATTAAGCACTTTCTCATACTTTTTGTCTTCATGCAAGGAGATGTTATTTTTTCTGGGTGGAAATGGAAGTTTCTTTAAATCATTCTCAGAAAACACTTGCTTTGAGGATGAACTAACATCTTTATCTTCCAAATCTTTCCACCTCACCACTTTTTCACCTTTCTTGCGATCGGGGGATCAGCCACCTGACTTCCACTAAATTCCTTATTTCTCGAGGATCCGCCACCTGAGTACTTTCAAACTCTTTATTTCTCAGGGGATCAGCCACCTGAGTACTATCATCCAGAACATGGGGGCATGGATATATGACTTCCCCTCCTGCCTCATCATTGGCAGGAGGGGTTAGTGGTTTCCCTGGTTCGGGGGACCACTAATCTGAGTGCCGGATCTTAAATTCATAGCACTGGCCTCTTCTCTACCATAGGGAATTGTGGGAACTAGATCAGTGCATTGGCTTTGATTTAACTCGTTTGAGCCATTTGACCACCTTTGGGGTTCTTCTCGGTGAAGTCGGGTAATCGCCTCGAGGTCTGAAGCTTTTGGTCGAGCTACTTGCCCGAGCCGCTTTCAAGATTCTTGATTGAATTGAATCGAGAAAGAATTGGAAATTATTATTCTCGCTCCTTCCGATAGGAATCCAATTTAGTGTCAAGATTACTAGATTGAGAGGGACTTGAGAATTCGAAAATTTTGTGGAAAAGATTGGATATACCGACTTTGAAACATAGGATTTGGATTGTTCGCCGATTCTGGTTGAACCTCTCGATTTTGATTAGAAAATTCATATTATGGTTCTCGATTGAAGTTCGGATTTTGATTAAAACCTGGTTTTGAAAATTGCTTTTGCCAGGCGATTGTTGAATCTTTGATTTTCTTTGGCCGTTGAAAGCATTAATTTCAAATGCGTTATGTCCACCCATAGGACATAAACGAGCGGTATGCCCCACATTATCACATGTCCGACACGTGATCGACCGAATCGCCACGATTCGGGACAAGATTGACTTGATAGGTAGGAGGGGAAATAAATCGACACCGCCAACCACATGGGCAAAGTTGACAACAACTTTCACGTAAGCGTAACTTGAGAGTTACGAGAGAATGACCGATTCTCGACTCAAAGGATTGGAGGATATTTTGAGAGCCGCCACCGCCTTTGCGCAAAGATGGCGATCCGATTTTGCATATTCACCTCCTCAATCACGGGTGGAGGAGGTGTCCTGGATAGCGTGAGATGAGGGGCATAGTTGTACTTGGAAATATCTTCAAATAATTGCCATCCCTCTTCAGGCATTTTTCTTAAAAATGCCCCTCCTGATGAACTATTGACCATGCCCTTGGTGAGTTCGGTCAATCCACTGAAAAAAGTGTTGACTTGCCTCTGCAAGTCTAAACCATGATGAGGGCATTTTCATAGGAGAGCCTTAAATCTCTTCCAAGAGTCAAAGAAAGATTCATTTTCTTTTTGGAAAAATGTGAAGATTTCACTCAGGCACTGGGCCGTTTTGGAGGGTGGGAAATATTGACTCAGGAACTCGTGCTCGAGTTCAGCCCAGGTTGTAATTGACTCGGCAGGCAGAGAGTTGTACCACTCTTTCGCTTCCCCTCTCAAGGAAAACGGGAACAATTTCAATTTAATTGCATCCTCATTAACCCCTTGTATGCGAGTTGTACCACATATTTCTAAAAATGTGTGTACGTGAGTGTGAGGATTCTCAGATTGAAAACCGTGAAAGATAGATGCGTGTTGCATCATTTGAATAAGACCTGGTTTGAGTTCAAAGGTTGCAGCAGTAATAGCTGGTAAAATGACAGCTGGGTTGACTCTGACTTCACCAGGCATGGCGTAGTCAGCCAACGTGCGTCTATCATTTGCAGCCATGATGACGACCTCTTCAATCTCCTATGCTAGATTTCGTTCGAAATCTAGATCGGCCGTGTTCTCTTCGTCAGGAAGAGCCGAAGGACGGACTCTTCGCCTGTTTGATCTGACTATGGTTCGTTCGAGGTCAGGGGTGTAAAGCAGTGGGCCTTTCTGACTCCGAGTTTGCATAAACCAAATTTTTATTTTTTTTTTTAAAATTTTTTTTTAAATTTTTTTTTAAGGAAAGAAAATAGAAACACTAAGGGCACAAACTTAAGAAAAAGTTAATTAACAAAAACTAGACAACAGTACCGATTCCCCGGCAACGGCGCCAAAAACTTGTCTCGGATTTTATGCAAAGCAAAATATAACAAGTAATAAAATAAATCCGGTTTACCCCAAGTGCGAGTGGATCGTAGTATAGCGATTAAAAATCGAGTCGATCCACAGGAATCGAGGTTTATCTAGTTCTTATTAATGTTTTTCTAAATTGTCACGACTACTATTATAACTGAAATTTTAAGAAAATAAAAACGTCTAACACTTAACAAAACTAAAAACGAATACAACAAAAGTAAACTGGACAGAAGATCAAAGATCTAAAGCCAGGAAAGATAATTACGAACCGAGCTAACTAAGTTGTACCTATTTTATAACTAAAACTACAATAAACTTACTACGGTTACTACGATGAAAACGAAGCAAAACAGCACAAACGATTTTTCTCAATTAATTTAACAACGAACAAGCAATGATCCACCGATTCCCGCAACCCTCAATTTCGACTCTAGATTATCTTGTGGTGATTTAACGAAAATGGTGATTCACCTATCGAAGGTATGAACTCCTAATCTCTTAGAAAAGTTTGCCTATCAATCTTTTATCTTTCGATTTTAAAGATTAACGCTTTCATAACAAAGGTGTGAAATCTCTCAATTTCGCAATCTAGATATTCAACCTAACAACTCTCGTTAATTAGATTAAAAATCCAATCTTTACTATGGTGATCTAAAGTTTAACAACGACTCTCGTCAATCGTTAAACATCAAATAGCAACAATCCATCGATATAAATTGCATAACAACAATAAAAACACCGAAAAGATTTAGCTACTCATTATGGTTAATATATATAGATATCGACTCGTCAAAATGTCATGGATTACAAACGGCGGAAGTTTTACATAATATCCTTCACAATAAATTGTTGTATATATGATACAAAATTTATGCCGTAATTCTATTAAAACCAAATTAAAACCTTAATCCAATCAATTGTCGATTCTCATATATATATATATATATATATATATTATAGATACTTATATATATATATATATATATATATATATATATATATATATATATATATATATATATATATAGATCTAACTATATATCTAATGATAACAACAATAAAACACAGAAAAGATACAACTTTTATTAAAACTCACAAGATAATCCAAATTAAATCGAGATATTGCTAAGAATCGGCTTCACAAGGCTTGTTCCACGTGCTTTAGCTTCTCATCATCGTTTTATTACAACTTTATTTATACATTACAATCATATACATATACATACATAGACATATGTATACATACTTGAGCTCAAAATAAGAAAAAGATGAAGAAAGAAGCTTGCATATATGCTTACATAGAGATATACATAGACATATATGTATATATGCATACACACAACTTCAAATCTTCAACAAGAAAAGAGCTTCCATTATGGGTGGAGATGGAGGTGTAAGGAGGGGCCTCTCTCTTTCTCTCGTGTGTTGTAAAAATGGGAGGAGGGTCTCTATATAGATATATATATATATATATATATATATATATATATATATATATATATATATATATATATAAGAGTGTATAAGGGAGGTAGTATTTGGGGAAGGGGTGGTGAATCACCAATAGTTTGTTAGGGAGGCTTGGATGTAATCATGAGTTTGCATGTGAAGGTGATGAGTCATGCAAAAATTTGTTACAAGGAATCATTGCAAGTAACATGCATGGATTTTAAACAAAATATCTCCAATTCGTCCAAATTTCAGCTGTTCGTTAAAAAAATCATAACTTGAGTTGTAGACCTCCGATTGACGTGATTCAAAATGCGTTGGAAAGCTCATTTTAGTATCTACAACTTTCATGAAGAACTATTCCCATGAAAATGTCTCTAAGTCGGGTAAAATGTCCGTCGAAAACTGGTTACGGTAGAAGTGCGTTGGAAAAATTATCCGTTGATCTCGTAAATTCGTGGCATCTTCTTCTTTTCCTCAAAATCCATCTTTTAAGCCTCAAAACATATTGTTACGTGGGATATTTTGAAAACCTTGAACTCCAAGTTTGGGGGTCGGTTCGAATCAGCCCATTCTTGATTCGAATCGAGCTTTCTTCAGTCAGGCAAAATTCTCGTCTCGTGATTCAGACTTTAGTTCCGTTTCCGCAGTAAATCTTATCTTTTTTACCTGAACACAAAGAAACGAACCGCGAGTAAATCTGAAACAAAAGTTTTAACAATACAGTATTTGTACTGTGGATACATTTTTTTACTGATATATATATTTTTTTGGTTTTTGATAAATAAACATAGATAAAAACTAAACGTAAATTCTACATGACACTCCGGCTACTAAACCGGCACAAAAACTAGTAAAAACATAATATTTTATATAATACTTACTACTTATGCATTTAGATAAATCTAATGAATTAATGACTCGAAATGATATATAAGTGCTCAAAATGGTATTAGAAGTGGGGTGAAATGTTATAATAATAATAGTGAATTTTTCCGTCATCAATTATCAAGCAAATGAGTAGGTATTAAATTGATCAATTACACAGCATGTAAGACACAATGACCCCAGTAATCAATAGGCATATCAGATGTTAACTTTAGTGCCCTAGCAACATTTAGTATGTGTTGATGCTTTCTTTCAATCAAGCCATTTTGCTGAGGAGTTCTAACACACGCTTTCTGGTGAACAATACCCTTAGTTCTATAATACAATTTCATGTTAAATCATCCTCCTTGATCAGATCTTATGATCTTGATACATTTACCATACTGAGTTTGCACCATATTACAGAATTGCTGCAGTAAAGTATTAGTGTCAGATTTACTTTTCATTAAAAAAAATCCAAGTGAATCTGCTATGATCATCAACAATTGACAGAAAATAGTATTCACCATCAATAGTAGGTACCCTATTTGGTCCCCAAATGTCTATATGTACAAGATCAAAGCAAGATACAGAAATTGAAGTGCTAACAGGAAATTGTAGCTTTTTCTATTTTGCTAAAGGGCAAACAGTACAGGCATGTGTAGGTACTTTAATACTTCCATCAATGGTACTCATAACCTTCATTCTGTCCATTGATGGATGTCCTAACCTACTATGCCAAAGTAAAGAATCCATTTTATTACAATTTTGACAAAAACTACCAGAAATAGAAAGGCAAGGCTTTGGTGAATCAGCAACCAGAATGAATAGACCATTGTGAAGTTCAGCTGTACCAATCTTCCTCAAATTCTGCAGGTCCTGTACAACACAGTGATTAGGATGGAAAGCAACAATCATGTTACTATGTGCAATCAGTTTCCCGATGGAAACTAAGTTGTAGTTAAAAGTAGGTATACAAAATACATTATGTAAGATCAGAAACTCATTAATTTGCACTTTGCCAGTGTGAGTAACTTTAACAGTCTTACCAGTGGGAAATCTGACATATAGATTAGATGCAACTTGAATATCAAACATATTTTGCAAGGAAATAGAAATATGATCAGTAGCCCCCTGAATCCATGATCCAGTGGGTCTTACTGTCAATGATACCTGGCCCTTGTGATTGAGAACCAGTTGCCAATGCTACTGAATTGCACTGACTATTGATTGGCTGTAAATTCTGGATAAGGGACAGCAAGTGATCATATTGTGATTGAGTTATGGCTCCTGCAGGACTATCAGACTGGAAACCATGATCTGAATCATTTGAACTTGGACCTGATCCTGCAGACTGATCATCCATAACAACATTATTGGCTACAGAACCTCCTCCCCTGCCAAATTGGGAGGAAAACCATACTTCTTGTAACATTTTTCAACTGTGTGGCCTTTTTTTCCACTATAAGTGCACTGAGGCCTCTTGTATGCATTCTGACCTCTTCCATAACCACCAGAACCTCTACCTTGACCTCTGCCTTTCCCTTGAAATCTTGATTGCATGACATCATTTGTGCTATTAAAATCTATACCCCTATTGTCAGATTGGGTGGCAAGAATCACAGAATCTAGTGCAGAACCAGTGTAATTCAACTGCTGCTCATGGTTAAGTGCCATTACAAAAGCTGTTTTGATGTCAGGTAAAGGCAGAGACATCAAAACCTGGGATTTGACATTGGCAAAATTGCCATTCAGACCTTTCAGAAATCGAGTTGTGTATGCATTATCATAATATTCCCTCATGATTTGTAGAGCTGGGCAAGTACAGGGAGGAATAGGACGTAAAACCAAATACTGATCCCATAGAGATTTCTTCTTTGTGTAATAATCGGTAACTGAGAGATTTCCCTGTTTGGTTCTTTCAATTTCTTCTTCTAAATTGGACAATATGTAAGCATTTCCTCTACCAAAACGTTCTTGTAAATCAACCCAAATCTCTCTCGCAGTATCATAATACATGACACTCTCAGCTACAGAAGGGATCATCGAATTTACTAACCATGAATGAACAAGATCGTTTACCTGCATCCAAGAACCATAGCTAGGATCTGTCAATTCAGGCATCAATGAAGAACCGTTTACAAATGCAAGTTTTCCACGAGATGACAACATTTTAGTCATCGAACGTTTCCAGTGATTGAAATTGTCCACTCCTTTCAGCAGAGGCTGAACTAAGACCAAACTTGGATTATCCAAGCTACTTCCAAAACTTGCAGGAATACTGGTGGTAGCCATTGATGAAGATTGAAGAAGAATTGATCAAGACTAAAAATGAATGACAGCGGAATTCAGTGTAGCTCTGATACCATGTTAAAACTTGAATTAAAGAACTCTGAACAAGAATCAAGGATTGATAATTTCCAGAAAGTCTGAAGAAGATGAAGATCTTCTTCTTCAATTCAAATCTACAAAAGGGCGGGAAAATATCAAAAGAGAATTTCTTCTAGATTGTTCATGCTAAACTATTATTCTAACTTCTAACTTTACAATGTGACTTGGAATTGCTATTTATACTAATCCACTTGAGCTAATGCGGTTGTAACCGCTTCAACCAACTTTGCATCCAAGTGTTTGATGAAATGCTTGTGTGAGCCAACAATCATCCTATCCTTGTAGCATTACTCTTAACAGATAAAGATATACTGAAGAGATTAAATTAAAAGAATACTTCCCTTTGTCTCCAAGGTGCCACCGCTCTCATCAGCAAAAGAAACTATGGTTCTGGTGGCCATGACTTAAAGCTGCTGTTGAAGTCTATATCCCATGATTCTATGAATATGATCCTTATGAAACTTGAAAAGGAATCTGATCCAGAATTCCGATGGCATATTTGTGTAATATTCAATAGGTTGCATTGTTGCTGAGTCTCAATACACCCGTAGTTCTACTGTTGAATATCATAACGTATGATGTTGATTCACTAAAGATCAAAACATAGAAATTCGATCAAGGTCGTGCCAAATTTGTTAGTTACATAACACCACAATGGTTATCAAGATTTGAATTAATAATGAAAGCTATAAATATTCCAGAATTGCAATATCATAATGGATCTAATTATATATGCATATGAAAATTAATAGATCGTATAGTTGACCAAAAGGTAACTGATCTGAGTTCTTCCGTGGTAATGTTGGAATCAAAAGCGTCCAGAGTGCCGATTATGGCTATGGAAGCAGTAGGACTAGGCGACTCTCTGAGATAGCCAACGAACATAAGTGATATTAAAATTTCGTTCTCCACACCTTATCAATGATCTCTTGATTCGCTCTTCGATTATCCTTAGCGCTCTCATCAAAACCTCTCCTTTAATTTCATAGAGATAGGGGCGACCAAATTTAATTGTTTCTGATAAGCTGATGAATTCATACATCAAAACCAAGTATATGAAACATTTATCATAGTCATCTAAGATAAGTCTCCACAAAGAAATTCCCTTGAGATGAAAACAATATTCTATGAATACTACGATGATGATAAACAATGGAGTTGTGATAAAAAAAAAAAAATAGTAAACCACTCGTTTGGTAGAAACTCATACTGATAACGTGTTGTAATTTAATGTATCGTTGAGAACCACACCCGACTATTGAGATCATCAAGAATTTGTAAGTAAGCAATATAATATATTATAGCAAGCACAAAAGCGGAAGAAAAGTGGTTTTCATAATTCACCATTCCAATTATCTTCATACACACATATATAAAGTTACAATGAGAAAATCAAAAGGCTTAGAAAACCAAGAGACAATCAATTGAATAGCCCATAAGTAATGACTACATTAAAGCCTATTTACAACACATTGAATATCCCATAAGTAATGGTCATGTCAGCAAAGCGACTTAAATTTTATATTTGGTGGAACTAATCTGAAGATCAGCTGAGTGATGGTCAGATGAGAAGTGTGTTCAAGCTTGTGGAAGTCAGTAGAGCTTCTTCTGGGTTAGTAGTCTGCTGAGGTATATTGAACACAGATGAGTTCTACGTCTGTGCAGTGATCAGCTGAGTTGGGTCAGCAAAGGGACCCACATATGGGGCATTTATGGCAATCCGACAAAGATCTTTTGGCGGTTAGGGTTTTAGGGATTTGTGTCTATAAATACCATATGTTATGATCATTGTAAAGTGTGTAATCCATCTGAAATCCATTGAATGATAAAATATCTCTTTTCTGTCTGTGGAGTAGTCGGCACAACGCGGAAACCACGTTAAATCCTTGTGTTCTTCTTGTTTCTCTTATTTTCTGTGATTTTTTAAGTTAGATTCCTTCTGTTTGTTTATCTATCTTGTCATCTGGATTCCTCTTCTGTTATAACAAACTGGTATCAGAGCGAGGTTTGTGAGGAATCATCTGGACGAACAAATTTTATCTTCACCAAGATCATCACCGGTGCTAGGCTTCTATGATAAAAGTTATGTTCTTTGGCAAGAAAGATGTCTGCAGTTAACATGAAAATCGACAAATTTACGGGAAGAAACAGTTTTAGTTTGTGGCAAATCAAGATGCATGCTTTTTTTAAAACAACAAGGTTTGTGGAGTCCTTTATCTGATAAAGGGGATGCCAGTGCAGCAGGTTCTGACAGTCTGGAAGAGAAAGCACATTTAACCATCATGTTGTGCTTATCTGATGATTTTATCACTAAAGTTGTTGAGGAAGACACAACTGCCATGTTGTGGTCAAAGCTTGAAAGCCTGTATATGACTAAGTCATTAACCAACAAGTTGCTGCTGAAGCAGAGACTGTTTAGTCTGAGGATGCGTGAAGGTGGTCAGCTGAGGGAACATCTTGATCTTGATCAGCGGAACACAATATTACTTGATCTCATGAATATTGATGTTAAATTTGAAGATGAAGATGCAACCCTAATCATGTTGGTGTCATTACCAGCATCATATGAAAACTTTGTGCAGTCCTTCATAGTTGGGAAAGATACAGTGGCTTTGGAGGATGTGAGGGCAACCTTGCATGCCAGGGAGCTTAGACACAAGGTTGCAGGCATAGACAACCAGGCTGCTGGACTAGTAGTCAGCAGCAGCAGTGGAAAAAGGAATGGACAAAAGAAGAAATTCAAGAAGTCTGGGTCCAAAGGTCCTAAACCCACAGACGTCTATAATTACTATAAGGATCAGGGACATTGGAAGTCCAATTGTCCAAAAGAGAAGGCAGCAACAGAACAATTCTGGCACAACAGCTATGGCCGTTGAGCATTATGATGAGGTGGTTCTAGTTGCTGAGGATTCAACACATCATGCTAATGTTTTGATCCTAGATGCCGGGAATCCTGTCATATTTGTCCACATAATGAGTGGTTTGCTACTTATGAGCAGATAGCTGGTGGTCATAGTGCCATGTCAAACAACAATGTATTTAAGATAATGGGAATTGGCTTAGTTCAGCTGAGTACAGAGGATGATAGATTCTGCACACTGAAAAATGTTAGACATGTTCCACAGATGACCAAGAATTTGGTATCTCTTAGTCTACTGGACAGCAAATGATTCAATTTCAAGGGAGAAGGTGGAGATCTGAATGTCTACAAAGATTCAGTTGTGGTCCTCAAAGGTATCAAGAAGGGAACCTTGTATATATTACAAGGCTCTCATCAGATCTGCTCTCTCATTGTGGCATCCTCAAAGAGACTCAATTATGTCACTTGAGACTTGGTCACATTGGTGAAATAGGTATGCAGGTTCTTTCTTCAGCAGGTTTTCTTGGGGGATATAAGGTCAAGACTCTAGACTTTTATGAGCAATGTGTGTTTGGAAAGCTACATAAAAGGAAATTCTCAGCAGGCAAACATAATACAAGGCATCACTTGATTATATCCATTCTGATTGCTGGGGTCCTTCAAAGGTGGAATCATTGGGTGGTCACATGTATTTTGTGTCATTCATAGATGACTATTCAAGAATGACTTGGGTTGTGATGATGAAACACAAAAGTGAGACATTCAACAGTTTCAAGCAGTGGAAGGCTCTAGTGGAGAATCAAACAGGAAAAAAAATCAAGAGGCTTCAAACAAATAATGGTCTGAAATTTTTTTGGTTTGAGTTTGATACAATTTGTAAAGATGAGGGTATTGTCAGACATCACACAGTCAGAAACACACCTCAACAAAATGGTGTAGTTGAGAGGATAAATCAAAATCTTCTGGAGAAGGCAAGATGTATACTCTTTAATGCTGGTTTATCAAGGGGACTTTGGGCAGAGGCTGTAAGTATAGCTTTCTACTTAATCAATAGGAGTTCTCACACATGGATTAATCTCAAGACACCATTTGAATGTGGTAATGCAAGTCTACTGACTACTCAATTCTAAGGGTTTTTGGAAGCACAGTTTACTATCATGTAAGTGAAGGGAAGCTAGAACCAAGAGCCAAGAAGGGAATGTTTGCAGGGAATGGTGATGGAGTGAAAGGTTATGGAATTCGGTGAGAGAGAAAGACTTAGCTTATAAACCTGGCAGAAAGATGCTATCAATCCTCGTGAATAAATGCATGAGAAAGCACATCCCGAATCCTCGTACTCAAAACAACCAAAACAAAGCCAACACGGGACATGGTCCTCGTGCCAAAATATTGAACAGGATACGGGAATAATGAGATAATGGCCCTCACACATCGTAAAATTCGATAGGCAATATAATAGCTTTAGATGGAAAAAAATAACCATACTAGTAAAGCACAAAACATCTAAGCATACGTGATCATAGAGCATCAATTCATAGTCCACTATTCCTATACTCAATTTTTTTTTTTATTACATACGCTTTATTAAAGGGAATACTCACCACTATACTACAAATCACCAAAAATTTGAAATGCACTAGATCGTAAAATGAAATGTGTGAAAAGAGTATTGAGTCTTTTATACCCAGATCCTCAAGGTTCAATAACCTAAGTCCAAGAAATGATGCATTTGAATTTTTCTTTTTTCTCCATTGGGATTTTCGGATAACCACCTAATCGCTCTCCTTCTTAATGAAATTCAAACATTCATCCCGAGACTTGGTTGTGTTTTTTTGTGTTCATCTTTCATGTGATTCTACATTTCATTAAGACTAGTCTTATTCAAATTATCTTTATTATTATTATTATCGGGTCGCCTCCCGGTAGCGCTTTTGTTTAACGTCGTTGGTTCGACAGTTGTTGACTCTAAATAGACTCAATCAACCAAAAATCTGAACTCAAGAAGATCAATAGCTTAAGAAAAGTGATCAAAGAGAACCATCGAAATTAAATTGTCTAGAAACGCACTCGCTTGGTTCTCGATGTTATCTCTCTCCCGCCAGAGAATCTTCTTTATCACTGTCGAACCATCTTCTTTTGAAAATCACCATAAAGCTCATCCATTGGGGAGTATATGAACTCGAATCATAGAAAATTCATCCTCACAGAGTGGATTTAATATAGTAATCCGGGACCGATATATCAGCCTATTACCAACTCTCCTGGCTTTGCTAAAGATGGCCAATCAATCTCTCGCCTCTAACTCACATCTCCAAATCTTGCACTTTTCTTCGCGAATCGAATTATCAACCTCATTCTCATCCTCGAACTTTTTCAAGGATAACATTTTCATCCCTAACCACCTCTATTGCACTTGTCTCGCCTCTTTCACATACCTCACTAATTCAATCAATTGCCCCACCTTGTCTTGAAGATTTCTTATAGCTGAGTCAAGATTTACCTTGAACTCCTCGTGATGTCCAATTGCCGCTTCTTCCAAGATCCGGTTCAATCGTTCTAGTTGTTTCATTTGACCTGCGGTGAATTCTTCTTGTGGCAATGGGAAGCATCGATCATATTGACTTTGATTCATCGGAGGTGAGTAGTAGTCCTTGCCATTCCGCAACCGATCGATGGTCGAATATGGTTGAAGCTACCAACGCGCTGAGTATGAACACCGTAATCCTCGATAAGCATTGTGGTTCGGGTAACCTCGTAATATGGTGGTTTTATTATCTGAATAACTATAACCGGTCCCTGGTATGCATTTGGGCAATTATAGGACCGAGAACCCTGGTTATTCGGGCCGTTGATACCGAGGCTCGGATATGAACCGTTGTTGATAAGGTTGGTAGGGTATTATTTGTTCGGGATGAGTAGTGTTGATTGAAAAATTCATCCATTTAAACTCAAATCGCAAGATCTCGTAAAACAACAATAAAACAATAATATATTTTTATTTTTATTTTTCGCTTTTTTTTTTTTTTTTTTTTTTTTTCAGAACACACGATATTATTTAGACCTCAAAAGTTATGGTTGGCCAAGGCCCTAATCCCCGCTTTAGCCAGCCGACTTACAAGATATAACCCTCCAAGAGGCTAAGTACCAAAGTCGTATTCAAACCGAGTTCAGACAATATCACTTTAGCATCCATAGCTCTTTGTCGACATCTAAATAAAACAAGAAAATAAAAACCTAGCCCAAGCCTCTTCGTTCACTTACAAGATATCACAACAATATCACACACACATCCTGGCAACGGCGCCAATTTTTGATGAGCTAAAATTCACCCACTAAAAATACATTTATAAAGACTCGTGAATCAGGTAAACTAACTCTAACTAGCAGAGTACCGTGTCGATTGTTAGGATAGCCAGGCTGTGAGTACGAGGTCGCCCCAAGAGAAATGTGGTCAGGAGTACCAAAGCTTAACGTGGTTCTTAGTCTAGGCTATCAAAGTTTTAGGTGGAGTTTTTATACTAATGCTAAAAATAAATTTTAACTAACGAGATTAACTAGGTGATTAAAAAGTATAGCCGAGCCATGATCCAACAACAGTTATCTCTCCAGGAAAAACTTGATAAGCGAGTGTGTTTTATCCGATTCGGTTCATATGACATTCACGGGTGTCAACTTTTATCCTTGCGTTAAAATCGAAACAGCCTCACTTAATCCCCACACTAGGTTTATTAACCTCCCTTTGAGAGCTAACTCGCCAAAGATTGACCGTAATAAAAACCGCTGAAAACCTCACGTAAAACATAGTTTTAATGTGTCACTTAGGTTGCCAATCTAACGATTAAGACTATGGTTTAGTGATTCTAAACATGTTTCGCGTGACATCTCGTAAAAATAAGAATTTCACTTGGCGTAGGCATAGTCCAGATCACACTTAGATTGTCAATCTAACAATCAGACTATGATTAAGTGATATCCATATCTCACATCTCACCGCAAAATACATTTATAAGCTCGATGTAACCTGGTGGAACAAAGTTGTCAATTTTATTCAAAGTTAGGAAAATGATCAAAACGGGTTTTAAAACATGAGTTTATCATACAAACGCTTAATTACGCGCACACAACTCCCATCTCGCCTCCCGAGGGTCAATTTTACCCGCTTTCACATAATTCGCTATGTATATATTTAGCTACCCATATAAACGGATTCGCAACATGTCATGGATTAAAATGGCGGAAATTTTACATAATAGCCTTCTCACAATTATGGCGTAATTCTTATTAAAACCAAATTAAAACCGAATCCAATCATTTGTCGATTCTCCTTTATACGGATACTACTACGATACATATATATATATAATGAGAATGAAAGGAACAAGAAACAACAAAAAAGAAATAGCTAGTTACTCCTCCTGCTCGCTGAAACAATCATATATATAGTGAAAAAGTTCAAGGCCTGCCTAGACCGGTAAGGGTGGTCCAGACTGGTGCAATGATTACATTCATCCCCCCTAATTTATATTTTTCGGATAAAAATTATATATTTTGGAATAAAACTTTAAAATTCATATCTTGAGTTGTAGACCTCCAAAATTGCAAACGAAATGCCAAAATTACGGTCTCGAGAAACTCTACAACTTTCATGAAGGACTCTTCTTCGTAAAACGCTCTTCTTGGAATCGTGTTCCTCCGAACGTCATCAAGAGAGAAGAAGGTCATACTCAGCAGAGATGTGGTCTTTTGATGAAAATTTATGATTAGTTCATCAGTTGAGAGGTCTCAAAATATGGAAAAACTGTTGAACCCGAGAGAGAGCTAACACAAGAAAGTGGAGCTTGTGTGGACTTAGCTAAGATGCAACACTCAGCTGATCCAAGTCAAGACTTAATCGATCCGTTGTCGAACCGAGTCTAATCCAAGCCGCCACAATTTGAACATGGGTCAAGTGAGCATCAAACATAAAAGAAGTGGATATGCACTTCAAGTTGCAGAAGAAGTGTATAGTTATAATCCATCTACTTACAGGGAAGCAGTGGCATGTTCTGAATCATCTCAATGGCTTGCTACCATCGGAGATGAAATGGAGTCATGACTAAAGAATCAGACTTGGGATCTTGTTAAACATCCAGATGATAGGAGAGTTGTTACTTGCAAATGGATCTTCAAGAAGAAGAAAGGAATGTCTGAGCCAGAAGGGGTCTAGTATAAGGCACGTTTGGTTGCAAGAGGGTTCAGTCAGAAAGAAGGGTGGACTTGTTGAAAAGGTGTCTTAAACCCAATCGGGTTGGACCGGATCCGACCGGGTCGGGTCATTTACAATCTGTTTTAGTTCATGTAATAACTTTATTATGATTAATAAAAGCACTTAAGTTATTATATATTGTTTATCTTCATGTTATTAGTTGTATATATATATAGTAATGTCCTTAATGTCAAACTGTGATAGAGAAACCATGATAGTGATTATGGTTGATGAGATCTCTAATCGCTTTAATGAGTTTGATACTTAAAGTCTCTAGTCGTATGTACTGTCAAATGGGACTTTGATAGTATGATTAGACTATCACGTATAGGATGTCTTCTATCTTATTGAAGATAGGGATAGATCTCGTCTATCGAAGTGTAGAGACACTTGGACTGTATGTGGATGTGTATTATAGAATGCGTACGTTAGACTGACCCACTTTCATTAAGTGTCACACTATGTGGCAGTTGTGTAATTATCCTAAGGACCAGAGTCATCATGGTATCACGGTGTGGATTGTCATTCTTTGACACTATTGAGATTTCCCCTAGCCACGGGGTGATCATGCGGTAGTGATTGGGTGTGATATTGAAGCATGCGTAGTATACATGTTTGGTCGTCCAGGAATCGCGTATCTTATGATTGGGAGTGAATATCCGAAATGGCCTTCTTATAAAGAATGTCTAGTTCTCGTGAATCTTTACAAAGTGGGAGTAAATGTGTTATTCCGAGAGAGCATGATATCCAGATTATAAGATACGATCGTTAATGTACTAACACTCGAGATACGATCGTATTGATATTAATACAGTGGTAGGATTGTAATTTACACGGTAACTGTTTCACATGAAAGGTAGTAGTCATTGAATTTGACTCTTCCGATGATTGGGGGTCACGGTGTGTTGCTAAATGCTATCCCATGATCGATAGGTATGAAGGGCATTTTCATAATTTGGACTTTGTGTCTACGGCCAACATATTCGGAAGCCTATCGGGTCACACACATATGAACTTCGAGTCGGATTAAAATGCGGTTATAATTGATAGCCAAATATGGAAAGTTTATCTGAAGACTATAAAGGTTATAGTGGTAAATTAATATGGTGGTATTTATTTATTATGAATAAATAAAATACAAGATATTAATTATACATAAATTATATTAATTAAAGAATATTCCGGAAGCCAATTAATTGGCATTTGGGCGCCACATCTAAGGTATAAGATACACTTGGATTGTGCACTTTAATTAATGAGATTACCATAATATTAATATTGGATATTAATTGATTTTGGAAAAATAGATTTATGGTAATAAGATAAATATATTCAATATAAGATGGCAATATTTGGTTTTTATTTAATATAAGATATTATAATAAAAGAGATAAATCAATAGAGAGTTAGAGAGAGAGAACTAAGAGTTCTTGAGTAATCATCACAATTCCAAGAACTAAGAGTTCTTGAGTAAAATAGAGAGCTTCCAATAGAGAGTTAGAGAGAGAGAAAAAGGCCGGTCTAGCAGCCAAATTTTTCTGATAGCAATCCAAGGAGGATTCCGGCGAGGAGTTCGTGTGGATTATCGATAGAGGCCGGACGCGTGGATGGCTTGCGCATAGTACTACTCTCCGTTGACGGTCAAAGCGACGATCTTATAGATCAGCCAAGGTATATTTCGTCAAACTACTTAACGTGTTTATTGTGTTAAACGATGACGACCTTGAAAAGGAAATCAAAATTTAAAATTCCGCTGCGTTAAACTAGTGATTTCCTAAGAGTTGTATCAGAGACAACTTCGAGCTTAAGCAATAAGCACTAATTAATTGCGTAGTAATTAATCGATAGATGCAAGATATAGATTCACGAAACTATAATACAAAAAAAAAGTCCAAGAAGGCGAAGGCTTTACCTAAGCCAACGCCTAAGATAGCTAAAGACAAATCCAAGGATGCTTGCTTCCATTTCGGTGAGACCGGACATTGGAGGAGAAACTGCAAAGGCTTCTTGAGAACCAAGAAGAGGCATTATGATGCTTCGACTTCAGGTATGTTTATGATTGAGATCAATATTGCTTCTTCTAAGTCTAACCACTGGGTATTAGATACTGGTTGTGGTTCTCATAGTTGTACGAATATGCAGGCACTAAGAAGAACTAGAGAACTGAGGAAAAAGGAGAGGTGGACATACGCGTTGGGAATGGAGCAAGTGTTGCTGCACTAGCCGTAGGAGTTTATTTTCTTTCGTTTCCTAGTGGGCTAGTACTAGAACTTAATAACTTTTATTTTGTTCCTGCTCTTACGAAGAGCATTATTTCTATTTCTGCATTAGATGTTGAAGGATTTTGTTTTACGTTCAAGAATAAATGTTGTTCTTTTTCACGTGATGAAATTTTTATGGTAATCGCATGCTTAGCAATGGTCTCTACATATTAGATATGAATGTTGACGTACTTAATATAAACAACAAGAAAGCCAAAATGAATGACTTGAATGAATCCTACCTATGGAATTGTAGACTTGGCCATATAAATAAGAATCGCATTTCCAAACTCCATAAAGATGGATTATTGGATCACTTTCGATTACTTAATCATTTGATACATACTAAGCTTGTTTACTTGGCAAGATGACAAAGTCACCTTTTAGTGGCGAAGGATAAGATCCATTGAGTTACTTGAGCTCATACATACCGATGTGTGCGCCCAATGTCAATTCAAGCCAAAGGAGGATACTCTTATTTTATCACCTTCACCGATGACCATTCACGCTATGGTAATGTATACTTAATGAAGTATAAGACTGAGGCCTTTGAAAGGTTCAAACAATTCAGCAATGAAGTTGAAAAGCAACTAGGTAAAGATATCAAAACACTTCAGTCCGATCGAGGTGGAGAATACCTAGATGGAGAGTTTTAAGGTTACTTAAAGGAGAATGGGATTTACTGAATGGACCCTCCCGAGACGCCACAAATGAATGGTGTGTCTGAGAGAGGAACCGCACCTTGTTAGACATGGTACGATACACATGATGAGCTAAGCGGCTTCTCCTAAAATCATTTTGGGGTAGGCTCTAGAAACCGCATCCCATACATCGAACCGAAGTTCCATCAAAGACGGTTGACTCTACGCCATACGAGGTATGGACTAAGAAGAAACCGAGTCTAGGTCATCTAAAACCTTGGGGTTGTCTGACTTACGTGAAGAGGATGATGCCTAACAAATTAGAACCCAGTCCTGACAAATGTCTGTTTATGGGATATCCTAGGGAAACCAATGGGTACCAATTTTACCACCCTGAGGAACAAAAGGTGTTTGTTTCCAGGACTGGCCATTTTTTGGAGAAAGAGTTTATTCTGGATAGGGTCAGTGGGAGTAAGATTGATCTTGAAGAAATTCAACAACCACTTACGGATAATAGTCAGTTGATGGAAGTAGAAGAGACACCACATGCATATGTGACACCAACTTCTACCGTGGACACACTAACACCTCGAAGATCAACCAGGGAACGTCGTGAACCCGAAAGGTACACCGGCATATATCTTATGAAAGATGAGGACCCTAGAACTTATGAGGAGGTGTTATTAAGGCATGACAAAAAGAAATGGCTGGAAGCCACGAATTCTGAAATGGAATCCATGAAGGACAACCAAGTTTGGAACATAGTTGATCCACCCAAAGGAATAGTTCTTATGGGGTTAAAATGGGTCTTTAAGAGAAAGACCGACATGGACGGTAACGTAACTACCTACAAGGCTAGGTTAGTTGTGAAGGGTCATAAGCAAAGACAAGGAGTTGACTATGACGAAACCTTTTCGCCCGTTGCCATGTTAAAATCCATTATAATTTTTCTCGCTATTTCAGCATACCATATCTGACAGATGGATGTGAAAACAGTTTTCCTTAATGGGAACCTGTCTGAGGAGGTGTATATGATATAGCCTGAGGGTTTCACAATCAATGACGCCAGGATGGTGTGCAAACTGCAAGTATCCATTTATGGATTAAAGCAAGCTTCTCAGAGTTGGAATCTTCACTTTGATGAGATAATCAAACAGTTTGATTTCGTCAAAAACGAAGATGAGCCATGTGTTTACAAGAAGGTTAGTGGGAGTGCCATTGTGTTTTTAGTGCTTTATGTAGACGACATATTGCTCATAGAGAATGATGTGCCTATGTTACAGTCAGTCAAAGCTTGGTTATCCAAGAACTTCAAAATGAAGGACTTGGGTGAAGCATCCTATATTCTAGGAATCAAGATCTATAGAGATAGATCTAAGAGGTTGCTTGGTCTGTCACAATCCACTCACATAGACAAATTGCTGAAGAGATTCAGCATGGAGCAGTCTGAGAGAGGATTGCTGTCCATGTCACATGGGGTCTACTTGTCAAAGGAAATGTGTCCTAAGACATAGGAGGATAGGGTGCAATCCCTTATGCTTCGGCTATCGGGTCTATCATGTATGCCATGCTATGCACCAGACCAGACGTCTCGTACCCTCTTAGTATGACTAGTAGGTACCGGTCTAATCCAGGTGATGGTCACTGGATTGCTGTCAAGAATATTCTCAAGTACATGAGATGTACTAAGGATATGTTCTTGGTTTTCGGGAATGATGATTTAGTTTCATGAGGTTATACAGATTCCAGTTTTCAAACTAACAATGATGACTTGAAGTCACAGTCTAGATTTGTTTTCATGCTTAACGGCGGAGCAGTGAGCTGGAAGAGTTCAAAGCAGGAGACTACGGCAGACTCTACAATGGAAGCCGAATACATAGCAGCCTCGGAGGCGGCAAAAGAAGCAGTTTGGATAAAAAAAATTCATTACTGAACTTGGTGTGGTTCCTCAATCAAGGTCCGTGCCACTATACTCGTGATAACAATGGGCGATTTCTCACCAACGGAACCAAGGTCTCATCGTAAATCCAAATATGTGCTATGGCACTATCACTTGATTAGAGAGATAGTAGATAGAGGAGATGTAAAGATAGAGAAAGTCCACATGGATAATAACATAGATGATCCGTTAACCAAGGCGTTGTCATAGGGAAAGCATGAGAAACATGTTCACATGCATGGGCTTAGGCATATGGGTGATTGGCTTTGGGCCAAGTGGGAGATTGTTGAAAAGGTGTCCTAAACCCAATCGGGTTGGACCGGATCCGACCGGGTCGGGTAATTTAAAGTCTGTTTTAGTTCATGTAATAACGTTATTATGATTAATAAAAGCACTTTTGTTATTATATATTGTTTATCTTCATGTTATTATTTGTATATATATATAGTAACATCCCTAGTGTCAAACTGCGATAAAGAAACCCTGATAGTGATTATGGCTGATGCGATCTCTAATCGCTTTAATGAGTTTGATACTTGAATGTCTCTAGTCGTATGTACTGTCAAATGGGACTTTGATAGTAAGATTAGACTAGCACGTATTGGATGTCTTCTATCTTATTGAAAATAGGGATAGATCTCATCTATCGAAGTGTAGAGACACTTGGACGGTACGTGGACGTGTATTAGAGAATGCGTACGTTAGACTGACCCACTTACATTAAGTGTCACACTATGAGGCAGTTGTGTAATTATCCTAAGGACTGGAGTCTTCATGGAATCATGATGTGGATTGTCATGCTTTGACACTATTGAGATTTCCCCTAGCCACGGGGCGATCATGCGGTAGTGATTGGGTGTGATATTGAAGCATGCGGAGTATACATGTTTGGTCATCCGGGAATCACGTATCCTATGATTGGGAGTGAATATCCGAAATGGCCTTCTTATAAGGAATGTGTAGTTTTCATGAATCTTTGCAATGTTGGAGTAAATGTGTTATTCCGAGAGAGAATGATATCCAAATTATAAGATATGATCGTTAATGTCCTGACACTTGAGATACGATCGTATGGATATTAATACAGCGGTAGGATTGTAATTTACGATGCAATCGCTTTCACATGAAAGGTAGTAGTCATTGCATTTGACTCTTCCGGTAATTGGGGGTCACGGTGTGTTGCTAGACACTATCCCATGATAGTTAGGTATGAAGGGCATTTTTGTAATTTGCACTTTGTGTCTATGGCCAACATATTCGGAAGCATATCGGGTCACACACATGAACTTCGAGTCGGATTAAAATGCGGTTATAGTTGATAGCCAAATAAGGAAAGTTTATCTCAAGACTATAAAGGTTATAGAGGTAAATTAATGTTGGACTTATTTTGAGTTTTAGTGATGAGTGCCAGACTAGCTGTTATAGAGCAAAGGCAAAAAGATGTCTAGATCAAATGTATAGTGTTATTAGAGTTTGATCTTGTATAGGTTTGATCAAACAAGCACTGTAAAAGGTCAGCTGACTTTCATCAACAGACCTGTCTAGATCAGTAGGGTACCTGAGTCAGTAGACTAGTTTAGGAACCTGCTGAAGACTAAAGGCTGAGGGCTCAAACTCAGTTATTGAAGGCTAAGGGATCAAACTTAGTAGTTAAAGTCAAGGATATTTAATCAGAATTTAGGGAAGCCAGTGATGACCTAAACTGGTTGCATATACCTTATGTACAAGGTCTAACTTCCACAAGTTAAATGCTGATTGGAACTTGGTTATGATCAAAATGGTGTAATCCAACTTAATAATGAAAAGTTAGATATAAGAGAAGTCAGCTGCAGTGTTTTACAAACACAACAACTTTGGATCAGCTGACTAATATGTATTTCAGCAGACTTACATTCACAGGAACCTGCTGAACATATATTTCGATTTAATCAAAGGTTATATTGGAAGATTACAAGAAAAAGGACAGATAACAACTCTTGGTTTTGTCAACAAATCAATGGCCAAGATTAAAGGGACGTTGAAAATAAACAGAGGTTTATCCAATGGATACAAGTCAAAGGGTGAACAGTCTGAAATATGACAAAAATTAAACTGACAGTGTCGGTACTATGTACAAGGACAGAAAGCAAGTCAAGATAGACAAATCTAAAACGTCTATGTTTGAATTTCAAACATAAATCAGAAGGAGTCGCACCTATAATAGAAGACCCCTAATACAGAAATAGATGATGATTTTTGAGAGAAAAACAACAAATAATCTTGAGCTTCAGATTCTTATCAAGAAGTCACCCTGCTGACCCTACTAAACTTAAAGCTACTGATCCAGTAAAATTCTTCAAGAGTAATCTGTCATCAAGCTACATCAAGTTTACACACTTGAAGAATCCAAGTCGATCATATCATCCTCGATCAAGTCAAAGCTAAATCACTTACTTGATTCAAACTTTCTTTTATAAGAAACCTGCTGAAGACAGTGAAGCATCCTAGGGTGTCAAGGACTGTTGTTTGTGGTGGAGCTGGTGAAGAGGCAATCCTACCCTTCAAGGACCAGTGGAAGACTTTAGAATAGCAATCCTACCTGTTCCAAGTGTTCAGTTTGTGAAGCCATAATTATTGGTGAAGGACAAACAACTTAGGGATTTTTGTAACTGCTACCTCAAGGATCTCTAGTGAATTACCTCCAACATCGCAGGAGAAGAGTGGACTGACAGGATTACACCACCTGGAACCACTATAAAATCTGCCTACTTACTTTCTGCACTTACATTCTGCATTTATTATATTTAGCACATCAGTCAACTGAACTAGCAACTGAATCACACACATAGACTACTGAGTATCTAATACTTGGTATCATATTTTAACAACAAGTGATAAGGCTTAATTTGAATATATTCCGCTGCAACAAATGCAGTAAAATCAACAAAGAAGCGTACTCATCGAGCAATCAAAGCAGTCGTCAAGTAAATGAGTTTGTTAACTCCAAAAGTTTTAAGTGTTAAGTTTATTCACCCCCTCTAAACATAACCAAAGCCTTTTCAAGGGACCAACAATTGGTATCAGAGCAGTGCTTCTATTCTGAAGTAATCCTACTTGTTGTGCTTGTGCAAATACTTAGAAAATTTTTCAAATTTCTGATTTTCAAAGCTTTGCATCATGGATAACAATCAGTATGATAGAACAATGTTGATGTGTTCTTTAGATCGTTTTGATGAGTACAAACGTCGTATGCAGGCTTTTCTAGCTGCAGCACATGATGAGATGATGGATGTGCTGATTGATAGACCACTGAAAATCACAAAAGCTATAACTGTGGAAAATCAAACTCAGTACATTCCAAAGCCAAAAAGAGAATGGAATGCTGAAGATAGAAAAAGAGCAAATCTCAACAACATTGCTATTGATATCATATACAGAACTTTGGATAGCAATATGTACATGAAAGTGAATGATTGCAAAACAGCAAAGGAACTTTGGGATAAGTTACAATTAATCTGTGAAGGCACTGATGCAATCAAGAAGAACAAAATTAGTGTGGTAAAGAAGAAGTTCCAAGAGTTCAAAATGAAACCAAATGAAACTATAGAACAAATGGAGTCAAGATTCAATGCAATCATGGATGAACTCACCCTACTGAGTGTAAAGTATTCAAAAGAAGAAATAAATTCAAAAATTCTAGAAGCTTTACCTGCAAAAGATGTTTGGGAGATAAAGGTGACTGTCATAGAAGAAATGAGAAGTTTACATGAAGAGGATACCTTCAAATTATTTTCAGATCTCAAGGCCTATGAATTCAGTAAGAAACTTGTACCTGAGACTGAAAAAGAAGAACCAAAGACCACTGCATTGGCTGCTACACATCAAGAAGAAACATCAGGAGCTCAAGATGATCTACTGGATGAGATGCAAGAACAAATTGCCCTACTGAGCAAGAAAATCAGAATGATGAAAACTGGAAGGGGTTCTCCAAGGAATTTCACAAAGAAGTTTAGTGAAAAGAAGAAGGAAGAATCCAAGAAAGACAATGATTACTTGTGCTATCAATGCAAGAAACCAGGACACTTCAAACCTGACTGTCCTGAACTAAAACAGAAGAAAGAACCTGATTATCTTTGCTTCAATTGCAAGAAGCCTGGACATTTCAGACCTGATTGTCCAGACCTACTGAAGAGCAAAAGTCAACAAAGAAGATCTGGCAAGAAAGCTATGGTTGCTGAAGATGAATCAAGATATGAAGTAGAATCAGAAAAAGGAAATGAATCTGATGATACTGCACTTGTTGCTGATATGGATGATTATGCTTTAATGGCAAATATGGATGAAACAGAAGACGTATACAATTTTGTATCTATAAATACTCCTGCTGAAAGTGACTGTGAACCAACTTGTGGTTCATATCCAAAAAATTCTGACAATGAAGAAACTTTGGGTGCCATCCTTAATCAACTGAGGATAATACAATCTGGTTATGAGATTGTGAAGGCTGAAAAAGAAGCTCTTCAAACAGAAGTTGAAAGGTTAAAAGCTGAATTAAGAAATCTCAAAGGTAAGGAAAAAGAGATTGGTAAGAATCAGCATAAGCCTGATGTACATTTAGTAGCTGCTGAATCTGCTGAACAATCTTGTTCCTCCACTGCATTCAAATCTGGAAATCCATATGGTGATAGAACAGGCCTTGTATTTGGATCTCAACAATCCAATAAGAGTGGATCCAGTAAGGTCACTGACCCTAGTACCAGAATTTGTCCTAAGTTTGTGCCTGCACATGATCCAACTCCCAAAAGGGTTGCTGAGGCAGTGAAGCCTACTGAGAAAACTTCAAGAAAGCAAAATCAGAAGTCAAAAAGGTCAATAGCACCTAACAAAAGGAATAAATCCAAAAATAGGACTACTGTACCTTCTAGACCTGCTGATAGCAGACCTGCTACCAAGTCTGCTGGACCATAAAAAGGAAAATATCAGAAATATTCCAAGGATAAGAATCCCAAATCTAAAAATGTCAATCATTCAAGGGATACTTATCTCAGGGGGAAAGGTAGACTGTTCCCTACTGATGATGATTGGAATATTCCTGTTCCTACTGCTAGAAACAACAGATATAACCATACTGCTAGGGTGGAACCTTGGCAATGGAATCAGCAGAGGACTCAACAGAGGAATTATATAAGACCTCAGCAGACTTCATATTACAGGGTTGTTCCTAACAGACATCAAACTAATGGTTATCTTTGGTGCTTCTAACAATAGAAATCACTCCAAACAAAGATTACATACCAAAAGGCCGTAAAGATATGTGAGTCCTACACAACCAAATGTTAGACCTTATGGATGTGTAGAATACATGTATGAACAAAAGTATGATACCTTTCAAAGAAGACCTTATGGAAACTTGCCAAGGGTCATGCTTACCACTGACCATCATGGACCCAAACAGTTTTACCTAAAATACATTAACTTTGTTTTGTAGAGTGTCTGGTACTTTGACAGTGGATGTTCCAGACATATGACAAAGAATAAGAACTGTTTGTCAAACTTTGAGGCAAAGGATGGTCCAAGAGTAAATTTTGGCAATAAGAACACACCAGGATACACAAGAGGATATAGCACACTTGTGAGAAATGGATTAACAATCAGGAATGTTGCATTTGTGGAAGGACTGGACTACAACCAACTGAGCACTGGACAGTTTTGTGACATGGATTACAAGGTTACTTTTGACAAAGGCACATGTATTGTCATTAGTGAAAGAGGTGATCAAGTTGTGTTGGCTGGAAGAAGACAACAAAACATGTATGTTGTGGATTGGTCTACTGCTGTTCCAGAGACATGCCTAATTGTGCATACCAAGTCAGAACTCAATTGGTTATGGCATAATAAGTTGAATCATCTGAATTTTGATGATATCAATCAATTGGTGAAGAAGAAACTGGTGATTGGTTTACCTGAGATCACATTCAAAAAGGATGCTATATGTGATGCTTGTCGCCAGAAGGTAAAACAGACAAAATCAAGCTTCAAGTCAAAGACTAAGCAATCCAACAAAAGAGTTTTGGCGCCGATGCACATGAATCTATTTGGACCAAGAACACCAACAAGTGTAACAGAAAGAAGTACACTGGTAGTTGTGGATGATTATTCAAGATACACTTGGGTAGTATTCATGAACAAGAAAAGTGAAACACTTGAAAGAAGCCTGAACTTTTGAAGAGATTACAAAATGAGAAAAGTTTGACAAAGTGAAGATCGGATCGCATACAAGGTACCGAATTTCTCAATAAAGTTATAAGAGAATATTGTGGAGCGTAATGGTGTACTATATCAACTAGTCATTGTTGGTACACCAAACAAAATGGGGTTCTTTGAGAGAAGAAATAGAACTTTGAAAGAAGCGGGAAGAACTATGATTTGTGAAGCATTATTACTCGAAAGATATTGGGTCAAGCAAGTGAATACAAAGATGCTATACACAAAATAGGACCTCATGAACAAAAAGTGTGAAGACACCTTATGAGATTTGGAATGGAAGGAAACCTAATATATCCTATTTCCATCCATTTGGAAGCAAATGTTTTATTTTAAATCATAAGGAGCCATTGAAGACATTCCAACCTAAATCAGATGAAGGAATCTTCTTGGCATATTCTTCTGTCAGCAAGGCATTCAGGGTACTGAATAAAAGGACACTAAAACATGAAGAAAACAATACATGTTGTATTTGATGAACCTAAGTTCATTGGAATGGAAGATGAAGCTTCAGAACCTGCTGAGAATCAACAAGTCACTGATCCAGAATGTGTTGATGTTTTGGAAAAGATAAATGAGTTAAAGTTTTCGACTGCGCTTCGCTGAACACCCTACCGGGTAACACTATCGATGCAACAATCGAGGCAGCTTCAAGGATCCGCTAAACCCTCCTTGTCAAGCAAACAACAGCAGACCCTACCGAGATGATGTTCCTGAGAATCAATCTAACCAAAATCCACAATGGTTAAGGGATCACCCTGCTGAACAAGTTATTGGCAATATACAGCAAGGTGTAAGGACTAGAAGACAATTAGAAGCAATGTTCACTTGTTTTCTATCTTAAATGGAACCTAAAGTTGTTGAAGAAGCAATATCAGATCCAGATTGGATAATTGCTATGCAAGAAGAACTGAATGAATTTGAAAGAAATCAAGTTTGGACACTAGTGGAAAGGCCTAATCATGCAAACATAATTGGTACAAAATGGGTATAATCTGGTACCATTGTAAGGAACAAGGCCAGACTAGTCGCAAAAGGCTATTCTCAATCAGACGGAATAGATTTTGATGAAACATATGCCCCTGTTGCAAGATTGGAAGCTATAAGATTATTCTTGGCATATGCTGCTTACAAAAACTTCAAAGTATATCAGATGGATGTCAAAAGTGCATTTTTGAATGGCATTCTAGAAGAGGAGGTCTATGTTCAGCAACCTCCTGGTTTTGAAGTTAAATATCAAGAAGATAAAGTGTACAGACTCAACAAAGCACTTTATGGTTTGAAACAAGCACCAAGAGCATGGTATGAGACCCTATCTCAATTCTTGGTGGACAATGGTTTTACCAAAGGTACCATTGACAAGACTCTTTTCAGAATCAATGAAGGAGACAGCACCCTGCTGGTACAGATTTATGTTGATGACATAATTTTTGGTTCTGAAAAAGAATTGCTATGTGATAAATTTGCTAATCTTATGAAAAGTAAATTCCAAATGAGTATGACGGGAGAAATGAAATACTTTTTGGGATTGCAAGTCAAACAGATGAAAGATGAGATCTTCATTCATCAAACCAAGTACACCAAGGAGCTACTGAAGAAGTTTGGTATGGAAAACAGCACTAAGTTATCAACTCCTATGAGTACAAACATTAGATTGGATGAAGACAAAGAAGGCAAAGATGTTGATCAGACTTTATACAGAAGGATGATAGCCAGTCTGTTGTACCTTACTGCCAGCAGACCTGATATATCCTTTGCTGTAGGTGTTTGTACAAGATTTCAATCAAAACCTAAGGAAGTCATTTAGCTGCTGTCAAAAGAGTTCTCAAGTATCTAAAAGAGACTTTGGATGTAGGAATTTGGTATTCAAAAGATGGAAGCTTCAAAGTTATATCCTACTCAGATTCTGATTATGCTGGATGCAAGATTGATAGAAAAAGCACCACAGGAACCTGTCAATTAATAGGAAATAGACTGGTTTCCTGGTTTAGCAAGAAACATAATTCAATATCAACTTCTATTGAGGTCGAATACATTCCGGAAGTTCTTTGTGCACAAATACTTTGGTTAAGACAACAATTAAAGGATTATGGAATTGAAGAAAGAGAAATTCCTATAATGTGTGACAACACAAGTGCAATCGCAATCACAGAAAATCCTGTTTTGCACTCAAGAACCAAGCACATTGATGTGAGACATCATTTTATAAGAGATCATGTTGAAAGAAAAGATGTGGTGGTTCTTTACATCCCTACTGAAGATCAACTTGTTGATATTTTCACAAAACCATTGGATAGTGAAAGATTTGCTAAGTTAAGGACTGAACTTGGAATTATAAAAGTTGACTGATACACCTATGATCAGCAATGTACTGGAATTCACCAAGGGGATTAGTCTTTGCTATGTTGGGTGAGCTCACTTAGCAGATTAGTCATTGGTATAAACAATTCCAAGTACTTATTTATGTTTGGACAATTGAGCAAATGAAGTTGCCAAGGTATTGGTCTTTGTCCTGTTGGGTGAGCTCACTTGACAGATCAGTCATTGGTAATAAACTTCATCTTGTATTAACAGTTGGACAAAACAAGAAGATTTGAAGATCAGCAGAGTTACATTGTCGCAGGTGCCGAGGAGATCTACTCAAGAGTCACGAGCCAAGTCTCATCGATGGCAAAGGCTGCCGAGACATACGTTACACAATCAAACTTTAAAAAGTCAAAAAGTAAAAGGCCGGGATATTTATTCTATCTTTATAACCGCAGTTACACGATCTGACGGTTACAACTCTTTATGGATAAGTTATGGGACACGTGACAAGATCTCATTCATTCCAAATTTAATCATGGTTAATGCTACTGATGAAAGTCAACTTTACTATGCTCCGGTGCATGTTTTAACCCCCATTTATGACACTTTTGGCTTGTATAGGGTAGTTTTAGACAATTTACAGGGCAAAAAAACACATTGAGCAATCACTTTGAGGTGAACCGTCACATTGATGGAAAACCTCGGCATTTTACGATGTTTTTTTACCCTTTTCGAGCCCTATTTATCTTGTGGAATTATGCTTGGTATGTTGGTTGCTATGGAAATGCAGGAAATAGGTGATTTATGAGCCCGGAAGACAAGGCATGAGACTTAGAGTGGCATAACCAAAGCCCGGGAATGGAAACGGATCAAAAATAGTTGATGTTTTCGCCTTACATTCAATTTATCTGCACTTTGATCATTGTTGGAGGTATTTTATGGACTTTTGGTCTTCATAGAAGTTGTAGATAATTGAATGAGATTTCCAACGCACTTTGAATCACTCAAATCGGAGCTCTACACGCGAAGATATGGCCAAATTACTGAAGGATGTCAATGCTGACAGGGCAATGCGCACGCATTCAGTCGAATGTGTACGCATTCCTGGAGCAGAATGTTCGGATTTTGGGAATTTTGAGCAATGCGTACGCATTCGATTGAATGTGTACGCATTCGGACGTTCTTGGGCACCTATATATACATTTTTGCACAGATTTTTCAGCATTGCTTCTCCCCCCAAGATCCCTAACTTGTAGATTAGGTCGACCCCTTCCCTTTTAGCCCCTTAAAACTCTTTCTTAGTTTAATTTCTCTTAGATTATACTTAATCTAGCTTAGATTCATTCTTAAAAATCTTGGATTTTGGTGTCTCTTGGATATTCTTCTTCCCCAAAGTGACATGGGTGTTGTTGAAGCTTGAAGAAACATCATCTCCTTCTTATTTTGGTAACTAATCTAGTTTCTTTTCTTGTTTTATGGCTTTAATCCTTTCTTTGATTTCTATTGCTTGTTTGATTATGAGTAGCTAAACATTTCATAGTCAAACCATGTGAAGATTGAAGAACTCACCCTCTAATTGATGAAATTGGGAATGGGTAGTGTTTAATTGTTGTTATATCGATGAATTCATGTCTTAAAACTTGTTCTTAATGCTTGAATTAGCTTGTACACCTAGTTCATGAACTCACACACCACTTTTATAAATGTATGTTGCGAAGGGGTGTGGGAAAAGGGGTTTTAAGATCGTTACTTACAATTGACTGAGTTGTTTAGATCAATTGGGTAACGAGGTTTGTCGGTGTAAATCGAGCGGCTCTAGTTCTTAATCTTGTTTCGGTCAGTTAAATCCTTAAAGGCGGACTGTTGAACCGGGCAAAGGGTACTAGGTTGTTGCATGGCGTCTAGTACTATATTAGGAGTTTGCACCCATGAACGAGTCGATATAAGCATTAGGATAGTTGATTGGTAGTTTCCATTCCCAAATAATCGATTAGAGGGGCGAAAGCATTCCATTGGATCGTGGTTTGGCTATGTCTCTCTTCCTTCTTATCTCTCTCTCATTTAAATATCATTGTAGTATAATTACCGTGAACAAACCTTGATTAGCCTAAACTAAGTATGAAAATGACTTTGGTACTCGATTGATTCCTCGTGGGATACCATATTTCGGTGCTATGGGTTTGGGAGAACTCTTGATACTTTTAGATACTCAATTTTTACCTAGAATTCTCTCCCAAAAATCCTTCTCTCCCCTAGATTGAATTTCATTCTTTCAATCTTAGATTCTCTTCTACATTAATTATTAGATAGAATTAGCTCAATTTAGCTCTAGTTTCTTTTCTACCTTTGGATTTCATCTATTGTGGGTCTTCTTCTTCACCAATTGACATGGGAGTTGAAGAAGCTTGATGTAAACTCCGACTCTCTACGATTTTTGGTAATTAATTCTTGTTTTATTATGCTTAGCTAAACTTTTCATAGCCAAATTATGTGAAGATTGATGAAATCATCCTCTAATTGATGAAATTGGGAATGGGTAGTGCTTAATTGTTGTTATATTGACGAATTCATGTCTTAAAACTTGTTATCAATGCTTGAATTAGACTGTACACCTAGTTCATGAACAAACACACCACTTTTATAAATGTATGTTGCGAAGGGGTGTGGGAAAAGGGGTTTTAAGATCATTCTTTATAATCAACTGAGTTGTTTAGATTGATTAGGGAGTGAGGTTCAATCGGTTGTGAAATCGGGCAACTCTAGCGCGTTAATCTTGTTTCGGTCAGTTAAATCCTTAAAGGCGGACTGTTGAACCGGGCAAAGGGTGTTCGATTGTTGCATGGCGTCTTACACTATCTTAGGAGTTTGCACCCATGAATGAGTCGATATAAGTAGAGGTTGGTAGGTTGGTTAATCCCATTCCCGAGCTAATCGATTAGAGGGGCGCTAGTAATCAATTGGAACATGGTTTGGCTATGTCTCTCTTCATATTTCTTATTATCGTTAATCTACATACCGTTTTAGTGTAATTGAATACTTGAAACGTCGTGGTTGACCTGAACTAAATCCAAGAACGATTTTGATGCTCGGTAAATTCCTCGTGGTATACGACCTTGCTCGCCACTATAGTACTTCCGACCCGGTACACTGCCGGTTAAGGTTGGTCGTTACTATTTTGGTCATCAGGTTCTCTGGCGCCGTTGCCGGGGAGTTAATCGATATCTCATAAGTCTTTTGAAGACTTAGGCTTAGGTTGTTTTATTTATTTTGTTTTTTTCTTTCTTCTTTCTTGATGTTGGTTTTTCGTTGAAGAGTCACACCATTTACTATGGTAGTGGTGGTGACTAGATACCGTGATTGTGTTCTTGTTGTTCCCTTAAATTGCAGTGTATGGATCCATATGGCCATGAGGGCTCTTCTCCCTACTCATTTGGAGGCTTTAATTTCGGTGCAATGGGTTTTGGATTCCAACCGTATTTTCAGTTCAACCCATACACATCACCATACAACAATGAGTGGGAGAGTCCTTCTTGTTCTCAATTTCAACACCCCGGTGCATATTTTCAATATGCTCAACCTCCACAAATACCTCTTCCTCCACAAAAGAGCTCAACCGACATCCTCTTAGAGCAAATCAATGAGACTTTGCAAGAGCAAGGCCGTCTGTTAAAAGAGCAAGGCCGTGAGATAGAAGACCAAGGTCGAACACTTCAAAATCATGGTCAGGAGTTGATGGATATTAAAAAGAATGCTACTACTCTTCAATCGGAATTAAATAACTTGGAGAACCGGGTAGAGCAATTGATTGAGAAGAGGAAGATTGAGATGAGTGCTAAAAATGATGAAATTTCATTTGCTCCACCGTCAAATCTTGAGGTAATCACTCATCATGAGTGTTATGAAGAAGGTATGAAACATGCTACTAGTGAATCGTTTATTCCTTCTCCTTTGAACCTTATTGAAAAAATTGTGAGGGTGGATCACATAGAATATGTTGATGTTGTGGTTGAGCCAAAATGTTATTGCTTGGTGTTTGAATCTTTGTTACTTGGCATATGCTCTCATTCGGGGAAGTTGAATTCATTGTGTTGCATGATAAATTTCTTGAACCAATCATGGTGGTGGGGATTGAGCCCTTCTTTGTCTTGTCCCATTTTAAAGGTGTGCTCAATTCTTATGATGTGTGTAGGGAGACGCAACGGTTTGCTCTCCTTTGGTATAACTATCCTTAGTATTGTTGGGGGTAGAAAGTCGAACTAAGGACTTTAAACTTAGAATGTTTTAGGTAGATGTTTTTATTTTTGTTAAAAAATAAAAAAGTGGATGAAAGTTTTTTTTTAATTGCCATGTTCTTGAGGCTTTCTAGCAAAAGATGTGCAATTTTTTTTCTTTCATTCCACTCATGCTTCGTTGCTTTTATTTTAGTTTCTTAATAAGTCAAGCCAATGACGTAAAACAAAGGCGCTCGGGGGAGGCAACCCACCGTTTCTCTGTTTTTGCTTTAGTTTTTGGTGCTAGGAGTGGTCTAGGGTGATACTTTGGGGGATATTGGTACCGTTTTTGAGTGGTTCTTCTTTGATCCATTGTTGGCTCGTATTTTTATGCATGGATGTTGTTTTACTTGTTTGATTGTCTTTTCATCCCATGTGCCCCAAGTCGGTTCCCTCTTTTTGGTTTCATATGATCGTGTATGTGACTTTGCGCTCTTTTATTATATCTCGATATTTGTTGCTTGCTTTTGGCACGGTGGCTGTTCCCCGTGCATGCGTTTTCTTGGTGTTTTTGTCTCATGGATTCAGGTATTCGAGTGGAACTTTCATGGATATGTCACGTACATGGTTTGCGCCTCTCTGCTGGGTTAAGCAAAGCCTCTTTCTCCTTTATCATTCACACACTGAGGACAATGTTGCATTTAAAGTGGGGGGTGGTAGGCTTAGCTTTGATATGTGATTCATTGAGATTTTAGCCATTGTGTTGTATGCTTTTCATTTGGTCACTTCTTTAGCAAAAAAATTGAGCACTTTTTAAAATTTTCCAAGGTTTGGACGTTGCATTCGTGTGTTGAGCCTTCATGTTTATATGATAAATAGTTTAGTGAATGTTTAAATGCATGTTACTTGGCTTACTACCTTATCTTGGAAACAGGATTTTCACGCACGTATAGCTTCAATTTCATGAACCATGGTAACTAGTGACCGATTATGGTAGACTTAGGCACAATTCGGCTACCTAGAACTCATATCATTAACTTCGAGACGAAATAGAAAGGCCGACCTTGGTAGAGTTTGGGATGACAAATTATGGCGCTTTGACCTAACTAGAGCCAAATAGCCATCACATGACATATTTCACAAGAACCCTCTAAGCCTTGGTAGGATGGTTAGACCCCATCCGACACTTAGCCATTCAGTATTTAGCCCGTAATTTCCCAACCCGAGCCTTTTTTGTGGTCTACATTCCCTTGAACACCCTACGAGTTAAGCTTAATCCTTTCATTTTTATCACACTTGCTTAGGCAAGTGTGGGGTGGTAGAGTGGTGTGTATATTGAGAGGAGTTGGTGTTTTTACGAGCTATTTCATGATATTGGAGGGTAGGAGCTCGATTCATTTTATGTGTATGTGATGGCCTTTGACTCAAACCTAATAAAAATTCAAGTTCAAATTCAAATTCAAAAAAAAAAAGAAGAAGATTTATGAATAAGTGAATAAAGGTTGAGTCAAAGCAAGCCAAGTGTTTTTGGACTCTTGTATTCATTTGTATATGATGTTGTTTGGGATGAGTCCTTAATGTGAAAACATGATTCTTATACAGTTTTGCCTTGTTACACTTGAGACATAGTGCGATATGGCATTTTATTTCTTGGACCATGTTTCTAGTTTCTTTTTGAGCTAGAGAAGGGTACAGCTAGCTACGTTGTCTATTGTTACACCTTATGATTGAGCTTGCTCGTGTTTATCTCTTTGTTGTATATTCCCCAGAAATTCCCTTCGGTTAGCCCCGTCCCCAGCCTAACATTACAAACTTTCAAGTCCTACTCGACCTTGCTTAGCCTCGGTTTGGCCCCGATTAGTGGATATGCTTATGAAGTATGAGTCTATGGTGTAGTCGTATTAACCGAGCGTCCATAATCCAAACCAGTAAAACCGTGGTAAATATAGGAGAAGCTATTCACACACACACATCCCGTTTGCTTGATAAGGTACGGTTAAGTTGCATGTATTTACTCATTTATTTGTCGGTTATCTTTGATATGTGACTGGCTTGACTTACGCGTGTAACGTTGACTCTTTGGTTTCTTTTAAAACGCTCATTTTGCTCGAGGGCGAGCAAACGCTAAGTGGGGGGTGGTTGATGAGAGTCAACTTTACTATGCTCCGGTACATGTTTTAACCCCCATTTATGACACTTTTGGCTTGTATTGGGTAGTTTTAGACCATTTACTGAGGCAAAACACATTGAGCAATCACTTTGAGGTGAACCGTCACATTGATGGAAAACCTCGGCATTTTACGATGTTTTTACCCTTTTCGAGCCCTATTTATCTTGTGGAATTATGCTTGGTATGTTGGTTGCTATGGAAATGCAGGAAATAGGTGATTTATGAGCCTGGAAGACAAGGCATGAGACTTAGAGTGGCATAACCAAAGACCGGGAATGGAAGCGGATCAAAAATAGTTGATGTTTTCGCCTTACATTCACTTTATCTGCACTTTGAGCATTATTGGATTCATTTTATGGACTTTTGGTATTCATGTAAGTTGTAGATAATTGAATGAGATTTCCAACGCACTTTGAATCACTCAAATCGGAGCTCTACACGCGAAGATATGGCCAAATTACTGAAGGATGTCAATGCTGACAGGGCAATGCGCACGCATTCAGTCGAATGTGTACGCATTCCTGGAGCAGAATGTTCGGATTTTGGGAATTTTGAGCAATGCGTACGCATTCGATTGAATGTGTACGCATTCGGACGTTCTTGGGCACCTATATATACATTTTTGCACAGATTTTTTCAGCATTGCTTCTCCCCCCAAGATCCCTAACTTGTAGATTAGGTCGACCCCTTCCCTTTTAGCCCCTTAAAACTCTTTCTTAGTTTAATTTCTCTTAGATTATACTTAATCTAGCTTAGATTCGTTCTTAAAACTCTTGGATTTTGGTGTCTCTTGGATATTCTTCTTCCCCAAAGTGACATGGGTGTTGTTGAAGCTTGAAGAAACATCATCTCCTTCTTATTTTGGTAACTAATCTAGTTTCTTTTCTTGTTTTATGGCTTTAATCCTTTCTTTGATTTCTATTGCTTGTTTGATTATGAGTAGCTAAACATTTCATAGTCAAACCATGTGAAGATTGAAGAACTCACCCTCTAATTGATGAAATTGGGAATGGGTAGTGTTTAATTGATGTAATATCGATGAATTCATGTCTTAAAACTTGTTCTTAATGCTTGAATTAGCTTGTACACCTAGTTCATGAACTCACAAACCGCTTTTATAAATGTATGTTGTGAAGGGGTGTGGGAAAAGGGGTTTTAAGATCGTTACTTACAATTGACTGAGTTGTTTAGATCAATTGGGTAACGAGGTTTGTCGGTGTAAATCGAGCGGCTCTAGTTCTTAATCTTGTTTGATCGATTAAATCCTTAAAGGCGGATCGTTGAACCGGGCAAAGGGTACTAGGTTGTTGCATGGCGTCTAGTACTATATTAGGAGTTTGCACCCATTAACGAGTCGATATAAGCATTAGGCTAGTTGATTGGTAGTTTCCATTCCCAAATAATCGATTAGAGGGGCGAAAGCATTCAATTGGATCGTGGTTTGGCTATGTCTCTCTTCCTTCTTATCTCTCTCTCGTTTAAATATCATTGTAGTATAATTACCGTGAACAAACCTTGATTAGCCTAAACTAAGTATGAAAATGACTTTGGTACTCGATTGATTCCTCGTGGGATACGACCTTGCTCACCACTGTAGTACTTCCGACCCGGTACTCTGCCGGTTAAGGTTGGTCGTTACTATTTTGGTCATCAGCTACAGTGCATTATTTGACAGTTTCTACTCACTACTCTCTATTATATATACATACATATACACAGAGGATACTTACAACCTTCATATTGATTTTCTCTGCAAATATACCGTGTGAACACAGATTTGAAATCTATCTTCTTCATCTTTCTCAAAATTTATAATGGCGGACAGGGATGATATTCACATTGGAACAAGCCAAAGTGTCGAGGTTTTGTTGTTGATGCTAACAAAACCGAAAGTTAGCTATCAATATTGGTAAAAGAATCGGAAGATACTGAAGGATTGGAAGATGTCCTCAATCTAAGATCGAAAGAATATCTTACACGAATGTTGTTAATTTCGGAGAAACATTGTGAAAAGAGAAGGTAGAGAGGCATTTACTACAACAATGAATGGCCAGGAGATTGAAGTTTCCTCAAACCTGCTGAGGGAAGCTTTTGGTTTTGCACCTGTAAACGATGCTCCAACTAATCCTGAAGAAATGGGACTGTCAAAATTGGATTTTGTTGATAGAATAATGACCAATTATGCTATTAAATCATCACTGAGCATCAATGTGAAGCATAAAGGAATGGAGTACAACCTACTGAGTAAGATAATAACAAAGAATATCTTGGGACACAGTGGAAGCCTTGATACTTTATCAGGACCCAAAATTGAATTGTTAATAATCATCTGCAAAAGCATGAAGTTTGATTGGGCTGGATTCTTTGTCCAATATATGAAGAAAGTGATAACTGAGGAAAGAGAAGGGACAAGGAAATCCAAGGCTTTACCTTTGGGTTTGATGGTTCAGGCCCTGCTGAATCATTTGAGGATTGCTCATTTTGCACCTGAGAAAATAAACAATTCCAGATATGAGAAAGAGATCGGCTATCTCAACCCTGGTTTTGATGATGATGAAGATGTGGATGCTGAAGCCACTGAGAGTGATAATGATGGAGATGATAATGCTGGAGGTGAGCAGGTTAATGAAGTGGTTAAATCTGCTACATCTAAGAAAGTTGCTGAGAAGAGGAAGGCTGCTGACACCAGAAAAATAATAGAGATTTACAGCCTAGGAAAACAAGGAAGCATGAAGCAAAGATCATTGAGTCCACCGAGAGGGTCGATTGAAGTTGAAATTATCGACCTGCTGCTGATTACAAAGAAGAGGAAAGCTGCTGAAGTTGAATCTGAGCAACTTTCCAATAGAATGAAGGAAATTGCAAGGAAAAGCAAACATGGAAAAGGGAAACAGTTGAGGATTCTAGAGGCTCAAAAGGAAGAAGAAGAAGAAGAGGCTATTGAAGCAGAGCCCTTAAAAATTGTTAAGCCTACTGGAACTGGAGAGGTTGTTGTTGAGCAACCTGCTGAGGTTACTAAAGAACCACAGCAGACTATTGAGTCTGCACCTGCTGTGGATATTGATACAACGATACAAAACCCTGAAAGTTCTACAATAGTTCAGAGGGAAGAGCAATATGTTGCTGACCCTGGTGATGAGCATATAAGTCAGGGGGAACCAAGTGTAGAGCAGATGGAGGTGGTAGGTACAATTGTATAGCCAGAAGAACCTACTGACCTAGAAGCATCTGTTGAGGAAACTCTGAATCTTCTTTTTGAGACCTTTGAAGGTCAACAAAGTGAACAAACAGCCCCCAGAAAGCCATCTATGCCATTTGAAAGGAAGGTAAAGAAAAAGAAGGAAGGCTATGTTGATCCTACACTCCTGCTGGTTGCTGATTATTTTCAATGGAAGTTTGGAATTTACAAGAGACAAAAATCAGCTGCTGAGCCTATGACAGACTTTGAGGAGTGGGCCATTGAAAAGTTAGGAGTGGATAATTTGCTAGACTTGGTTGATACCTCTTTACTGGAAATGAGATTGATGGAACTCATTAGTGAACAAAAGAAAGAAGGAGGTATTATGTTCAAGACTCCTAGGGATGGACCAAATAGTGACAATTCATCATCTTCTGATTCTGATGATGATCATCCCTCACATCAAGGAGAAGCCAGTGGAACTGCTATGATAAATTAACCAAGTGTAGAACAGTCAACTGTTGCTGACAAGTCTGCTGAGGGCCAGCAGACTAGTCAAATGGATGAGGATCTGGAGGATCTCACTATAGATGATTTGGAGGCTTTAATCAACGATGGTATTAACCTTGGATGTAACAGGATGGTTGGTACATCTGGTGCATTCAAGGTTGTGGAGGCTGATATGAATCCTGAGGATCAGCAGACTGAAGATTTGGATGAAGAGAATGTTATTGAACATAGTGAGCCCAATATCGATTCTCAAGATTCAGTTCAATATCAAGAGTGGATTGATACTCAGGGAACTATATCTAAATCTGCTGAGAATCTACAAAAGATTGCTGATGCAGGAGGACTTCTAGAGGAAAACTTGGCTACTTTTCCTTTTATTTGTGTAGAAGAAAGAGTACTACTCAATCGAGGAACAAGCAGTGATTGGACAAAGATTGGACAGGTGATGGGATTTGAAGAATCACCATTACATTTGAGGAGGTTCAGTCTTGAGGTTCAAACAAAGACACTGAACAAAGGTCGAAGGCCTGGTGGTGGTGTGGTGGTGAGGACCAAACAAAGACTGGACAAAGGTTGGAACTGACAATGGGTTTGGTGGAAACCCCTGCTATGGTTGAAGAACAGGCTGCTGTAGTAGAGCCTACTAGAGGAAAGGTCACTAAAGGGAAGGATAGTCGAGAGACCATTTGTTATTGATGAGGACGAGCAATTTCTTTGGACTATGACTTGATGATGGGAGTTTCAAATGCACGAGGAAGAACCTATTGCTTTCTTTGAACCACAACAGAGCATTTGTACCAATCCTTGAGGAACTCCGCTACTAGATCCAATCTGAAGGAGTTCCAAGGTCCTAACCCTGTTGGAAGGGATATGAGCCGGGCCATGGTTGTCGATGAGCAGAGGGCATAATACAATGTGGAAGAGCCTCTTGATGAATCACTTTGGACATATGGGTGGCGGAATGGCTGGTGGGGTACCAGTACAAGTGTTGGATGAGTTGAGGGCTGTCAGAAGTGACATTACAAGGTTAAGAACTCAACTTGATAGGCAAGAGCAAAGGTTTGAAGACTTGATGAATCTAGTGGAAAATAGAGGAAGAACTACTGAAACTATTGCTTCCAATATTACCTCCACTCAATATGCCCTTGCTGACCTTGCTCTAAAAGTAAAAGGAATAAAACAGGGTAATACACTAAATGAGATGTTTTTGAAAGAGCAGTTTGCCTCTATTCACCAAAAACTTGACAAACTTGCTGAGGCACCCAAGCCTGCTGTGGCTGAATCTGCTGGAACACTTCACCCTGCTGGATTGGATCCTAAGTTTACTTAGTGGATCAATCTTCTGGAGCAAACAATGCAAGAAAGGATCACTGCAGTTGACACTAGAACTGAAATCATGGAGGGTCAACTGAACAACTTGGTGATCACACATGAAAGTGTTCATGGTCTGATGTCCCGTTTTGTTGATGATGTCAATAAGGGGGAAGAGAGCCAAACAAAGATAGCAAAAGAGGTCGCTAGAATCTTTACACAGTAAGAAATGGGAGGTCGACACCAATGCTTTTCAGAGAACCAAAGACCTGTGGACTTCACAGATCGATGATCTTTTCAAAGAATACAAGAAGCTTTACTATAACAAGAGAAGACCTCAAGGGCTTCTATAAGGGACTAAATTCCTTTTTGGTACTTAAGTTTTGGGAAGCAAGAGTTAAAGCCTTAAGATCTTCACACAGAGGTGGAAGAGGTGGTAGAGGTGGAAGGAGTCTACCTACTACATCTGCAAGAGATTCACTGGATGAGTTCAAACAGTTATACATGCGTTTAGGTTTTAGAGTACACCAAATCAACCTTACTCTACCTGAGGCTGTTAGGTGTGATGCCCGAAAGACAATTTTGTAATTGTTTTATTTAATAAATGAAATGATATTATTATTCATATTTATTATTCTCATATTCACCGATGTGACAATAGTATTTACACTACAGAAAACCCTAAAGTATATCGTTTATGTAATCACTTAACTCAGTGTATGAGATATACACGGGAGGATTGAGTTAGTGAAGATGTACTTAAAATACAATTAGCCCGTAGTGAAGTTAATCGAGAGTATCGGGTCTCTCCTTTAACGTGCTATTAATGCGCCCGAACACACAATAGGTGTGATTGTCTTATCCGGACTTTCGGTTAAAAGAACCTAATGGGGCATTTATATATGATAGATATATCATATAAATTTGGACCGATTTGATTAGAGTTCTCGATATAATTCCGTAATCGAAGTCTTATCGGATCAATGGATGATCATATTTATGGATATATCTTAATCCTGAGGTGATCACGATCAACCGCATGAATCGATATGAGGTTTGACTTGACGGTTAAGGATTACACCGAGTCGTGGTCCGAATTACCCCATCTTGGCATTTATCTTTGGATTGAGTGAGTAGTATGTGTTATCACGATATCAGAATCCATTCCTTCCATTTATGGAAGTAGATAGACAGCGATTCCTTTATTTGTTGATCCTAGAAAGCGATCGATAAATGCGAGTTCATATTACAATGATTAGCTACCAGTGAGTTGTATGAATTAATTGATCACTAGGGCTCCGTTTGGTTTCGGACTGACTGGATCCATTTGGATCCAAGAAAGAGAAAGAATTATAAAATATAGTGAAGTAATGATGATAAAGTTGAAAAGTTGTATTGAAATTTGTGTAGTTAAAGTAATGATTGTTGATTTGAAATATTATATTGAAAAAGTAATGGTTAAATAGTGTAATGAGTGTATAAAGTGATGGATTAATATTATTTTATTTGTTGATGTTGATTGATTGATGAAAGAATTTATAATAAAATAATAGAATTAATAAAATAATAATAAATAAGTTAGTGGAGTGAATAAAATATTGGTTTGAGATCCAAATAGATCAACCTAGTCCCAAACCAAACAAGGGGGGGTTAATGGTAAATAAGGATAAGAGTTTCTAAAAAGGGTTAACGGTAACTTCCCGATTTAGAATGAACAGTCTATGGAGGATTAATCCATATGTAATGATTATATCAATGGACGCTTATTATTATTCTCGTGAGGAGATAAATATAATCTCATAATCGGATGAGTGCAGTCACGGGATTATGGTGGCATATTCCTGTGGTTGATTTATCGAATATAATTATTTTGTTCATAAGATAATTATTTATTTGATTTATCGGAGCCGCTGATTATTAGTCCATGGTCCCCGACGTGCCTCCTAATATAGCATATCTATTCTTGGACGTCGAATCCTAATAATATTAATTTAGTTCTTATTGGACTTTATTAAAACGATATGTGAATTAATTGTTTAGTGGACTATTAAATTAGTTGGGCTAAATAATTAAATATGTGGAAAAGACATTTTCCATAATCTTGGCCCAATTATTGGTGTAATGGCAAAATTAATATTGACTAGGTCAATAAGTAAAAATTTCGCCCCCCTTATTATTATGGAACAAGAAATTATTTTCTTGTGTATTAATAAGACATGTGCATAAAATATTTATGGAAAGAAATAAAGATAAATATTATTCTAGATTTGTTCTAGAATATTATGGAATTATTTTTATTTAATGGATTTATTTTAATTGCAAAAAAATCCTTGGAGGCTAAGTTTTACTCTCCTATATAAAGAGAGTTCTCCTAAGCCTTACAACACGCATAAAATTCGACTATCAACTCTTAGAGGGAAGATAGAAAATTCGGCCAAGGGGTTGAGGAAAAATCTTGGAGGTTTTTCCGGGTAGCATATCGGAGGGGTTCGAGTCGAGGATTTCCTTCCACCGGGAGTTGATTGGATCACACGTACGGAAGATCGTGGTGCTCTTCACATCTTCTTCCAATCTTTCTTTTGCCGTTCTTCAACTTGGATTTTGAGATCCAAGAGGTATGATCTACAACCCCCTTGTAGATATAGATCTAGTTATTTTATTACGTGTATTTTATAGATCTAGATCCTTAAAATCGCTTCCGTTGCGGATGATACTACTAACAGTGGTATCAGTCGCCATGGTGATCTATATTTATACGTATAAAATATTAGATCTAGGAGTGGTAAAACATGTAGATTTTTTTGTCCCAAATTTTTTTAAAAAAAGGGCCGGACTTTATGCATGATTATTTTTATGTTATGAATGTCTTGGTTGAAGAGATGGATTGGGGTTGGTACTGTTTACTCGTTAGATCTATTGTAGCTCCTTTGTTTAGTAACAATTGAGCATAGGAATTATATTTATTTATGTCAATTTTCGAAATTTATATGTAAAAGTACCATCTTTTATTGTAATTTTGAATATCCGGGCTGGAAAAGATGAAGATCTTGCTGGAAAATTGAAGATCAAAGCGAAACCCAAGGTATGAACGAGGAGAAACGGATAAGCGGCTGCATGAAATCTTTGGTAAACCTTTTTTTTTTTTCCATCTAATATTACTCCCGTTTTTGGAAAGAAAGAAGAAAAAAAAAATGATATATTTTTTGGAAAATCTTTTTTGGTAAACAGCCGCATATAGCAGAAAAAAAAAAAAATATATATATATATATATATATATATATATATATATATATATATATATATATATATATATATATATATATATGATTAATTATAATAAATTAGATTTATTTAATTAAAAGACCTTTCTCCTCTCGGTGTTCGTGGTTCGTGATCCATGTTCGAGTTCAAGATTTGAAGATCAAGACTCAAGACATAGATTATGTAATTTATTTATTTTTCCTAGAATAGATTAGATACGGGTAGTCAACAATCCATCTCGGTGTTTAAATTTTCCGCAATTTATTTTTTATGTGTTTGATCATAAAATAGATATAAAATCGGAATTGCCATGACATTCATCATATCATAAATCCACTCCTTGCATACATGTAGAATTTTAATTTTGGTAATTAAAATAGACATGTATACAAACTCATGTAATTAGTTGAAATTTAATTAATATGTGGTAATTAATTAATTTAGTAACTAATTAAAGATCCGAGGACGGGTTATGAAATCGTTAAGCCTTTCGGTGTGTGTTCTCGGTGAACCGCCTTAAAGCCCAAACGAGATCACGTTTTCAATTCGTAGTGTCTACGAGATTGAATGATGGTAAAAGAACAATAAATCTTGGATAAAAGCGGTTCGCTTATAGGTTGGGTGGTCAACTGAGCTAGGCTCGACCGACTTAACCCTCCTAGTGTGATGTATGCACGGGGGTCCGGCAAGACTAAGCTACACCAGCGAGCGGAGGGGTGATTCCTTCTTATCTCAATGGGGCTCTCTAGACCCGACTTCGTCCGACTGTCACATATGTTCCAACGAATAGGACGGGTAGGCTTCCCTACGTTACCGACACCATTCGGAATCCTTGATTTGATGAGCTTTTATGTTAACATAAAAAAGACGTGGTTAGTTAACCCACCACCACTTCCAAAATATTGAGTGGGAGCGGGGGAGGCGACAGCCAACCCCACGGCCTCTACTATAGATACAAGTAAGTGAGAAAAGGGTGACGCCTCACGGTGCTTTGATTTCGTCCCCCTACGGATGGTGTTCACCCCTATCAACATTCATGGCTTGGTCTCCGAAAGGATAGGATTTATAGGTACTCGTCGGGTCACTGACCTATCCTACGACGGGACACTCGGGGCGTACCTAAGAGATCCGATATAGTAGGTCACACTCATAAAGGATATTTTTGATAATATCTAGGCTAAAAAAGGAAGGTAGTCAATGAATAAAGGGATTTTCGATTCTCGTGGGATGTTTGATTCTCACAAGTTATTCATTGATGAGATTGTCTCGATTTAACCGTCATCTCTTTGACCTACCTACGGCTTGAGATGCGAGGTTAAAACCTTGGAATGGTAGAGTAGACTTATTTTTTTAGTTTACAATTCTTAAAATAAATTTATATAGTAGTGTTAAACTTGAATTAATGTATGTCATTTTATTTTCAGCAAAAATGTCTGCTCAAATTTCTGCTTTACTGTCTGAAAAATTAACGGGAAACAACTTTAAGAAATGGAAGAGTAACTTAAACGTGGTACTCACATATGAGAATGTGCAACATGTACTCACTTCTGAATGCCCTACGGTGGCGATCCAAAAACCTGGTAAAGCTGAGATCGAACAGCGTAATCGCTGGATCGAAGCAGATAACCAGGCTCGTGGGATCATCCTGGCGGCAGTGTCGGAGGTTATTAGGACCCAGATTGAAGAGTTTGAGACTGCAGGAGAAATCATACGGAAACTTACTTCGATGTTTGGATCACCTAGCAACCAAGCAAGACACGATGCCATAAGGATGGCTGTTAACACGAAATTGAAGAAAGGTCAAGCAGTGAATGGTCATGTTTTGAATATGATCAGTTACTTCAATGACGCCGGTATTCATGGATCAATGTTCGATGAAGCAACTCAAGTCTCAATGATTTTGGAATCATTGACTCCTGAGTTTATCCCGTTCAAAACCCAGTATCTGATGGGAAAACATGAGTTGACCATGACACAGATGCTGAACGAACTGACTATCTATGAGGGCCTGCTATCGAAAGATAAGGTCCAAGTAAGGGATAAGAAAGCTGAAGCCAATATGGCCGAAGCCAAGTCTTCAAAGAAGCCTAAGGCTAAACCAAAGAAGAAGGGTAATGTTGCACCTGTGCCCAAGCCAATGAAGAAAAAGAAAGCCAAGAAAGTTGACGAGGCCAAGCCCAATGGCAAATTCTTTTACTGTGAGGAGGTAGGACACTGGAAACGCCATTGTCCGGAATATCTTCGTGATGTGAAAGATGGCAAGGTCAAGGCTATCGCTGGGAAAGATAAGAAAGATAATTTGGAATTACTATTCTTGGAATCTTTTAATGTAGCTAAAGATGTGTCCACTTGGATACTTGATACTGGAGCTACTAACCATGTATGTTCTTCATTGCTGATTCTTAGTTAAATGCATTTATGAGTGGAAGAGGGTTCTCAAGTGATGCGAGTAGGCACCGGGCGCTCATTTCAAGCAAAGCGATTGGGAGCTATGGACTTGCATTTTAATAATAGAATTTTACATTTAGAAAATGTTTATTTTATTCAATTTCAGGAGAAATTTGATTTCTCATTCGCCTTAGTTGAACAATCATTTTCTGTTTCAAATTTGAATGGTGAATTTGTTATTTCAAAGAATGGCTTTGAATTGTGTTCAACTATAAATGAAAGCAGTTTATATTTTGTAAGACCACATAAAGCTCCCTACTTAATATGAAATGTTTAAAATCGCTCATCAAAGATCCGCTAAAAGGCGTAAAGTTTCTTAAGTAAAGAAGATAAAACATACTTGTGGCATCCGAGGCTTGGCCATATTTTCTTGGAAAGACTCAAAAGACTTGAAAAGGTTAATGCCTTAGGTGAGTCATCTGTTGACACACTTTGCTGTCTCATGAAAGTGTTTCTGGAGGGAAAAATGACTAAGCGCCCCTTCTCATCAAAGGGTAATAGGGCCACGGGAACTCTAGACTTAGTGCATTCGGACCTTTGTGGTCCGATGAGCGATACAAGCTAGAGGCGGATACGAGTACTTTGTGACTTTCATTGATGACTACTCGAGATTCGGTTATGTTTATCTCGCCGCACAGAAGTCCGAGGCATTTGGAAAGTTCAAGGAGTTCCAAGCGAAGCCGAAAGGCAAAAGGCAAGTCATTGAAATGCCTTCGCCGGATCGTGGATGTGAGTATTTAGATCTGAGTTCATTGACTACTTGGCTGAAAAAGGAATTTGTTTCCAACGTTCGGCGCCTAGGACACCTCAAAAAATGGAGTTCTTTGAGAGGAGAAGCAGGACATTGATTAACATGGTTAGATCAATGATGAGCTACGCCTCACTACCTATATCCTTTTGGGGTTATGCTTTAGAAGTAGTGGTCTACATTTTGAATGCGTGACCGTCAAAGTGCGGTTTAAAAGACACCCATAGAGGCGTGGTCGGGACATCGCGAAAGCATGCGTCACTTCCGCATATGGGGTTGTCTTGCACATGTGCTGATGGACAAGACTACCAATCTACAATCACGTACGAAAGTATGTTTGTTTGTAGGCTATCCAAAAGTACACGTGGTGGTCTATTTTACGATCCGGAAGATAACAAAGTGCTAGTCTCGACTAACGCTACGTTCTTGGAGGAAAGTTATATGAAAGACCACAGACCTCGAAGTACAATTGTACTAGAGGAATTACTCTCCGATGACGTCAGGCCTATTGTGGCTGTTGATGTTCCTGTAAACAACACTAATAATACGACAGTCACTTCCGACATTCCTGTTCCACCCAGACGTACTGCGAGAGTGGTTCGGCCACCGGTTCGGTACGGCATGGATTTAGAGGCAAACGTACTCGCCTCTGATGGGGTGGAAGATGATCCTCCAACCTATAAGAAGGCCTTACTGGATCACGATAAGGATAAAATGGATTGACGCAATGAATCAAGAGATGGAGTCTATGTACTCTAACTCAGTCTGGAAACTTGTAGAACTTCCTCGGGGTGAAAGGCCCATTGGATGTAAATGGCTCTACAAGCGAAAGAGAGGAGTAGATGGGAAGGTTGAAACCTTCAAAGCACGGCTGGTAGCCAAAGGTTACACACAGCGAGAGGGTATAGACTACGATGAAACCTTCTCACTGTGGCCATGATGAAAACCATCCGCATCCTCCTTTCGATTCTTTGCATGTCCGGATTATGAAAATCGGAAAATGGATGTTAAGACAGCGTTTTTAAACGGCTTTCTCGATGAGGAAATCTATATGCAGCAACCAGAGGGATTCATTGAAGAAGGTCGAGAGCACATGATGTGCAAGTTGCTCGGATCCATTTATGGGTTGAAGCAAGCATCTCACTCCTGGTATCATAGATTCGATCACACGATCATGTCTTATGATTTCGAACAACACTTTGCTGAATCTTGTGTGTACAAGAAGGTTATCAAAGATAGTGTTGTATTTCTAGTGTTGTACGTTGATGACATACTCCTAATTGGCAACGATAAGGGGATGATGTCCGACGTGAAAAGTTGGTTGACCACTCAATTCCAAATGAAAGATTTGGGAGAAGCGAGTTATGTTCTAGGGGTCCAAATTATAAGGGATCTCAAGAAGCAGGGTGTTAGCTCTATCCCAAGCAACTTATATAGATAAAGGTCTTTGCACGCTTGATATGGAGAGCGCAAAGAAGGGTTTTCTACCAACCCGTCACGGCGTTTACCTCTCTAAGACTCAGGGCCTCAAACTCACGAAGAGGTGAAGCTATGGGAAGAGTGCCATATGCCTCGGCTGTTGGTAGTCTTATGTATGCCATGGGGTGTACGAGACCTGACATTTGTTACGGCGTTGGATTAGTCAGCCGTTTTCAGTCAAATCCAGGGCAACCGCACTGGACAGCAGTAAAGAATCTCATCAAATATTTGAAGAGAACCAGAAATTATATGCTCGTCTATTCGAGTGGGAGTTTGGAGCTAGCGGGGTACACCGATTCTGATTTTCAGTCAGACAGAGATGATTCTAAATCAACCTCTGGTTCAGTGTTTATGCTTGGTAGTGGTGCAATAGAATGGAGAAGCCAAAAGCAATCCAGCACAGCCGATTCAACAATGGAAGCTGAGTTCATAGCGGCCTCGGAGGCAGCTAAAGAAGTAGTTTGGTTAAGAAAGTTCATCAGCGGATTAGGCGTTGTCCCGAATGCTGAAGATCCTATTACTCTCTATTGTGATAACAATGGGGCCATTGCCAACTCTAGGGAACCTCAAAGCATGAAGTCGAAGCATATAGAGAGGAAACCTTTGGGTGATCAACGATTTTGTCGATAGAGGGGACATTTCCGTCAAGAAAATCGCCTCTGCCAATAATCCTGCTGATCCATTCACCAAGACGCTGTCGATTGAAGCTTTTATTCGACACTTGGAGACTATAGGTATTAGAGACATGTCTCATTTGATTTAGAGCAAGTGGGAGTGATAGTTTGCTATATTTTAAATAATAGGGTGTGCTCTAAAACAATTAATCACATGCTTTCGTGCAAGTGGGAGATTGTTAGGTGTGATTCCCGAAAGACAATTTTGTAATTGTTTTATTTAATAAATGAAATGATATTATTATTCATATTTATTATTCTCATATTCACCGATGTGACAATAGTATCTACACTACTGAAAACCCTAAAGTATATCGTTTATGTAATCACTTAACTCAGTGTATGGGATATACAAGGGAGGATTGAGTTAGTGAAGATGTACTTAAAATACAATTAGCCCGTAGTGAAGTTAATCGAGAGTATCGGGTCTCTCCTTTAACGTCCTATTAATGCGCTAACACAATAATAGGTGTGATTGTCTTATCCGGACTTGCGGTTAAGAGAACCTAATGGGGCATTTATATATGATAGATATATCATATAAATTTGGACCGATTTGATTAGAGTTCTCGATATAATTCCGTAATCGAGAAGTCTTATCGAATCAATGGATGATCATATTTATGGATATATCTTAATCCTCGAGGTGATCAGTCAATTGCACGAATCATTATGAGGTTTGACTTGGCGGTTAAGGATTACACCGAGTCGTGGTCCGAATTACCCCATCTTGGCATTTATCTCGAATTGAGTGAGTAGTACGTGTTATCACAGATACGGAATCCATTCCTTCCATTTATGGAAGTAGATAGACAGATTCCTTATTTGTTGATCTAGAAGCGATCGATCAATAAATGCGAGTTCATATTACACCGATTAGCTACCGGTGAGTTGTATGAATTAATTGATCACTAGGGGTTAATGGTAAATAAGGATAAGAGGTTCTAAAAAGGGTTAACGGTAACTTCCCGATTTAGAATGAACAGTCTATGGAGGATTAATCCATATGTAATTATTATATCAATGGACGCTTATTATTATTCTCGTGAGGAGATAAATATAATCTCATAATCGGAAGAGTGCAGTCACGGGATTATGGTGGCATATTCATGTGATTGATTTATCAAATATAATTATTTTGTTCATAAGATAATTATTTATTTGATTTATCGGAGCCGCTGATTATTAGTCCATGGTCCCCGACGTGCCTCCTAATATAGCATAGCTATTCTTGGACGTCGAATCCTAATAATATTAATTTAGTTCTTATTGGACTTTATTAAAACGATATGTGAATTAATTGTTTAGTGGACTATTAAATTAGTTGGGCTAAATAATTAAATATGTGGAAAAGACATTTTCCATAATCTTGGGCCAATTATTGTGTAATGGCAAAATTAATATTGACTAGGTCAATAAGTAAAAATTTCCCCCTTATTATTATGGAACAAGAAATTATTTTCTTGTGTATTAATAAGACATGTGCATAAAATATTTATTGGATAAATATTTATGGAAAGAAATAAAAATAAATATTATTCTAGATTTGTTCTAGAATATTATGGAATTATTTTTATTTAATGGATTTATTTTAATTGAAAAAAAAATCCTTGGAGGCTAAGTTTTACTCTCTATATAAAGAGAGTTCTCTAAGCCTTACAACACACATAAAATTCGACTATCAACTCTTAGAGAGAAGATAGAAAATTCGGCCAAGGGGTTGAGGAAAAATCTTGGAGGTTTTTCCGGGTAGCATATCGGAGGGGTTCGAGTCGAGGATTTCCTTCCACCGGGAGTTGCTTGGATCACACATACGGAAGATCGTGGTGCTCTTCACATCTTCTTCCAATCTTTCTTTTGCGGTTCTTCAACTTGGATTTTGAGATCCAAGAGGTATGATCTACAACCCCCTTGTAGATATAGATCTAGTTATTTTATTACGTGTATTTTATAGATCTAGATCCTTAAAATCGCTTCCGTTGCGGATGATATTACTAACAGAGGCATGGAAATGGTGGAAGGAAGTGAATCCCCATATTGATTTTTCCCTTATTGAAAATCAATGGATGAGAAATATGGTTAGAGAAATAAGGGAATATCATGAGCAGCAAGAGAAGGAAAGACAAGAAAGAGAAAGAAGGAACCAGATCAGCATACTTACACTTGACTTTTATTTTTGCTGAATCTAGATTGTAATAACTTTTTAACAAACTAATTATAATGAGAATTGACTGAATTTGTTCTGTTTTTGTTTTTACTCTTTTTGCTTTGCTGTAAGGAGGGTATTGGCATCATCACCAAAAAGGGGGAAATTGTTGGACTTATTTTGAGTTTTAGTGATGAGTGCCAGACTAGCTGTTATAGAGCAAAGGAAAAAAGATGTCTAGATCAAATGTACTGGGGTTATTAGAGTTTGATCTTGTATAGGTTTGATCAAACAAGCAATTTGTAAAGGTCGGTGACTTTCATCAATGCAGACTGCCTCAGATCGAAGAGGGTACATGAGTCGTAGACTAGTTTAGGAACCTGCTGAAGACTAAAGGCTGAGGGCTCAAACTCAGTTATTGAAGGCTAAGGGATCAAACTTAGTAGTTAAAGTCAAGGTTATGGAATCAGAATTTAGGGAAGTCTGTGATGACCTAAACTGGTTGCATATACCTTGTGTACAAGGTCTAAGTTCCACAAGTTAAATGCTGATTGGAACTTGGTTATGATTAAAATGGTGTAATCTAACTTAATAATGAAAAGTTAGATAAAAGAAGTCAGCTGCAGTGTTTTACAAACACAGCAACATTGGATCAGCTGACTAATATGTATTTCAGCAGACTTACATTCACAGGAACCTGCTGAACATATATTTCGATTTAATCAAAGGTTACATTGGAAGATTACAAGGAAAAGGACAGATAACAACTCTTGGTTTTGTCAACAAATCAATGGCCAAGATTAAAGGGACGTTGAAAATAAACAGAGGTTTATCCAATGGATACAAGTCAAAGGGTGAACGATCGAAATCGACAAAAGTAAGCGGCGACAAATGTCGAGAACTATGTCTGAGGACGAAAGCAAGTCAAGATGGGCCAAATCTGAAACGGCTATGTTTGAATTTCAAACATAAATCACAAGGAGTCGCACCTATAAATAGAAGACCCATAATCGTAAAGCAGATGATGATTTTTGAGAGAAAAACAACAAATAATCTTGAGCTTCAGATTCTTATCAAGAAGCCACCCTGCTGACCTACTAAAATTAAAGCTACTGATCCAGTAAACTTCTTCAAGTGTAATCTGTCATCAAGCTACATCAAGTTTACACACTTGAAGAATCCAAGCTGCTGATCATATCATCTCGATCAAGTCTTTGAAAAAGTGAATCACTTACTTGATTCAAACTTTTCATTATAAGAAACTCTTGAAGACATTTGAAGCATCCTAGAGTGTCAAGGACTGTTGTTTGTGGTGGAGCAGGTGAAGAGACAATCCTACCCTTCAAGGACCAGTGGAAGACTTTGGAGCAGCAATCCTACCTATTCCAAGTGTTCAGTTTGTGAAGCCATAGTTATTGGTGAAGGACAAACAACTTAGGAATTTTTGTAATCTGCTACCTCAAGGATCTCTAGTGAATTACCTCCAACATCACGAGAAGAGTGGGTGACAGATTACACCACACCGGAACCACTATAAAAAATCGCCTACTTACTTTTACGCACTTACATTACGCATTTAGTATATTTAGCACATCAATCAACTGAACTAGCAAGCTGAATCACACACATACACTACTGAGTATCTAATACTTGGTATTATATTTTAACAACAAGTGATAAGGCTTAATTTGAATATATTCCGCTGCAACAAATTCAGTAAAATCAACGATCGCCAGACTCTTGAGCAATCAATGAAATTTCTTTGAAGTAAACTGAGTTTGTTAACTCCAAAAGTTTTAAGTGTTAAGTTTATTCATCCCCCCTTCCCCTCTAAACTTAACCAAAGCCTTTTCAAGGGACCAACAATTAATATGGTGGTATTTATTTATTATGAATACATAAAATACAAGATATTAATTATACATAAATTATATTAATTAAAGAATATTCCGGAAGCCAATTAATTGGAATTTGGGGTGCCACATCTAAGGATATAAGATACACTTGGATTGTGCACTTTAATTAATGAGATTACCATAATATTAATATTGTATATTAATTGATTTTGGAAAAATAGATTTATGGTAATAAGATTAATATATTCAATATTAGATATTGGCAATATTTGGTTTTATTTAATATAAGATATTATAATTAGATAAATCAATCTAAGTGAATTTTCTTATTTTATTGGGAAATGGTTTTCTCTTTCATCTATCTTCAGGAAGATTCTCCTAATCAGTTAGGCATCATTGGGCGCCACTTTCTTCTATATAATAAATGGGTTGGATAGCTCTTTTGTATCATCACAATTCCAAGAACTAATAGTTCTTGAGTAAAATAGAGATCTTCCAATAGAGAGTTAGAGTGATAGAGAAAAAGGCCGGTCTAGCAGCCGGATTTTTCTGATAGCAATCCATGGAGGATTCCAGCGAGGAGTTCATGTGAATTATCGATAGAGGCCAGACGCGTGGACGGCTTGCACACAGCTAGTACTACTCTCCGTTGACGGTCAAGGCGAAGATCTTATAGATCAGCCAATGTATATTCCGTCAAACTACTTAATGTGTTTATTGTGTTGAACGAAGATGATCTTGAAAAGGAAATCAAAATTTTAAATTCCGCTGCGTTAAACTAGTGATTTCCTAATAGGACTTTGATGAGATTTTCTCACCAGTAGTCAGACATACTTCAATCATAGAGTAACTAGCAATGGTGGCACAACAGGACTTAGAACTTGAGCAGTTAGATTTGAAGACAACTTTTCTACACGGTGAGGTAGATAAGGAGATATACATGACTCAGCCAGAGGGATTTCAAGTTCCTGGCAAAGAAGGTTTTGTGTGCAAGTTGGAAAGGTCCTTGTATGGGTCAAGCGAGCTCTGGCGGTGGTATAAAAGGTTTGTGCAGTTTTATGATCCGGTGGGTTATAACAGAAGTCCATATGGTGATGTGTTTCTGCTGATCGATTGAGAGATGGATCACATATCTATCTTGTCCTTTATGTGGATGTATATTGATAGTTGCTGAAAAGAAGTCTGATGTTCAAAATCTGAAGAACCTTGTCAGTGCCGAGTTTGAATTGAAGGATTTGGGTGCATCCAAGAAGGTTTTGAGGATGGAGATCGGAGAGATAGAAGTCGAGGAAAAATCTATTTTTTATCTCATCAGGGCTATATACAGAAGATACTGGCCTGATTTGGCATGTCTGCAACAAAGCCAATAGATACTCCTACGGAATCAAATGTTCATCTGTCAGTTTATGCTTTACAATCAGCAGAGGAGAATGAGTACATGTAAAAAGTTCCTTATGCTAGTGCAGTTAGCCGTCATATGTATGCCATGGTTTGCACAAGGCCTGATGTGACTCAGGCAGTCAGTGTTGTCAGTAGGTTTATGGCATAACCTATAAAGGAACACTGGAAAGCTGTGAAAAGAATGTTCGGTACCTTAGGGGTACAAGCGATTTTGGTTTCATTTATTGAGGTGATACTCAAGAGTGCAGTCACGAGAGTGCTTTGTGATGCGATTATGCGAGTTATGTGGACAATAGAAAATCAATGATGGTTATGTTTTCACCTTTGGGTAATTCGGTTGTCGGTGGAAAGAAACTCTTGAGCCACATTGGCTTTATCAACTAATGAGATAGAATATATGGCTCTTACTGAAGCATCCAGGGAGGGTATCTGGTTAAAGGGACTAGTCAGATATTTAGGGCTACATCAGGATCAAGCAGAGATTTGATGTGATAGTTTGAGTGAAATTTGTCTGGCTAAGGATCAAGTACATAATGAAAGAACCAATCATATTGATGTAAGATATCATTTTCTGAGAAATGAGTGAAGGATGTAGCAGCTCAGATCTATACAAAAAACAAATCTTTGTGCAGCGGATGGATCACGATCTATAAACTACATATCATAAATAAATGATCTAAACTTCCTACAAGGGGGTTTAGATCTACTTACCAATAGTTGGATGAGTAGCCACAATCTTCCAACGTGTTCTCCAAACGGCGATTGGTGGACACCGATCCATGGAATTGAAACATCCTTGATATGCATTAAGAAAAACTACATGTTTTTCTTCAACCAGAAACCCAAGACAAGAAAAAAGTTTTTCTCTCTATTTTATATGTGTATGTCGAAAATTTCATCTCTATTGTGTCTTGGAAGAACTCTCTTTATATAGGAGAGTAAATCCTTGGCCTCCAAGTTTCTAATTAATTAAATAAATAAATAAATAAAAAGAAATCACAATAAAAGATAATTCCATTTATAAAAGATTGTGATTAATAATTAAATCAATTATCTTTTATTAATTAATTACTTACCAAGCAAATAACTAATCACACAAGAAAATCAATTCTTGCATTTTAGGAGAGGGAGGCGCCACACCTTAGGGTTTTAGGACCACATAAAATTTCTTTTTTATGTATTATATTATTTAGCCCAACTAAATAATATTTCGCATATCAATTCATTGGCCCAGCCAATTAATTATCACTGAGGCCTAATAACAAGAAAATACTCGTATTATAGGAGTCACGTTGGGGACCATGGACTTATAACCAGTAGCTCCAATAAATTAAGTAAAATATTCATCGAGCATAATATTCACACTTAAATTATTAATTCTGGGATTACGCCACCATAAACCCGAAACTGAACTCTACCAATTATAGATATATACTTACACTCAATCCTATGAGTAAATAAGAATCTATTGATATAATTATTACATACGGACTAACCCTCCATAGACTGTCCATTCTGATTGGGAAGTCTCCGTAAACCTGACTCAGAATATCTTATCCTTACTTACCATTAACCCCCTAGTGATCAATTAGTTCACATACCGGACTAGTAGCTAATTAGTCTAATATGAACTCCCGGGATCGATCAATTTCTTAAGGCTAACAAATAAGGGGACTGTCTCTCTACTTCCCGTAGGAAGGAATGGATTCTGTGTCTGTGAAACACAGAACTACTCACTCATCAGAGAATAGTGCCAATGAGAAGTGACTCAAATCACATATCAAAGTGATCTTTAACTAACACATCAAACACTACCCCGAGACAAGCAGTACCCTGTGATCACCTCAGGATTAAGGTCAATCCATATATGATCATCTATTGATTCAATAAGTTTTCTTGATTACGGAATTATATCAAGAAACCCAGATTAAATCGGTTCAGTCCTATATGAATGCCATCATTTATAAATGCCCTACTCAGGTACCCTCTACCGACAGTCCGGATAAGACTATGACACCCTGAGGTGTTCTGGGCGCATTATTGGTGTTTTAATCATGAGACCCTAAACTCTGATTAAGTTAACCATGGACTAACAGTTTAAGTATATCACAACTAACTCAATCCTCACGTTCATGCCATACACTGAGTTAAGCGGTTACATAATGATATACTTAGGGTTTGCGTGATGTATTACTTACAAGCACAAAGCAAGTAATAAGGTGAGATAAATTACGTTATCCATTATAAAAACAATTACACAAATTGTCTTTCGGGCACTACACCTAACAATGATGAGAAGAGGTTGTAATGAAGATGATTGGCACCAAGGATAATCTCGCCGATATGTTCACTAAACCGGTTCAATAGAGCATATTTCAGTTGTGTCTTGACTTGCTGAATATTCAAAGCTTAATAATCTGTTTCTGGAAACTCACCAAAGGCGAGTCAAGCGAGTATATTCGTGGAGTAATGTCTGGTATGGTACATCGGCATTGTGAATGCATCGGTACAAGTACATCCGTTATGCAATCTGGTTGATCGTGAAGGAGAGTTCAAGTCAAGGTGGACATTTGTCAGCAAAGTGACTTAAACTCTACATCTGTTGGAACTAATATGAAGATCAGCTGAGTGATTGTCAACTGAGAAGTGTGTTCAAGCTTGTAGAAGTCGTGAGAGCTTACAGGTCGCCAGATTTATTGAGTCTCTTGAGGTATATTAAACACAACTAAGTTCTATGTCTATGTAGTGATCAGCTGAGTTGGGTCAGCAGAGGGACCCACATCTGGGGCATTTATGGCAATCTGACAAAGATCCTTTGGCGGTTACAGTTTCAGGGATTTGTGCCTATAAATACCATATGTTATGATCATTGTAAAGTATGTAATTCGTCTGAAATTCAGTGTATAATAAAATACTCCCTCTGTTCAACTCTGATGCAGTTGCCAAAAACACACATATTAAGGAAGTAAATTAATGCATTGACTTTAAGAATGAAATGGCTAAAAAGCCCTTGAGTATAATGTAGCCTTGTTTTTTTATCTCTCATGTTGTAATAAATAAGGGTAAAACAAGAAAAATACAATAAATACTGCATTGGAAATGTAACTACATCGCATAAAATGGAACAAATAATTTTGGTAACTGCATCAGTTATTTTGGAACGGAGGGAGTATCTCTTTTCTATGCGTGGAGTAGTCGGCAATACCGGAAACCACGTTAAATCTCTATGTTCTTCTTGTTTCTGTTATTTTCTGTGATTTACTTTAGATTGCTTCGGTTTGTTTATCTCTCTTGTCATCTGGATTTCTCTTCTATTATAACAGGTCACATTAAAAAGTCTATTTACAACAAGGATGACTTTTTCTTTTTCTTTTTCTTTCAATTTGATAATTATTTTGTCCTTTTTTCTTTCAAATCCCCTAATTTGTATAAGTTGCTTAAACCATTAGATATATATATTACCTCCGTCCTAAAATATAAATCCGTTTGAACTTTTGCACACTTATTAAAAGAGTTAGATAAGTTTATTATGTGTCATTAATTTTGATTAAAAAGACTAAAATAACCTTTCATTGGTATTAATGTAAAGTAGTAAAAAATGGTTGAATATATAATAAATGAGGGATAGAATGAGAAAAATTATACTTTAGGACGGATGTAGTATAAGATAGGGCTTGTTATTACTTATAATTAAGTTACCTTTCAGCAGGCGCGCCACCCAAGGGAAAGGAGTACGTATGCTTGGGCTAAAATCAATGAAATTTTGGCTACCATGAAATTTTGACATAATATTATATATATCTTTGTATTTAAATAAACAAGGAATGTATTACCTTAATGTGTTGTGTTTCAGTATATTAAGCGAAGAGACTTGGTTTGAATCTTGCAATTTCTACAATAATTTTTGTTTTTTTAAACTAGTGATTAGGAAAGCCAAAATAAGTAGGCTTTTTTTTCTTTCCAAACCCATGATTATCACGCAGCTTTTTTTTGTTTTATTTTTATATATATATTTTGTTATTGTTTTTTTTTAGGCGAGGCGCTCAAATTTTTTTTTTTTTACGGCAGGCTAAATTTAGACGAGGGACGCCTCGCATCTTTCAAGTAATTTTTTTTTGGACAACTATAAAACGTACTTAAACCGAAAGAAATAGGGAAACCGACTCTCAATCTCCTAATTCCAGTTGGAAAGTTTGATATTTGTCTGAAAATATTATCCAAATAGAAGAATCCGAATTAAGTAAATCATTATTTAATATCGGTTACAACAGGCCTATATTAAAAAGCAACTCTTACATCAAAATCGTAATAAATATACTTACACCTCTCCTTCAAATTTCTTTCTATTTTTCTGTGCAATTGATTCTCTTCGTCTATGGAGTTTAACAGCCTAGATGGGGTACTTATTCGGTTTCAATTCGAAAGAATGTCAATCGACCGTTTCAGCGATCCTCGCGAAGGATGGGTTCCTTTGATCTTAAACGTGAATAATTCGACATCGGAACCTCGGCATGATGAAGATGAAGATGGCTTTGTGTATTTTTCTGAAGAAGATGAAGATGAAGACGATGACTACTCCTGGATACGAGGATGAAAGCGGTTGATCGTTTTTGGTGGTTGCCCTATTTGCGGTCGAATTGTTAGAGAGGGCAAACTATGAATCTGGTGAATTCGAGACGAAAACATGTAGGGTATGTTTGGAAGAATTTGAAGAAGGTGAAGAAGTGATCTTGATGCCGTGTGAGCATGTTTATCATGGAGATTGCATTGTTAAATGGCTAGAACAGAGTAATTTGTGCCCTTTGTGTCGGTTTGCTATGCCGGTTGATTAGTTGAATGATTATAGTAGGAGATTGCATTTTTTTCGTTTTCATAATTTTTGTGTTTTTCTGTGGTGGACCAGTACACTAATTCTGTAAATTAAATAGATAATCGGAACAATGCATTTCATCTTAGACACGGATTCTGTACACTCGGACGAAACTATAGTATTTGAAATTGTAAATCAGATAATTCGCTAAAAATATATGATACAAATATTTTTAATATCGACAAAGATATAGGAAATTACAATTAGACAAATTTTATGATACAATAGCTTTGCCAAATATAAGGCAATTTTTGAAGTTTGGTAGATATTTAATTCACACTATCTATATATGTTGTAAAGGCATTAAAAAAAAAACTCATTTGTTAGTGACATTTAAAGTATATTTACATCTTCTTCTTTATAAAATATTTTAAAAACAAGCTGTCGTTTCCTAACAATTAAAATTATTCAAACAACTATATGTTTTAATTTACAACAGAAAAATCATGACTTCACGACAATTTTCACGTTTTCATTTTCATCCTTCTAAGCTATTAATTATTTGATTCCCTTCTGAATTTATTTTTGAATCGCGAAACTTTTTTTTTTTGTTTGAAATGAATCTTTATTTATAAACAATGTGTACAAAAAGAGTTCAATAAAGCATTTACAACTATGCAAGAGATAGTAGAACTAAGTTACAGAAACAAATTAAGTCTACTGGTCAATCTAAGTTCATGAACTTTCCGAATCGCAGGATAGGAGCACCTCCACCGGGGTTTTGATTATCGCCGCATGGAGGACTTCATTCCGCCAATACCATATACTGAGAATGGGTTCTCTAAAAAGATATCTCCAAAACTCTAAGTTGTCTTTCTTGTACATATTTTTGCTCAGACAAGTGTCAAGCCATCGGGGAGTTTCGTGAATCGATGTGAACTCCTGCCAACAATGCGGGTGAACAACATTTCTCCACAATCTCTTTGCCCAACTGCAGTCACGTAGAGAATGGATGCTCGTTTCTCGATAGCATTGGCAAGTGGCACACGTGTCTGAATCAATGATGTGACGTTGGCAAATCGCGGAACTTTTCTCTTAGACAAAACAGTGACATCTGTTATTGTGCTATTGTGAAAATATATATATATATATATATATATATATATATATATATATTAATTTTTTCGAAGAAAAATTAATTTTTTTTTAAAAAAATGAAAATAAAAGTTCCAAACATGTCATATCCTGGTCTTCCCCTTATATCAATTACGTGTCAGAAAATAGTCCTGCCTCCTAAAAACCTACTAGCGGCAATTCCAGTGTGAGAAAATCCGTCATAGTAGGAAAGAGTACAGCACCCTATGTAAGCGGCGCGTTAAGCAGTTTCTTAGGCCACGAAACCGCGGCTGAACTGTTGGCAGTATACATATACTTTCTTGCGAATTCGCTCCACGCGTTTCAAGAACTGAGGGAAAAGCATAAATCATTGCGAATAAATTAAACAAAAAGAAAGGAGAGCCCTTGAGTCAAGAGGATTACAAGAAAATGCAATTCACTACGAAAGTAATAAACGAAACTCTGAGATGCAGGAATTAATGCATTTGGCTAGGTACGTGTTCTGAAAAGCTTTAAAAGACGTTAAATATATAGGGTTCGTTATTCTTTGGGGTTGGCAAGCTATTCCATTCTTTATGGGTACACATTTGAACCACCATGAAAATCTGTTAAAGTGTCCCACATTAGGTACTTGCGGTTGTTTCATCTATCATATTAAGATATTGACTTCCCTCAGCTCAGAACTTAGGTTTTAGAGATGAGGCCCCTTCTCTTATATTTGGGCTTGGGCCTATGTTTTCCACAAAATCCCTCTGAATTCAATCCATCTAGATGGGAGAATGAAGAAACCAGGAGAAAAGTAACGTTGTTTGGTGGTGGGATAAGGATTTGCCCCGGTGCGGAAACCGCTAAACTTTCCGTTGCACTGTTGCTCCACCATTTTGTCCTGAATTTTAACTAGAAAATAAGAGATGATGAATGCTCCATATCGTGTCCTTTCATGGTATTCGAAAGTGAATTACTCTTGATCGAAAGATGATGAATGCTCCATATCGTGTCCTTTCATGGTATTCGAAAGTGAATTACTCTTGATCGAACCTGCAGCCATGGAATGAAGGGAACTTTTATATCAAAACAAATTTGAAAAAATGTACTGTGCATAAGTTTTTCTATGAATTTGCAATTTTATATGAAACTGTATGAGATGTGGCAACTTCTATTACATGAAATCATTATAATTTGCAATAATAAAATGTTAAAGTCTTGTTAAGACACAGAAGAGTCGATATACAATGTAATGTGTGTATGGTCTTTTGAAACATGTAAAATGTTAATAATTATATTCTTCTTTCATCTGCTTAAAGTTTTTAGAAACCCCCTCGGATCCGGAAAATACATTATTATGTATGTTGTGTATATTTTTTGCCCTCTCTAAAAATTTACAGTACTCGCCCATAGTATCGTCTCCCTCACCCGGGATCCTGCGTCCGCCCCTGATAGTCAACACTTCTAATTGGAGTAAGGATAAGAGAAATCCTCAACAACCGTATCTTGGTGGTTTAGATTCTTAGGAGATAATATCTAAACAGATTATATCTGTTAAAGGTTGTTGCAACAAATTTTCAAAAGTTTATAATGTAAATTCCATGTTATCTTTTATCACTAGTAAGGGGTCTAACACAATAAATAGAAGTGGTGTGAGTCTCAAATCACTAAGCCAGAATAGAGGATTGAGAAGGGAGTAAAGCTGAACACTGTGAGTTCCTTTTTTTTTTTTTTTTTCAAGCCGATGTGTGTTTTCGTTAAACTTATTTTTTAATAAAATACTAGTACAGTAAAGCATTGTTTTTTATCATCCCAATATTGTGAGTCCCTATTTTACAAATATTTATTTTGATATATTCTCTCTGCAAGCATCTGCAAATTCTATCTTTATTAGTAATGTAAATTGTTTTGTTGATGTACACACACCAGGGCCTAGTCAGCTATCAGTTACGATTCAATGTAAATTGTTTTAGCCCATCAATTTTGGGTTTTGCATTCTTCACGGGCTGTGTCTTTCATTTCAATATGTTTTTAATATATGGGGCCGTTTTAATTAAAATTAAGGACCATGATAGATAGAAAAGTTTTGAGACAAGTGTTTTGTTCAGTAATCTTGATGGACACCGAGTATCTCGAACACAATTAACGAGAATAATAAATCAAGTCTTGACCTCGAATGATTATTTTGCACAACTCTATGAGACTAGGCGAGTTAGGGTTATTGCACCGTAGAACGGCTAGTCACCAGTCTCGGGGCCTCTTGACCTTGGCTCATCGGCAGTCCTAGAGTGATGGTACCAAAAGTTTCCCCAATGTTCCATGTGCATGGTCGGGAAAGCAAAGGCTGACGGCTAAGTCATGGTTCGGAGGGCAGTGGGGTTGGCTGAAGCCCTTTGGGAGGTTTACTGGGCGAAGGCTTGGAATCCTTTCCCTGACAATCGGCTGGAATTGTTAGGCAATAGCTTGCTTTCTTGTGAAGTGCGGTAGAGAAACATGCTGGAGTTGGATGGTAATGACTCATCGATTAAGCCAAGTCGGTGTCAAGCGAATTAATAGACTTAAATTCGATAAATTACTTGACATTTATATCCTTTGAAAATTATCATGTTTTTTTTTGCAGTGTGATTAACTACTATTATATACAGGGTAAGGAAAAGCCTTATGTTGCAACATTTTAACGGTTTTGTAAATATTATTTTTGTATATAAAGATTCACGGACACACACCAGAACTCACTGGGCTATCTTTAGCTCACACATTTGTGAAGAGGAGAGGGCGTCACCCACTCGAACGAACCTTACAGTCAAGAGGTTCGCCACTTTCCGGTCTAGCTTCACTAACTGTATTCACTTATCTCGCCGGATGCACTTATGTCGCCTTCACTCAAACACTTGAAAAGCAAGGGGAGCGATGGTAATGCTTCTGACCCAGGAAGAAAAAATGACTCGTAATAAGGCGATAAAAAATTATCGATTCCGCGCATCTATTTCGTCCATCCGTCTAACATTTTTTTAGGTATGGAGAAGGACACCAAAGTGGTGAGGTGAGCGGGGTAACCTTGGAGGCTGTTCTTGGAGAAGGAAGTGATGAGGAGTTTAATGTTGACATGACAACTTAGTTATCGCTCAAGTTTTGTTTTAGTTTGTTTTAAATAGTGGATTGTTCGATGTAATAAAGATTAAACGATGCTCTTCTCTTTTCTTTTGGTGATGTTTGAATAAAGTACTAGTTCCCTCAGTGTTCTTTTTGGAGTTTTAGTACTTAGGCGGTGGATCGCCGGCTTGTCCCTTATTAGAACCCAGTGGACCCTAGGGGTCGGGGATAGGCCTATTACATTCCCACCTAAGTTTATGAAGTGAATCTTTTACTACTCGTGTTGTCTATATTTGTAACTTAATTGAAATATTTAGTAATGAAAATCAGTCTTGTTGTTCACATTGTCTCGATTTTCAGTTTTTCCTGTTTCTAAAGAGTTAATCAATTGAGATTGGTTAGTTTGTAGATGGTCTCAACGTTGCGTTAAGTTTCTTGGAAATCACGCAATGAATTCACCAATTTTTTGTTTGTTTTGTGAAATAGCAAGTTCGAGTGGTAATCAGAGAATTTCTTCATATACTAGGAATGCGGTTGAAATTTCGAGGATCAAAGGACCAGATAACAGTGCAACTAACCCATACTACCCTCGTCCAATCGAAAATCCCACTTTTATTCGAGTAACTTCTCATCTTGAAGGAAATGACTATCATTCTTGGTCTAGACCCATGTCTATGATGTTATAGTCCTAGTACAAATTAGGATTTGTCGATGGAGCCATTGAAAGGCGAAATTATGTTGATCCGTTAGAGTAGACTATGGAGTCAATGTAATATTTTTGTCATGACTTGGATCTTGAAATATGTTATACCAGCTATAGCACAAAGTGTCGTGTGGATCAAACTGTCCGGGAGATTTGATTGGATCGCCAAGATAGGTACTCTACTATGGATTATTTTAGAATATTAATTATTTTGTCTAATATGGAGAAAAAAATAGGCGTATGTTTTTTTTCTTTCTATTTGTGTGTGTAGAATAGATGTCCTATAAATTTTTGAAAATATGTGATTCTCAACTATAAAACATATTTTATAAAAGAAAATTCGTAAAAACATTTTATAGTTTTATTCTTTATAAATATTTTGAAATATGTCCTATTGGCTAATTTTCTAATACATTTTGTCCATTATCCCAAAAAGTTGAGAGGATGTCATTTTTTTTCTCAATTTGATAATTATTTTGTCCTTTGTTTCCTTGGGGTAACGTGGGATAAAGACAAAAACATTTCGTCAAGTAGGGAGGATGGCAGTTTTTTAAAACTTTTGCATAAAGGACAAAATTTTTATTTATTTTTTTAGGCGCCATTTTTCCTGAAAAAAAAATAAAAAAACCCAACACACTTTCTCTCTCATCCATCTTTTTTAACCACTAATATCTTTCAATCTACAACTCCAAATTTGAAAATTCTTTCACCAAATTTTTTTCATGTTCTTTCTTTTGAGACCACATTCAAAATATTCCAAGGTGGTTTAAAAAAATCTGCTGTCAAAATTCACTATTGTTCGAAATTCACTGTCGATATTCACCGATTTTCGGAATTCACTAGAGAGATTCACTTAGTGAATTTCGACAGTAAATCTCACGAAAAACGATGTAATTATATCGAACCAAGTCTCAAAATGAAGAGCATCAAAAAATAAAAATTTAGTGAAATTTTTATCGTGTTTAGATATCTAGATCAAAAGATATGATCGTTTGAAAATCAGAGAGAAAAGAGAAAAAATAAATAATAAAAAAAAAGTCACAGTCCCAGGTGAAGATCTTCATCAGCGCGAATTTTTCTTTTATTTTTTATTTTTATTTTATTTTGTCCTTTAGGCTATAAAAATTATAAAAATTGTCATTCTCCCAATAAAAAATATGTGGATATCCTGTTACTGAAAAATAATCCAAAAGCTGTCCTTATCCCTAATTCTCTTATTTATATAAGTTGCTTAAAGCCTTAAACCATTAGATATAAAATAGGCCTTGTTATTTATAAATTAAGTTAGCTTTCAGTAAATGCCAAAAAAAAAAGTTAGCTTTCAGTATATATATATATATATATATATATATATATATATATATTAGGTTTTTGTCCAAAACGACAAACTAATATATTTATTAGGCTACAAGTACATGGATGATAAACTTAATTAACATTACCAAAATACCCTTTTTCTAATTAAACCTAATTAGAAAACATAAACTGCATCTCTCATCAATTGTACATCTATTTTGCATCTGTAAATCCTTCATGCCGGCAAACACTATTATTGTCGGAACTGTCATCCTCCTTCTTGCCGGCAACACTATTTTGCCTCCTTCTTGCATCTGTACCTCCTTGCCGGCAGCCATTGATGAGAGATGGACAGAGGACGAAGAAAGAGAGGGGTGACGGCGCACCAGATGCAAAAATCCGATCAAATCCGATCGCTGCAAAAATCCAATCAAATCTAGCACACCGTCATTCAACTGCAAAAATCCGATCAACGGAGGTCGCCTGCTCATCGCTCCGCCATGCATCGCCCAACCGAGTCAATTTCCGGCCAAGAAGGCGATACTTTGGCCCTTGCTACATGTATATTTGTTACTACCTCTTATGTGGTGAGAAAATCCGGCGGGGTGACAACTGTGCCTCCGTTAGTTGCAGATGATTCCGGCGGAGAAGGGGTGACGGCGCACCATATTTTTTTTTTTTCTGAAAATGTTTAGGGTTTAGGATTGTTTCTATTAATTTTATAATGTTACTACATTTTTAGATGTACTTTATCTGTTTTATGGCTGTTACTATTTATGTTTTTGACTGTTACGACTTGTTTATGAGATGTTACTACTTTTTTATTGCCCGTTACTATATTTTACGAGCTGTTACTACTCATTTTTAGGTTGTTAATACTTGTTTTAAGGCTATTACTATTTGTTTATTGACTGTTACTACTTTTCCATTGGTGTTACGACATTTTATGGATCACATTACTTGTTTCTTGCTTTATTCTTATTTGTTTTCGTGGATGTTACTACATTTTATCTAGTGTTACTACGTGTTTAATGTGTAAAATGGTATTTTTGTCCATTTATTATGAATTCATCCTTTCTAATCACAAAACATGTAGTAACGTCCTTCTGAATCCATTTATCAATTTTTTTGTCTTTTGTAATTTCTTTCCCTATATATATATATATATATATATATATATATATATATATATATATTGACAAGTATATAACTTACTTAAAGTGAAAGAAATACGACAGCCGATTTTTCCAGTCTCCTAATTCCAGTTGGAAAGTTTGATCTTTATCAGAAATTATTATCAAAATACAAGAATCCGAGTTAATTAAATCATTGTTTAAAGTCGGTCACAACAGGCCTATATTAAAAATTCAACTCACCAATATCGTATTAAATATACTTACATCTCTCCTCCCAATTTCCTTTTAATTTTCTGTGCTATATTGATTCTCTCTTCGTCATTAGCTCAATGGAATTTAACAGCCCAGATGGGTTACTCATTCAGTTTCAATTCGAAAGAATGTCAATCGACCGTTTCAGCGATCCTCGCGAAGGATGGGAACCTTGGCATGATGATGATGATGGTGATGAAGAACAACAACAAGAATATGTTTCAGATGAAGATGTTGACTACTACTGGATAGAGGATGAAACGGTTCGTATTCCGGCTGGTGCTTCCCGTTTCGCGGTCGAATTGTTAGAGAGGGCAAACTATGAATCTAGTGAATTCGAGATGAAAACATGTAGGGTTTGCTTGGAAGAATTTGAAGATGGTGAAGAAGTGATCTTGATGCCGTGTGAGCATATTTATCATGGAGGTTGCATTGTTAAATGGCTAGAACAGAGTAATTTGTGTCCTTTGTGTCGGTTTGCTATGCCGGTTGATTAGTTGAATGATAATGCTAGTAGGAGAATGTGATTTTTGCTTCATTAGTTTCTTGTTTTGTGCTGGATCAATACACTAAATATTCTTGTGTTAGCAATTTAGGGATATTCACGGTTAGGGTTGGTATGATTTCAAGAATTTCAAAACCAAGCCAATTATTTTGATATAAATTTTTTTTTTTTTTTTTGTATGTGCGAAAAATTGGATCTTGTCAGGATTATGATATTTTGATACAAATGTATTACTGCAAATACATTTGACGATATATATATTTTTTTTTCTCATTTTCTTGAATTGATGAATTACGTAATATTTAATTATCAAATTTGGACAAATACTCTTGATGTTCTTCTTATTATTGTTATTATTAATGTTATAAGGTTATGAACATTATTACATTCTTCCTGAATGAAACAAAAAATTGAAAGGGAAATTCGTTTTGGTTCCGGTTGATTCTACGTTTGATTCAGCGGCAATTCTGTGAGCTAAATCCTTCATTTCAGCCTTATAGAAGAGGCATTTTTTTTAATGCATGGCAGATCTCTTTCTAACAGAGAAAACAAATGAAGCCATTACAGGCTTTAGAATAATGTGGATAGTTTCGTTGTCGGAGACGTAATCGATTGTCCACTTAGAGGATGATGAAGAACTGGTCCCGTTGTTTCTGAGATCACACCGAATAGACCGAGGAATGTGTTTCATGGAGTTGGAAATTTTTTTTTTTTTTTTTTTTTTTTTTTAATTTTTTTTTTTTTTTTTGGGAAGTGGTGTTTGTAGATCTACGAGAAAGTGGAGGTATAGTTGCCCAAGGCAAAAGCTTTGGAAATGCTGAAAGTGTCAAAGCCACTAGTGATATCAATTCCCCTATCTCTATCTCTGGTGAGATTCTTGAGGTCAACTCCAAGCTTACTGAATCACATGGCTTGGTAACACCCTCTATTCCTCTATTCTTAATCATTATTATTGTTCATTTTGATCAAAAATATATCATGCTAATTAATTCCCAAATTTTCATCCTATACTTAACATTTTCAAAATACACAAGTTTTTTGGGTGTTAATGCGATTACATTATTATCCAAATAATTTTTAGTTTACGGATTGTTTCCGTTTTAATCCATAAAGGAATATAGGTTGTCGGTGTTGTTGTAAAGCTTGCCGAGTCCATGATTTGTAAAGCTTGCCGAGTCCATGATTTTTGGCTAATTGTATACTATTACTGGTAATGATAATGGTAATGGTGCCATTGTGTTTGTTAATAAAACGTGTTAACGTGATACTGTTAGGGTGATACTGATACTGTGATACTGTGTACGCTGCGATTAAATTCAGCTTTCAAAAACTACGTCGAAAGGGTATCGTATGAGATCTCAAAATGAAGAGAAAAAAAATATAAACTTTGGTGAAAGAATTTTGATTATCGATGTTCTAAATCAAAAGTTACGGTCGTTTATAAGAAAAACGCTCTGATTAATGCAAATATTTTTTCGTCTTTCAAAATTTACGTCAGAAGAGTATCGTATGAGATCTCAAAATGAAGAGGAAAAAAAGATGAATTTTGGTGAAATTTTTTTATGATCGGAGTTCTAAATCAAAAGTTACGATTGTTTTGAAAAAAAGAAGAAGAAGAAGAATGAAAGAAGCAGGGTGTGGGACGCGCAAATGTAAAAAAACAATGAAAGCGCGTGATACTATATTTGTATAGTAAGGGTATTTTTGTCCACCTGAAAATGTTTTGTCGTTTTTGCAACTAAAAAAGGGGTGTGTCCTGTTTATTTATTTTGGGTCAAATTTTGGACTTTTCCCTCTTTCCCTCTTAAAAAAGTAGTTTTCATTGAATCAAGCTAGGGGCGGTGGCGGAGCCTAATGCTGTTAATGAGCCGAGCCGAGTCGAGTAACTGATGTTCAAGCTCGAGCTCGTTTGTACTCGAGTGTTCTCGAGCTCGCTCGTTAACAAAAACGAGCCTAAAAGCCTGTTTGAGCTTGGCTCGATATGGAAAATATCCGAGCTCGGGCTCGAGCTCGCGAACAGGCTCAAACTCGAGCTCAACTCATTCAATAGTATTTTTATTTAGGGGAATGATTTTTTTTAGGCTCGAACCGGAGAACTGATATTTGTTAAATTCTTAATGTGTGTGTATATATATATATATATATATTATTTATATTACCTATGTTTTTTTTTTAAAGCAACTTTATTTTATTGAGAAACCAAATAAAGAGCTACAAAGTTCGATCAATATATATCGGCCCGCCTGAGTTTACGTGATAGAGTGCATAGCATCGCCTCCTTAAACCCTATGTGTGGCAAACCCAGAGTAGGAAATTCCATCACATAAGGAAGAGTACTCGCTCTATGCACTCCCAATAAAATCCCTGCCCCATAAATGATTACATCAGTGAAAATCAAAGTGGAATAGATGCTGTAACTCTGTCTTCTGCCCTGTGTATACGATCTAAGGAAAGTAAACCGAAGATCTCTTTGCTCCCTCGTCTGAGCTTGCTTGAGCAACAGAGAATTGTGGTCCTTCCTGATGAATTTTCGACATGTCCGGTCCGTAAAGTGATCAGCCACACCCATGTCAGAAGTTGTACCAATTATATAAAGGGGTATATCAATTACTAGAAAAAATTTTGAGCATATCGTTTGACAGCAAAAGCAACAAAAACACCTGGATTGCACCCCTAGCAATGCGGTAGGGGTGCGTCCAAAGGTAGGCACGATCTTGTAGGCCATGTCCGTGATGAAACATCAGGCAGGCTGCGTGGCTATATTCGGTAGGGAGCTTCATCGGTCTGCACAAAGCGTGATATGCAGTATATGGATACGACATGGTAAAAATGAAAAAGTATGTGAAATGAACAATACGACCTGGTTTGCACCCTTCACAAGTGAAGAGTGCTTCCCGGAGTATCAGCGATGTAATGGATATGAGCTGGGCCGTGTAAATCATCATGTAGAAGATTCAGAATGTGCAGTGGGACATCCCTCTTGTGAGTGAAAATCTGATCATCCCCTTCCAACGATGCAAGGGCATCAGCGACCCTGTTGCACTCCCTATAAACGTGAGAAATAGTGTAATGCAGTGTTCTCAGGATAGCACAAATCTGAGTGATGGAGAGACACAGGGGCCAACCCCCATCCTTTCTCCTGACACCATACGATACACATAAAGAGAATCCGATTCGATGTCCATAGCCTATGCATAGGTGCGCATGCGAAGACCAAACAACAGAGCTTTAATCTCAGCATCCACCACCGTCCCCTGCCCAAAACATGAATGAAAAGCCATAATAAACCTGCCATCAAAGTCTCTGAGGATGCCTCCACCATACGCAATCCCATTCCTGACACTCCCATCCATATTCAATTTAACATTGCCAGAATGTGGCGGCACCCATCTCAGGTAAGCCACTTTCCGTTTTGGGGTCGGTTTGATCTTGAAGGGATGGAAGAAATGAGTGCCTCTATCAGATCCCAAGAATTTGGCTTCCAGCTCCTTTCGAAAAGCGAGTTGCCTAATGGCCCGCTCAATTTGAATGATGGTGCATTGTATAGAAGGATGGATTTCGTCATGCCTGCATCTATTCCTTTCAGCCTAGATGCCCCAACAAACATTGACCGGTACAATAAGGCGAAGGCGGGAGATACTAGTGGTTGAATTCTTCCAGAAGTGTAGCATAGGCACTATCCCTAAAGTAGGGGTAAACCGTAACCCGAAGTGATTCATAAAGTAATTCCATACAGAACTGGCAAAGTGACAATCAATAAACATATGACGCAGGTCCTCCCCGTGCTGACACGCAAAGCATTTAGACACCAGAGTTATACCCCGTCGCTGAATGTTCGGATCAGTGGGTAGAATGTTATGAAGTAGCCTCCAACAAAAGAATGAAATGTTGAGAGGAAGGAGGATGTTCCATATTATCTTAAATAAGGCGTTGGAGAGGTGAGTATTGCGAACCATGTTCCACGTGGACCGAGTGGTATACCTCCCATCAGGTCTAAGGGTCCAAATAAGCTCATTTTCCTTATCACATATGAAAGGAATGAGAGTGATCTCTTCCATGATGTGCTGGGTAAATAAGAATGCAGAAGCTGGGTATTCCACTGATCATGCACCCAAAAATCCTTAACCTTCCAAGACAAGCCGTCCGGAGGGTTTCCCAAATGTGTCTCCGTCCACTTGTCTCTCCAGAAGTCAACGTTTCCCGCATTTACCCTCCAAGATATAAATTGTTCAGCTTTGTCTCTCATCTTCCACACTCTGCGTAACATCGGCGTAGTGACCTTGGGCTCAGGGACATCCAGCGGAGACTTATCAACTATGTAGGTATTGAAGATGGCCTTAGCCCATATACCCTGTTTCTGCCGTAAACGAACCCACAGCTTGATCGCAAATGTGCCAATAACATCGAAGAGATTGCGAACACCCAACCCACCTTCCTCAGTCGGTGTACACAATTTATCCCCCGATCTCCAGTGGATGTGATTCCCATCCGGCCCACTATCCCACAAGAATTTATTAAAAATACGGTGGAGACGATGAATAACTTCTTTGGGGGGCACCAGCACTTGAAGGATATAAATCGGAATGGACGTTAAGACATGTCTGAGAAGGATGAGTTTCCCGCCAAAAGAAAGAAGCATGTTTCCCTAGTGATGAAGCTTCCGTTGAACCTTCTCAATAATGTCCTGGTAGTAGAGGATGCGATTCCGCCCCCAAAAAAGGGGAGCTCCCAAGTAACGAAAGGCATGTTCTCCCGCAGAAAGCCCAAAATATTGCTCACCCTGCCAGACTTAGTAGACGGCAAATTATGGCCAATGAACGTACTTTTATTCGAGTTAATACGCTGCCCAGAAACTAATTCATAATGGTGGAAAAGCTCTTTGAGGGCCCGCAACCCCTTCTTATGACAACGGGTAAATAAGATCATGTCATCCGCAAAGGCAAGATAATGGATACCCTTTACTTTCGACTGAAACTGCATGCCAGGATTCTGAGACATAAAATCATTAATCAGCCTTCCGAAATACTCAGCCGCTAAAACAAAGAGTGCAGGAGAGAGAGGGTCTCCCTGCTTAACTCCGCGAGTCGCGTGAAAGTGTGTAGAAGTCAAGCCATTGAACAGGACACAAAACCAGTTGTCAGCAAGAGTTCTGAAGATAAGATCAACGAAAGGCTCTTGGAAGCCAAACATCCTCAACACTTTCATAATAAAACCCCAATTCATCCGATCATAAGCTTTTTCCATATCTAATTTAAGCATAATATTAGGGTGGCGAAGTTTTTTATTAACATTTTTGCATAACTCCTGGGCAAGAAGGATATTGTCAGTGATGCATCTACCAGGGACAAAGCCAGTCTGTTGATCTGCCACCAGCATGGGAAGAAAGGGATTCAATCGCTGCGTGATAATCTTGGTGATAATTTTGGAGAAAACCGTGCAAAGACTAATAGGCTGGAACTCCTTCCATTTATCCGCCCATTTCTTCTTGGGCAACAAAATAATCGTGGAGGTGGAGAAATAGTGAGGAAGATGACCGCCTGAGAAGAAATCGACAACCGCATTAACCATATCCTGCTTAATAGTCAGCCATCAAACTTTAAAGAAGTGCGACGTGTAACCATCAGGCCCAGCCGCACTATCAGAGCTCATAGATTACACCGTATCATGAATCTCTTCCATGGAAGGGTTATCCATGAGGACCGCATTTTGCGCATGAGATATCTGAGGGAGGGAAAAGTTAACAAGAGGAGTGTCCATCCCTTCCCTATCCGCTGAGAAAAGTTTCTCATAAAAAGTAGCAGACGAAGCACGAATATCTTCCTGATTGTCAATCAAGCCGCCGTCTTCCGCCTTAATCCAGTGAATGTAGTTTTGATTCCGTGTCTGTTTACAAATAGCATGGAAAAATTTACTGTTGGCATCCCAGCTTCAATCCACTTCACATACGCTCTCTGCTTGAGGAACCGAGTCTCAACATTATTGCACCTCTCATACTCAAAGATGGCATGATCAAGATCTGCCTTAACCGATGACGACCCATCTTGTTCATGACGAATGGTCTTCTCATTAACCGCTAACAATGCTTTCTTAGTATTATAAAAAAATATTGCCAAACACCACCCGGTTCCAAACAGTCAGTTTATGAGCCAGCTTCTTGAGCTTCCCAGCCAGAAGCCACATACCCTGGCCTTCTTCAGGTTCCTCCCAAACCGACTTCACAGTGTCAAGGAACGTAGCATCTTCAGTCTAGACATTAACGAAGCGAAAAGAGGACTTACCCGGACTCTTCGAACCACACATAGTCAGGAGAGGGCAATGATCTAAATGGACCCTGGGCATATGAGAAACCTTCGTGACATCAAATTGTTCCAGCCACCTATCATTAAAGAAAACCCTATCCAGTCGTTTCCATATCTTGCGATTGTACCATGTAAATTGAGATCCCTCAAAGGATGCTTCAGTGAGACTAGCCCTCTGAACACAGTTATTGAAGTCTTGCATGTCGTTGACCCTAGGAGGGCCGCCTCCTTTCCTCTCTTCAGCCTGATGGATAATGTTGAAATCACCCCCCAGTATCCAAGGACCAGTGTTATGCTGGGCCCGATCCTGTATCGCGTGCCATAACGACTCTCTAGGAAGTCTACTGTGTTTAGCATATATCCCCATAGAAATTATCTCCATTCTGATCCGTAATGTCAGCCGTGAACATCTGATCATAATCCATAGCCAGAGAACAATCGACCCCCGACCATAAGAACCAAATTTTCCCTCGCAAAACAGATTGACAGTAATCAAACCCCAGTTTAAGATGGATACTATTAGTGAACTTTGCAGAACATAGAGGTTCAATAAGAACAAGTATTTTAACATTATTTTGTGTACAAATATTCTTAATGCAATTTTGAGTATTAACATTGCCAACACCACGCACATTCCAGAACAAAATATTTATCGGGCTAAACATCGGAAGAGCGTAAGTGATAAGTTTGAGAAGGTACCGTATCTTGTGTTACGAGCGTGAGCTTTTCTTTTTTCCTCCCTTTTTTCTGTGTAGCGCAAGTGGAAGTACCCGGGGGATTGGATGATCCATCTGCCTTGTCGTTGGTCTCTACCTGGGCCATGGAAGACTTCAGAGTCGGATTTTCCTGACCAATGGTCCCCTCGGCCAAAACATTATCAAGCATCAACATAAGTTCATCTGCTACCAAGTCGCTACCCTCGGCGAGCGAGTCTTCTCATTTATCACCTTTGTCAACCAGAAGATCATGTTTATGTGATTCCTCTACCATACCTTCCTGCCTATCACTGCTAGGATGTATAGGCACTATGTCGGTAGTATGGATTCCAAGCCGAGATCAACAGGTATAGCAGGGGTCTGAGGATGGATTCCAAGCCTTTGCGTGTTACTATTGCACGAAGGGTTGTCCTCCGCTCTAGCCAAGTCCATAACAATACCAGAATTAAGTAATCGTTGATCTAGTGAGGTATGAAAATCCATCAAATCTGGCAGCGCGAAGGGACGCTCGGTATCATAACCAGCTGATCGCGGCCTATTTTCCACCTTCCTGATTCTGTCTTTCATCAAAAGCGAATGATGTGCAGTCTCAAAAATATCATCATCATTAAGCGCCTGTAGAGCATGGAAAGAGTTTTGATTATCTGTGGCGGGTGTGGGTCTAGGGCTCGAAGCCTGAGTTGGAGTAGTATGAGTTGCAGTATGAACAGTAGCATTTGTCAAATCCCTCCCAGTATTCATAGTTGGCTCGGTAACGTGTAAAGTACTACTCTTCTTAACCAGATAAACTTGTTGGGGCTGCCTGTGAGTGGGGCCACTACCCCTTTTTCCCATTGGAAGTCGACGCTCCACCACTCGGGTTGGCTGTTTTGCGAGTATTTTCTGGTGGTGGGTTCTTACGTAAACATTTTTTCCTCTGAGTGACCAATCCTATGACAGAAGGTGCAATATTCAGGCCAGTACTCAACATGGATTTCTTGCCAATGTCCCTTATGAACATCTTCACCTAGCCAGATTCTAGTACAACGGGGCTTTTGAATATCGACTTCAACAAGTGCCCTAGCCACAGACGGTCGTCTCATATCGGAAGTAGCTGCATCCGTCTGTAAAGGTCTTCCAATAAGAGCCCCAATTTTACTCACATACTTAGGGTTGAAATACGGTAACGGCAGTCCAAGGAATTCAAACCAAATAGGAACCATAGAACAATCAGCATTGCAATGAAAATCAACCATCCACTTGGAGAAGACAAATCTATTAGGGCCCATATTCCACACTCGTCTCGTAAAGAGACGATTATAGTCCTCTTGACAACCAGGGTGAACAAGAACGTGTTTCGCATCAAGTAAACCAATTTTACAAGTAGATTTTAAGTCAAGCCGAACGAAAAATTTACGGATGTCATCTATTCTCGGCCAATAATCAGGGAATCTAGCAACCAAAGCATTTTCGAAAGGTCGGGCAAGAATTTCAAGTTCAGCTCTCGAAACGAAAAAGGTTGGTTCTCCCTTACAAGTACCATAAACACCAAAGTCAGGAATGTCTACCTTATTGCCGCCAGTAACAGCTGCGTACGTTTTGGGTGGCTGCATGGTAGTGTCATGCTGGGGGTCGGTCACAGGGAGGACCCCCGGTGGGTCCGCCATGCTTGAAAAAAATTGTATGCGTCAACTTGAGGAACACGAGAGCCGATGAACACGAGAGCAGCCAGTCGGTGAAGACGTTGATCAGGACGCAGCTGGAGAAATAGAAGCAGCCTGAGAATGCTGAGCAAACCCTAACGCGATGCACAAGTGATCCACGCACCGAAACGTTACAATCCAGCCACTGAACCCTAGCGCAGAAACCTATCTCGACCTAGAACTCCAAGATGCCAGACCAGAACTTCAGGATCACCGTGAAAGGAGCCTGAAGACAGCAGGACAGCAGGCGTAGAAAAGCAGAACAAAAAAGGCCGAAGATCAAGCAATTGCCGCCCGCATACCTTATATTACCTATGCTCGCGAACATTAACGAGCGTTCACGAGCAGAGCTCGTGTTCGCTCGTTTAGTAAATGAGTAAGAGAAACTGATCGAGCTCGGCTCGATACCATATATAAACAAGCTTGAACGAGCTTAAACGAGCCGAGTTCGAGTCTTGTTCGCGAACACTCGGTTCGTTTAACAGCTCTAGCGGAGCCACACTATAGCAAATGGGATCCACGGACCCTACTAAAATAACAAAAATGTTAAAAATCTATAAAAAAAAATTATGGACCCGTTGATTTTTTTTACTCTTTAAAAACTTTTTTGGACCCCGGTGAATATGTTTTCTGGATCCGCCATTGTCTAGGGCCGTTTTATAAATGGAAATTTAAACCAGACTGTCTCTGGTGAAAATTTCTGAACAAAAACCTGTCTCTTGATATTCGTCTCTTTGAATTCTTCTCCTTTCTGAGAAAGACATCATCAGGACCTTCATCTTAAGCTGCCACATCCTAAAGTTGACCTTCCGCTCGATTTCAAAAATAATACTTACTTACCGTCATGATGGTTACTCTTCAAAATCTCAGAAAACCTCCGCTCTGATACCAGTTTGTTAGGGATAAACGAACCCGAGCGATGTTCCTTAACGACGATAACACAAAGTAAACTAACAGAAAAAAAAGACAAAACACCAAACATCGTCTGGGGAAAGGAAGAGGTCAATCATGCTCTCCGATACGGCTGAAACAACCGTATGCCGGTGTCGGCAACAATTGAAGCGGTGACGGATGGAACGACTGGAGACTCGTCGGATCCTTGGGAGCTTATCGTGCCGGCGATTCAAGTTCTGATACCAACAAAGAATTTAGGAAAAAGTGAAGAGCAGATAATTTATGCTGATGAGAGAATAATTCATTCTTGCTTGATTCATTCAATCGTTACACAGTGCTACCATATTTATCTACTTTCATCCAACATTGGATCCATAAGTAATTTATAACAAACTAACGGCCTTGACTTGATTTTCTTGGTTTTCTTTGTTGGGGTTTTCTTGGTTTTGTTGTAAGACTTGACAATCTTGTTTAGCACCCGGGTAGTTTCTTTATAATAATAATAATATATAATTTGCCGTTCAAACAAAACGGCCTTGACACATAACACCATTAAGATAATGACAAGTGCATGTACACAATTAGTCTACGACAAGTGTCCAATATTCTTTTCACACATAACATACGTTTTTCATTTTTTATTTAATTTTTATAGTGCGTTTTTTAAAAATTATTTTCTTCATAACCTATTGTAATTTTTACAACAAATGTTTTCTTGTCGTGAATCAGGAGTTAAAAAATGGTATTTTTTTTTTCAATTTATTTTATTTACCTATTGTTAAAATCATATAACATTTATAATAAAAAATACAGGAAATACTAGAGTCCAGTCAGTTCAAAAGAACTGGACGGTCCTGTTTACCGTTAGATCAATATTAAAATAATAACAACCGTTAGATTGATTTGACGCACTATTACTTATTGTGTACCATAAAAAATAATTTAACCTGTCAAACAGTTAACCGGCCACTCATCAAATAATATAAATAAAAAACAACAGTAACCGGTCACCTTCCCTGCAAATAATTTATCCAAGTCATCAAATCATAGGTCTTATGTTCAGGGTTTTTGTCAATGATTCAAATTGCTGCTCTGGTTTTGAGAATTCTGGGTAAGCAACATTGTTGATGCAAAACAGTAAACCCACAAAAACCCAGAATAATTCTATATTCTTTCGACATTCTCCAATAAAATTCAGATGGATTCTTCACACTACAAAAAAAGATCTTTTCGTGACAAAAAAATCGTCACCAAAAATGCGATTTTTTGTCACTAGTGCCCTTTTGCGACAAAATTATTTATTGCGACGATTGTCGCATATGCGCCCACGCTAAAGGGTCCAGTAGAGACTAGTGAAATATTCGTCGCAAAAAGATTTCTATTGTGACAAAAGCCTAGTTTTGGTCGCTGAATCTTTCCAGATATTTAGTGATTGTAGTCACTAAAGCTTTCCAGATCCTTAGTGACTGTTGCCACTATTAAGCACTAAATGAGACAATGCTTTTGTCACAAAAGACTCCAGAATTCATCACTCTCTTACCGAAGGGTAGAAACACATTTTTTCTTCAATGACAAACAGTTTGTCACAAGAAGTCATCTTTAGTGACTGTTGTCACTAAAGCTCTCCAGATCTTTAGTGACTGTTGTCACTGTTAAGCACTAAATGTGACAATGTTTTTGTCACAAAAGACTCCAGAATTTACTAATAATAATAATAATAATTAATAATAATAATAATAATAATAATATTTATTAGTGTTATTTGTTAATAAGGACGTGTTTTGGGACTTAATTAGGCACTTAGGACATCCAAAAAAGATCATTAGTTATAAGGACGGATTTATTTTATTTTTCCTAAATTACCTTCTTCTCCCAGTTTTGCCTTCTCCGTTCACTCAAAAAGCCATATTTTGCAAAATCTATTATCCTCTTCAATGTCGGATCTGCGCATGGACCACATGGAAATTGTGCATTGAAACATGAAGACATGACTCGTATTTCTTCACAATCTCTTGGAATGTTCTTCAAAGACTAGCGGTGGCTACGGTGGTGGTAACTCGGCGGTTGTGGACTACCGAGGTTCCGCTTGGATCCCGCTTATTTTTTGAGAACGAAGCAACGGGGAGAGTCGAGAAGGCATTTTAAATCGACCTTACGTAGGGATTGTGATGCGATCCACCTCTTGATTTCATTTTGGTTTTTTCATTTATTATTTTGCATAAAATTGTTGGCAAATACTCACGATCTCATTTGCGTTTCAATAGCGTGATCAGGGATTGAAATGGGCTTTTGTTCCTCGTGTCAATTTGCGACATTCGGATTCTTCAGGAGAATTTAAGGTTCTTAATTTTGTCGTAATCTGAATTGGGTTTCTTTCCATCATAAATTATTTTAGGGATTTGAATGAGCTAAGAATCTTTTTGTTAATTTACCAAATTTATTACTTTTAAGCTGAAAATATCAGATTTTTATCAATATTGCAGCTATTTCCTATCTTTCATTATCTATTTTAAGGGATTTGCATAGTTTGACTTGTTAGGTGTTGATCATTTGGTGGTGGGTGAATGCAGAGATGGCTGGAACTTCATCATCATCGTCTGTGCTTCCAGTGGAGCAGGTGGTGGATACCATCATAAATTGATGGAGCAAGTTGAGTGGATACCATTATCAATTGGAAAGCTATTTGACTTGATGTCACTGCATATTAATGAAGTGACATTGATGTCACTGCATACAATTTGAGAAGCACTTTGGATGGGTTGTTGTGATTCCTACTAATTTCTCCTTGTTCTGATCACCTTCAGTCTTGTCTAAATCTGCTATGTTTTTAAACATTAGTTGTTAGTTAAAAAATGTTTGGGCTTATGTTATTATGCTTACATTTCTTGATCCTGCAAAAAATACGATCCTTGCAGGTAATTCTGTCATTATGGATCGTCACTGTAGTGGGCAGTTGGTTTGAGTTCTTGACGCTGTTATATATATATATATATATATATATATATATATATATATATATATATATATATATATATATGAGTTTCTTGTAATTTCTATTTTACTTCTAATCTAAATCAGATTATGAGCTGAATATAGTCCTCTGTTACGAAAAATGGTTGATTTTAATATTTGTACCTTTGACAGCGTTTGTGATCCTATTTACACTACCTCTGTTAATGTTTATATGGATTAGTGGATACATGAGAATTAATAAAAAGGGAGTTGAAAATATTAAACCAGTTGGGAATAAATGTAAGCACCAATATGCTTGACTCTGTAAAAATTTCTTACAGTTAATTCTTTGATAACATTGGTTCTTAAGACGCAAAACTTGCCCATTTTAAGACGGTGGTTGTTTTATATGTATGCTTTTGATTGATTGTCTTTTGTTGTTTAATTTATCTTCTTTCTGCACTTAGCTTTTGACCTTGTATTACGATATCTTTTACGTGTTACCAAACCAAGTGTAAGAACATTATAGCAGCTTATGGTTGTTATGTTAGTGTAGGAATGTAGTGTACTCTTATGTAGTTTAACATCGTGCGCGGTCACTGCATCATCACATGTCACATCGTTTTCACATGTCACTGCATATTTGATTGCCGATGTCACATCGTTTTCACATGTCACTGCATAAAATGTTGATATCGCTGCATATATGATTACCGATGTCATTGCATAAAAATATGATTTAAGGTGAAAGATTTATGTTGATCGTAGTTTTATATCAAAAGATATAGTCATTTGAAGTCGATTTTATGAAGAAAAGAAATCGATTTTATGAAATTAAGTGAGAAAAATATCAAATGTCATCACGGTGTTGCTTCATCAAATGTCGCTACATCCCGGTGATCACTGCATCCCGATGGTCGCTAGGGCTCGAGCTCGAATCGACTAAAAAGTTCGGGCTCGATTGAGCCATAAAAAGGCAACATCAAACTCGACTGGCTAAGTACTCGATATAGCTCGACGCGGCTCATAAGCTCGATTTCTCCTGAAAAATCTTCCTAATTACGGGACAAAAAGTTCAACACGAATGTTGATGTCACTACATATCTGATTGCCGATGTCACTGCATAAATAGTTGATGTCACGCATATATGATTGCCGATGTCACTACATAAAATGTTGATGTCACTGCATATCTGATTGTCGATGTCTCTGCATAAATTGTTGATGTCATTCATATATGATTGCTAATGCCACTGCATAAAATGTTGATGTCACTGCATATTTGATTGCCGATGTCACTTTATAAATTGTTGATGTCATTCATATATGATTGCTGATGTCACTGCATAAAATGTTGATGTCAATGCATATTTGATTGTCGATGTCACTACATAAATTGTTGATGTCATTCATATATGATTGCTGACATCACAGCATAAAATGTTGATGTCACTGCATAAATTATTGATGTCATGCATATATGATTGTCAATGTCACTGCATAAAATGTTGATATCACTGCATATATGATTGCCGATGTCACTGCATAAAAATATGAATTAAGGTGAAAGATTTATGTTGATCGTAGTTTTATATCAAACGATATAGCCATTTGAAGTCGATTTTATGAAGAAAAGAAATCGATTTTATGAAATTAAGTCGGAAAAATATCAAATGTCATCACGGTGTTGCTTCATCAAATGTCAATGCATCCCGGTGATCATTGCATCGATCCCGATGGTCTCTGCATCGGGGTGGCCACTTCATCGGGGTGGCCACTGCATCGTGGTGCCACTTCATCGCGATGTCTCTGCATAGATGATTACCGATGTCACTACATAAATTGTTGATGTCATTCATATATGATTGCTGATGTCACCACATAAAATATTGATGTCACTGCATAAATTGTTGATGTCACGCATATATGATTGCCAATGTCACTGCATATATGCTTGCCGATGTCACTGCATAAAAATATGTATTAAGGTGAGATTTATGTTGATCGTAGTTTTATATCAAAAGATATAGCGATTTGAAGTCGATTTTCTGAAGAAAAGAAATCGATTTTATGAAATTAAGTCGGAAAAATATCAAATGTCATCATGGTGTTGGTTCATCAAATGTCACTGCATCCCGATATCTCTGCATCGGGGGTGGCCACTTCATCGCGGTGTCTTTGCATCGGGGGTGGCCACTGCTTCGCGGTGTCACTTCATCGTGATGTCTCTGCATATATGATTGCCGATGTCACTACATTATTGTTGATGTCATTCATATATGATTGCTGATGTCACTGCATAAAATGTTGATGTCACTGCATAAATTGTTAGTGCATCACGGTGGTCACGGCATCGCGGTGGTCGATGCATCGCGGTAGTCAATTATCGGGGTGGTCAATGCATCGCGGGTGGTCACTACATCCAAGATGGTCACGACATCGCAGATGGTCGAACGACGGAGTCGCTTCACACCATCGCGGTGGTCAATGGATCGTAAAATAAAAAAATAAAAAATAAAAAGAAAAAATTCAACACCTGCTTTCTTTAAAATAAAAAATAATAAAAAAATTTCAGCGCCTGCTTTCTAAAAAAAATAATAAAAAAAAGACACAGCAACTTGAAGCGCCTGCTTTATTGTTCCGAAATTTGAGCGCCTGTTTACTATTTATTAATTGAGGGTAGATTAGTCCGTGTATTAATATTATGTGCCCTATAATTAAGTGTTCATTTTAGGTGTCGCTTTTCGCTTAATTAAGTCCAATATGTGTCATTTTCAATTATTGTCCCAATTTATTATACGAATAAAATAAAAATTCAAAAAAAACACCAAAACAATCAAATCGAGAAGCTTCTATGTTAGGAAGTTCTCGAAGATCGTTTCTGAAGCCTATCAGAAACAAGATGAAAGAAATTCCAGTTGGTAAATAATTAACCAATCAAAAAAGCATTTATCAATTTTATTTCATCCAAATTCATCTCTCATGCACGAAAAAGCATAACTAATCATCATCCTTCCACTCAGCAATTTTTTCCATAAGCCATACTTCTCGCGAGAGCTATGACATCATGCCTATAAATATTTAGTTCTGCATTCAAGGAATCACACCAATAATTATACTATGTTCTAAATAAAAAGGAACTGAATACTTCAAATAGTCAACCTGATGGAAAGAATTTGAAAGAATTGAGCATGATGAGAGCTACACACCTTCAGTTCCTAAATGTGGGGCACATAAAGCAATTCCATAGATTTTCTTTAAAGCCCCTGCAAGTTGAGATAAGAACTCAGATCCTCAATGATACAAATTATCAAACCAAACAATAGAGTGGTCTAACTTTTAAGGCAAAGATTCTGAGTTTAGCACTTAAACAGATTCAATAAACCCAAGATTTTAATACACTCAATAAGCAAAACTGATTTTAGATTACATGTACCTGCAGATGCTACTATCTTATCATAATGATAATATAATAGGAAAAAAAACCTTATTTGTATTGGTGGATGAAGAAGCAGTTGCAACTCAAATAGTAATATAGAAATGAAATAACTTTGGTATATTTCAAATGCTTCATTAACCCAGATATACCAAAGAACAAGAAGAAAATGCAACCCCATATCAGTAAGTTTTCTTAGAAAAACACATCCTATAACTAACAGTTGAGGATTCGAATATGCTCAAATCATGGGAACAATCATCATCAAGAAACAATGCAGGGTCAATCTGTTATGGTCTAACAGATTCAGTGGTTTACACCAATTCATATAGCAATTTACAAGCAAGACAGTTTTTGCAATGCTAGACATGTTTTGACACTGTCAGGTTGTCCCAGACCAGTCCTAGGCATGTCCTGGACAAGGTCCAAAACCAACAAGACCTGAACAAGACAAGCCATAAACTTAATGCAAACATGACATAAACTCAAGACAAGGACTAGGGCACTGTTGGGAAAGGTCTGGACATGTCTGCATGTGTCTTGGCCATGTCCCGACATACCAAGGCATGGCAGACAAAACCCCCTCATTTACATTATTTTAAACATTCTCCAGCACACTAGATAGGCAAAACCCAACTGTGAAAACTAATGCACTTATTTTCCCGGAAGTAAAAAGTACAAAAATAAAGAGTGGATGAACAAAAACAAAGCAAATGATGCTAGGAACACCCACGACTATTACAGAAGTGGTTAAGAAACAAGCACATACACTTATTAAAAATACCAAAAGGAAAATGTAATCATATACTACAATAAATGAAAAGGAAATTGCATGTTGTATTAATACACAAGCTATGAATAGAACAACTAATAAGCAGAGCCAGAAAAATTACCTACATATATATAAAGATATTTCTGGCAATCATGTAACAAGACCATTCTTTAGTCCAGCCTCGATAACCATGCTACAAGATACAAAAATATGATGTGTTAAGCAAGAAAATTTTGTGTTAGATAAAGCATAATAAACAAGAATAAATGGGTCAAAAACTAAAAAACAGCTTTGACTCGATCTATGTTTCTTTATGAACTACACAACAATTTTGCGTGTTTGCAGGTGGCAGTTTTGCAAGCACAGCTGATGCAAGTGAAGGCCCAGTTAGCACAAAACATACTTGACCCCTCTACCTCTAATCATAGGTTTGCAGAAGAAAACCAATACTGGACAAACACTACTACTATGTGTACAAGCGCAACGTCGTCATCCTATTAATCCCGCAAATCGAACCTATAATAATAACGATCTGAATTGCATCTCACCACAGACCACGATTTGCCCCATCGAATCCTTTGACCCAAACAGCCATGGAATTTGTACACAAGAAAACATCCAAAACATCGATCCAGGAGGGCATCAAATCCAATTCCAGATTACCATTCTGATCAGCCATATACAAACCATCTCGAGCATCCTACAACATTAGACTAATTTCATATTCATATGAATAAACAAATAAAATAAAATGAATAGGAAATAGATCAAAGCACAATGATTCTCACAATTTTCCTAAACACCCCAAACAAGCTTCTCTATTTACTTAACTCACACAAACTTGAAAAAGCAAAGGCAAAAACCTGTTACTTGAACAAGTAACGGTGAACATTGGCAAATAATCAAATCAAATATAAAGATGTTCAAGAGAGCAAGAAGCAAACTTTTCCAAAAATGGTTATGGTAGTACCTGACTTCTAGTCAAACCTGCCTTTCTTGCTAGCAAAATCCTCTGTTTCACTCTGCACCTGCATTTCAATAATAAACATTTATGATCATTACTCAAAAAAATGACCTTTTTAACGTTATTTAAAGAGAGATGACGGTCAAAAGGAAGCTTTTTCATTACAGCCGGTAGTTGATGATCAAACACTCCATATATTCTGTCTCCACCGAGCATCCTGTAAAAGAAACAGGTATGTACTGATACAGCATAGCGTATACGTTTTTTGTATAAATACATTTGTCACTAGAAAAGCATAGTATATCCTCTAAGAAACAAAAAAACGAAAACATAGTATATAAGGATGTAATATCTGACACAAAAGAAAAGAATGTGAAAAATAAAGTGTACCCTCCATCTAAGTGCTCCTTAAATACTTTATCAAAGCACGGCATAACTCCAAAATCGTGTAAAGATGTGCCTATATTATTAGAAAAATGCAGCAAATTTACGAAATAAGCCACAAGGAATTCTGTAAGAGTAGTCTATAGCCACCATGTGTATTCGTATGTCTCTTCATACATATATACATATACTCCACCATCGACGCCGACAGGCCTGCCTATTCTGAAGGAGAAATAGTAAATCAACTCCAGCTTACCTGACATGATGCTCACATTGGCTAAATTGTCAGGGAAACAAAACATCTCAATATTTTTACATGATGCTCACACGGCTTACATACTAAGCATACTTCAAGCAATCATTTCACATAATATAAATTTTTTTTATCAATCTTCATCACGCATGCTAATTTATTCATCAACAGACGAAATACAAGGATTAATTTCATAATGTTTCCAATATTGAATTCACTAGCAATTAGGCACATTTCCTTCTTCTTTTTAAAAAAAATTAGCAAATTTCCTTATTACCTAGAAATCAGCTCTGTTGGAAATTTCGCCGATCACCTGCTCAAACGATTTGATTTTTCTAGCAGGTGAAATTGATTCCTATGAATCTAAACTTACTCTTCTGTCATGGCGGATTTCAGTAGACATCATCACAGCGTATTTCTATTATGAACCCTAGCCAGCCTCATCAAGTACCTAAGCGAAAGATGCAGCCTCGTCGAAGGAAATTGAACACGAAATCTTATTCAACCTCATTTCCTCTTCGCATACCTTAACACCATGAATGTACGAATCTACCGAAAGTCTGTAACATAGCCGAATGTCTGTAGCAATTAGTGAGTAGAAATTGATTCATGAGATGAAATCGATCGGGACTTCAATGAGAATGGAGCGGAATTTGGAGCCAGAGGAGGATTAGGGCGAGAAGATGTTAATAGCGAGATAAGAGTACCACAGCGAACTTTAGAAGTTTTGTGATTAATTTACAGATGTAATCGAATCGAGTTGAGTCTTTCTATCGCTCGATTAGATCTCGATCGAGCCATTAAAAATCAATTTTAAATTTGACTCGTTAGGTAATCGATATTTTCTGATTTGACTCATAAGCTCGATAATATTTTTAAAGTTCATCTAATTTTTAATAAATACGACAAGATCAAGATTAATTCGTCAAATACTCAGACTCAACTAATAATTCATGATTCAGAGAAATAATTATTAATAATTCTATAACCCTCAAAAACAATAAATAATAAATTATTTATGTAATTAATAAGTATTAAAATGTCAAGGTTTGTATTATTTTATAGTTATTTGTCACAGATGGCCTCTCCCAAAAACAAATCCAGTAGACTGAACCTTTTATTTTATGAAATCCACCTAAACCATTTGTGACATCTTCTAGTCACTAGTTAATATAAGTTTGTGACAAACAAAGCTTTTGTCACTAGAACTAGAAGCAATCATTTTGTGACAAAACTCCTCTTTGCCACCATAGATTTGTCACAAAAAATTCTTTTTTTTGTAGTGTCAAAGCCTTCACAATATTTTGACTGTAATCCACATCCTACACAATCTTAGTCCAATCAGAAAAATAAAAGACTCCAATTAGAACACTCATAAGTTTGCAATATTAGAACACAAAAACAACAGGAAACGTTGGATCATTAGTGATAAATTAACTGGTGTTGTTCTTTTGTTGTTTTCAATGATTTAGTAATTTATCCGAAATCAAAATTATTATCGGCACAACTTTTTTTTTTTTTAAAACGTGAACTATTCCGGCAACATAGCTAGGGTTCCGGCAGAAAAAAAAAAAAAACCAACTTCTCTCAGAAAAAAAAACCAGCTTTGATGAAAGGCGAGGAATTCTAAAGCCGTATGATGGTGACGATATTGACGACCGGAGTGGAGGATTGATGGCGGGAGTGGAGGATCGACAGCGGGAGAATTCAACAGGAGCTTGAAGAATTCGACAAAGGTGTTGTTCTAGGGAAATTTTTTTATTGCCATGTAGTTAATTTTTTTTAGGCAAATTGTTTACCGGTTTAGGAGGTTAAATGATTCATTATGTGTGTTATTGTACACATTAACTATAAGGTAGTAAAAAAAGGATCCAATGTACATACTTATTTATATATTTTTTCAACTGTAAAGATTAAAAGCGAACAATTAAAGCGGTCCGTATCCCCTCGAAAAAATTCATATGTTGGCCCGATGTGGCACCAAGACCGCCTCGCGTTTGTTTGAGGCTTTTGGCATCAAGTTCCCGACCGCTTTTAGTTGAAGTTTTTTTTTTAAAAACATACTTATCGCGTTTTTAACATCCGTAAATACAAAATTCAAGTTATTGATAGCCTCAAAACATACCTAAAGTAGTAAACAATAAAACATAACATAAAGTACGCCGGCAAGGCCAATCACAGAATCACCCCATCAAGTAAAGTAGTAAACAATAAAACAAAACATAAAGTACGCCGCTAAGGCCAATCACCAAATCATGAACAAAACATATCTGATTAATGTAATGACTATAATATGTGCATCTCTTATTCAGTCAAAATGAAAGTCCTCTTCGGTTCTTCCTTGTTCCTATTCCTTCTTTGCTATGCTATCTTCCAATCTTTCTACGGACAAAAAAAATTATGATATCCAAAAAGAGACATTAAATCATCTATTCTGAGTATTCATCTTACTAATTAAAATGTTGATTACATTATTAAACATTTAAACTATAAGAAAATATTAAATTACTATAAGAAGAAATGAAGAATAGAAAATTACCTTCACTTAAGAACTAGGGCTTGTGTAGTCTAAGTCTTGATTCTTGAAGATTGATAATAGAATTTATGAATGAGAAATTGAAAGAAGTAAAGGAAAAAAAATGCAACAGCTCAACAGGCTGTCGAAGAGGCAGGGGAGCTGGGGTGGGGAGGGGGGGGGGGGTGGAGGGAACGCAAGAAGGACGGAGGGTGAGGGGAGGGCCGAAACTTTTAGGAGTGAAAAATGAGTTGATTGAGTTCTATTTTTGTTTGTTTTATTTATTTTTGTGTATGTTTTTTTTCTTTCTATAATATAGATATATATAATATAGACAAAACAAAAAAAACTTATTTGTATCTATTTTTTTTTTGGTCAAGTAAATTTTTTTATCGAGACCTTTATTAAAGGGAGTGAAAAAAAAAATTGGACCTTTATCAAAAAATAATTAACATATTATATTAGGTTGGATTGGATTGAATCTATATGAATTTTTTTTTTTAGCGAAATATATACCGTTGGGTCTCCCGACACCATTGAGCTTAAGACCCGGATCTCGACGGCCTTTAAGTAAGGCCATCCCTGTGTGGCACTTTTATTTAAATAACCTATTAAATTAAACCAAAAAGATATGCGGAAAAACAAAACTTAGTGTAGTATTATTTATTTTTTTTTTTTTTGAAGCCTAGTGTAGTACCTTAAACGGTCAAAAATATTTGAAGTTTCCTATCTCTTCTTTATTTTATGGAAAGGTTCCATTATATCGGAAAAAGTTATGGAAAATCAAGAACCGCATATAATACTAAATTATCAAATATCTTTACTAATAATCTTATTTTATTTGGCTGCCAAGGCTGAAACCTCTCCTATATATAAAAAGCGACCCACCAAAATCCTTTCATAGACGGTACTGTATTAGTTAAATATACGTTCTATTCTTCTTCAATCTTTCTATGCTAAAAACACTTTTCGTCCAATTTCTTTGTTCTCCGGCCATGGCAAAATTGTGGAGTTTCCAATGTGAATTTGATGTGATTCATGTGAATGAGTGCGATGATTCTTTGATACCTGAAGGCGCTGAATTTGGTTCCACAGAGGGGTTATTTATTCGGTACGGTGTTACAAGTTTCTTCAATAACTACAACAACGATCCATCTGGAGAAGGTTTACGCTTTCACGGTTTATCAGTGGAATATTCATCTGTATTGCATCAAATACGCGACCTCGAGGAACTTCACGGATCACCCAATGCTTTATCAAGAAGAATTTTCAATAATATACGTATCCCGCTTGGTATATGGATAGAAATCCGAGACGAAGTTGAAAGAAAGACTATTTCCTGGATGAATGATTATAATTATAACAACAACGCTGATCACAAAGTATTGCTCTACCACGTGAAAATCTCGACTTCGGCTTCTCGATATATAAATGATGATCAGGAGCAAGATCATGGACAGGATGATGGGATTGTGTATGTCATTGATGAAGATGACATGGAAGCTGATGATTTGGAAGATGATGATGATGTGGAAGATGATGATGATGATGACATGGCTAGAGTTGTGACCAATTCTATGGAGGATGATAATCCTGGTACTTGTATTCCGGCAGCCCCATTTTCCATTGAATCGTTACCGAAGGCAACATATGAATCTGATAAATTTGAGATGAAAACATGTAGGGTATGCTTGAATGAATTTGAAGAGGGCCAAGAAGTGATCTTGATGCCATGTGAGCATATTTATCATGGAGATTGCATTGTCAAATGGCTATTACTCGATAATTTGTGCCCTTTGTGTCGGTTTTCAATGCCAGTAGGTTACTAGATGAATGATGATTTGGAGATCCAATTCAATTTGGAGTTGATCCTTAAACTTTTCTTGTATTCTAAATAGAACGATTTTTGTTTTGAAGGTAATATAACGATATTTTGTAAAGTGTTATTTTTTTTTTGTTAAGGTGCGTGGGTGATTAGTATGTTGACATGTGGCATCATCTTGATTGTCCACCTAGATAATGTGTGTATGGCTTGGATTAATTCACTAGATATGTTGTTAGATTTTGTTGGATGGGTGGTTAGTAGATTCTCTTATTTTGCATTATATGTAGTTGTATCCATTGTGAGACTCATTAACAAGAATTAATGAAAAGCTTGATTTCTATCTTTTATGTTTTCTTAACTTGGGTGGTGTCTCACTCTACTATTCAAAGCACCAGTCCAAGTCTTACTATCTTTGGTAACTCAAATTCTACAATTACTGACTTCAAACTCTGTAATTGCAGCTTCTACTCAAATGTTCATGTCTAGTTATTCACCTCTACCATCTTTTCCGACCACTTTTCCGGTGGTTTCACTTACTGAGTCATCATGCCTTCCCTTGGCATGTGCGGTGTAACCTTTCCATCACAAATGACGCTATCTCCTACACCGGATCTTACAGCTTCCTTGTTTAGATCTACAACTTCATATTTGGGATTCCTCTCATGCCTCCTTTTACATGTAATCTAAATCAGACCTGAACTGTCAAACTTAATCGAGACAACTGTCTACTTTGGAAATACACAATTCTACCCATTGTTAGTGGGTACAAGCTTGAAAGATTCTTACTAGGCACCAAACCGAAGCCTCATGAGATTGTGTTTGAAGGAGGTGTTCCAAGGCACAATATTTTAGCCGTTGATCGGTGGATATCTCTGATTCCTTACTCATGGGATGGCTACTAAGTTCAATGATTGAACAAGCATTGTTGGAGGTAATGTGCTACTCTACCTCATTTGAAGTTTGGACTACTTTAAAAACCTTGTTCAATAGTCAATCTGAGGCTAGGATCCTAGAGTTTAATGCATTAACCAAACCTGAAAAGGGAACCAGATCCATGGCTGACTATATTGCCTTGATGAAGTCCTAAAACACAGATAAACTAGCTGCTGCAGGTCACCCTGTGTCCAAAACATAACTAATTTTGGCTGTCTTAGATGGTTTAGACAAGGAATATGAAGCTGTTATAGTCAATCTTACTGTTAGGGTTGGATCCATGAATTGGCAGGAAGTACATTCTCAATTATTAACTCATGAAAAGCTCATAACAAAATTTAATCTAGAGCATCGTCTGGATTCTCTCACTCTCTTTGCTAATCTTACTCGGTTAACTCTAGAGGTGCAAACTTCACTCGGATGTAAGACCGCTTGATACCACAAGTTTGGAAGAGGTAGATGTGGAAGAGGTGGTAAAGGTTTCTTATTATATTTTGGGGGTGTAATATTCCAATCATCCTCAGAAAGGTAAAGTCTTCATTTACCTTTCTGAACTCCTTTGCCTTTATTTGGCTGGATTGATGATTTACTCTGCTGTTTCACTATACTAGGTTTTGACTTTACCAATGCAGGGTGAGTGTTTGAAACTATGGTCTGTCCTTTTTCTGAATTTTGGTCTAGGCTTGGTCCTTGAATCAGAATTGTGTTGTCAATTGTTTCTATTTTCATCCTGACTGTTGTAGCCAAGACCGGATCTGGATCCAAAACTTTTGGGGTTTGTAAGTGGTGCATTAAGTGGTCTTTGTGATGTTCTTAACTAGTATGGATATTTTATCGGTGATCTTTCAACATTAATGTGTGATCATCTATCGCTTGTTGATCGATTGAGTGAATCTCCTTACTAGTTTTTTTAGCTTTCACTTGATCCAGCTTCTTCTTTAGCCTTCTATTTCCTCTCTCAGATTCTCACACTCCTGTTCCAGAATTTCATGAGTCATCTCTATTTTTTCAAACTTACTCATAAGATTTTGGATTAGGTTTGCAGAATATAATAGGAGAATAGAGGATTGTACAGTGTCAGATGTGGATGCTCTTGATGATGAATATGAACTAGAAGTTACCTCTGTTTCATTTGATTCTTTAGCCATAAGGCATAAGTAAGCCTTTTCATTGTCTGAGCTGTCAACTTCATCATCATCAGAATCATTTTAAGATGAGTCCATTCCTTTCACTGCTAGTTTCAGCTTTAAGTGCCTTCTTACTCTTTCTCTTTTCAGTTGTCTTGTACTTATTATCCTCATCTTTGTCTTTTTCTTCAGGGAAATCAGCCTTGAAATGACCTTTCTTCTTACAGTTGAAGCATCTGTATTCATCATCCCTTTTCTTCATGTCTTTGCTTGAGCTTGACTTCTTATTTGATGATGAACCTTCTTTGAATTGCTTCTTCTTGCTAAGCCTGTCAAAACGTTTAACCAGTAAAGCTATCTGTTCCTTCAGCTCCTGTGTCTCTTTCCCGTTTGCATCAATGTTGTTTTGGTTTCTTTGTGATGCTACCCGGTGCAATGGCCTGTGTGTCTCTGTCAGGTGTCTTTGTCTTCACCGTTCAATTCAAATTCATGAGCCTTTAACTGAGACATCAGAGTCAAGGTTTCGGTGTTTGCAAGATTTGTTGTCCCTCTGATTACCGATGTGATGATCTTCCATCTCTCAGGATCGTTAATGTATTGACACTTGAGATACGATCGTATGGATATTATTACAGCGATAGGATTGTAAGTTACACGGTAATCGCCGTATATGAAAGGTAGTAGTCATTGCTTTTGACTCTTCCGATGATTGGGGTCACGGTGTGTTGCTAGACGCTATCCGTGATCGTTAGGCATGAAGGGCATTTTCGTAATTTACACTTTGTGTATACATCCAACATATTCGGAAGCCTATCGGGTCACATACATATGAACATCGAGTCGGATTAAAATGCGGTTATAGTTGATAACAAAATAAGGAAAGTTTACCACTAGACTATAAAGGTTATAGTGGTAAATTAATATTGTGAATATTTATATATTATGAATAAATAAAATACAAGATATTAATTATATACAAATTATATTAATTAAATAATATTCCGGATGCCAATTATTTGATATATGGGGCGCCACATCCTAGGGTATAAGATACACTTGGATTGTGCACTTTAATTAATAAGATTACCATAATATTAATATTGGATATTAATTGATTTGGAAAAATTGATTTATGGTAATAAGATAAATATAATCAATATATGATATTGACAATATTTAGATTTTATTTAATATAAGATATTATAATAAAAGAGATAAATCAATCTAATTGATTTTCCTTATTTTATTGGAAAAAAGTTTTCTTCTCCTCCACACTAGTTAGGAGCGCCACCTCCACTATAAATAAGAGGTGGGTGTCAAGCTCTTTTGTACATCACAACAAGAGCTTATAGTTCTTGTGTAAAATAGAGAGCATCCTATAGAGAGTTTGAGAGAGAGAGGAAAAAGGCCGGTCTAGCAACCGGAGTTTTCCAATAGCAATCCAAGGAGGATTCCGGCGAGGAGTTCGTGTGGATCAACGATAGAGGCCAGACACGTGGACGGCTTGCGCACTGTACTACTCTCCGTTGACGGTTAAAGCGACGATCTTATAGATCATTCAAGGTATAACCGTCAAACTACTTAACGTGTTTATTGCATTAATTAAACGAAGAACAATCTAAAAAAGGAAATCAAAATTTTAAATTCCGCTGCGTTAAACTAGTAATTTCCTAACAGTTTGAACATTCAAACAAGGAATTCCAACATAAGTCATCCTAGAGGTTTTAATAAAAATTAAAAAGTTGTTGAATGTCATAAATCTGAAAGTTAATGTCTAAAATGCCCATTGATTATCATTAATACAATAGTTTAAGTAATTAGAAATGGTTGGATTGATAATAAATGAAGGGTAAGATAGAGAAAAGAGTAATAAATGTTGCATTGGCAATGTAGAATGACTTATATTGTGGGACAAATCTAAAAGTGTAGAATAACTTGTATTTTGGGACGGAGGTGGTACGTCCTAACTACTCATTCCACTTGCGGCTCCTTCAGAATAGTTTATGTTGTCATGTGTAAAGTTGATCAAGTTTTACACACAGTTTAATTATGCCACGTGAAAACAAGAATTAAAGAGAAGAATGGTCGAGCTTTTGGTTCCTAGCTTCCAGCTAGCCGGCAAGATGACTTGTCGTTGATGAAGTCGGTGAAGTTACACCCGTTCCCCAAGCGCTTGGTTAAGTCGTTGTTTTATTTGATTTTATTTAATAAATTTCCATTTTCCAAAATGTAATGTCATTTACATTTTTGATTTTGTTTAATAATATAAGTGCATTTTAAAAATCAATGAAGAATTTATTAAAATTTTTTTTTTATCCTTTTATCTTTCATTTATTAATTGCAATCAAAAGTTATTTTAGACTTTTATATATCATTAAAATTAATGTTACATAACCAACTAATTAATTTTCTTAATTTGTGTAAAAAGTCCAAATAGACTAATATTTTAGGACGGATGTAATATTTTGGCAACCGTTGTTTTGTAGAAACAAAATATAATTACAAAAAATAAAATAGTCCCGTAAAAAACACAGTTAAAAATAGGGAATATTAGGTTTTAGTCCACTTTCCCTCATGTATATAAATTTTAATCCACATTCATTTTTTTAGTTGCAATAAACACAAAATAATTTGGTTTGGAATAAATTACACCTAAAATAATTTGCAGCAGCACCATTTCCTCATTCACGACAACCTCCAACAGTCCCAGATCCTCAGCAAAATCAGACCCCTCTTCTTCAACTGAACACCTCTACTCCTCCTCCAATTCCTCCCGCGCCACCGCTATTGTGAAGACCAACGACAGAAGAAACACCAACAACAATTTTAGCTCCCTCGTCAAGAGATTGATTGAAACGAAATCCAATACTTCCAAGACCCGAGCAAGAAGGGATGCAGTCTTTGAACAAGTGAAATTGATCCCTTCACCGAGCTCGTTCCTTCGCCAGAGCTCATCAATCGAAGGTAGCACCAAAGCAGTGATTATTCAAATGGCAATTTTATTTAGACTCGAGAAAAATTATGCAATATCATACACCTAATGAAGTTAGGTCCGTTAATTATAAATTTCAAGGTAACCATAATGACCCTTTCGGTTTTATGTTTTGTGACGAAAGCATCAAAACCAGTTCTATCTCCATTTTTAACATCTTGGCTGCTCTAGAAACATAAAAGCAGGAGCTAGCTTGACATTTCTAAAATAATATCCCGAAAATGTTTTCTTTGTTCCCCACTTGGTTTATGTTGTGGGTCAACTTTGGTGATTTTTATTTTCTCTTTGGTACTTGTTAGAAGCAATTGTTGAGCTGCTTATTGGGTTGAGCATTGAAACTGCATATAGTTTTATTGAATGAAAACCTTAAAGAGTTGTTCAATTGAATGAAATTTTGAATGACTGATTGATGCTTATTCTATTTGTTCATTTTGCAATTGTACAATATGTAAAAGAATCTGATTATTTCTACTGTTTGTTTGTCTTCTAATTAAGAGAGTTGCTTGATATGTGATCTCTACGATTTTGCTTTAGGTCGCCACTTTTCCACTTTGATAATTTGTTTTTGAATTTTGATATTTTAACCAGACACCAATCTGATTATAAAAAAATATTAGCAAAAAAAAAAAAAAAAAAAACACAACACAAAGTTCTAATTATAATCAATGCTCTGAAATATTTCCCCTTTGAAACGTGTCTTTATTATGAAACTGGTTTTATTGTCTTCCAATCCTCCCATTTCAATTTGTGTATATTTTATCAAGTAGAGATTTGTTCACGTAGATCTAATGATGTGGGAGAAAATTAGAAAAAAGTGTTAAAATGTGAAACATAATGTTGTTTTTAGGACATGGACATGAAGGTTGTTTGTCCAAAGCCTCGAAGAATTAATAATTTCGATGAACCCATCTTCCCCAGATCTTCAAGATTGTTTCATAACAGGTATATTTTCTTCCTGTTATTCAAATGGAGTAGTTGTTTCAAACGGGCATGGTCAGACTATGAAGCTTCAAATATGGCATTTTGAGAACAAATTCGAGTATGTACAGGGGCTGTTGCTAGTGGAAATGACAATTCAGAGTATGCTATGCGTACATTTTTGACTAATTCAAAGGTAAATAACACTTCTAATGTTTCTGTTTTGGACATTTCGAGTGTTATAAATTCTGAAAATTCACGTATTGAGTCTGTAAATTCACGTATTGAGTCTGGGATCGTTTTCGGGCAACTGGGGTTGAGGGGATTCCCAAGGAAGGTTTGAAACTGCCATGGTAGATATTTAAGCTACAATTGTCAACTCTTTTGATAACCATGGAGCTAAAACTAATAGTTCTGTAGAGAACACAAATGATGGTAAGTCTGTTGTGGTTGATAATATTGTTGATCCCACAGTTTAAGGGTTGGTTTAAGGATGCATCTATGATGTTTTAAAGAAAATTGATTGTGTTGTTCACTTGGTTCATATCATTAAGCTTTCTAATACACTAGTTTTGGGGGGTATTCTTGTGTTCTTCATTAATATCACTATGTGTTGTGAGATTTTCATCCATATATACGCCAAGAATAAGGCTGAAAATTAGATTTTGGAGCAAAAAACCAAGTGTTTCAGGCTTGAAAAACTTCAAATACTTTTATTGACTTCATGTTGTTGCCTTCTTCTACTTTGTTCAAATATACAGAAATATGCAATGTTGGCGATGCTTTTTTTTTCAAAAACGAATCGGTTGTAGTGTGCTCAAACCCCCTCCCTCACATTGGGAAGCATACTAATGATGATATTTCAGTCATTAATGGATAAGAAATGAAATGTATATTTGTTTTCTGTGGTTATTAGTACTGAAAAGTGTTTTGACAAGTTGAGGAGGAAAACATAATTTCTTTGTATTCTTGTTAATATCATTTATGTATTCTTCGTAAAAGATGTTATTGCAAGCATATGGTGTCTTTATTTGGTTTTAATCTTCTTACATTCCACTATTTGTTGTGGTGTGGTTTTGGCCTAGGTGATTGAAGGTTGTTGATTCAAATGGTGAGGCAATGTTGGTGGTTTTGTCTTTAGAAAAATAGAGGAGCCTAAATTCTCTATTGATGAGGCCGAGCTGCTGCTATTTAATGCATTTTCTGCTTCATACGTCTTTTATGAAGTTTGATGTAGTGCGAGTTTGAAGGATAATGGTCTATAGATGGTAAAATATACTGCTTTGGTCTTCAACAACTTGAAGAATGTTTTAGTTCCTTTGATATGCTTTTTGATTGTATTCAATAGTATTTGGCTTTTATTCTCTTGATTCCCCGGGAGTTGCATCTCCATAATGCTTTGATAGATTGTTTCATTACAATATCCACCATTTTTTGATAGATTGTTGTATTACGCAATGTTAATGGTGATATTTTGTCTTAATAATATAAGTGTTCTTGTGTCATTTATTCTTGTATTACGGTTACTCTGTTAGTGTAAACGCTGTGATAAAATTCGGGTTTCAAATGCTACGTCGAAAAGGTATCAAATGAGGTCTCAAAATGAAGATAAAAAAATAAGAACTTTGGTGAAACAATTTAGATGATCTGTGTTCTAAATCAAAAGTTACGGTCGTTTATAAGAAAAACGCTCCGATTAATGCAAATATTTTCTCGGCTTTCAAAATTTACGTCGGAAGGGTATCGTATTTGGGCTCAAATTAAAGAGCAAAAAGATATATGAATTTTGGTGAAAATTTTTTGATGATCGGAGTTATAAATCAAAAGTTACATTTGTTTGAAAAAAAAAATCAAACCTTGGAAACGGAAGCAAGTGAAGATATGCGCATGTGGCGTTATTAAAAGGGTATTTTTCGTCAGTTTGAAATTTATTTGTCTTTTTAGAATTAAAAAAAAGTGAGTCATATTTATTCGTTTTATAAATATTTCTCTGATTTTCCCTCAATCCTCATACAAATAATGGTGTAAATCATACATACATACATACACCATATGTATGTGGTTATAAATAACTTTCTCCAAAATTGACGCAAGATTTTGTAATAATAAAAAGGGGGAGTGATTTAAAAGAGAGAGTGAATTTCAACAAAAAAAAAAAAAAAAAAAGTGAATTTCAAAAAAAAAAAAAAAAAAAAAAAACAGCTTTTATTTACATAATTTAAAATAATTTAAAGATTATCGAGAAACTCTAATTAAAGGATCCCTGTTTATAAAGTTTTGACTTCATTCTTTTTTTTGAACGGCAATTTTTTTTATTAAATAAGAATTGACTTATCAAGCAAGACGGTAGATAAGATTAGGCAAAAGAGTTTTAGAGAAAGCTCAAAACGCACGCCAAGACACACCTTAGCCTGCGAAAACCGCCGCAAGAGCACTTAATTAGAAAGCAGAAAGCAGAAAGCATCAGAGCCATATGAAATATAAAGTTTTATAATTAATATGACACACAACACATCACTAAATTTTTTGTTTCACATAATTCCTACATAAAGCTTTGAAAATAAAAAGAAAAAGAAAAATATAAATTGTACGGCCGATAGACCTGTTGTTATTTCTAAAGCCATTTTTCATGCACCAATGGGAGGCACTTTAATATTGCACACAACATTGTAAATCTAAAACGCTCTCTCAACTGAATAGATTCGTAGTTATACTGATCAGTAAGAGATGATCTGCACAAAGGGCATGAATCCTTCTTCTTCTTTACCCACCCGAGAATGCATAGACCATGAAAAACGTGATTGCACGGCGTGAAGATGACATCGATACCCTCTGTGTATTTTTCTAAGCATATCGCACAGCTTTTAACCTCCTCGTTGCTTGCATCAGAAGCTTTAAACCGTTTGAATGAATTAATGGCAAATCTAACAACTTCGACCTTATCATCTAATAATAGATCAATCATATTGTCGTTGAAGATTCCATAGCGCAGCCTGTTCAATTCATCATCACTTGTCTGTAGTTCCTGACTTGCCGCAGCCTCTGGAATATTAATAGCTCTCTCACCATTATTAGTGTTTTCCACCGCCTCTGGAATAGTGCTCTCACCATTAGAGTTTTCCAAGGCCACTGGAACATCTGCGGCCTCACCATTATTAGGGTTTTCCAAGGCCTCTGGAATATTGCTCTCACCATTAGAGTTTTCCACGGCCACCGGAACATCTGCGGCCTCACCATTATTAGGGCTTTCCGAGGCCTCTGGAATATGTATAGCCCTCTCACCATTGTTAGCGTTTTCAGCGTGGTTTGATTCCATTGCTATAGAGAAAACCAGATCAGATAAAATCCATTAAATAGTTGTGTTTATATATTATATATATATCTATACTTGTAAAACCAAAACAAAGTAGGAAAAAGAAATTGGCCGAAGTTTTGAAAGTAGGGGATTTGCTTGTAAAACCAAAACACAGTTTTACAATAAGTTAGTATTTTCTTTAATTATTATTATTATTATTATTATTATTATTATTGAAGGAAGGTGCGCTCAAAATAAAAACAAAAAAGAAAAATAGTAGATATCTTATTAGTACGAACGTTTAACATTTTTTTTTTAATTTCCTAAAGAAAACATATTTTTAAAAAAGGTTTTGAGATTATGATCAGTACGAGTTTGGGCTTTTATTTGTTACATACATCGGTTACAGCATCTGTAGTATTTGTTAATATATAAAAGTTAAGTCATATCCAATAAGGATTATTATTATTATTATTATTATTAAGACAGTTCTATCGGGACCATATTTTTGCTATTGACATCACTTTTTTTTCTTGAAGCAATGCATCAGACACTAAAAAAGTTACTTTTGGCTTTTGTGCAACATAATGTCTGTGTCAGACGTTTTTGTCGGTACGCACGTCACTGGCATTGACGTTGGTTTTCAATATCAGCGTCGTGGCGATGATATTATAGTTATAAGGGAATCAGTAGAACTTATTGATCTTTTAGCATATCTTCCCGATCTTTTCTTGGGTACAGATCATTCGGATGCTCCGTCTAGGACCTTTGATCCCCGTGGTGTCTTCTCCCTTGTCAGATTAAAGAATTTGATGTTGGAAACTGATGTTCCTCGCTTGATGGGTGCATTGAATATGCTATAGCTCACTTCAATCTGAACTTGGGCTCCTTTTCTACCGATTCCTTACTCGAAAACGTGCAAATAGCAAGCTTAACAGTGTGTAAATTTTTAAAAAATATTCCCTTTTCCGAATAATCAGCTAAGACGCCTTACTCCCCACTTATTATAGACATTGTCCCCAATGACTAATAATAAAGAAAAGAAAAAGTACTTAGCTCTAGAAATGGCGGTGAGTCCAAGCGAATTCGGGGCGTGTCGTTAGCTCTAGGTTATTCCTCTTCCAAGTTATTACCTACATTCCAAATGCTTCCAAAAAATATGAGTGACATGCGAAGGGCAATAAGAAAATAAGATGGCGGTAATTGTGCATACCAAAGGAATGCTTAAAAGCGATTTAAGCCACTTTATTCATTATCGACCTAAGCAAGACTTGAAAAAATTTTCTGAGGTATCACATGAGAATCGTGAAGGAAATAACCACATATATCTCAGCCAGGTGTTGAAGATATATGTGATGAAAAAACCTTCACGATTGTCATGCTACTTTATTGACTCAAAAATAAAATAAACAAAAGCAAAAAATAAGGGTTTAAAAATAGTTTTGAGTTTATAGTCTTGACTCATTGTACTAATAGGGCTCCTTCATTCATATTCTAGCTCTTCCAACGCAAAGACTTCCAATTTGGGTTATAATTGTGCTCTAGGTAATGTTTCAGCCTGTGGCCGTTAACTGTGAAAGTTTTCCCAGAGTGTTCCTGTCTGTTGGACTTATTTTTAAGTTTTAGTGATGAGTGCCAGACTAGCTGTTATAGAGCAAGGGCAAAAAGATGTCTAGATCAAATGTATAGGCTTATTAGAGTTTGATCTTTGTATAGGTTTGATCAAATAAGCACTGTAAAAGGTCAGCTGACTTTCATCAGCAGACCTGTCTACTGATTGAGCTAAAATTCACCCTTCAAAAACAATTTATAAAGACTCGAAACCGTGGGCAAACTAACTCTCTAACCGGCAGTGTACCGGGTCGATTGCTAAAATAGCTATATGAGTATGAGGTCGAACACAAGGGAAAAGTGTTTGTGAGTACCAAAGCAAACGTGTTACTTAGTCCAAGCGATCAATGTTTTTAAAGTGCTTGTTTACTACAACGACACTAAAGTGATTCTTACTAACGAGTCTAAAGATAGAAAAGAAAGAAAGAAGATTAAACTACTAGGTTTTAAAGATAGGTTAAAGGACATAGCCGAACTATGATCAAAATAGCTAGTTTCAACCCCAAGGGTAGACAAAACCGGGAGTGTGCATTATAACAAACGAACTCTCACATACGATTTCACGGGTACGAACTCCTAATCCCGGTGCTAAGGTCTGAACAACTCTCTCCTAACACCTTATGCCGCGTTAACTAACCTTCCCTAAAGAAGATTCACGAACAAGACATGTTATGCACTAGAGCCGCTTAAAAGTTAAAAGGAGTAACCTCACTTATGGCTCGGGCTTAACAACTAAGCCGAGTCTACGCCGCGATCTTAGAACCCCTTTTTCCACATCCCTCTATCTGAACAACTCTTTAGAGTGATGTGTGTGGTTTTGACCTAGGTGATCAATCGAGCCCAAATATGTTATAACAAGTTCTAAGACATGAAACATGCAAGATACAACAATAAAAAGCACTATCCACTCCCAATTTCATCACCCAAAGGGTGATTTCACCAAATTTCACATGATTCGACTATGAAAAGGGATTAGCTACTCATTATACTAGTTAAAACATAGAAGAAGCTGTAAATTAAAGACATAACAAGTAAAAGAAAGAAGAAATATACCATTAATTTGTAGAAATTCGAGATTAGATCCAAAAAGTACAAAATAGAAAACTAATTAAAAGATGATCTCTTAGTGTTTGGAGTAGAAATCTGAGCTAAGAAATGGAAAGATTAAACTAAAATAGTGTTGATTTAAGCTAAGAGAATGTATTCTAAGCTATTACAAAATTCGAGCTAAGAAATGGGTAGAGTTTTGCTAAGAGAATAGTTTTTAAAGAAATAGTCTAAGGGGGTATTTATAGGTGGGGAAAATGCAAGAATTTGGCTTCAAACGCATGTTTGGGAAATTTGAGCCGGCGTTTAACATCTTCAAACGCGCGTTTGGCTTAGTGCAAATGCACGTTTCGCTTCATTTCTGGGCAGGGACTTGACTGTTCTTCTTCTGGAACGCGCGTTTAGAAGGTTCAAACACGCGTTTGGAGAACTTGGAACGCGCGTTTAAGGTAGTTTCAAACGCGCGTTTCGAGGTCTTGAACTCTGAATCAACTGATGACTTTTGAAACGCACGTTTGGGGGGTTCAAACGCGCATTTGAACCCCTGTTGCCCCAAAACTTCACTTCTCTTCCTCTTTGATCTCTCCTCTTGCCTCGATCATGCCTTTTGCCACAAATCATCACCTCTCGGGTCCTCGAGATACCAATACCCTTCAACATCATAAACAACCAAAAACATCCAAACAATTCCGGAGGGTAAAAGTGCTCGGGAATGGGGTTAATATCAACAAAAAAGGGGTAATAATCCATCAAAGTGACGGATTCACTCCCCGTGCCATGAGCTCACGATAACACCCCAAAAACGGTCTAAATCAACCAAAAATGTGCTGAAAATATGGTAAACGGGGATAAATAATGCACCGTAGTCACGTAAAGTTGACTCCCATCAACCACCCCACACTTAGCCTTTGCTCGCCCTCGAGTAAACTTGGTGTTTTTAAAATAAACCAAGGGATTCAACTTTATGATGTAGGTGCTACTACTCACACTCTCGAGGTAACCACAAAGTAAGAAACACGAACATATACACACCGGTATACCATTATCAAGAAAATGGGGTGTGTGTGGTGCCAAGCTAAAACCAAGTGCTCAAAATGATTATCGGGGCTTGAATCCCGACCAAAAGTCTACCAATCGTTTCATACTCACTAGTCTCTCCACTAATCATGGTTACTAAGTTTGGGCACAATCGGGTAGGACTTGAAAGGTTATAACGTTAGGCTAGGGTGATTCCGGTTAATCGAAAAGGATAATTTGGGAACTGGAGAAAAAGAAGTACGAGTGAACCTAATCAACAAGTGTACCACCTCATTTCTAACATACAAACCATCCAAACTCCTCTTTGATTAATTGAACATTTTGGGAACCATAGGATACTAACATACCCGAACTCATTGCCTAATTCAACTATGTTTCAAGTTTCATAAGGCGAGGTCGAATACATTAGCACCTATCTCACTATCCCAACTCCAACATCATAAGTATCACTTCCGAGCTCAATCCTTTGATTCCAACCTTTTATTTCAATAAACTCTAAGCTTTTATTCAATGTGAGCTAATTTATTTTGAACTTTGAGTTTTATTTTTAATTTTTAAAGAAAGAAGAAATATTCACAGATTTTTCTTTTCTTCTTGGGCCAAACCCAAATACTAGGCCCAAATGAGCTCATCTTCTCCTTATAGCTCCAAACAAGAAAACACCAACCCATCAAAACATCATTTCCCCCAACCCACACTTGCCTTAGCAAGTGTGTTCTAACAAAAGACTAAGTCCACTCGTGGGTAAAAATGAAGGAAATGTGACCATAATTAAGGCTCAAGGGTAGGTTTCGACTAAGTAACAAAGCGGCTATAAGGCGAATGGTGGTGAGACCATTCTATCAAATTTGAGAGAACTCGAAGGTCTAATGTTTCGGGATAAGGCTTATTTGGCTATGGTTGGTCAAAGACACGCCAGTACCGTCATCCCGTATCCGACTTAGGTGAACCTTTCTATTTCGACTCGAGACTACTGGTATGTGAGGTGGTAGCAATCAAATTGTGAACAAAGTGTAGCTTACATGAAATTAATAAACTCCATTCTCAAGATAATATTAAACCGCAGTGTACAAGTTCGGGGCCCTACTAAGATAATCACCACTCGAATGTGAGAATAATACACACGCCACGTGTTACAAACCCTTGAAATTTTTTAAAAATTACCCAAAAATCGACTCGAGCCCGGTCATAGGCTAAGCATACCACAAGTCAAGCACATTTAACAACAAAACCAAGAAAGCGGCTAAGTCTCCGCCCCACACTTAAGCGAAACCTTGTCCTCAGTGTGTGAGAGATAAAAAAGTAAAAGACTTAGCTGTTTGACCAAAAACCCGGCAGGAATTCGCAATCGTGACTCGAAACTCGTGACAACCTCGTATAAATCCATCCCATAACCTAAAGCGAGATCAACAGAAACAAAGAAACTGTATGCACGGGACTGAATCCGCGTGCTAGAAAGTAAGCAATAGGGTAAGCGGATGTGTAAAATAATGAGGTCATGCCACAGTACAGGATCAAAGCATAAAGAGGGGGGATACGGGATATGTAATGGAAGGATACAAAAGAAAAAATAAAAAAAGAGCATCCATGCATCATATATAAACCAATAATAAAAATCAACGTCATCCCACAGTATAAATCAAAGAAAATGGAGACATACACGGTCAAGCAGGCCTCAGGGGCTCAAAAATAAGTGCGCGTGTATGCAAAGTGAAGTCTATCCATAGAATGATGAAAGAATGTCAAAAGTAGCTGAAACCTCATAGTATGAAAGAAACAGATTAGCAAAATAAGATAAGAGTATAAACATGCATGAAAACATGCTAGTCTGCTCCATGTCCTTGTACATCAGTGGTGGAGTCAGGTGTGCTCGATGATGGTGCAACCACAGTAGCTACACTCTCAGTCTGTGTAGGTCCTGCAGCACCTGTCATATCTGCCTCTGTCTCAGCCCCATCTGTGCCAATCAGATCATCCAAAGCAATGTCATCAAACTCCTCCTCTGGCTCGTCAACAATCAACTCCTCTGAGACCCTCTGCAAGTCCGCCTCAATCTACGGGGTACCTTTGGAATGGTGAATCATCTAAGTCCAAGTGAGGAAGGTCTATCTATCTGGCCCGAGCGAATATCCTCTGATTCTCAACAATTCCATTCATAGTCAGCCGTAGACTATCCATCCAATCCCGCTATTTATGAGCGATCAAAAGCCCCTGACGCTCACTAAGCCACGGTCCCCCAGTCGTCGGTGTAAAAGGTGGAGGTGGAGGTGGATGTGTAGGTGTAGTGGAAGGTCCAGTAGTGAATGGAGGAGGTGAAGGTATTGTGGTGGTGGTGGTGGAGGTGATGACAGGTGGAGGTATAGGGAGTGTGGTGGATGTAGTCGAGGTGGTGGGGCGAAGGACGGTGTGAATAGGTCGTGGGGTGGGCCTAGGAGGTCTTGGAGTGGTACGGGCATTGAACGGCTTAGGAACCACGGGCTGGTTCTTCTTCCTCAATATCTGATCGCCGGGATATTCCTCAACCGGTGCTCCCTTGCATAATCCATAAATGAGGTAAGGGCACATGAGCATACGACGCTTAACCTTCTGATTCTCTCTAAAATCCTCGAAAATAGTCTTCCCGACATCTACCTTCAGATCATAATGTAAGGCATACAACAATTGCAAGTCCTTGATGTGGAAATGCGTAATGTTGTCCTTCGGTAGTAGGCGATTCTGGGAGAACTTCGCTTTAACTTTCCACTCATCAGGCCAAGTTGTCGTCACTAACTGATTCCATGCACTACTTCCCTTAGATATCCACTGTAAATCTGGATTGATGTCCTTCCTCATCTTTTCTAACGGATCCTCAGACTCGGTATTCCCCCAATGCTGTCTCTCCGCAAACCAACTATTATAATCTTGGCCCTCAAAAGCTGGTATCCGGTAGTAATCATTAATTGCCTTGACGGACCACGGGACATTGACTCCTCTCACCTTTATGAAACCCGACTCTAGATTGGCCACACTAAAATTCGCATACCATTCCCGAACTAGTGTAAGGTTGAGGTTCCCTTCCGGCTCATAAATCAAGTTGTTCCATCCTCTCTTTCTCAAGTTGTCGATGAAGGTTTGAGGAACCACCTTAAGATCTAACCCCCTCTCGTAACACATGCTCTTCGTGGCGATATACTCATTATAGTTGGTCATGGCCACTGGTGAGTTGAAACTCCGGTCGAAAGGTAAAGGCTCGTGAGGAGGAGGGTCTAGTGGGGATCTTGCTCGGGAATACTATGAGGAGGAATGAAGCAGTGTTTGTGCGATTTTGGCTCGCTTCCGTGCTAAGGCACAATCTCACTCTCAAGGTCATTGTCTCCTCACTCTAACTACTAGAATTCCTCCTTGATTGTCGGCTCAAATTCCTCCTCGGAAGTCTCATCTCTCAAGCTGTCCAAAAGGCTTTAGGGCTCTAGGATTCTACTACCTTTGCACGGTCCGTATCACTAATCCGGATACCACCCTTAGGTATCGAGGGGATAAACTAGGGTTTTCTGCTTTTTGGGCATGTGTTTGGTTACGGCTATTTTTTCCTTTCCCTTTACCCTCGGTTTCTTTACTTTTAGTCTCTCTCATTATCTCTATACTCACAAAACACCACCCATCAACCAAATCAAACAATCAAAACCAACCCGGTTATCGTCCAACCGGGATTTCAAAACAAAGCAACCCAAACAACGAATCACCCCACGAGAGCCACACCATTCATCATCAACCATAAGACAAGAAAAATAAAACACAAAACAGGATACATAATCAATAACAATCAATAACGGGATAGGGGTGTTAAACCAAAAGGCCAAAAACTAACCCTAACCGAAACTTAGACGTAAAACCAAAATGTACCTGTACTATGCTTAAACGAGATGAGATGAACGATTTGGAGCAAAGCACGAGTCCCGAAACGTCAATGGAGGTCAAATTCAACCTAGGCAAAAAGTTGCCTAAAGTGAAGATCGAATCGAGAAAACGAGGGATTTGTTGTTGGAATGGATTAGTGGAATCAAAAGAAGAGATTGAGAGGTGTTGTTTGGTGCTTGAATCGCTGAAAATGGAGTAATAATGAGGATTACGATAAAAGGGTGGGGAGAATTGCCGGACGTTCGTAGGGTTTGAAGTTGAATTTCGAGCGCCCGGTTTGAAACGCATGGGTATATGAAGGAGATGGACCCAAGCGCGTTTAGAAAGGTGAAAGCGCGCGTTCGCATATCAAGCGACGTTTGAAATCAAATGACGCTGCGTTTGAAAGGAAAATTACGAACAGAGAGTTGAGGCTGAAAGCGCGCGTTTGAAATGGTTCCAAGCAGCGTTTGGAAAGCGCGCGAGACTAAACGCGACGTTTGAAATGGCTAAGCGGGCGTTTGAAAGGCTGGAACAAGGCTAACTCAAGATTGATACCCCACACTTGATTCTTACCACCCCGAGACCACTAGAAACACCAACTCACTCAACATAAACTACGAAATGGTGGGTTGCCTCCCCCAAGCGCCTTTGTTTTACGTCGTTGGCTCGACAAAATGGATTATACAGTGCCAATTGTTTCAAAGTTATACTATTAGCACAGGCGAGGAAAGGTAGAAGTGCTTTGTTTAACGTCATTAGCATCGACGTAGTGGCACTAAACGGACTCATACCTCAAAAGACTCAAAACAACAATTCAAATATTTTATTTCAAACAAGTATCACCAAAACCATCAACCAAAATCCGAGCTCAAAAAGATCAACAACTCAAGAAGACTAAAAATAGCAAGCATCACGGAAACCGAGTTCACTAGAAACTTACCTCTCACGGCCCTCAATGCTACCTCTTCCCAACTCAGGAATCCTCTTTTGTCAAAATCTCTCATCACCTTCTTCTTGTAATTGCCATTCCATGGTAGTTGTCCCATTTTACAAATTCAATGAGCTCCATCTACCAGTGAGTACTCAAAATCGATCGCATAATACTCATCAACACAAAGTGGAAGAGTGTAATAATCCGGGACCGGCATGCTAATAATCTCCACTTCTCCCGGTAGCTCTACCATAGATGGCTCTTCAGTCTCATACGATTTCACCACACTCTTCATAATGACATCTTCATTTACTTCAATTGGGAGTGAGGGTGAAATGGGCGATCCCAGTTTCTCTTCTGACTCTAATTCTGTCTCATCAAATAGCGTGCTTAAATCTCTCATACACCATTCGAGGTTATCATTTTGCATTTCTTCGGGAGGCGGTGTGATAGATAAAATTTGCACCTCTTTCATCTCCAAATCTTGCACTTCCTCTTCATTCCAAAACAAGCTATTCTCATCACCAAAGAATTCTTGCTCAGTCATAACAATGGTCGGTTCCACCACACACTCCACCAAGGTTTCATCAATTTTCATCTCAAGGGGTGAAGGTGCAATAGGTAGAACGTGAAACCTGACATAATCAAATATCGCAATTGGAGGTGGCACTATGAGCAATCCCAACTTACTATCTGGCTCAGAAATCTCATCATAGCAAATTGAATCATCAACCTCACTCTCAACCTGAACTTCTTCAATGATAACATCATCATCCCGGACCACCTCTATTGCACATGTCTCTTCCTCTTTCTCACGCCTCCTCTTTTCAATCAATTGCCCCATCCCATCTTCAAGATTTCTTATGTCGGAGTCAAAGCTTCTATTGAACTCTTGCATATCCTTGTTCATTTGAATCAAAATCTCGTTCAATTGAATCAACTGCTCCATTTGAATGTCGGTGAAGCCTTCTTGTGGCATGGGGGCAAACTGATCATACTGACTTTGATTCATTGGAGGTGAGTAGTAGGCTTCTTTCCATGCCAGACTCTGATCAAGTGGCTAAATCTGGGTGAAGCTATCAACGCGTTGAGTATGAACACCGTAATCCTGATAAGCACTAGGGTTCGGACAACCCTCATAATGTTGTGGCTCATTACTTGAATAACCATAATTTTGACTTTGGCATACACTAGGGCACTGATAAGCCCATGAACCATGGTTACATTCTTGTTGATCTCGAGGTGAGGCACGAATCGTTGTTGATAACATTGTTCAGGTGCATGAGGTTGGTAGGGGTAATGTTGTTCAGGTGAGTAGTATTGATTGAAAAATCCATCCATTTAAGCTCAAATTTGCAAGATCTCGAGAAAACAACAAGAAAACAATAAAACAAAACCTAGGCCCAAGCCTTGGTTCCTTGCAAGATATCACAAATAGCACACAATTCCCCGGCAACGGCGCCATTTTGATTGGAGCTAAAATTCACCCTTCAAAAACAATTTATAAAGACTCAAAACCGTGGGCAAACTAACTCTCTAACCGGCAGTGTACCGGGTCGATTGCTAGAATAGCTACAGGAGTACGAGGTTGAACCCAAGGGAAAAGTGTTTGTGAGTACCAAAGCGAACGTGTTACTTAGTCTAAGTGATCAATGTTTTTAAAGTGCTTGTTTACTACAACGACACTAAAGTGATTCTTACTAACGAGTCTAAAGATAGAAAAGAAATAAAGAAGATTAAACTACTAGGTTTTAAAGATAGGTTAAAGGACATAGCCGAACCATGATCAAAATAGCTAGTTTCAACCCCAAGGGTAGACAAAACCGGGAGTGTGCATTATAACAAGCGAACTCTAGCGTGATTCGATTTCACAGTGCGAACTCCTAATCCCAGTGCTAAGGTCTGAACAACTCTCTCCTAACACCTTATGCCGCGTTAACTACCCTTCCCTAAAGAAGATTCACTAACAAGACATGTTATGCACTAGAGCTGCTTAAACGTTAAAACGAGTAACCTCACTTAGGGCTCGGGCTTAACAACTAAGCCGAGTCTACGCCGCGATCTTAGAACCCCTTTTTCCACATCCCTCTATCTGAACAACTCTTTAGAGTGATGTGTGTGGTTGTTAAGGGTGAATTTATACGATTTATAACGCTATATTTTATGATATTTTCTCCTCATATTCATATAATTTGCATAAGAAACGAGTGTTTAACGGAAGTATTGAGTGAATGAGGTTTTTAACGAGTTAATCGCAAAATAGGTTAATTTTGGTGTTTTAATTGTGATTTTATGATTATTTGGATGATATTACATTTTGCGATGTTTTAATGTGTTATAGGTACATGTTTGATGCTCAAATAATGATCAAAAAGAGATAAGAGTCGAATATCATTGATGATAAAAGAGATAAAGATGAAGAAATCAAGATGAAGTCGATCCTGGACTGGCGTCCAGCAGCTTGAACTGGCGTCCAGAGTGGACGGGCGTTTGGTCAAATGGACGAGCGTCCGTCTTGATATTTTGATTCGAGTTTGGATGAAATTGCTTTGGGCGAGCGTCCAATTTAAGAAGGGCGGGCGTCGATCATGACTCGGCCCGATTCGAAGTTTGTATGGAAGAGTGGGCGGGCGTTCGAGAGGATCAGACAGGCGTCCGGTGAGCCGACTTAGTGAAAGCGACTTGAAAATCTATATATAGGCGGCGGTTTCTCAACCCTAAGGATACCAACTACACAATACTCAAAACCCTAATCTACAAGGCGGCTTTAGGTGCGATTTTTACACTTTTCTTTTCGAGTTTTATGATCCAAATCCTAGATTAAAATTAGTAGTTTTATGCACTTTTCTTCTACAATTTCAAGTTGCAAGAGGATGTTTAGAGGCTAGGCCTTCATCAAACGAGCATTGTGAAGCCTATCCAACACGTTTTGATTCCGGTTCTTCGATTATATTGTGAGTTCTTATCTAAAGTTGTTTCCTTTATCATGTTTTATATTGTTTATTGCAATTATATCGAAAGATGTGCATGCTTGACTGCTTTGTGTTAATGAAAGTCATATAAACGTTGGATCATCGTGATAAGGAATAGATGTTTAATCTGTATAACGAGAGTTAATAGGTTAGATTTCTAGGTTACGAACGTTAAGTTTACACCTTTAATTGGTAAAGTCGTTAATCTTTAAATCGAAAGATATAGATTAATAGGTGAATTATCTAAGAAATTAGGGTTCACGTTTTAGACAAGGTGAAATCACAACTTGGTTAGAAAACACAATAAAATCGAGATAGGGGTTGATACTTGTTATGATAGGTGGATCAATCGCTCGTTTGCTCGTTATAATTTGATCAAATCCCTTGAACTTGAATTGTTTAGTTAATCAATTCCCTTTATTGCATACTAGGTTTAGTTTAGTTTAAATTGGTTCGAAACTATCTTTCCTGGCTTTAGATCTTATCTTACATCAGTTTCATTTATTGTTATCCTTCGTTTTAGTTATTCCCTGTTTAGTTTATTTGCTGTTTAGTTTTAGTAATCGTGACATAGGTTAGTTAGTTAAACAAAGACTAGGATTCCCAATCGTTAGTTCCCCGTAAGATCGACCCGGTATCAACCTCTTTACTACGATCCTTGCACTTGAGGTATATCAGATTATAAATTTATTACTTGTTAATAAAATCCGTGACAAGTTTTTGGTGCCGTTGCCGGGAACCAAGCGGTTGCCTAGTGTTTGTTTTTGTTTTTTACGTGTTTAATTATTTCTTGTTCTTGTTTTAGGTAGATTTTAATTAGGTAATTAGGGTTTTAGTTTAGGGTTTAAGGGCCTTCCTTTGTAGTTCCCTCGGGATTAGTTTTCTTTTCTATTTCTTCTTTTTCCATCTGTTTTCCTTTTTTACATTTCTTTTCTTTTCTTCTTTCCCCCTTTTCTTTCTCGCAAATTTTTACATCGTTTCTAGTTTTCCCGCTACCAAGCGGGCGTGCAGGATCTTGGGCGCCCGTCCGCTGGAAAATTTTCAATCTGTAAGCGTTTTCACTCAGACGACAGCGTCCATAAAATTTGGGCGCCCGTTCAAGTTTTCACGAAGACAGGCGAGCATTTGGGCATCCGAACGCCCGTCCGGTCAAAAGTTGAGGCGACGCCCGTCCAAACCTTTGGGCGCCCGTGCCTGTTTCATCTTTTCCCTTAATAATCCTGTCTCTCTTTCTTCCTTTCCATTCTTTTCTTTTATTAGGCTTTTAATTTCTTAGTCTTTAGGTTGCTTTCACTCGTTTTGGTCCGGTTTATGCAAACTCGGAGTCAAAAGGACCGTTCTTATACACTCTCGACCCGAAGCGAACCGTAGTCGGCCAAGCAGGCGTGATTTTCCGTTCTGCGGCTCTTACGAAGAAGCCGATCAAGATCAGAGGATCGTTTAGCGAAGAATTCAAAAACTTCGTAATTATGGTACGCTAACGATAGGCGTACATTGGCGGACTACGCCATGTACTGGCGAAGTCAAAGTCAACCCGGCTATTGTTATTCCAAACATTCTTGCACGGACGCCGAGCTAAAGCGGGACTTATTCGAGATGATGCGGCATGCATCTATTTTCCATGGTTATCGATCGAGAGAATCCCATACTCACTTACATACATTCTTAGAGATATGCGGTACTACGCATCCAAGGAGTAAGTGAGGATGCTATAAAAGTGAAACTATTTCCATTTTCATTGAAGGAGAAGTGAAGAGTGGTACACCTCTCTCCCATTGAATCTATTACTACAGTGCGAACTTGAAAAGAATTTTTAAGTCAATATTTTCCACCTTCAAAAGGCATTGGTGTTTAAGCGAGATATTCACTTTCTATGAGAAAGAGAATGAATCCTTTTCGAGTGTTGGAAAGATTCAAGTCTCTGCTTAGAAAGTGTCCCCACCATGGCTTGCCCTTTGGAAGGCAAGTCAACACGTTCTTTAGTGGATTGACCGGTGATAAAAGGCATGGTCAATAGTTCATCTGGTGGGGCGTTTTTGAAGAAAACGCTGATGAGGAGTGGGCCTTTGTTCGAGGACATTGCCAAATACAACTATGCTCCCTCTTATCAAGCCATTCAAGCACCTCCTCCTCCTATGATTGAGGAAGTGAACATGCAAAGTTTGATTGCCATGCTGCAGAAGCAGATGGCAACTTCTCAAGTTTCAAATCGGATGAATCAAACTTCTTCTTTTCCACAGAACCCTTAGGTTCTGTATTGTGAGAGCTATTGTCAGACTGGCCACGTGATTGGCCAGTGTCAATTCAATCCCCCTGAACCTTATCAAGTGAATGTTGTTCATGATTATGGGCGGTATAATCAAGTCACATGTCGAGAATTGTGGCGAGGTGGGACACACATCTAGATTACGTCTATGAGCGGACGAGAATCTTTGAAGTAAATGCATTCTATGGCGAGAACAATCAAATGTTTAATCAATTTTACGGCGAGAATAATCTCTCAAAACCAAGGTTCAATCAATCTTCAAGTTTCAATCCAAATTCTAATTTCAATCGAGAATCAAAACTCCAATAGAAACCTGGTTTTCCTCGAGAACAGAATTCCAATTTTCTAATTCTAATCAAAGGTTCAATCAAAATTGGCCCGCCAATTCTAATCATCTTTGTCCAAAGTCATTGACCAGCCCTATTCTCAAAATTTCCAAAACTCTCAAGGCCCCTCCCAATCTAACAATCTTGAAGCTAAATTGGAGGAGCAAAGTAGATCAATGAAAAATCTTGAGAGGCAAATTGGGCAGCCAGGTGAGCGACTAAGCCGAGACCACAGGGCAGCTGCCCGATTTTTGAGAAAAATCCAAAGGGTGGTCAAGTTGCTCAAACCGACTTGAACAATGGCCAATGTCTTGACCTCGTACCATCAATTCCATACGGTAGGGAGGAGGCGGTGCAATGAATTTAAGTGGTACTCAAGTTAGTGGTCCTTCCACCGGGGAAACCACCAGCCCCTCTCTGCCGGTGATAAGGCGGGAGGGAAGCTGAACACTACACTCCTCGGCCGAAGAGAATACTCGGTGGCTGATCCACGAGAGGTGAAAAAGTTGGAAGTCCTCGGTGGGTGATCCACGAGGAGTGAAGAATCAAGTGTGAGTCGGGGTGATCCACGACTAATAAAAATATTGAAAAAATTTGTTAGGTGGAAGGATCTGGAAGACAAGGCATCGGTGCATCTTCAAAGAAAGTCTTTTACGAGAATGACTGAAAAAGCTTCCATTTCCACCAAGAAAGAGCAACATCCCTTTGAGTGAAGATAAGAAGTATGAAAGGTCTTGAACCTTTTGAAAAATACTCGAGGTAAATCTTCCATTATCGAGAGGTCTTGGTTGAAATGCCTAAGTATACAAAATTTATCAAGGATGTTGTTTCTTCAAAAGGAAGTTGTCGGACATGGAAAGGCTGATTGGTGAGGATTGTTCAATGATCAATTATGAAGACTTACCAACCAGAGAGGTGACCACTGGAAAGTTCGTGCTTACTACGGTGTTAATGGGAGGCTGGTCTTCCACAACTCTTTGTGTGACTTGGGTGCATCTATAAGCCTCATGCCATTATGCGTGTGCAAACAATTGGTTTAATTGATCTTCTAGAACCCACTACCATGAATTTGCAATTCGGTGATAGATCTTCTAAGAAAGCAGTGGGAATCTTAAAAGACATACTAGTTCAAATCGATAGATTTACCTTTCCCGTGGTGGTGAGTGCGTCTAGACATTGAAAAAGATGAAAATGTCCCCACGATTCTTGGAAGACCTTTTACATCTCTGACTCGAGCCCTCATTGGCTGCTATGGTGGGCGAGTGGCGATCGTGTTGGTGATCAAGAGGTAAGCTATAATTTCTCAGATCCACTCAAATACCCTGCGGGCCTCGGCGGTTTTTCCCGAGGAGGCGTTTGGCGACCGATGATTTGATGGAAAAGCAAGTCATGGTTTTTGCAGCGAGTATGAGCGTTGGTTGATAATTTGAATAATCATGGTGTGGTAAGTTCAGAAGCGGTTAGATTACGAATTCAAGGATGAGTTGTTGAAAGGAGAAGCTTTGGCGGTGGGACCACTAAGTAAACTCAGCGATGTTGAGTTGAAAAGTGGAGAGCTCAAATCTAGTTTAGAAGACCCCCCTGCAGATTTGGTGTTGAAGCCATTGCCTAAACATCTTATGTATGTATTTTTAAGAGAAGGTGACAAGCTTCCATTGATTATATCTGCCAAGCTGTCTCGTTTAGAGGAAATGAAATTAATCAACGTCTTGAAGAAAAACGAAAAAGCCTTTGGGTGGCAAGTAGGAGATATCGAGAGGATATCTCACGACATCTCATATGCATAAGATCAAGACAAATGAGGGTGCGAAATGTGTTAGACAGCCCCAGGAGGAGGCTCAACCCTCATATGCAAGAGGTGGTTAAGAAAGAAATCATCAAACTTACGGACATGGGAATCATATATGCCATCGCCGATAGTGAATGGGTTTCCCGACTCGGTAGTTCCCAAAAGGTGGAATTACGATTGAGAAGAATGAGAAGGAGAGGAAATAGCATTGAGACTTGTCACTTTGGATTCTGATGCATCGATTATCGAAAGCTCAATGAGGTAACCATGAAGGATCACTTTCCCCTTCCATTCATTGACCCGGATGCTTGAGCGTCTGGCGGGACACGCATTCTCTTGCTTCTGGAAGGATATTCGAGGATACTTTGGATACCCATTGATCCGGTGACCAAGAAAAACCACTTTCACTGCCCTTATGGTACATTCACCTACTGGCGAATGCCATTTTAGTCTGCATGCAATGCCCAGCTACTTTTCAAAGATGTATCTTTGGCTATCTTTGTGGGCTAGTAGAAAAGCGTATGGAAATCTTTATGGGCGATTTTTGGTCTTTGGTCGATCTTTTGATGATTGTCTTGACAACCTTGACCGAGTCTTATCGGATCGTGGAAAGAACTTAGTACTCAATTGGGAAAAATGCCATTTCATGGTTGATGAAGGAATAGTTCTTGGCCACAAAATCTCCGCCAAAGGTATAGAAGTTGACAGGGCAAAAGTAGAAGCTATCGAGAAGATGAGTTATCCCAAGAGTGTGCGTGAAGTGAGAGGCTTTCTTGGACATGTCGGTTTCTCTGAAGATTCATTCAAGACTTCTCCAAGATAGCCAAGCCCCTGTCTACTTTACTTAAAGAAGACGTTGAGTTCAATTTTGATGAGAGCTGCAAGCAAGCGTTTGAGGAGATTAAGGACCGTTTGATCTCTGCTCCAATTCTCATATCGCCTGACTGGAATATACCTTTCGAGCTTATGTGCGATGCATCCAACTATGCGATTAGTCTTTGTTCTAGGACAAAAATCAAGGAAATTCAGCCAATCTATTCGCCTTGATCACACATTGAATCCTCTCAAGTTAACTATACTACTCTTGAAAAGGAATTATTGGCGTAGTCTTTGCTATGGACAAGTTTCGTAACTACTTGTTAGGTGCTCAAGTGATTGTGTGGGTGATCACATTTGCTGCGATATCGATGACTAAGAAGGAGGCCAAACGCGCTTGCGCATTGAATCACGACCTACAAGAGTTTGACGTTCAAATTAAAGACAAAAAAGGCGTTGAGAGCGTCGTGGCGGATCATGTTTCAAGAATGTTAAGTGAGGAAAAGGATGATCGGATGATATAGATCTTTACTTTCCTCTTGAGAATATTATGCTTATCGGCGGTTGTCCTCACGATGTTCCATGGTATTCTTCCATTGTCAATTACCTTCATTCCCGATATCTCGATGCAGAATTGTCCTATCAGGAGAAGAAAAAGTTCTTCTACGATTTGAAATCTTCGTTTGGGATGAACCTTATACATTTAAGATCTGTATAGATGGTTTGCTTAGGAGATGTGTTCGGAATCGAAAGCGTAGCGATATTATTGAGCAGTGCCACAGTGGACCCACTGGAGGTCACTTTGGTCCTTGGAAAACCGTTGCTAAGATCTTCCAATCCGGTTTCTATTGGCGTGCGATCTTTAAGGACACAGAAGCTTTCTATAAAGCTTGTGATAGGTGCCAAAGAACCGGTACTCTGACAAGGCGTTTTGACATGCCTTTGACGCCCATCTTAGAATGCGAAGTCTTTGATGTATGGGGTATCGATTTTATGGGACCATTCCCATCATCTTGTGGTAACAAGTACATCTTAGTTTGCATGGATTACGTGTCGAAATGGGTAGAGGCTCAAGCCACTCCTCACAATGATCATAAGACGGTCATGAAATTCTTAAAGAAGAACATCTTTGTGAGATTTGGATGTCCACGTGCCTTGATCAGTGATGAAGGGACACATTTCTGCAACCGACCCCTAGAGAAAGTGCTTGAGAAGTATGGTGTTCGTCACAAAATTGGCACACCATATCACCCGATGACTAGCGGTCGAGGTTGAAGGAGACAACCAAAGTATTAAGAAGATCTGGAAAAAAGCGGTCCATGATCATAGAAAAAATGGAGTCTAAAGTTGGATGATGTACTATGGGCATATAGAACCGCCTATAAGACTCCTATAGGTACATCTCCATATCAAATGGTTTATGGTAAGCCATGTCATCACGCGGTCGAGTTAGAGCCACAGAGCTTATTGGGCTACAAAGTTTTTAAACCCGATACCCAATCTTGTGGAAAACATCGATTGCAATGATTGCATGAGTTAGGCAATTCGGACTCCAGGCCTACGAAAGTGCCAGGATCGATGAGAAAAGCGAAACTCCTTCACGATGCTAAAATTAAGAAGCGAGAATTTCAAGTTGGGGAACAAGTTTTATTATACAATTCCGAGGTTACATCATTTTCCTGGTAAGCTTAGGACACGATGGTCGGTCCACTTTGAGATTCTCAAATTATTCTAGAGGCGTCTTAGAACTACGAGGTTATGGTGACCAACCGTTTGAGTAAATGGTCAAAAGTGTAAGCACTACATTGGTGAACCCAAGGAAAAGCCTTTGATTGTTCGTTTCCTCGATATCCTCGGGTGTGGTACTAAAGAAGTCGAAGAATTTGATGAGTTTTCACCCGACCTATTCTCGGAGGATAGCGGTAGTGGTCGATCTGAAGAAATTCTAGCGAGTAGTTGGGATATGGAAGAGTATGAGAGGGCGTCGGTGAAAGCGTCATCGAAGACTCGGAAGATGAAGAAGTCAACCATGGGGAGGTTCAAGCGTGTTTGAAAGCTATCAAAGATTTCACCCCATGTGTTAAGTCTTTGTTTCTGCTTGGCCGAACTACTAACCCAAGTCTAGGCGAGGTAGTGGCGGCGAGAAAAGTCAAATGGCTTTGATCGGTGAGCTTTAAGCGATGTCGAGCTAACGCATTAACCAAAAAGCGCCACTAGGGGGCAACCTAGATATCATCATCTTTAGTCATTCTTGTTTTATGCTTTTGTAGTTTTAGTATTTAAGTTTAGTTTACTAAGTTTTGCTTTTGTTTGTATCCGTCAGTTAGTTGTGCTTGCTAGATATGGATTTTGGAGTTCTACCAGAGGAGTTTCCTTTCCTTAGGAGGATCCCACTTATCACCGTAGATGACGGACCGGGAGGGACCATAGTTTTGCATGTAGACTTCGATATTAGTACCCGCATCAGGGTGTCACCTATGTTCTTATTGTTCCCGATGTTGGGAGGTGGAACTTTACTCTTGAGGAGTTGCGAGGCGGCTCTAGGGCGTCCATACACAATCTGAATGATCCGATCTTTGTGATTTAGCGCTAGTCTTTGCAAAATTGAACATTTTCGGGGTGTTGATGTGGCTAGTGAAGACTGGGGTTTGCAGGATGAGTATGACTTCCCTCCGGTGATTGATATGCTCCGCCGTCTTATCCGAGTTGTGGATTGGTCGGAAATTTACGATGACTAGCGTATTAGGTTGTTTCATCGAGCAAACGACGTAAAACAAAAGCGCTCGGTGGGAGGCAACCCACTATTTTCTATTTTTTTTACCTATTTTCTAGTAATTTTAAGTAACTCGTCGTTTTTCATTTGTATTTTTGAGGTTTTGTTTAAGTATAATGAGAAAATGCGAATTTGAATTTGAATTGCATGAAATTGAATATTTTTTTGCATTTTTCTGCCTTGGACGCCCGTCCAGTGAACTGGACGCCCGTCCGCCATGCACTGGTGTTGAGCAGCGTCAACATTCTTGGGCGCTTCGTCGAAAACTCCTTCCAACTGCATGCGTAAAGTGAGCATCACGGGCGGCGTCTGTTTATATGGACGCCCGTCCAGTTCATATGATCTCCAGCTGAACGCCCGTCCGATCTCCTGGATGCCCGTTCAGACCTGCACCTATATATATACCCCCTGCTTCCATTTGTTTATTCGAATCGAGAAAATTTGAATTGGCAGCCCGACTTTTGCCCTCTCTTACCTAAAATCCTCATTTCTAAACCAAATTGGGCGATTCAAGGCCCTACAAAGCGACTCTCAATCCCCTCTTTTTGATTTTTCAAACGCAATCCACCAACATACAACCATTGTTTCGAATCAGCAACCTAGCTTGTGCGGTTTTCTTGGGGAAAAAAATCCAAACTTTCGGTCATTCGTGCGTTGTTAGGGCTGCAAATCACCATTATCATCATCCTATCATCGTACTTGGTAAGAATCCATAAAATTTTCTAGGGTTAATTCACGTTTTTTTAGTTCGATTTTGAATCGACTTTTCATACAATTTCACCTTATTGGTTTTTCTTGTTTTGTTTATTTGTCTTGCCGTTGGCGATACGGATGGTTATGAATGATGATGGATGGGCTGCATTGTGATTTGTTGTGGTTTGGTGTTGTGTTATTTGGGAAATCCCGTTTGGGCGATAAGCGGGTGGTTTTGTTTGATTTTGGGATTGGGGTTGTTTTGTGTAGCTTTAGTTGAGTCATGGTCCATAAAAAGCGGTGGTTAAGAGGCATGGTAAGGGTGTGGCTCAGAGCCCGAGAAGAAATGGAAAGTTGTTGATCCTCTTGAGGTAAATCCTACTCAAGGTATTCGGTTGGTGCGAGACACAACCCTCACAGGACTACACAAGCTCGATCTAGGGCCCGTTAAGAGATGAGTCGCCATCTGGTTCCGATCTGAGAGGATGATGTCCTTTAGCGCGTTTCCTAGGAGTCAGCGGGTGGTGACCCATCCAGAGTCGAACCTCACGAGAATGTCCACTAGAGCGAGGATCACGGCAAGTACACAGTGAACCGGTTAGGGCGGTATTAGACCTTACGCTCCTCTCTATTCCTTTGGCTCGTCGATTTATCGGCCCTAAGGCTTACGAGGTTTATACTAAGCACTATCGATCGAGGGCGATGTTGATCGAGAGGAGGTTATGGAAAGCGAAGGTTGATGAGGCGTTTGTGAAGCTTTTGAGGATAGGAAATGGGATGCATTGATGAGAATCCCGCTTACCCGGTAAATGATACACTAGTTCACGAGTTTTATAGCAGCTGTTCGAGAGACGGACTTAGAAACCGGAGGTGTGATGGTGAGAGGAGTCAAGGTCCGTTCACGAAAGTCATTAACGAAAATGCGGTTTAGCGCGCTTTTGAGGGTTTGGATTACAAGGAGGAGATTAAGAGGAGGCGGGATGCCGGCGGGATCGATTAGAGGAGTTGCGTTTGAAAGTGTGCCCGGATGTTCCGTGGACACTAAGGCGAGTGGAGACCGGAAGGAGTTAGTAACTACGACTTGGTCGGAAGATTTGGAAGGTCGAGTGTCGATTCATTGAGTAGTTTCTTGCCAAAGAACAACCTCACACATTTCCACATTGGTGATATTGGGATGTTATATGCGTTGAATTTTGGGTTAAAAGTCGATGTCGGCCAAGCCTTATTTGATGAGATTGCGACCAATCGAAAGTCTATTCCGGTGTTTGATTGTTCCCACTTGATACATGGCTTTGTGTGTGGATGCGGTGTTCTTGAGTATAGGCCGGATCTTAAAACAAAGAACCGAGGGCAATTCAATGAGAAAAGGTTCGGACTTCGGGGCATTGCGAGGCAGAGGCACCACAGAGGCCGGTTCATCTTCGGCACCGCCTCGACCATCCTACCTTCCTACTTTATCTCGCCGATCCGGATGAAGTTGAGTATGAGCAGCGAGTGTGCGGAGCTGGATGGAGGATATTCGGACTTCCCGAATAACATCTTGACTATTTTGAAGTTATGCGAGTGAGGCGGCTGTATGGGGCGACAAAATCTTCGCTCGGCGTTATCGATTACACTTATTTAGGCGAGGTTGGCGGCGCGTGCGGATGTCTGGGCGAGTGCGAGTCGTCTTACGATGAGAGCGGCTGACTCCCCTGCGGGTGGACCACCTCCGGTGATGATTCTGCGGCACCGGGCGATACGATCTTATTTTTCTTTTTTAGCTTTTGATTTGTCCTAGATGGATGGGCTGTTTAATTTTCGCTACATTTCATTACATGATTCGTTGTACTTTTGATATTGCTACTGTTTATTTTTCCGATTGAATCATGTAAGCCATAAGGCGTCCGTACCTTCATTTTTACTCTGTTTTAACTTTTGGATGTATTGAATGCTTTATCTTTTGCTATTACTCGATTTTGCTATCTCTTTTCATTTTGGTATAATTACCCGTTTTCCCCGAGATTTTTCCGTTTTTGTCGAGTAGTGCAGGTGTATTTTTAGCGGTATTTTTGAGCTCGCATTTACATCGTATGGTTACGAGTTCTAATTGTCACTACGTGGGCTCCGGCCTGACCAACGATTCGAGTATCTACTACAATCAGCTAAGTTCTTTATCTTTTCTTTAATTCTGCACAACATGAGGACATGTTGATCTTTAAGTGTAGGGGAGGGGAATGGTTTATGTGTATCGAACATTTGCTTAATTCGTTATGTTTCTATGCAAAAGGAGCTAAAAATGAGCTAGAATTTTCAAATTTTTTCGACATTTTGTTTTTGTTTTGTCCCGAGTAGGCAATTCAATTCAATGTTCGTTATTTTTATAGTCATCCAAGCTATATATCGTATGTTTGATAAGTTAGTTGTTTCACCTGAGATCTATTTTTCACGAGCCATAGTAAGCGATGAGCTATAATATAAAGTTATACCCCTTCTGGACGAGTGATTTTTGATTTTCTTATAAGTCATGTGCTTAGTGCTACATATATATCTTGAGATTTATGATAGTTTGTATTTAGATCCGAAGTATGATATACTGTGAATATCTAAGGTTTGAATGTGATAAGTAACACGTAACTTATTGTCAAATGCAAAAGTTGAAAAATATGAAGAATTAATTGGGTGTGTCGAAAGCTGGTCGATGATTTGAGTGAGGTAGGGTATACCACGTATGTCCTATACCACTATGATGACTAAAAGCTCACGACAGTCAGAAAAAGCTGCCTTATGATTGGAGTAAGGTAGGGTATATCTCGAATATCCTATTCTGCTATGACAGGGCAAGAGCTCATTCTGATGTGCGTTTAAATGTGAAAATAATTAAATCAACTTATAAAAGAAGTGGTATGAAATGAATGAAAGACTAAGTTATCGTCTATCTTATCCCAGGTAGAAAGCGATAGATATCTTTGTAGGGATTATCCTCTCGAGTATCTCGAGAAAGCCCTAGATATAATCGATCATCAGCACCGGGATATGTCACGTTTGTAGGGTACATCTTATGAGTGTCATTTATTGCTAGTCTACGATGGGGTATTAGCTAGTTTTGCTTGAGTTTCTCAAGTTTGGATTTAGTGGAAGTTTTCTATGGCTTTGCACACACACGGTGGTGAACCGATTTATTGGATCTATGCTATATTATGCGAGATATACATTTTAGTTTGAGCCCTAATTTTTGTTTTGTTTTGCTCGGGACGAGCAAAAGCTAAGTGTGGGGAGTTGTTAAGGGTGAATTTATACGATTTATAACGCTATATTTTATGATATTTTCTCCTCATATTAAGTATAATTTGCATAAGAAGCGAGTGTTTAACGGGAGTATTGAGTGAATGAGGTTTTAACGAGTTAATCGCAAAATAGGTTAATTTTGGTGTTTTAATTGTGATTTTATGATTATTTGGATGATATTACATTTTGCGATGTTTTAATGTGTTATAGGTACATGTTTGATGCTCAAATAATGATCAAAGAGATAAAAGTTGAATTTCATTGATGATAAAAGAGATAAAGATGAAGAAATCAAGATGAAGTCGATCTGGGTGGCGTCAGCGGCTTGAAGTGGCGTCGAGTGGGCGGGCGTTTGGTCAAGTGGGCGGCGTCCGTCTTGATATTTTGATTTAGAGTTTGGATGAAATTGCTTGACGGCGTTCAATTTAAGAAGGGCGGGCGTCGATCATGACTTCGGCCCGATTCGAAGTTTGTATAGAAGAGTGGGCGGGCGTTCGAGGGATCAGGCAGGCGTCCAATAGCCGACTTATTGAACCGACTTGAAAATCTATATATAGGCGGCGGTTTCTCAACCCTAAGGATACCAACTACACAATACTCAAAACCACAATCTAGGGGCGGCTTTAGGTGCGATTTTTACACTTTCTTTTCAGTTTTATGATCCAAATCCTAGATTAAAATTAGTAGTTTTATGCACTTTTCTTCTACAATTTCAAGTTGCAAGAGGATGTTTAGAGGCTAGGCCTTCATCAAGCGAGCATTGTGAAGCCTATCCAACATGTTTTGATTCGGTTCTTCGATTATATTGTGAGTTCTTATCTAAAGTTGTTTCCTTTATCATGTTTTATATTGTTTATTGCAATTATATGAAAGATGTGCATGCTTATTGCTTTGTGTTGATGAAAGTCATATAAGCGTTGGATCATCGTGATAAGGAATAGATGTTTAATCTATATAACGAGAGTTAATAGGTTAGATTTCTAGATTCTGACGTTAAGTTTACACCTTTAATTGGTAAAGTCGTTAATCTTTAAATCGAAAGATATAGATTAATAGGTGAACTATCTAAGAAATTAGGGTTCACGTTTTAGACAAGGTGAAATCACAACTTGGTTAGAAAACACAATAAAATCGAGATAGGGGTTGATACTTGTTAGGATAGGTGGATCAATCATTTCGTTTGCTCGTTATAATTTGATCAAATCCCTTGAACTTGAATTGTTTAGTTAATCAATTTCCTTTATTGCATACTAGGTTTAGTTTAGTTTAAATTGGTTCGAAACTATCTTTCCTGGCTTTAGATCTTATCTTCTGTCCAGTTTCATTTATTGTTATCCTTCGTTTTAGTTATTCCCTGTTTAGTTTATTTGCTATTTAGTTTTAGTAATCATGACATAGGTTAGTTAGTTAAACAAAGACTAGGATTCCCAATCGTTAGTTCCCCGTAAGATCGACCCGGTATCAACCTCTTTACTACGATCCTTGCACTTGAGGTATATCGGATTATAAATTTATTACTTTTTAATAAAATCCGTGACAGTGGTTTTGACCTAGGTGATCAATCTAGCCCAAATCTGTTATAACAAGTTCTAAGACATGAAACATGCAAGATACAACAATAAAAAGCACTACCCACTCCCAATTTCATCACCCAAAGGGTGATTTCACCAAATTTCACATGATTCGACTATGAAAAGGGATTAGCTACTCATTATTCTAGTTAAAACATAGAAGAAGTTGTAAATTAAAGACATAACAAGTAAAAGAAAGAAGAAATATACCCCTTAATTTGCGAATCGAGATTAGATCCAAAAGTACAAAATAGAAAACTAATTAAAAGATGGTCTCTTAGTGTTTGGAGTAGAAATCTGAGCTAAGAAATGTAAAGATTAAACTAAAATAGTGTTGATTTAAGCTAAGAGAATGTAGGGGTGTACAACGAAATTGGAAAACTGGACTGACCGACTGAACCGGATTAAACCGGACCGGAAAATGATGAACCGCGGTTTTCCAATCGGTTTTTCATTGAAGAAAAACCGAACCGGAAATCAATTGATTTTCGGTTTTATCCCAAAAAAACGGTATGACCCGAACCGAACCGGTTATACTTCATTTTTATTATATATATATATATATATATATATATATATATATATATATATATATATATATATATATATATATATAAAATTTATTTTGTTCACTAGCTCTCTACTATAAAAACCCTCCACACAGAACCCTAAATTTCTAAATCTTATACTTACGCGCTTTTCTACTAAACCTAAACCTAAAATGCTTCCCAGCCGCCGATAACCGCCGTTTGAGCTCATCGGCCGTTCTTGCTTCTTCTAATATTCTTCATCCTTTGATCGTGAAAGGCTCAAAGCAACCTTTGAAATTGTCGTTACAACGACCACCCATTTAGCTTATGGAGCCAATAATGGTGTTTGTCTCATTTTAGAAGAAAAAAATCAAAATTTTATGGTAAATAAAATCTGATCACGAAAACAGCCCGAACCGAAACAGATTGTATTGGTTCGGTCAATTCAGAAAAAATGACCAATTCAATTGATTCGAGAAAATATCAAAACCGTAACTTCTGATTCGATTCGAAAAAATCGTAAAAAACCGACCGGATTTGGATTATGTACACCCACTAAGAGAATGTATTCTAAGCTATTACAAAATTTGAGCTAAGAAATGGGTAGAGTTTTGCTAAGAGAATAGTTGTTTTTAAGAATTAGTCTAAGGGGTATTTATAGGTGGGGAAAATCTGTAGGAATTTGGCCAGGCAGGATGACGTTTAGAAGTGAGACTAGCGTTTAACATCTTCAAAGCGCGTTTGGCTTAGTGCAAGCGCCAGCGTTTCGCTTCATTACAGGCGGGGACTTATTGTTCTTCATCACAGGCAGCGTTTAGAAGGTTCAAGCGCGTTTGGAGAAACTTGGAAGCGCGTTTAAGGTAGTTTCAAGCGTGTGTTTGGAGGGCTTGAACTCGAATCAACTGATGACTTCTAAAACGCACGTTTAAGGTAGTATCAAACGCGCGTTTGAACCCCTGTTGCCCCAAAACTTCACTTCTCTTCCTCTTTGATCTCTCCTCTTGCCTCGATCATGCCTTTTGCCACAAATTATCACCTCTCGGGTCCTCGAGATACCAATACCCTTCAACATCATAAACAACCAAAAACACCCAAACAATTCCGGAGGGTAAAAGTGCTCGAGAATGAGGTTAATATCAACAAAAAGGGGGTAATAATCCATCAAAGTGATGGATTCACTCCCCGATGCCATGAGCTCACGATAACACCCAGCGGTCAAAATCAACCAAAAATGTCTTTGAAAATATGGTAAGCGGGGATAAATAATACACGAGTCACGTAAAGTTGACTCCCAGCCAGGTACACAGGTCAATAGACTAGTTTAGGAACTCTTTGAAGAAGGCGAAGGTGAGGGCTCAAACTCGATTATTGAAGGCTAAGGGATCAAACTTAGTATTTAAAGTCAAGGATATGGAATCGGAATTTAGGAAATGTGATGACTTAAACTGATTACATATACCTTGTGTACAAGGTCTAAGTTCCATAAGTTAAGTGGTGATTGGAACTTAGTTATATTCAAAATGGTGAAATATAACTTCATAATAAAAAGTTAGATATAAGAGAAGTCAGCTATAGTGTTTTATAAACACAACAAACTTGGATCAGTGATTTGTTATATATTTCAATGAGACTTACATTCACGAGGAACTCTTTGAACATAGATATTCGATTTAAATCAAAGGTTACATTGGAAGATTACAAGGAAAGGACGGAGATAACAACTCTTGATTTTATCAACAAAAATCAATGGCTAAGATTAAAAGGGCGTTGGAAAGAAAGCAGAGAGTTTATCCAATGGATACAAGTCAAAGGTGAGCAGTTTGAAAACTATCAAAAAGCAATCGGCGATTATCGATTACTATGTCTGAGAGGACAGAAAGCAAGTCAAGATGGGACAAATCAAAGCGTCTATGTTTGAATTTCAAACATAAGTCATAAGGATTCCTACCTATAAATAGAGGGCTCTAATTCGGATACAAGTGATGATTTTGAGAGAAAAATAACAGAAAATCTTGAGCTTCAGATTCTTATCAAGAAATCACCCTGCTGACCCTACTGAACTTAAAGCTACTGATCCAGTAAACTTCTTCAAGTGTAATCTGTTATCAAGCTAAATCAAGTTTACACACTTGAAGAATCCAAGCTGCTGATCATACCATCCTGGTCAAGCTACTGAAAGCTGAATCACTTACTTGATTCAAACTTTCTTTTACAAGAAATCTACTGAAGACATTGAAGCATCTTTGGGTGTCAAGGACTGTTGTTTGTGGTGGAGCTGGTGAAGAGGCAATTCTACCCTTCAAGGACCAGTGGAATACTTTGGAGCAGCAATCCTACCTGTTCCAAGTGTTCAGTTTGTGAAGCCGTAGTTATTGGTGAAGGACAAACAACTTAGAGATTTTTGTAACTGCTACCTCAAGGATCTCAGTGAATTACCTCCAACATCACAGGAGAAGAGTGGGTAGCGAGGATTACACCACCTGGAACCACTATAAAATTTGCCTACTTACTTTCTGCATTTATATTCTGCATTTAGTATATTTAGCACATCAACCTAATAAACTAGCAATTGAATCACACATATACACTATTGAGTATCTAATACTTGGTATCATATTTTAACAACAAGTAATAAGGCTTAATTTAAATATATTCATGGCAACAAATTTAGTAAAGTCAATAGTCGTGAGACTCTTGAGTGTCGGCAGACTCTTGAGCAATCGACATCTTTCTTTGAAGTTGTTGAGTTTGTTAACTCCAAAATTTTTAAGTGTTAAGTTTATTCACCCCCCCTCTCTAAACTTAACCAAAGACTTTTCAAGGGATCAACAATTGGTATCAGAGCAGTGCTTATGTTCTGAAGTAATCCTACTTGTTGTGCTTGTGAAAATAATTTGAAATTTTTTTTCAAGTTTCTGATTTTCAAAGCTTTGCATCATGGATAACAACCAGTATGCTAGAACAATGTTGATGTGTTCTTTAGATCGTTTTGATGAGTATAAACGTCGTATGCAGGCTTTTCTATTTGCAACACATGATGAGATGATGGATGTCTTTGACGGATGGACCCTTTGGAGATCACCAAGTCAGTAACAATGGGAAATGACACCCAGTACATTCCAAAGCCAAAAAGAGAGTAGAATGCTGAAGATAGAAAAAGAGCAAATCTCAACAACATTGCTATTGATATCATATCTGAGAACTTTGGATAGCAATATGTACATGAAAGTGATGGATTGCAAGGCGCAAAGAACTTTGGCCTAAGTTGCAATTGTCTGTGAAGGCTTGATGCAATCAAGAAGAACAAGATCGGTGTGGCAAAGAAGAAGTTCCAGGAGTTCAAAATGAAACCAAATGAAACTATTGATCAAATGGAGTCAAGATTCAATGCAATCATGGATGAACTCACCCTCTTGAGTGTGAAGTATTCTAAAGAAGAAATCAATTCAAAAATCTTGGAAGCATTACCTACAAAGAAGTTTGGGAGATGAAGGTGATTGCCATAGAAGAAATGAGAAGTCCACATGAAGAAGACACCTTCAAATTGTTCTCGAGATCTTAAGGCATATGAATTGATAAGAAACTTGTACACGAGGCAGAAAAAAAGAAGAACCAAAGACCCTTTGCATTGCATTGCTACACATCAAGAAGAAACATCGGGAGCTCAAGATGATCTCTTTGGATGAGATGCAAGAACAAATTGCCCTCTTGAGCAAGAAAATCGGAATGATGAAAGCGGAAAGGGTTCTCCAAGGAATTTCACAAAGAAGTTTAGTGAAAAGAAAAAGGAAGAATCCAAGAAAGACAATGATTACTAGTGCTATCAATGCAAGAAACCAGGAAACTTCAAACCTGACTGTCCTGAACTAAAACAGAAAAAGGAACCTGATTATCTTTGCTTCAATTGCAAGAAGCCTAGATATTTCAGACATGATTGTCCAAACCTATTGAAGAGCAAAAGTCAACAAAAAAAGATCTGTCAAGAAGGCTATGGTTGCTGAAGATGAATTAGGATATGAAGTTGAATCAGAAAAAAGAAATGAATCTGATGATACTGCATTTGTTGCTGATATGGATGATTATGCTTTAATGGCAAACATGGATGAAACAGAGGAGGTATCTATAAACACTCCTGCTGGAAGTGATTGTGAATCAACTTGTGGTTTAAATCCTAAAAATTCTGACAATGAAGAAACTTTGGATGCCATCCTTAATCAACTGAGGATAATACAATCTGGTTATGAGATTGTGAAGGCTGAAAAAGAAGCTCTTCAATCAGAAGTTGAAAGGTTAAAAGCTGAATTAAGAAATCTCAAGGGTAAGGAAAAAGAGATTGGACAAAATCAGCATAAGCCTGTTGTACATTCAGCAGCTGTTAAATCTGTTAAACAATGTTGTTCCTCCACTGCATTCAAATCTGGAAAGCCATATGGTGATAGAACAGGCCTTGGATTTGGAACTCAACAATCCAATAAGAGTGGATCCAGTAAGGTTACTGAACCTAGTACCAGAATTGGTCCTAAGTTTGTACCTGCACAAGATCCAACTCCAAAAAGGGTTGCTAAGGTAGTGAAGCCTACTGAGAAGACTTCAAGAAAGCAAAGTCGAGGAAGTCAAAAGGTCAAAAGCACCTAACAAAAGAATAAATCTAAAAATAGAATTTCTTTGTGCCTTCTAGATCTCTCGATAGCGGACACTGCTACCAAGTCTATTTGGACCACAAAAGGGTAAAAATCAGAAATATTCCAAGGATAAGAATCCTAAGCCTAAAAATGTCAATCATTCTAGGGATACTTATCTCAAGGGAAAGGTAGATTATTCCCTACTGATGATGATTGGAATATTCCTGCCACCACTGCTAGAAACAATAGATATAACCAAGCTGCTAGGGTAAAACCTCAGCAATGGAATCAGTAGAGGACTCATCACATGACTTATATAAGACCTCACAGAGACCTCTCAATGGACTCCATATTACAAAGTTGTTCCTAACAGATAGCAAACCTATGGTTATGCTAGTGCTTCTAACAATAAAAATCACTTTAAATGACATTACATACCAAAAGGCAGGAAAGCATATGTGAGTCTACACAACCAAATGTTAGACCTTATAGATGTGTAGAATACATGTATAAGCAAAATTATGATACCTTTCAAAGAAGACCTTATGGAAACTTGCCAAGGGTCATGCTTACCACTGACCATCATGGACCCAAGCAGTTTTAGGTTCCTAAAATGTATTAACTTTGTTTTGTAGGGTATGCAGTACTTTGTGAGTGGATGTTCGGACATATGACAAAGAATAAGCCTTTGTTTGTCAAATTTTGTGGCAAAGGATGGTCCAACAGTGAATTTTGGCAACAAGAATACACCAGGATATACAAGAGAATATGGCACACTTGTGAGAAATGGATTAACAATCAGGAATGTTGCATTTGTGGAAGGACTGGACTACATCCTACTGAGCACTGGACAGTTTTGTGACATGGGTTACAAAGTAACTTTTGACAAAGGCACCTGTATTGTCGTTAGTGAAAGAGGTGATCAAGTTGTGTTGGCTGGAAGAAGACAACAAAACATGTATGTTGTGGATTAGTCTACTGCTGTTCCAGAGACATGCGTGATTGTGCATACCAAGTCAGAACTTAATTGGATATGGCATAAGAAGTTGAATCATCTAAACTTTGATGATATCAATCAGTTGGTGAAGAAGAAACTGGTGATTGGTTTTACCTGAGATCACATTCAAGAAGGATGCTATATGTGATGCTTGTCAGCAAGGTAAACAAACAAAATCAAGCTTCAAGTCAAAGATTAAACAGTCAACAAAAAGAGTTTTGGAGTTGATGCACGCGGATTTTTTTGGACCAGTAACACCAACTAGTGTAACTGGAAAGAAGTAAACTTTAGTAGTTGTGGATGATTATTCAAGATACACTTGGGTAGTATTCATGAACAAGAAAAGTGAAACATTTCAAAAGATGCATGATCTTTTGAAGAGGTTGCAAAATGAGAAAAGTTTGACAGTAGTGAAGATCAGATCAGCCAAGGATACTGAATTTCTCAAAAAAGTTATAAGAGAATACTGTAAGAAGAATGATGTTCTACATCAACTACTACTTCTTTGGTACACCTCAGGAAAATGGGGTTCTTTGAGAGAAAAGCAGAACTTTAAAAAAGAAGGGAAGAACTATGATTTGTGAAGCATTATTACCTAAAAGATTTTTGTTGAAAGCAGTCAATACAACATGCTATACACAAAATAGGACCTCGATGAACAAGAAGGCGATGAAGACACCTTATGAGATTTAGAATGGAAGAAAACCTAATATATCTTATTTCCATCCATTTCGAAGCAAATGTTTTATTCTAAATCATAAGGAGCAATTGAAGACATTCCAACCAAAATCAGATGAAGGAATCTTCTTGGGATACTCTTACAATAAACAAGGCATTTGAGTCTTGAACAAAGGACAACTGAAACATGAAGAAACTATACATGTTGTATTTGATGAACCTAAGTTCACTGGAATGGAAGATGAAGCGTCAGAACCTGCTGAGAATCAATAAGTCACTGATCCAGAATATGTTGATGTTTTGGAAAGTATTAATGACTTAAAGGTTTCTGACTCTTCCCTGCTTGAACACCTGCTTTGGTAATACCTCTTGATGCAACAAGCCGAGGCAATTCAAGGATCTCTTTGAACCTCTTCTTGAAACAACAATGAGACTCTTGAACATGATGTTCCTGAGAATCAATCTAACCAAAATCCACAATGGTTAACGGATCACCCTGCTGAACAAGTTATTGGCAGTATACAACAAGGTGTGAGGACTAGAAGACAACTAGAAGCAATGTTTACTGGTTTTCTATCACAAATGGAACCTAAAGTTGTTGAAGAAGCTATATCATATCCAGATTGGATAATTGCATGCAAGAAGAATTGAATGAATTTGAAAGAAATCAAGTTTGGACACTAGGGGAAAGGCATAATCATGCAAATATAATTGGTACAAAATGGGTATACAGAAAAAAATTGGATGAATTTGGTACCATTGTGAGGAACAAGGCCAGACTAGTAGCAATAGGCTATTCTCAAGCAGAAAGAATAGATTTTGATGAAACATATGCCTCTGTTGCAAGATTAGAAGCTATAAGATTATTCTTGGCATATGCTGCTTATAAAAACTTCAAAGTATATCAGATGGATGTCAAGAGTGCATTTTTTATGGCATTCTGGAAAAGGAGGTCTATGTTCAGCAACCTCCTGGTTTTGAAGTTAAAGATCAAGAAGATAAAGTGTACAGACTCAATAAAGCACTTTATAGTTTGAAACAAGAACCAAGAGCATGGTATGGGACTCTATCTCATTTCTTGGTGGACAATGGATTTACCAAAGGTACCATTGACAAGACTCTTTTCAGAATCAATGAAGGAAACAACACCCTGCTGGTACAGATTTATGTTGATGACATAATTTTTTGTTCTGAAAATGAATTGCTGTGTGAAAAGTTTGATAATCTGATGAAAAGTAAATCCAAATGAGGATGATGGGAGAAATGAACTGCTTCTTGGGTTTACAAGTCAAACAGATGAAAGATGGAATCTTCATTCATCAAACCAAGTGTACTAAGGAGCTACTGAAGAAATTTGGTATGGAAAACAGCACCAAAGTATCAACTCCTATGAGTACAAACATCAGATTGGATGAAGACAAAAAAGGCAAAGATGTTGATCAGACCTTATACAGAAGGATGATAGGCAGTCTGTTGTACCTTACTGCCAGCAGACCTGATATATCCTTTGATGTAGGTGTTTGTGAAAGATTTCAATCAAAACCTAAGGAAAGTCATTTAGCTGCAGTCAAAAGAGTTCTCAAGTATCTAAAAGAGACTTTGGATGTAGAAATATGGTATTCAAAAGTTGGAAGCTTCAAGGTTATATCCTACTCAGATTCTGATTATGCTGGATGCAAGATTGATAGAAAAAAGCACCACAAGAACTCATCGGTTGATGGGAAATAGAAGTGGTTTCTGGTTCAATAAGAAAGCAATTCTATATCAACTTCCATTGCTAAAGTTGAATATATTCTTTCTTTGGAAAGCTCTTTGTGCACAAATACTTTGGTTAAGACAACAATTAAGGGAATATGGAATTGAAGAAAGATAAATTCCTACAATGTGTGACATCACAAGTGCAATTGCAATCACAGAAAATCCTGTTTTGCACTCAAGAACCAAGCACATTGATGTGAGACATCATTTTATAAGAGATCATGTTGAAAAGAAAGATGTGGTGGTTCTTTACATCCCCTCTTGAAGATCAACTTCTTTGATATTTTCACTAAACCATTGGATAGTGAAAGATTTACTAAACTAAGGCCCGAACATGGAATTATAAAAGTTGGTGATACACCTACGATCAAAAATGTCTTTGGAATTCATCAAAGGGATTAGTCTTTGCTATGTTGGGTGAGCTCACTTAGCAGACTAGTCATTAGTATCAACAATTCCATGTATAGACTTATGGTTGGACAATTGAGCAAATGAAGTTGCCAAGGCGATTGGTCTTTGTCATGTTGGGTGAGCTCACTTGACAGATCAGTCATTGTTATTAAACTTCATCTTGTATTATCAGTTGGACAAAACAATGAGAATTGAAGATCATCAGAGTTAATTTTTTTGAGTTGCTTGAGGCATCTTTGTCGATGAGTCTTTGAGCCAAGTCTCTCTTGATGGAAAAAATTTCTTTGAAGCATACGTTCTGATCAAACTTTAACAAAAGTCAAAAAGCAAAAGCCCAGGATATTTATTTTATCTTTATAACCGCAGTTACACGATCTGACGGTTACAACTCTTTATAGATAAGTTATGGGCCATATGTCAAGATCTCATTAACTCAAATTTAATCGTGGTTAATGCTACAGTACACGATCTGACAGTTTCTACCCCTACTCTCTGTTATATATACAGACATATACACAGAAGATCCTTATAAACTTTCAGATTGAAATTCTCTGCAAATATACCGTGTGAACACAGATTTGAAAGCTATCTTCTTCATCTTTTTCTTTGATAATGGCGGATAAGGATGATATTCACATTGGAACAAGCCAAAGTGTAAGAGGTTTTGTTGTTGATACTAACAAAACTGAGTTGGCTATCAATATTGGTCGTAGAATCAGAACATACGAAGGACTGGAAGAAGTGCTCAATATAAGACTGGAAAGAATATCTTAAACGAATGTTGTTAGTTTCTGGAGAAACATTGTGATAAGAGACAATAGAGAGGCATTTACTACAACAGTGAATTGCTAGGAGATTGAAGTTTCCTCGAACCTGCTGAGGGAAGCTTTTTGTTTTGCACCTGTAATCGATGCTCCAACTAACCCTGAGGAAATAGGACTGTCAAAATTGGATTTTGTTGACAGAATAAAGACCAATGATGCTGTTAAATCAACACTGAGCATCAATGTGAAACATATAGGAATGGAGTACAACCTACTAAGTAAGATAATAGCAAAGAACATCTTAGGACTCAGTGGAAGCCTGGATAATTTATCAGGACCCATGATTGAACTGTTAATTATCATATGCAAAAGCATGAAGTTTGATTGGGCTGGATTCTTTGTCCAATAAATGAAGCTTTGCACAAAAATTCTTCAAATAGTTTAGAACAACATATTTTATACTTTGCATTATTAGAAGTCAAATAGAGATTTCATTCCAGGTTTTCGAATTCGCTGCTTCAGATTCCTTACAAGTGTCATATAACCAGAAGGGTAAGGATTGTTGTATTTTTGGAGACGATTGCGATTACCATAAGCAAGAATTCGATGCAAATTCGTCTTAAGGATAGATTATCAACTCGACTCAAACCATAAATTTTCGTTTTACACATTTTTCTAGCACTTTAATTTTTCAGCTTCTGTGTTTTGTTTTTTTTAATTTCCGTCAAATTGATGTTTAAAGCATGATAAATGGACTAAACGTGCCAAGTGGAGTGTAGTATTAGAAGAATTGATTCAGAAAAAAGTATTTTGCGTATATTTTTCACACTTCCAATGAACGGTACACCATGTATATATATACACACTTACAACGGAAGGTTCCGGGCCTCTCTAGATGTTAATAATAATTACAAACAATAAATATAACTTCTTCTATTACCACCCCCTTAAATTGGCCTAGGGAGGAGGCAAAACTTGATATGCTAATGTTGAAAAGCGGGACGAGGAAGCGACTTGGTGAGACGATCAACCAATTGATATTGGTCATGAATATATAATTGAAATAATAACCACACAATCTTAAAGATAATGATAAATTATTCATTAAATAAAAATTTATGAAATTTACTATTATTTTTAGTCGGGACGGGTCAGGATTCCCGTCGGGTATACAACTTGTACCCATATATTTCCCGATCATAGTCGGGATGGGCCACTTCCCGAAAAATTCGGGTCGAAAAAACTTCGGTATGAAAAAAAATTCAGGAAGAAAGTCGGGTAGGGTAGGGATTTCGGGAATTTTTTGCCGGCCCTAGACTTGAATCATTGGTTATAAACACCCCTCCTCCTCCTTCTTATTATTATTATTATTATTATTATATTGCCTCAAAGAGGCTTGAATCAGGGAATATCTTATATAAAAAAATAAATATTTTTTTTGAAGGAATAAATAAATAATTAAAGATGTAATAACTGATATTCATCCGCCCCCACCCCACCCCCACTAACCCCCGCCCCCACACCCTCCCATAAAAAAAAAGTTGCCCGGAATGTCGGTTAAAGATTAATTTGCTTCCCTAGTAATGCCCGGAAACCTTTATAATAATTAGTTATAAAAAGCAACGCACGGTTATCTTTAAATTCATATACTAAGCCATTATTCTACCAAAAAAATCTTAAAATCTTTCTGTGTGCTATTATTTCGCTTGGTTCAATTCTTATTTTTCTCTAGTTCGATCCCATCACTTTTTTTTTTTTTTTTATCCATGGCAAGGTCGTGGGAGATTGTTTATCAATATGTCTTAACTCATCAAGGCTATGATTGCATCAAACCTATTGACGACAAAGGTAAGGATGAGTTATACATCAACCTTCGGTACGACGTAAGCACTAACTTCAACCCACCTGAAGGAGAGGGTTTACGATTTCACAACACAACGGTGGAGGTTGTTTCGGTGTCCAATTTGAGAAGTGGGCCGGTTGTCGATCGACGTAATAGGGATTTTTTCAAGAATCAGCTTGTTCCGCTTGAAGTGGTAGCAGAAATTCGATACAAAATCGAAAGGAAGGCAACTTTCTGGATGAATAATTGTCGTAAAGCTGACGTGAATGTTTTGCTCTTTAACGCTAATATTTCGATCTGGGCTTCAAGTTATCTTGTAGATGAAGAACAATTGGATTATGATATAGCAAGGGTTGTGACATCCTCAATTGAGGATGCAAATAAGATGGTTTGTATTCCGGCAGCCCGATTTGCTGTCGACTCGTTAGAGAGGGCAACGTATAAATCTGCTAATGAGATTGAGATAATAAAATGTATGGTATGTTTGGAAGAGTTAGAAGAGGGTCAAGAAGTGATCTTGATGCCATGTGAACATGTTTATCACGAAAATTGCATTGTTAAATGGCTTCAAGTGAGTAATTTGTGTCCCTTGTGTCGCTATGCTATGCCCGTTGATTAACGGATTCAAGGGACGAGATCATCTGTCTATATCATGCGGTGCATTTAATTTCCGATTGTTACAAATAAATACCACGTTATTTCATATATGTTTTATTTACATATACATATATATAAAACGACGTGGTTTTTATTTAGATGAAAAAATGAAATATTAATGTTAGACAAGGGTATATACTAATGGTTTTAATTTTCGATTCCTAATGTTTTCCTTTTATTGGTTTTCCAAAAACCGATCTGTAAATAGCATTATTTTTTTGTCATTATTATTTTATTTTTAACGAAAATTCTTTTGTCATTATTTGTTGCTTAAATGTTGTTATTGTGTTTTTCTTGCTTCTTTTTTCTGAAAAGAATATATTAATTATTAACTCGTGTTTTGTTGTGGTTTGTAAAGAAGAAATTTATTGGTAATTACTTGAATAACTGCTACATATAATGATGTCCGTCAAAACGAGTTTTGGAAAAAATACTTCTCCTCATTCATCAACCAAAAAAGTACAATATATATATATAGTGTCATTTAGATGTCCATTCCTATAAATATTTACCGAACTATCCTTACTAATATAATTACAAAATACATCGTAATATCATAATTCCTCTTCAAGTGGAACGTGAAAATCTCGAACACCCAACTTGCGTAACAGAAACTCGAATTGCTGATGTTAAAGATCTAGCGATTACCGTTGTACTAAAACCAATTGGTGGTAGTAAATGTGCTACTATATTTTCTTATACATTTCAACACACCCCCTCAAGTGTGGGTCATATCAAGGCTATGCCAACTAGACACACAACAAGCTTGAGCCAACTAGGCTCACAAAGGCCAACTAGGCTAGCCCAACACTTGCACAATATAGGGGGAAAATAATGTTTACACCAGGATTAGATCTCATGACCGCCGACTCTGATACCATGAAGATCAAGCGCTTACCGTTGTACTAAAATCAATTGGTGGTAGAAAAGACGCAATTATATTTTCTTATACATTTCAACAGCTGACGTCCCAATGCCTTCGTAAAGTGATCTACCAACTGATGCTTCATAGGAACAAACGAAGGAGTAATCAAACAATCCGTAATAGCATCACGCACGAAATGACAATCAACCTCTATGTGTTTCGTACGTTTGTGAAACAGGATTCTGAGCAATATGCAACGCCGATTGACTATCACTAAAAAGATACCTGGGGGCGCCGCACCCCAAGATCATCAGCAACTGCTTCAACCATTTCAATTCACATGTAAAAGAGACCATAGAACGATATTCAGCTTCTGTTGAGGAACGAGACACGGTGGTTTGTTTCTTGGATTTCCAGGATATGGGAGAAAGCCCGAGAAACACAAACCATTCACTCAAAGAACGCCGTGTAAGAGGGCAACTCGCTCAATCAGAGTTACACCAACCCTCAAGAAGAAGTGAGCTATCAGACCGCAACAAAATACCCTGACCCGGATGTTTCTTCAAATAATTAAAGAACCAGTCGCAACGCCGCCTCCCAATGCTCCATCCGAGTACGCCAAGTCAAGCCGCGTTACCCCCAATTAAATATGCCGTCCAATCAACCGACGGTATTTTTTCGGTTCACTCAATGAATCTCCGGTCGCCAATGCAATCTTGTGATTCTGTTCAATAAGAAAATCAACCGGTTTACTCCGTTCATATCCAATTGTTCACAAGCCAAATTTACCTAATTACCTGCAGGATAGGATGCAAGGGCACATGTGTATCAATCAAGTAGGTGAGACTTCATATGCCTTTCTAGTAAAATGGCCCAAAAGAAAATTTCATTTACAGGCATAAAACTTGCAACTGACAAACACAAGTGAAAAAGTCTTGCATTTTGGATAAGTGGTGGGAAATGGCTTCAAGGTGGAAATGGCAACATCTAATTAAAGGAAACATTGAATTGTATACCTATTGAACCAGTGTAGAGAGAGAGAGAGCAAGTTGTTGAGAAATCAAATTTAAAAAAAAACACATATATAAGGTTAGAACCAACAAGATAACAAAGTGTAATTCTGTGCTGGAAAGTATAACAAAGTGCTGAAAAAGTTGTTGTTGCATAGCCAAACTATATGTTTTGTAATTTTTCATTTTTAGAAACACCTAAAAAAAACGGTTAAACCCTAACCGTGTGGGCCCCCTCGCCCCCAATCCCACATGAATGTGAGGAGAGGTTAATTAGGTAACCTAGAGCTTTGAGTCAAGGCTGCGCTTAGACCATTGCTGACTCGAATTTTTATCATTGAAATCAACCCCTTTTGCGGGAATCGAACCTCTGACCTCCAGCTTATGGTCCGGGCGTCACTACTACACCCCAGCTCCTCACCACTAGGCCATATCCAGGGGATATTTTCAAAAACACCGAATTATATGGGAAATGGTATGTGCACACTGTACTACAGATTTTTGTAGTGCACTTTACACTACATTCTTAATTTCTATGGATTAAAGTGATGAATTATTTATTGTGATGGGTCCCAATAATATGTGTCGCGTTGATTGTCTTGTGTATGATTTTGTGGTAAAATGAGTAGTGGATGTATCACTTCTCATTTTATGTACTTCATCCATCCTATTTTCTTTGTCCCGTTTGACTTTTCACACAGATTTAGAAAAATGTAGTTAATGATTTGAATCTCATTGAATGATCCAATAATTTTACATTTATGCCCTTTAAGTAGTTGTTGAAACATTTAATGTTATACACTTTTCATTCTAAATATTGTAACGAGTGAAGGACATTTGAAGAAATTTGACAATAAATGCACAAAGTAGACACGTATTTTGGAACAAACCAATAAGGAAACATTGACAAATAAAATGGGACGGAGAAAGTAGGTAATAAGTAAAGAAAATCAGAATATGAGCAGAAACGTAAAAACAATGATCTGATGTTTTTTTTGAATGGATAAAATATTACACTGGTTCTTCTTTATATAGGGGATAAAATGGGATAAATCTAAGTTTAAAATAATTAAAACTTTAGATTAACTTATTCTATCCTAATTTACTTAAAGTAAATCATTATCTATAGCAGTAATATCTATCATTTTGTCATTATTCATCTGTTTGAATTTTTTCTTCATTTATTTGTATTTTTTCTCCTAATACGTTCCCTCAAACGAGGCCGGGCTTGAAAGCCAAGTTTGCCCTTAGCATAATTTGGAGGGCATCTCCACCCCGACGGTTCTCTCGGAGTCCATAGTCGTGATTTTGGAGGGCATCTCCACTCCGGCGCATGTCTTTTCGGTTCTTCCGGAGTCTATTAGTAATTTGTAGATTTGACTTCCTCGGCACACGCATTTTCCGACTCTTTTGAGAGTGGTGTTGTATTCTGAGATCTGCTACGTCTATGATGTTTATTTATTTGTAAAACAAAATGACAAAAAATAAATTCTGGACTCTTATGCAACCGGGAACTAGGACGCGTGTTTTTTTGGTGTGTGTGTGTGTGTGTGTGTGTGTTTTTTTTTTTTTTTTTGGCAGACTAGTATTGCATACAAAAGAAAGGAGCTTGACATGACAATTTTTCTAGAAACATATATGGACAGAGGTGGCATAGTGTTATGGACGGAGGTTGTAATAAATGTGGGGTCGGACGAGGGTTTGCCATTGTTAAGGTATTTAAACCCTCGCTCCTATCTCTGATACCATAAATAAAATCAGTCATAAACAAAATTAGAATACGAGCAGAAATGTAAAAACCATGATCCAATATTTTTTTGAATGAATACAATATTACACTGGTTCCTAGTTTATAATGGAGATAAAATGAGATAAATCTAAGTTTAAAATAATTAAAACTAAAGATAAACTTATGTATCCTAATTTATTTAAACTAACTTATTATCTTTAGCAGTATTATCTATCATTTTGACATTATTCATCTGTTTGAATTTTTTTCTCCTAATCAGAATATGAGCAGAAACGTAAAAACAATGATCCTATGTTTTTTCTGAATAAATAAATTATTACATTGCTTCGTCCTTTACATAGGAGATAAATGTAAGTTTAAAATAATTAAAACTAAAGCTAAACTTATTTTATCCTAATTTTTTTAAACTAAATCATAATCTATAGCAGTAACATCTATCCTTTTGACATTATTCATCTGTTTGAATTTTTTCTTGTTCTCTTTGAAAATTTTCTCATAATAATAAATACCGTTGACACAGATGTAACTACTATAAACAAATTCTTTGTTAGTAATTTTCTTGTTCTTTAAATTCTCATGCCATATTTGATGTAGAAAATCTACAATAATCGGATAAAACACGAGCGAATCCAAGCTCCAGTATAATATCATTCTCAAAAAAGAAGATGATTCAAAATTCAAATTACATAATATGACCTAGCAACTAGCTAGCTTGGATACTCAACTATTTATAGGCTAATAAGCCTATTTAGATAACCTAAGCCCAAATAACTAATCACTTAATATAACATAAATGAAAATACTATTAATTCTCCATCCCCTACACCGAAAACTCATCCACAAGCGAGTCCATTGGTGATGGCAAGTCAAGCACATTTAAACTCCCGAGCTTACCAATAAATCCATTGGTGATCAAGTCCATTACCACCTTATTGAATGATGATAGCCGACTCGAACTACGTCACGTGTCATCCTTTTAAGTCGTATAATAGATGACCAGCCTCTAAACGTAAGGGCCAGGAGCCACAACGATATACCTAAGGGTAAGTCCCTAACCCTAGGTGGGATATCGGCAAAGGCTCCTCCTCCAGCCGCCGCAGGTCGGCCAAGGCCTGGTGAAGAGGAGCTTCACAGTTCGCCATAGTAGCCTTGGAGGGCTCGGCGCAGGACGCTCAGAGCAACCCCGGTAGTTATTCCACGTTCTAGATAACTATAGATAAATAAGGAAAGAATCATAAAGTCTTGAAGACTGTGATCTTGACATTTAAATATATCCATAATTATCCCTAAATCATGGGGATTTATGCGTGTATATCCTTAAGGAAATAATATTAGTAATAATAATGTAATTCCTTGCATGACAATGGAAGAGATAAATCATCCTCTTTATAAACAACCCTAAGGAACTACGAAAGACTTGATTCTAATTCAACTATTGGATACGTAGGCAACTCATGGGAAATAACTCGAGAGCTCAGTCTAAAATACACCAAAAACACCTCCCTATTAATACGATTTATGGTTCTTTGGATTTAGGATCGTTGTCACAAAAGTAAATTGGCCCGGATTAATTAATAGACGAAACCCAGCATCGTCTATTGGCACAAGAAGGAGGGCCTTCTTTTCTGATAAAGCAATCTAAAAATCCCAGAATTCTTGTGATCAACAATGGCTAAAAACACCGGTAAGAAGAATACAGATCCGTCTCAACACGGTGGAGCTGCTACGGCCACCCAAGGAGAAGGCCACGCTACGGCCACTCAAAAAAAAGCAAACATCGCTGAACATCAAACTCAGCAGCCAAATCCGGCCTTTCAGGACCCAGCCAACCAGGCGTTGGTTATAGCCCTGAAAAACATAGACATTATCACCTTTAAGGCCATACTAGGGGAAACCCTCAAAGGAAGGGATCCTCCAGAAGTTTCAGAAATATATCTCCATCAAGCTGCTCATAAAAAGCTGGAGGTCATGGAGTCTAGTACGCACACGGAGCACAAAAACGTGCATCAACCCAACGACACGGCTAAGGTCGAACTGGATGCTCTGCTCGGAAAACGATCAGACGAACTCCTCTGTGTTTCCATTCACGGAGTACATCGACTGCTAACCCCAGCCAGTGGGGTTTAAGATTACTAAAATTGAGTCTTATGATGGATCTAAGGATCCTTATGATCATATGCATCTATATATCTGGTATATGAACTTGTACAATGCACCGGATGAGATGAAATGCAAGACTTTCCCTGCATTGCTAACCGGAAGAGCCAGAGAATGGTTCAACAAGATTCCACCCAGGTCGATTTACGACTTTTGAACCTTAACTCGGAAGTTCATCCATGCTTTCATCGCAGCTTGTCCCTTCCAGAGAAATCAGACTCATCTCCTCACTTTGAGGCAAAAACAAGATGAGGCAGTTCTTCACTTTATAAAGCACTTCAATGAAGAGTCCGCATAGGTGCGGGATATGGATGATCGATTGCGGGTCGCCTCTTTCGTGGCAGGTCTGCGAGAGGGACGGCTGCACGCCAAGTTGAACAGAAAACTTCCTCAAACAATAGAAGAATGCCTAGACATGGTCTATAAACACTGCCAAAGAGAGAAGGCAAATATGCTAAAAGGGGAAATGAAAAAAGGTGAAGGAAAGAAGAAAAAGTCTGAAGACAAGTCAGATAAGAAAAGGAAGTCGGTTTGGGACCGGGTAACTGCACCCATCTCAGATTGGCTGGGGAAGAAAGAAGCTCTGCAGCATAGAGATTTCATCTCCCTGAATAGATCTTGTGAGCAGCTTCTCAAAATTATGGTAAGAAAGGGAGTAGCAAATGTAACTCCACCCATGAGGGGTTCCCGAGAAAAAAGAGATCCTAACAAGTTTTGCAAGTACCAAAAAGACATTGGTCATGACTCGGATCAATGTCGGGATCTTATCAGAGATATTGATGCAGCGGTAATGGAAGGAAATCTAGATGAGGTCGTAGATCGGTCTTATCAGGCCAAACCGTGTGGTCGGTATGAATTCAAGCGCAGGAATAACTACAATGACAAAGATAACAGAGATGAGTTTCGACGAAGAAGAGACCACTCACCAGACCCTGATGGCCAGTTGGATAATTGCCTTGTGAACACAATCAATACGATCTCAGGGGGCCAAACAACACAAGCAGAACTGAGAGTGAGGGCAGTGGCAGGTCTCCTGCCCGTACTCAATCAGGAAAAATACAAAGGCTGATGGGGGAAGTAACTTATAGTCTTAAGGACTCACTCCCCCTGGTTATAAATAATGAAGGATTGGTCATAGAAGCAGTAATTAATCGCAATCTGACAAAGAGGATTTGTGTGGACACAGGCAGTGCTGTGAATGTTCTTTACTACACTGTGTTCTGAGCCATGAGGTTGAAAGACGCCGAACTCACCCCGGAATCGGCTCATTTGTTCGTTTTGCCGGACCACCAGTACACCCACTGGGTATGATCAGGCTCCCAACTACTTTCGGAGAAGGTACCAAGGGCAAGACCCTGATGGTGAATTATGTGGTGGTGAAAGCGCCCTCAGCATACAATGTAATCATGGGAAGACCAACGCTTATCGATCTTCGAGCTGTAATTTCACCAGGTCATGTTAGTCTGAAGTGTTGAAATAGTATCCTAAACCCATTCGGGTTGGACCGGATCCGACCGGGTCGGATCAATTTTTACTATTTCTTTATGATTATACATATATAATAAATGGCTTTTCTGTTGTCATATATTTGTTCTTTAAAAGAACCGATTATGAACTGTTATATGATAACATCCTCAGTATTAAACTGTGATAGAGAAACCATGATAGGCGATTATAGTTGATGAGATCTCTAATCAATTTAATAAGTTTGATACTTAAATGCCTATAGGCTGATGTACTATTAAACAGGGCATTGGTAGTACAAACAGGCTAGCACGTATTAGATGTCTTTAAGGACAGGGATAGATCTCGTCTACCGAAGTGTAGTGACACTTGGACTGTATGTGGATATGTATTAGAGAATGTGTATGTTAGACTGACCCACTTACACTGTTAAGTGTCACACTATGTGACGGTTGTGTAATTATCCTTAGGACCGGAGTCTACATGGCATCACGGTGTGGATTGTCATGTTTTGACACTATTGAGGTTTCCATTACCCATGGGGTGATCATGCGGTAGTGATTGGGTATGATACTGAAGCATGTGAAGTATACATGTTAGGTCGTCTGGGAATTGCGTATCCTATGAGTAGGAGTGAATATCCGAAATGGCCTTCTTATAAGAAATGTCCAGTTCTCGTGAATCTTTGCAAAGCAGGAGTAAATGAGTTATTTTGAGAGAGCTTGATATCCAGATTATGGGATACGTTCAAGATACGGTCGTATGGATATTACTACAGCGATAGGATTCTATTTACACGCTAACCGAGCATATGAATGGTAGTAGTCATTGCGTATTGACTCTTCCGATGATTGGGGGTCATGGACGTGTTGCTAGACACTATCCATGATCGTTAGAGGTGAAGGGCATTTTCGTAATTGCACCTTATGTCTATGGTCAACATATTCGGAAGCCTATCGGGTTACACACATATGAACATCAAGTCGGATTAAAATGTGGTTATAGTTGATGACCAAATAAGGAAAGAATTTATCTCATGCTATAAAGGTTATAGTGGTAAATTAATATGGTGGTATTTATTTATTATGAATAAATATAATACAAGATATTAATTATGTTGATTAATTAAATATATATATATTGATACATATGTATTTCAAAATATGTATATATATGATATACATGTATTTTGTAAATTAATTAATCATAGTATTATAATAATTAAAGAAAATATCAATTCCCAAATTAGTGGAAGGGACGACATATTCAAAGTGTATAGGATATATTTGGATTGTTCAATTTAATTAATGAGCTTACCATAATATTAATATTGGATATTCTTTGATTTTGAAAAAATAGAATTATGGTAATAAGATAAAGATAGTCAATATTAGATATTGACAAATATCTTGGAAATATTTAATATAATATATCAAATAAAAGAGATAAATCAATTAAAGTGTTTTTTCTTATTTTATTAGGAAAAACTTTTCTCTCTCATCAATCTACTAGAAGCTAATCACAATCAGTTGGGGAGATAATTGGGGCGCCACTTTTCCTTATTTAAGGGAGGCTTGGCTAGCTCTTTTGTACACCGTAATTCCAAGAGCTAATTGTTCTTGTGAAAAATAAGAGAGCTTCTTAGAGTGTGATTATAGAGAGAGAAAAGGTCGACCTAGCAGTCGAGTTTTTCTAGTAGCAATCCTTAGCGGGATTCCGGCTAGGTGCTCGTGTGGATTACTGGTAGAGTCCGGACACCTGGACGGCTCGCACACATCTACTCCTACCGGACGGTCAAAGCATCGATTTTTTAGATCAACCAAGGTAGTATTACTATCCCCTCTCTTATATGTTTATTGTTTAAATGAAGTCGATCCTGAATCGGGAAATTAATTTTTGAAATTCCGCTGCGCTACTCAGTTGATTTTCTAACAATGGTATCGGAGCGTTCTTCGAGTTTAACCAATAAGCATCCTTTATTCGCGTAGTAAATTAGATCCAATAGATTAAATCATGTATGATATTCATTCGTAAATAGTGCACATAAATAGAAAAAAAGGAAGATGAAAGGGCGGAGGCGGCGGCATCACCGCAACAGAGACGCCGGCGGCTGTCGGCCGACCCGTCCCGTTTCCCTTTTTAATTTTTGTTTTGTGTATCTTTAATGATTCAATATGGTCTATGGTTGTAATTTTTTTTTTGTTTAGTTGATGTCATGTGACTAACCAATGGCTCAAATCGTTTGGTCATTGGGAAGCCATGTAGCATCACCCAATTCATTGGGAAGAAATAAGATTTGGTTATGAACCAAATCTAGGGTATTCGAAATTTTTGGAATAGGGCTAGGCCTATTTCAAAATACTAGATTTTAGAAAGGTCCTACGGGCCTAGGAATTCTCAATAAATATTTAATTTTTCGAAAGGGCCCAGGATGCCTTTAAATTTGGTATGGACCAAACCAAAGGCATCCTTTTGATTAAGAATCAAAAGGAAGAAACAAAAGAGACCCAATCGATTTTAATTATTATTTAAAATATTTTAAATTTGAAAAATTGAAACTAAAGTTATTAATTAATTAAGCCTTAATTAATTAATTGATTGGATGCTTCAATGACGCAAGTAGTTAAAATTTAAATTATATCTTTTTCATAAGATATTGAGTGTATGGATTAGATAGTAGATATAATATGATTATATAGACCCCGATTGATCATGGACTCGACCAATATGATAGATGTGAATGCTTTATTTTCTGTTGGTTTTTATTATTGTCCTAGGCCGTTATGAAGAACATGACCTAGTTTTATTTTGCACTATCCCATTCCTGTTAGCTCCCCCACCCCCGTGTGCGGCGGGTGTAAAATTTATTAGATAGATTTTTATGTAAAAGAAATTGAAGACAAGGAAGGAGACCGAAAGAAAGGCGATAAAGATCCATGGAGATAGCGCAAGTCAGAGATCCATTGGTGGTTGCGGCTACCCTTAGTTGTGGCCCGCGGTTTCGTCAGTTTGTATTCGAAACCGCACCTAGGAAAATTCCATGATCATACCGGTTAAATTTATGCGCGGAATGTTGTGTATGTTTTACTTTATATGATATTGTAGTAATATGCACGTAATAGATGAGACCGTAATTAAATAAAATTAATTAAGTGAATTAATTTAAGATTACTCCCACGGAAAAAATCGAGTTATAATATGTCTCCCAATATTATAGTGACGGTGAAGAGCCATTGTTCGGATCCAACTGATCGGCCCACGTCGGAAGTTAACCTACCTCGGGTATATCGTCTTTATCGGGATATGATCGTTATGAGATCTCATGAATACTTGAGTTACGACTCGACTAAGAATCTTGCGGTGATTGGCCCACGTCAGGACCGTCTGATTTTAGAGACATGAGGTTGACTATCATATAGACGATGTGAATTGTAAAAGAGTTGACTAGTCAAACCACTGGAAGTCTTGTGGGAACAAAATCATAATCCGTCGAAATTGACCCGGTCGATCGGCCCACGTCAGGGATCGAGTAAACTAGATAGGATTCCAGCCACTAAAGAATTTTGGAAAATTCTTGAAAGTCAATTGGGAGTAGTTGATTAGTGGGAGCAAAATCATAATCCTAAAGACCATATTTGATTTTGCATGTATAAACAACAACACTCTTTTATTTTTATTTTATGTTGTAGTTTTAACAAACTTTTATATTTATGTTTTAATTCTCGATTAGTAAAACCAAATTATGATTGTTACCATTTGAGAAACGTTGTCAAGTTGGTTAAGTGATTTTAATCCTTTTAAACAATGAGACGAGCAATCACGTTTTCATAAGTTGAAGACAAGGAGGCTACATATCTGATGGAGTCCTCTAAGACTTTAATTATTAACGGAAGCTCACAGAATGGACATAACGATATCCAATGGGTCACTCTGTCATACGATGATGATTATTCAAACATTAGATGGATTGGATAAGGATGACCACGCCGAATTTTGGAAAGATTGTTTTCAAAATTGTAAGATTTGAGTATCGACTTAATTCTTTAATCATTGCTTGATAGTAAATTAAATAGTTCATGTTTGAATATGATTCAAATGGTTAAATAGACTATTTAACAAACGTTGGATTTTCTTTATGAAAGAAAATTGAAGAGACAATTCTTGTGATTTTTCTTAACCCTTATTAAGACTAAATTAAGAAAAATTTACAAGAGCTTGAAGGATTAAAATGGAAAGTCAGGGCATGTGCTTAAATAAGAGAACTTGTTGAAATCTCTATTTCAGGCAAGCACGTTGAGATAAATCTATCTAAACTCAAGTCAACTATCGGATATATGATATCCTACGAATGTGACTAAATTAGACAGATAAAATACAGATTTGGAAGGTGAAGCAAACATTGTAACACTTACCATATTCTGAGTCTAGTAAACTGATAAAGGAACTAATTAAATGTTATCATGTTCCGGTTCTTATGAAGAACATATTTTCAGTTTGATGTTAGGATTTAATGGACAAATTTGATTGTAAAGAATAAATGTTATCCCGATAAAGTTGAACGGTCAATGAATCTGACATACTAGATTGGTATCACTATATAATTGATATATGTGATGAAATCTCAACTAAGTATTTGTACGCCTGTTATACTTAATGTTTGTGGTTGTTCTAGACATAGTCCCTATGGAGGAGAGTCGTGTGATCAGATGTCATTCTGATGACGTCTGAACCATGTGATTATGAATCATGTGGGTTACACGTAGGCCTGTAAACGAGCCGAACCCTGGCAGGGTTCGAGCTCGGCTCGGTGTGTTCGAACCTTAGGCTCGGCTCGGCTCGAAATGGCTGAGCCTTATGTTTTCATTATCCGGCTCGGGTTTGGCCTGGTATTTGGGGAAAAATCTTGGCTCGGTTCGGCTCGAACATGTCGAACCGTTTGAACATGTTCGGCTCGAACTGGGTTTAAAAAAAAATCAGAATTTTGTGTTTGAACATGTTCGGCTCGAACTGTATATGAATTTATGATATCCGAGCCGAACATGTTCGGCTCGACCACCGAATATCTAATTTGTAAGGTTCGGCTCGAAGTTCGAACCCACGAACCGAGCCCGAATCGAGCTTTTTCGAGCCGAATACTCCGAATCGAATCAAATACTTTGGTTCATTTACAACCCTAGTTACACGTATCTTATCCAAAGAGGACTAAAATATCCTTTTATGAAAATGGTTATAAAATCTAGAAAAATTGACTAGAGACTAAACATATTGATGTTTGTTGGCTTGTGACAATTTATACCATAAATAATTGATTATCTCTCTCTTGGACTATTTTAGAAATAGTTGAATGTACTTATTGAAGTACGAATATGAGATAAATGAAACTTAGGAATTAATCTTTATTGCATTAAAGCAGTTAATGATTGGAGGGTGTTTCAAAAGTCATCTAAAAAGGAATCAGATTCTTCCTAAAAGGATATCATTTTGAGATGCGCGATCGGATTGCATTTCCGAAATGTAAGCAACACTTTATACGATAAAGTTGTGACGTAAGCCTTGCAAAGACTCCTTACCCGGTTTGGTATAGTGCCCTTAATCAAAACACATACTTAACCGAGTTCCAAAGAATAAGGTTGAATAAATTCTATAGATATGGAATGGGATAATGTCGAAACCTTAACTGATGATTTGAAGTTGTCATAGGCAAAGTCAGAAAGGCTTGGAGCCTAGTACGACATATGCAACTTTGTGGAATGTCTTGGCAAGTTTGCTAGATATTGTCTACTCTCCTGTGAAACAAAATGTTTGTCTCCAAACATGATGTCTTCTAAAGGAGGTATTTCTTCCAAAAGAGATAGTGGGAGTAAATGAGATCTCAAAAGAGTTTGAGAACCACAAGGAGTGATTCAACCATAGGAACGTGAGCAGACGCCACATAGTAATGAGGTGTAGAACACTGCTCCATGTACACAAATATTCTATAAGTCTGTGGCCTGAAAAGGCTGCTGATGTGTTCTCGGTGAACCGCCTTAAAAGCACAAACGAGACAACGTTTTCGATTCGTAGTGTCTACGAAATTGAATGATGGTAAAAGAACAAAAATCTTGGATAAAAAAGGTTCGCCTATAGGTTGGGTGGTCAACTGAGCTTCGCTCGACCGACTTAACCCTCCTATTGTGATGTATGCACGAGGGTCCGGCAAGACTAAGCTACACTAGAGAGCGGAGGGGTGATTCCTTCTTATCTCAATAGAATTTGTCTTGACCCAATTTCGTCCGATCATCACATATGTTCCAACGAATAGGATGGGTAGGCTTGCCTACGTTACCGACACCATTCGAAATCCTTGATTTGATGTGCTTTTATGTTAACATCAAAAAGACGTGATTATTTAACCCACCACCACTTCCAAAATATTGAGTGGGGAGCGGGGAGGCGACACCAACCCCACGGCCTCTACTATAGATACAAGTAAGTGAGAGAAGGGTGACGCCGCGGGCGCTTTGATTTCGTCCCCCTACGGATGGTGTTCACCCCTATCAACATTCATGGCTTGGTCTTGAAAGGATAGGATTTCCGGGTACTCGTCGGGTCACTGACCTATCCTACGACGGCACACTCGGGGCGTACCTAAGAGATCCGATATAGTAGGTCACACTCATCAAGGGTATTCTTGATAATATCTAGGCTAAAAAAGGAAGGTAGTCAATGAATAAAGGGATGTTCCATTCTCGTGGGATGTTCGATTCTCACAAGTTATTCATTGATGAGATTGTCTCGATTTAATTGTCATCTCTTTGACCTACCCTACGGCGTGCCTTTCGAGATGATGGTTAAAACCTTGGAATGGTAGAGTAGACTTACTTATAGTTTACAATTCCTAAAATAAAATAATATAGTAGTGTTAAACTTGAATTAATATATGTCATTTTATTTACAGCATTATATCCCTTACTAAATTGCTTAAAAATTAATAATTGACTAGTATTGACTTCGTTAAAAAGTGGGAAGTAACTAGGACGTTGAACTAGTTAATCGATAATGCAATTATTTTTCAAAAGAGATATTTTCTCTTAAGCCTTTTAGAAACCAGAGTGACATATAGGTATGTCACTAGTGTCATTCGTGTCAAACGGAAGACAAAATCAAAGGTGATTTCGGACTTTGAAATTCTTTAGTGAATTTTGAGTGTGTAGTGATTACACGAGTAATTTTCTAATTGAAAAATCGGAAAATCATGAAGTGTTACTAGTTGGACGATATTTGGAATCGATGAACTAGTGGGAGCTTTATGATTTGTTGTTTTTCTAGAACATTAGAAAAGTGTAACTGACTACACACGTAACCATTCTAATTGAAAAACCGGAAAGTCATGAAATGTCGCTAGTTGGACGATATTTGGAATCGATGAACTAGTGGGAGTTCTATGATTTGTTGTTTTTCTGGAAACATTAGAACTATGTATGAAAGATTTTCTAATCGAAAAAATCGGAAAATCATAAAAAAAAAATAAAGCATTGCTCGTTAGACGGTATTTGGAGCTGATAAACTAGTGGGAGCTTTAATGTTATGATTTGTTGTTTTTTCTGGTATATTAAAAAATCCGAGAAGTCTCGACCAGTAACACTCGAAATAGACATCCCACGGTTCAAGAGTAGTGTCTACTCAAACGAACCGCTGGTTCAAGACTGTTTCCATTCACGGAAAGTCAAGAATGGGAGAATATGTCTAAAAGTGTTAGCCATCTAAACTGAGAAAACTTTAAGGCAGAACCGAAAATTAATTAACTAAAAATCATAGGATAAAGACAATGATTTTGGATCACCAACCTATGAATCCTTGGCGATTTTCTCGAGCTAAGTTCTTTGGAAGAACAAGGTAGCGGTGCATTTAACGATTAAAAGAGTAAACAACGGGCGATTAATTTCAGCTAGAATAGTGGGAGTGATATAAGGAAATGAATCTCGGATTCAATCATTGGATATCACGGAAAAATTTTTTTGCATTTAAGATTCGTTGAAACGAAGGATTTACCTTCTATTCGATAATTTGTTTGTCGTATAGAAAGTGAATATACCATTTGTAGTCTAATCCAAGACTCGGACTTTTGTTTGATAAAGTCAAAACCACTTAGAATCGCTGAAATATGTATATAAAACACATCTTAAGAACTATTAAAAGCAATTGGTTTCTATATTTAGATAAACGCTTCTTCATATTCCATAGCTAGTGCATAGTCCCTAAAAGACAAGACCTCAAGACGGCTCGAGGTGATTCCTTCTCTCGATCTGGTTATATTGTCTCAAAGGTTCAATGACTAAGTTTCCTTTCAATCGGGAAAGGATAATGGTTATAAAGAAGTAACATAGCTTGTTCATGGCGACCTTCGGGTCCGATGAAAGATACAAGCTAGTAGGAGCTTCCGAGTAGTGACTTCTTGTCTGATAACTATTCAAACACTCCGGAAAGTTTATCCAAAATATTTTGAGGTTTCTCTGTTTTCAACAGAGATAGAGTATTCTATACACGGAATAGGCCATTCATAGTCCTCGAGACTGATGCTCAGCCTGCCTCATTGTGACATGTTCTCACTAAGTAAAAAACCGTTAAATTGCCTTATATAGTTTTAGATGTGCTACAATACACTGCTTAACTCAATAAAGATATTGGAAGCAAAATAACGGTCTACATTGAAATGTAAGACCGAGAAGTCTACCTAGAATATGCTTTGGAATTTACGGATAAGGTGTGGATTCGGTTCACCCCACTTCCATAAATATAAGCATTTAGCACACGGTGCTTGAAGGTAAGCCTGGGAATTTCACAGATATACGTTCGGTCAATGACCATTCGTGATATATCTTTTAACCTATTGTGTATAAAGGTTAGATTCTTGAAATCGGGAAGGGACAGTTATACTGTTGCATCCTTTCTGATAGAGTCCATAAACAGCAAAACCTTGAACCTTGAAGTACGTTTACTCAAGGTAATTACTAACTGATTAAAATCAGACCACATCCAACATCGGTTGTTGGTGATAACACTAAATACTACTAAACTAGATCAGAATTTCGATCCACCCAGTAAGTATTGGGAGTATGTTTTATCCATTACCCATTACGGGTTCTACGGACTTTGTAGTCTGAGGATCGATTGATGACCTATGGCTCTTTTGTGAGCAATATAGTATTCTGATAATAGAGGTTGGTTTAATAGCCATAACCCTTTGAATGGAGTTCGGTACTCCAGTTCTGTTCATACTCTTGTAGAACCACCTGAGCGTCTCAGGCCCAATAGGAGTAATTGGATCTACACGGATAAGAGTAGAATGAATAGGAAAGTTTATCTTTCAGAGCAAAGATTGAGTGGTCTAGGGGTAATTCCCTAAGAAGTAGAGAGTTAATTAGACCTTGGACTCTCTTACCACTTAGTATTGCATGATTTCGTTCAAAACAGAAAATAGGGGTGATTCCCTGAGACTTTTCTTGCCGAACAAACGGTGTCTGGATTCATTCGATACAGAAGGGTATTGCCTTATGAACTTATGACAGGATGACTGTCAAGGCTTATGTCCTTTGTGGATAAAAATAAAACCTCTCGGTCATTGGAAGTCATATATTTCTACAATATGTGGATTTGACCAGAATATTGATAAGTCTTTTGTAGACTGGATATCAATTTAAGTACAGTAGTGAATATATACATATATTAGTGTTTGTGAAGGATAACTTTGCACAGCTTGGAATCAATATGGGTGTGTTATCTCAAGTCAGAATCTGACAATGCCACAATTCTCTGCAACAGAGATTTGGACAACATTCTAAAGAGTTTGACTCGGTCGAATTCATTAGAATCAATCACTGGTTTCCCCTCCATCTTATTGGTTAAGATGATGCATCTGTGTATGCAACATTCAACGAGGAAGTTCTACCCTATGCCTCAAGAATGACTCTCTAAATCTTCGGATCAAGAGAAATGGGATAGATTCTCTTTCTAGTAAGAGATGGTCAGGTTATTGAACGTCAACTTTGATCGAATCTTAGATTCAGCGGTTAACAAAGCAAGTTTAGTATGTCCTTTAGTATCCTGAAGAGAACGAGGAATAATATGCGGACATATTCATGTGTGAACTTGGATATGTGTGATACACTGATTTTGACTTTAAGTCAGATTGAGGATGATCGTTAAGTTGATCTCGGGCTCAGTGTTTACTCTTGTGTTGAAGCTATTGCCTGGAGGAATCCAGCAATGCCAACTCGACTTTAACTAGTTGGGTGATTAGCGGCTTTTGTAGTATCTAGAGAGGCGATATAGCTTAAGGATTTCATTTTCTTATCTGGGAGTGATTCTAGATTTGGAAGCCGATACCACATCATTGTGCAAACGATGAAGGGGTAGCTTATAAGGATTTTCGAAATCACTAGACGTCAAAAGCATATTGGGAAGGTACCATATGATTAGATGGACCGGTAACGTTTCGATTCTACGGATCGTCTCAAGCCGACAACCTGACTAATATTAAGACCCATGATATTTAGATGTAGGTGCTCCATGATGTTAGTAATACCATCCGCAACGGAAGCGATTTAAGGATCTAGATCTATAAATTACACGTAATAAAATAACTAGATCTACATCTACAAGGGGGTTGTAGAACATACCTCTTGGATCTCAAAATCCAAGTTGAAGAACCGCAAAGAAAAGGAGGTGTGAAGAGCACCACGATCTTCCGTACGTGTGATCCAAGCAACTACCGGTGGAAGGAAATCCTCGACTCGAATCCCTCCGATATGCTACCCGGAAAAACCTCCAAGATTTTCCCTTTGTCTCCCCTTGGCTGAAATTATCACTTCTTCTCTCTAAGAGGAGAAGTCGAAATTTATTGTGTGTCGTAAGGCTTGGGAGAACTCTCTTTATATAGGAGAGTAAAGCTTAACCTCCAAGGATTTTATTTTGCAAATAAATAATCCAATAAATAATCCAATAAATAAAAGATAATTCCATAATATTCTAGAACAAATCTAGAATAATATTTATCTTTATTTCTTTCCATAAATATTTATCTAATAAATATTTTATGCACATGTCTTATTAATACACAAGAAAACAATTTCTTGTTTCCTAAAACAATGCATGGGGCGAAATTTCTCTCTTGTGACCTAGTCACAATACATTTCAACCATAACACACTTTTGGGCCAAGATTATAAAAAATGTCTTTTTCACATATTTAATTATTTAACCCAACTAATTTAATAGTCCACTAAACAATTAATTCACATATCGTTTTAATAAAGTCCAACAAGAACTAAATTAATATTATTAGGATTCGACGTCCGAGAATAGCTATGCTATATTTGGAGGCACGTCGGGGACCATGGACTAATAATCGGTGGCTCGATAAATCAAATAAATAATTATCTTACGAACGTAATAATTATATTCGATAAATCAATCACAGAATATGCCACCATAATCCCGTGATCGCACTCCTCCGATTATGAGATTATATTTATCTCCTCACGAGAATAATAATAACCGTCCATTGATATAATCATTACATATGGAGTAATCCTCCACTGATTATTCATTCTAAATCGGGAAGTTACCGTTAACCCTTTTAGAACCTCTTATCCTTATTTACCATTAACCCCTAGTGATCAATTAATTCATACAACTCACTGGTAGCTAATCAGTGTAATATGAACTCGCGCGATCGATCAGTTTCTAGGATTAACAAATAAGGGAACTGTCTATCTACTTCCATAAATGGAAGGAATGGATTCCGTATCTGTGATAACACAGACTACTCACTCAATCCAGTACAATGCCAAGATGGGGTAATTCAGACCACAGACTCAGTGTAATCCTTAACCATCAAGTCAAACCTCATACTGATTCAAGCAGTTGACTGTGATCACCTCAGGATTAAGATATATCCATAAATATGATCATCCATTGATTCAATAAGACTTCTCGATTACGTAAATTATATCGTGAACTCTAATCAAATCGGTCCAAATACTATATGATATATCTATCATATATAAATGCCCCATTAGGTTCTCTTAACCGAAAGTCCGGATAAGACAATCACACTCACCGTGTGTTCGGGCGCATTAATAGCACGTTAAAGGAAAGACCCGATACTCTCGATTAACTTCACTACGGGCTAATTGTATTTTAAGTACATCTTCACTAACTCAATCCTCCCGTGTACATCCCATACACTGAGTTAAGTGATTACATAAACGATATAGTTTAGGATTTTCTGTAGTGTAAATACTATTGTCACATCGGTGAGTATGAGAATAATAAATATGAATAATAATATCATTTCATTTATTAAATAAAAAAATTACAAAATCGTCTTTCGGGCATCACACCTAACAATCTCCCACTTGCACGAAAGCATGTGATTAATTGTTTTAGAGCACACCCTATTATTTAAAATACAACAAACTACATCTCCCACTTGCTCTAAAGCAATGGAGACCCATCCCGTATTCTAGTACCCATTAAGCATATCATAACCATTTCCAGGTGACAAAGTACACTCCGAGTGTGCCGTCGTAGGATAGGTCAGTGACTCGGGGAGTACCTACATCTAAATGTCATGAGTCTTAATGATTAGTCAGGTTGTCGGCTCGAGACGATCCGTAGAATCGAAACGTTACCGGTCTATCTAATCATGTGGTACCTTCGCAATATGCTCTTGACCTCTAGTGATTTCGAAAATCCTTATAAGCCACCCCTTCATCGTTTGCACAATGATGTTGCATCGGCTTCCAAATCTAGAATCACTCCCAGATATGAAAAGGAAATCCTTAAGCTATATCGCCTCTCTAGCTACTACAAAAGCCGCTAATCACCCAACTAGTTAAAGTCGAGTTGGCGTTACTGGATTCCTCCATGCAATAGCTTCAACACAAGAGTAAACATCGAGCCCGAGATCGACTTAACGATCATCCTCAATCGACTTAAAGTCAAAATCGAGTGTATCACACATATCCAAGTTCACACATGAATATGTCCGCATATTATTCCTCGTTCTCTTCAAGATACTAAAGGACATACTAAACTTGCTTTGTTAACGCCGAATCTAAGATTCGATCAAAGTTGACGTTCAATAACTGACCATCTCTTACTAGAAAGAGAATCTATCCCATTTCTCTTGACCAAGATTTTGAGAGTCATTCCCGAGGCATAGGGTAGAACTTCCTCGTTGAATGTTGCATACACAGATGCATCATCTTAACCAATAAGATGGATGGGAAACCAGTGGATCGATTCTAATGAATTCGACCGAGTCAAACTCTTCGAATGTTGTCCAAATCTCATTGCGAGAGAATTGTGGCATTGTCAGATTCTGACTTCAGATAACACACCCATGTTGATTCCAACTGGTGCAGTGTTATCCTTCACAAACACTAATATATGTATATAATCACTAATTTACTAAAATTGATATTCAGTCTACAAAAGACTTATCAATATTCTGGTCAAATCCACATATTGTAGAAATATATGACTTCCAATGACCGAGAGGTTTGCTTTTTATCCACAAAGGACATAAGCCTTGACAGTCATCCTGTCATAAGTTCATAAGGCAATACCCTTTTGTTCCGAATGAATCCAGACTCCGTTTGTTTGGCAAGAAAATCTCAGGGAATCACCCCTATTTCCTGATTTTGAACGAAATCATGCAATACTAAGTTGTAAGAGAGTCCAAGGTCTGATTAACTCTCTACTTCTTAGGGAATTACCCCTAGACCACTCAAGCTTTGCTCTGAAAGATAAACTTTCCTATTCATTCTACTCTTTTCCGTGTAGATCCAATTACTCCCACTGGGACTGAACGCTCAGGTGGTTCTACAAGAGTATGAACAGAACTGGAGTACCGAACTCCATTCACAGGGTTATGGCTATTAAACCAACCTTTATTATCAGAATCCTATACTGCTCACAAAGGAGCCATAGGTCAATCGATCCTCAGACTACAAAGTCCGCAGAACCTGTAATGGGTAATGGATAAACCATACTCTCAATACTTACTGTGTGGATCGAAATTCTGATCTAGTTTAGTAGTATTTAGTGTTATCACCAACAACCGATGTTGGATGTGGTCTGATTTTAATCAGTTAGTAACTACCTTGAGTAAACGTACTTCAATGTTCAAGGTTTTACTGTTCATGGACTCTATCAGAAAGGATGCAACAGTATAACTGTCTCTTCCTGATTTCAAGAATCCTATATCTAACCTTTAATTTATAATCAATAGCTAAAAAGATATATCACGAATGGTCATTGACCGAACGTATGCGTGAAATTCCCAGTCTTACCTTCAAGCACCGTGTACTAAATGCTTATATTTATGGAAGTGGGGTGAACCGAATCCACACCTTATCCGTAAAGCATATTCTAGGTAGACTTCTCGGTCTTACACTTCAATGTAAACCGAAATTTCGCTTCTAATATCTTTATTGAGTTAAGCAGTGTATTGTAGCACATCTAAAACTATATAAGGCAATTTTAACAGTTTCTTACTTAGTGAGAACATGTCACAATGAGGCAGGCTGAGCATCAGTCTCGAGGACTATGAATGGCCTATTCCGAGTATAGAGTACTCTATCTCTGTTGAAAACAGAGAAACCTCAAAATATTTTGGATAATCATTCCGGAGTGTTTAAATAAGGATAAGAGGTTCTGAAAAGGGTTAACAGTAACTTCCCAATTTAGAATGAACAGTCTATGGAGGATTAATCCATATGTAATGATTATATCAATGGACGCTCATTATCATTCTCGTGAGGAGATAAATATAATCTTATAATCGGAGGAGTGCAGTCACGGGATTATGGTGGCATATTCCTGTTATTGATTTATCGAATATAATTATTCTGTTCGTAAGATAATTATTTATTTGATTTATCGGAGCCGTTGATTATTAGTCCATGGTCCCCGACGTGCCTCCAATATAGCATAGCTATTCTCGGACGTCGAATCCTAATAATATTAATTTAATTCTTATTGGAATTTAATTAAAACAATATGTGAATTAATTGTTTAGTGGACTATTAAATTAGTTGGACTAAATAATTAAATATGTGAAAAATACATTTTTCATAATCTTGGCCCAAGTGTGTGAAATGCGTGGATGACCTAATGTATAAGGGCATGGGGCGCATATTTTGTCATTTATTTGTCAAGAAATTAGTTTTCTTGTGGATTAATAAGACATGTGCATAAAATATTTATTGGATAAATATTTATGGTAAGAAATAAAGATAAATATTATTCTAGATTTGTTCTAGAATATTATGAGATTATCTTTTATTTATTGGATTTATTTTATTTGCAAAATAAAATCCTTGGAGGACAAGGATTACTCTCCTATATAAAGAGAGTTCTCCCAAGCCTAATACACATCATAAAATTCGACTACTATCTCTTAGAGAGTAGAAGCCAAAAATTTGGCCAAGAGGAGTAAGAGGAAACTCTTGGAGGTTTTCCGGGTAGCATATCGGGAGGATTCGAGTCGAGGATTTCCTTCCACCGGGAGTTGCTTGGATCACACGTGCGGAAGATCGTGGTGCTCTTCATACTTTCTTACGTTCTTCATATTGCGGTTCCTCTACTTGGATTTTGAGATCCAATAGGTATGATCTACAACCCCCTTGTAGATATAGATCTAGTTATTTTATTACGTGTAATTTATAGATCTAGATCCTTAAAATCGCTTCCGTTGCGGATGATATTACTAACAGTTCTATCCCTCGTTAACTGGGAAGGATTGAACTACTAGATGCAGTTCTTACTTGAGAAAACGCAAAGTGTCTTGAGGATTTGAAATCTTCATTTTAATAGCAAGAATAGAGAAGTTGGAAAGTCTGATGTGAAAAGACAGGGGTTATAACCCCCCGGAGGTGTAAACGACGTCAGTTATGGGAAAGAGGGAAAAACGCCTCGGTTCCCGGAAATGCAATAATGACCTACTTAATAGGCTGCCATCTGGCAGTTAGTAAATTCAAAACGCAAGGTTGGATAAGTGCGGCCGAACAGCACGGGTGCAGATCTGACCAACTAAAAGCAAGATCAGATTTGGGGGCTTATGATAATAGCAGACCCGAACTACGCCACGTGTCATTTTTTTAAGTCGTATAATATATGACTAGCCTCTAAACGTAAGGGCCAGGAGCCCCAAAGATATACCTAAAGGTAAGTCCTTAACCCCATGTGGGAGATCAGCAAAGGCTCCTCCTCAAGCCACCGCAAGTCGGCCAAGGCCTGGTGAGGAGGAGCTGCCTAGTTCGGCCATAGTGGCCTTGGGGGGCTCGGCGCAGGACGCTCAGAGCAACCCCGGCTGTTATTCCACGTGCTGGATAACTATAGATAAATAAGGAAAGAATCCTAAGTCTTGAGGACTGTGATCTTGACATTTAAATATGTCCATAATTTTCCCTAAATCATGGGGATTTATGCGGGTATATCCTTAGGGAAATAATATTAGTAATAATAATGTAATTATTTGCTGGACAATGAAAGAGATAAATCATCCCCTATATAAACCACCCTAAGAAACTACGAAAGACTTGATTTCAATTCAACTATTGGATGCGTAGGCAACTCACGGGAAATAACTCTAAAGCTCAGTCTAAAATACACCAAAAACACCTCCCCATTAATACGATTTAGGGTTCTTTGGATTTAGGATCGTTGTCACAAAAGTAAATTGGCGCGGATTAATTAATAGACGAAACTCAGTATCGTCATGGAACAATTCAAGATTCTCTTAAATTGTCCATTCTTACCCACAATGCTCAAGAATAAAGAGATTGTAACAACAATTCGCCGGGCCGTGGCCCGTGATAAACATACAATTCATATCCGGGTTAATTCGGTATATCGGATAACCTTTACACCTGACCTATCGAGCGCTAAGCATTACATGAATGATATTTTTTTTTACCTTCTTTTTCTCTTTCTTTTAATTATTATTATTATTATTATTATTATTATTATTATTATTATTATCATTATTATTTTGGCCTCAAAGGAGGGTTGAATCGAGACTGCTTTATTAAAAAAAATTAAAACCAAGAATTAAGGAAATAAATCATTTTGGAATAAAGTGGAATTATCTTTTTTTTATTAAACGAATAAAGTGGAATTATCGATTTTTATCATCTCAAAAAAAAAAAAAAACTAGAAACGTGTTTAATTAATTCATTGAGGTATGTCGGTTTATTTTGCTTCCGTACTAAGCCCGGAAACGTGTAATTAGTATAATAAAAAGTAACTCACGGTAATCCCTAAATTAATATTTTAAGCAATTATTCTTATAAATATTCAGCAAATTTTGTCAGCAATTATTTTTCTCTTGGTCCCATCACATTTTTTATTTTTTTATCATCTAAAAAAAAAAAAAAAAAAAACTAGAAACGTGTTTAATTAATTCATTGAGGTATGTCGGTTTATTTGGCTTCCGTACTAAGCCCGGAAACGTGTAATTAGTATAATAAAAGACAACTCACGGTAATCCCTAAATTAATATTTTAAGCAATTGTCTGCTATTATTTTTCTCTTGGTCCCATCATATTTTTTATTTTTTTATCATCTAAAAAAAAAAAAAAAAACTAGAAACGTGTTTAATTAATTCATTGAGGTATGTCGGTTTATTTGGCTTCCGTACTACGCCCGGAAACGTGTAATAAGTCTAATAAAAGGCAACTCACGGTAATCCCTAAAGTAATATTTTAGGGGGAGGGGCATAAGGACAAAAATTAACAGAAATGGGTCTGGAAGGACATTTTCTATTTTCAAAGATTATAAAGGACAAAAATAAATCTTTTGGACAAAAATATCCATTCACAGTAACATTCATCCAGATGCAACAATATTCATGAATCATCAAGAATATTCACAAGAATATTCATCCAGATGCAAGAACATTCATGAATCATCGAGTAACTCATCCAGATGCAAGAACATTCATGAATCATCAAGTAACATTCACACTAACATTCATCCAGATGCAATAACATTCATGAATCATCAAGTAACATTAATGAATCATCAAGTAACATTCATCCAGATGCAAGAACATTCATAAATTCATGAGTCATCAAGTAACCTTTGCACACGATCAGACTAAACAAGCAGTATCATTCATCCACATCATACCGTAACATTGATCGGCACATAGTAACATTTACCGTTTCAGGTAGTGAATCCCAAATCCCAAATTCTCAAAAAAAAAAAAAAAAAAAAAAAAAACTGCTGCAAATCCGGCAGCCATTGAAGTTCACCACTCCTCCTCCGCCCAGTAACATTCATCCACATCCACATCGATCCAGCACAGAGTAACATTAACCATGGAAGGTCGGCTCTCAAAGAATAAAGCAGCGTTGCCTTCTTCGGCTCGCTCGGCTCCTCGCAGTTAGAGCTACACTAGAGGAGGAGGGCGGCACCATGGTTGCGGAGAGGGAAGTGAAGACAAAATTTCCCTAAAGAGGATGCTAGAAAGCAACGATCAATCTTTGAAAAAGATGATTCAAGATTTTGAAAAGCAATGAACCTGAATAAAATGCGCATAAAGGAATTTTTACCTTCTATTTTCTTCATTCCTGCAACCTTTTCTGGATCCTCCCTGCTTCTGTTTGACGTTTTTTACACAATGGTGGACGGCGGCTGCCAAATTTAGGGATAGCAAAGCTGATGCCTATAAGTCATTGAAAGTGGAAAGGAAAAAAAAAAAAGGGTAATTTAGTCAAATAAGTTATTGTTTGTCCTTATAAAATAAGTGTGTACTGGAAACCCTATTAAGTCATAAATTAGTCCTTTTGGACAAAAAACTAAATATTTTAAGCAATTATTCTTATAAATATAATATTTTAAGCAATGATTCTTATAAATATTCAGCAAAATTTTAAATTATTCTTATAAATATTCAGCAAATTTTGTCTGCTATTATTTTTCTCTTGGTCCCATCACCTTTTTTTTTTTTTGATCCATTATGGCCGAGTTGTGGGAGATTCAAATTGAATGTGAGTTGAGTCATCAAGGCTATGATTGCATCATACCTATTGACAAAGGTGAGCGTTCCAAGGACGAGTTATACGTCAACCTTCGGTACGACGTAAACAGAGCGTTCCAAGGACGAGTTATACGTCAACCTTCGGTACGATGTAAACAGTAACTTCAGCAGCTACCTCGACGACAACCTCGACGAGAGATTCAAATTGAATGTGAGTTGAGTCATCAAGGCTATGATTGCATCATACCTATTGACAAAGGTGAGCGTTCCAAGGACGAGTTATACGTCAACATTCGGTACGACGTAAACAGTAACTTCAGCAGCTACCTCGACGACAACCTCGATGACAACCCATCTGAAGAAGACGGTTTACAATTTCGCAACACTACAGTGGATGTTGATCCGTTGTCCAATTTGAGAAGTGGGCTGTAACGCCCCCAGACCCCAGATGGTTTACAATTTCGCAACACTACGGTGGAGGTAGATCCGTTGTCCAATTTGAGAAGTGGGCTGTAACGCCCCCAAACCCGGGTCTGGTAGCGCTAAATGAGTCATAAATGTCCGGTCAACTGCTTAAACCGCTATCATCGCTTGGTCTAAAATGGCTAACCCGAGTTGACAAAACCTTTATGTCTCACACTTATATGGGGGTGAGCATTCTCTTACTTTACCGATGTGGGACTTTAAATTCTCCCCCCCCTCTATAAGGGACTGGCATCTTCTTGTACGGTGCAGCGCATAGTTCCGTATGATAGTCGACTCTGAATACCATTTTGTAACGCCACCAGACCCCGGGTTTGGTAGCGCTAAATGAGTCATAAATGTCTGGTCAACTGCTTAGACCGCTGTCCTCGCTTGTTCTAAAAGGGCTAACCGTAGTTGACAAGACATTTATATCTCACAATTATATGGGAGTGAGTATTCTCTTATTTTACCGATGTGGACTTTACATGGGCCCGCTGTCTTCGATCGACATAATAGGGATTTTTTCACTGATCTTCTTGTTCCGCTTGATATAGTAGCAGAAATTTGAAACAAAGTCGAAAGAAGGGCAACTTTCTGGATGAATAATTGTCGTAAAGCTGACATGAATGTTTTGCTCTTTAAGGCTAATATTTCGATTCGGGCAACAAGTTATCCTGTAGATGAAGAACAATTGAATGATGATATAGCAAGGGTTGTGACGTCCTCAAAGGTGGATGCAAATGGGAGGGTTTGTATTCCGGCTGCCCGATTTGCCGTCGACTCGTTAGAGAGGGAAATTTATAAATCTGCTGATGAAATTGAGATTATAAAATGTATGGTATGCTTGGAAGAAGTAGAAGAGGGTCAAGAAGTGATCTTGATGCCTTGTGACCATGTTTATCACGAAAATTGCATTGTCAAATGACTTCGAGTGAGTAACTTTGCAATGCCAGTTGAATGGACGGCCTGTTTTATTTCGATGTGTAAGTAAAAAGTATACCGTTTCATATCTGTCGTTTTGCTACGACGGTGACTAATTAAGATATTATGTTTTTGATTCCTTATGTTATGTTTTCCTTTATGTCTTGGATACCAAAATGTAAATAGGGTTGTTGTTGCTAGCATCGGAATGGTTTTCTGAATATTTTTTTAAGCAACGTAAATTTGACTGTATTTGATAAAAGAATTATTCTTTTGTCAATACTTCTTGCTTAAAAGTTACTAATTATTGTTGGTTATAAAGCTTGGACATGTAATATTCCGACTTTCGGGAAAGGGCAGACGTGTTATTTTACGAAAACGAAATATTATTATTTCTTTTCTTTTATTGGAGTTAAGTATTTTATTAATTAGTTATACACAATTTTCGAGTATATGTGTATATAATTAAAGGATTATTCTGAATTTTGGTAATTAAGAGTGTTTAAGGAAAAAAGGATTTAATTGGGAATTGGTATTTAAGGAAAATTAACACACTTTAATCCCATAACCTAAACACAAATCAATTTCAGTTTTCTCCTCCTCTCTCTGCAATAACTTTGAGGAGAAAAACAAGGCTTGGATAGTTTTTGTGATTTTACGAGGCAAAGCTTAACCGCTTTTGGATCAGACGGAAGAATTGGAATCATTGTGAAAAGGACAACGGTTGGATATCGGTTTGTTGGAAGGACTGCAGATTTTTTCGAAATTTGTTTGGATCTCTTTTGGAGCAGCAAATAGGTAAGAAACTCTTCCTATGATTTCGGTTGTAATTCGTAAAGTTTAGATTGTGATTTGGAGACTTGTAGATGTTAGAAAAGATGTGTTTTTATGTTGATCGAAGGATCATAGATACTACGGTTGATTAGATATAGTTTTCACGTTTTTTCGTGTTTATTTCGATGCCAAATAGGTCAGAAACGGATTTGAAATCGACTCTTGACGATGTTAGCGTTTTGGGAAAAGCCCAGGTGGACGAGCGTCTGGCCTCTCTGGACGGGCGTCTACTTGGGGCACGTTACGGACGAGCGTCTGGCTTTTCTGGACGGGCGTTTGAAGTGTTGTTTTACATTCAGGATTGAAACTGTTTTAGGTGGACGGGCGTCTGGGTATAGTGGACGGGCGTCCAATAAGGTTCAGACAGCGTCCAGAGCCTTAGACGGGCGTCTAGCTTGTTTTGTCATTCTTCCTTTGTTGGTTGTTGTTCAGCCTTATAAGCATGATTTAGCTTTATGAATCCTTGATATATGATATATATTAAATAGTATAAGCTTGAACAAGCCTGAATTGAACTTCTGATTCGTTCAGTTAAAACACCGAATGTACTCTTAAAGGGAGTTGAAGTTCGGATCCGTCGGAAGGGCATGATAGGCTTGTGCTTTGGTGAATTAGCATTCATCAATGTCTGTGTAATTGCTAGGCCTTGTTAGTGTCTAGCGGTCTAGGAAGAGAGGAGTTAATGTGAGGGAGATTAATTGAAAACACTTAGGTGGTTAGTTAATCATCTTAATAAAATACGTACTTGACTAGTAAAAGATTAAACAACATGTCTCTCTTGGATAGGCACCAGTCTATATCGCGATGTGTGTGCTACCTCTGAAAGTGGAAGAACTCCGTAGGTCAAAAAAACCCTAAGTGTGGAGGGACTCCGCTGAGGTGTGCGTACTATCGGAGTCTACCTTTTCTAGACTTCGTGGATATTGGTGTGATCCACTAATATGTTGCCAAGAATATCCCCAGCTTGGATATGCGTAGTGCCCTTGAGTGCGGTTGTAACATAGATAAGTTAAGTAGAAACGGTTAGTCAGTTCATGTTGATGGACATGAGATGAACCCTAGATTGAGTCGGTCACACGTAATCAACTAAGCTTTTAATTAACTTTACTTTATAAATTATAATTGTTGTCATAGCTTCTCTTTCTTATTAAATACGTTGTACTTACCTCAAATGCATGTCTTTCTATGTGTTTGGGGATGAGAAGACGAGCAATGTAGATAACGTTTACGAGGAGGAGTTCGATGATGACGTTTGAAGACGCTTCATTGAAGAGTTTACATTTATTAATTTCTTATTCTTTAATTGATTGTTTTAGACTTTTGGTCTTTCGAGACTTGTAGTACCGTTGCATTTCTTTTGGATTTCGTACTTCCTTGAATGTAATAAATTACATTTCCTTCTTTAGATTTCATTTCTATTCTTGGTTGTTGAAATTTTTATACCCGAGTCTTTTGCTTCCGTTTGCTTATTTTTGATACGACGTAGTAGAGGCTTACGTATAAGGTGAATTTATTTTTATTTTATACGTGCCGAGCGTTCCTTTTCCGGATAAGGACTCGGTGTCCGGGAACGGGGCGTTACAGTTGGTATCAGAGAAAAGCGTCTTTAGGCTTTCTTTCTTATAAGATAAGTGTCCTCTAGATCTTTTAGTGACGTTCTGGTTGTCTTTGATCATCAGGATGGTGTTCACGATAACTGGAGCGGGATCAGAGACTTCCAGAGTTCGGCGGGAAAGTCCAACGCCAGTGGTAGGAGGCGGTGCCCTGAGACAGATCCCACCACCCCAGCGGAGCTTATCGCCACCACCTCATACCGCGACACACACACCCAGGTCTCAGCATGGTTTGTCACCGAGGCCACATCAGGAGCAACCTCCACGATGGCACGTGGGGAGTTCAGTTCAGTTTTCTTTGGTGAGTGATGTTCCAACAGGGTTTGTACCACCGGTAAGCTACCCTCCAGCAGTCAGTGTTTATCCTCCACCAGTTAGCGTTTACCCTCCGCCAGTGAGCCACCCCTTACCGCTAGTGTTTCACCAGCAGCATCAGTCTTTCTACCCACCCCCTGCAGATCATACCCCTCGACCCACCGTACCACTTTCACCACGGTTTGCCCATCAGCAAGGTGCTGGTTACCCACCCTTTGGTTTGCAATGACCTCGGCCAATCCTCAAGACCACCGAACTACTATCGAGGATACTACCCTTTTCGATCCCGAACCTCAAGCGATTCCACCTTACCCACAAAGAATAAATAGCAGACAAAGCAAGTACCTTTTGGTTACCCTCCGGTTTACCCCACTGGTTCCACCGGTTAGACCGGCTTTATAAGCAAGCACCGGTGTAGATTGGTACACAAGATTGAGAAGGAATCGGGTCGAAAACTTCTATGGGAATGTAGAGCATTCAAAGGTCGAGGATGGATAAGGAGTTTTGAGAAGGCATGCAGAACATACATGTTCATGAAACAGAGATGGCACAGCTAGCGGTTAGTTTTTCTTGGAGTGCAATTGAAGCATGGATAGATGCCATACAGAGTAGCAATGGCAAAGTAATGATCGGGAACCTTTTAAGGCTTTGTTTTATAATGAGTACTTCCGGTGCAACAGATGCAGTATAAGCGAGCGAGAGTTCTTAAAGCTCAAGCAGGTATTCATCTAACGATATCTCAGTATACCAATAGGTTTAATGAGTTAGGAAGGTTCTATCCCGAACTCATGAAAGTGGAAGAGAGGAAGATGGCCCTCTATAAGGAAGGGTTAGCTCACGAGATACAGTCTGGTATGTTGGGTTTTACCGCAAGGAATATGGCAGAGTTACATAACAAAGCCTTGGAGGTTGAGACCTTCAGGAAGAAGGCTACAGTCGTGAGTGGAAACAAGAGGAATTTGGGGACTAGCCAGGGCAATTATCGAGGAGCGCCACAACAGAACGCCAATAAAACTACAGCGCCTGCGGCAGCTAAGGCCCCAACCAGTGCACCTCTGTGTCCTAAGTGCAACAGGAATCATTCAAAGCGAGTGCAAGCAGAATACAAATGGTTGCTACGTTTGTGGAGAACCAGGACACTTTTCTAGAGCGTGTCCAAACAAGGGAAGCAAGGGCAGTTCGAGCCAAGGAGGTGGTAGGAACGGCCCGAGTCGACAGGTTAGAGTTTTTGCAGCGGATGCTAGAGATGCAGAACTAGAGGATGATGTTATCTCAGGTACCTTGTTGTTATTTTATTTTATTAAGATATTTTTATAGCACGTTTATTCATGCTGTAATTGTATTTAAATGAATGAATGTGCACCTTAGGTACGGTAATGTTAGGTAATCTAGTGGTCAGAGCTTTGTTCGATACGGGAGCGTCTAACACTTTTGTGTCGACCAAGGTAGCTAAGAAGTTGAGTTTACCCTCGGAACCTTTAAGGAACACGTTGGAGAATACAACACCGTTAGGGAAGGTAACAAAGGTAACTAGGATGATACCTCAAGTGGAAGTTCGAGTTGGATCTTATCTATGCAAGAGCGACTTTACAGTTTTAGACTTCTCAGATTTTGACGTGATTCTTGGGATAGATTGGCTATCCGAGAACTTTGTCCACTTGGATTGTAGAGAGAAGAAAGTGACTTTCAAAGTACCCGGGAAATCAAACAAGACTTATCAGGGAAACGTGTACAAGCCGAGTAAGAAGCGACATCCTATCATTTCAGCAGTCAAGGCAATTAAGGCTTGTCAGAAGGGTTGTGAAGGCTACTTGTTGTACGCAGTGGATGTGGAACAAGTGAAGCCTAAGCTAGAAGAAACTCCAGTAGTGAGGGAGTATCCCGAGGTATTTCCGGAAGAATTACCAGGAAACATGCCGGATAGGGAGATCGAGTTTGAGATCAAGTTGGTACCCGGAGCGGCACCAGTTGCCAAGGCACCCTATAGAATGGCACCGGCTGAGTTAAAAGAGTTGAAAGCACAGCTTAAGGATATGCTTGAAAGGAACATAATTCAGCCCAGTACTTCACCTTGGGGAGCCCCAGTGTTGTTTGTTAAGAAGAAAGATGGTAGCATGAGGATGTGCATCGACTACAGAGCGTTGAATAACCTTACCATCAAGAATAAGTACCCCTTGCCAAGGATTGATGACCTGTTTAATCAGTTGCAAGGCAAGAAAGTGTTCTCTAAGATTGATCTTAGGTCTGGTTATCATCAGTTGAAGATCAGGGTAGCAGATATACCGAAGACGGCCTTTAGTACGAGATATGGACATTATGAGTTCTTAATTATGCCTTTTGGACTCACTAATGCTCCATCTGCATTCATGGATTTGATGCAGCGAGTTTTTATGCCATACTTGGATAAGTTTGTGATAGTGTTTATAGACGACATCCTAGTATATTCTAAGGATGAGAAGGAACACGAGGAACACTTAAGGATAGTGTTGGATACGTTGAAAAAGAATCAGTTGTTTGCTAAGTTTTCGAAGTGTGACTTTTGGTTGAAACAGGTCAGCTTCTTGGGACATGTCATTTCTGGAGATGGCATACAAGTTGACCCAGCAAAGATCGAGGCAGTTGAGAATTGGCCCAAACCTACTATAGTTTCAGAAGTAAGGAGCTTTCTTGGTTTGGCTGGCTACTATAGGAAGTTCGTACATGACTTTTCGAAAATAGCTACTCCACTCACTAAACTTACACAGAAGAATGTGAAGTTTGAATGGACTAGCGAGTGTGATGCAGCTTTTCATACCTTGAAGGATAGGTTGACTACAACCCCAGTTTTGGCAGTTCCGGAGATTTTTGATAACTACGATGTCTACACAGATGCTTCGGGACATGGTTTAGGTTGTGTGTTGATGCAGGGAGGAAAAGTGATTGCTTATGCATCTAGGCAACTGAAGGTGCATGAGAAGAACTACCCGACACATGACTTAGAGTTGGCAGCAGTAGTGTTTGCATTAAAGACTTGGAGGCACTACTTGTATGGAGTTAAGGCAAGGATCTTCACCGACCACAAAAGTTTAAAGTATTTCTTCACACAAGAGAATCTAAATATGAGACAGAGGAGATGGTTAGAGTTCGTGAAGGACTATGATTTGGATATTCAGTACCATCCAGGCAAAGCCAATGTAGTGGCAGATGCTTTAAGCAGGAAACCAGTATTTGCAGTTTTGAGTGTCGAAGATGTGGCAGAAAAGTTAGATGGACTGGAAATCAGCAGGTTTGATCAGATTAAGGAACGACAGTTCGTGGCGCCGTTGTTAGCAAGATCGGAGTTGATGGATGACATTCGGGAAAAGCAAGATGATGACCCAGCTTTGGTTGATTTGAAGCGAGTTGCTAGGGAGAAGCCTACAGTGGGTTATGCGTTAGACAAGAATGGGAACCTTTGGTACCAGGATCGTTTGTGTGTGCCTAATGTTGGCGACTTAAGACAGAGGGTTATGGAAGAGGCACATAGGATTGCTTTTGTAGTTCATCCAGGTGCTACTAAGATGTATCGAGACTTGAAGGAAAAGTTTTGGTGGCCTTCGATGAAGGTAGAGATAGCTAAGTTCGTAGCAGAGTGTGACATTTGTCAGAAGGTGAAGGCAGAGCATTGAAGACCAGGGGGAATGCTTAAGCCCTTGGATATCCCCGAATGGAAATGGGATAAGATCACGATGGACTTCATCACCGGTTTACCTAAGACGAGAGGCGGTCACGATGCAATTTGGGTAATCGTGGATAGATTGACCAAATCTGCCCATTTCTTACCATATAAGGTTGATATGCCCTTGAAGAAGATGACGACACTATATCTAGATAATATAGTGAAGTTACACGGAGTTCCTATCTCGATAGTTTCGGATCGTGACTCAAGGTTCGTCAGTCGATTTTGGAAGAGTTTACAAGAAGCCTTTGGAACCAAGTTAGATTTGAGCACGGCCTTTCATCCTCAGACAGATGGACAATCTGAGAGGACCATCCAAACACTCGAGGACATGCTAAGAGCTTGTGTTTTGGAAGTAGGTGGATCATGGGATGACTACCTACCGGTAGCAGAATTTGCCTACAATAATAGTTATCATGCAAGTATAGGCATGCCGCCGTTTGAACCGTTGTATGGGAGAAGATGTAGAACGCCGTTGTTTTGGGATGAAGTCGGGGAAAGACAGATTACAGGGCCGGAAATGGTTGAACAAGCTAAGGAAAGGGTTCAGTTGGTTAAGAAGAATCTGAAGGCAGCACAGGACCGGCAGAAAAGTTGGGCAGATGTCAGAAGAAGACCACTTGAGTTTGAAGTCAGTGATAGAGTGTATCTACGAGCTTCACCGATGAAGGGAGTGAAACGTTTTGGACAAAAAGGAAAGCTAAGTCCAAGATATGTTGGACCTTTTGAAATTCTGGAAAGAATTGGACCGTTAGCTTACAAGCTTAAGTTACCGGAATCGATGTCAAGGGTCCATAGTGTGTTTCACGTTTCGATGTTGAAGAAGTGTCTGACGAGGAAGGATGTTGAAACTACAATTGATCCGGAAATTCTACAAGACAATCTTGCGTATGACGAGAGACCGATCAGGATTTTGGACCGGAAGGAAAAGATGATCAAGAGGCGGATGATTCCTTTGGTTTTGGTTCAGTGGAGTAATCATTCACCCGAGGAGGCAACTTGGGAAGTTGAAGACGACATGATCAATGAATTCCAAGAGTTCGTGAATTTACCAGGTATGTTCTAGTTTCGAGGACGAAACTCCATTTAAGGGGGAGGAATGTAATATTCCGATTTTTGGGAAAAGGCAGACGTGTCATTTTGCGAAAACGAAATATTATTATTTCTTTTCTTTTATTGGAGTTAAGTATTTTATTAATTAGTTATACACAATTTTAGTATATGTGTATATAATTAAAGGATTATTCTCAATTTTGGTAATTAAGGTGTGTTTAAGAAAAAGGGATTTAATTGGGAATTGGTATTTAAGGAAAATTAACACACTTTAATCCCATAACCTAAACACAAATCATAATTTCAGTTTTCTCCTCCCTCTCTCTGCGCAACTTTGAGGGGAAAAACAAGGCTTGGATAGTTTTTGTGATTTCTGAGGCAAAGCTTAACCGTTTTCAGATCAGACGGAAGAATTGGAATCATTGTGCGAAGGACAACGGTTGGATATCAGTTTGTTGGAAGGACTGCAGATTTTCTGAGGCTGTTTGGATCTGTTTTGGAGCAGCAAATAGGTAAGAAACTCTTCCTATGATTTCGGTTGTAATTCGTAAAGTTTAGATTGTGATTTGGAGACTTGTAGATGTTAGAAAAGATGTGTTTTTATGTTGATCGAAGGATCATAGATACTATGGTTGATTAGATATAGTTTTCTACGTTTTTCTGTGTTTATTTCGATGCCAAATAGGTCAGAAACGGATTTGAAATCGACTCTTGACGATGTTAGCGTTTTGGGAAAAGCCCAGGTGGACGAGCGTCTGGCCTCTCTGGACGGGCGTCTACTTGGGGCACGTTACGGACGAGCGTCTGGCTTTTCTGGACTGGTGTTTGAAGTGTTGTTTTACATTCAGGATTGAAACTGTTTTAGGTGGACGGGCGTCTGGGTATAGTGGACGGGCGTCCACTTTGGACGGCCGTCCAATAAGGTTCAGACGGGCGCCAGAGCCTTAGACGGGCGTCTAGCTTGTTTTGTCATTCTTCCTTTGTTGGTTGTTGTTCACCTTATAAGCATGATTTAGCTTTATGAATCCTTGATATATGATATATATTAAATAGTATAAGCTTGAACAAGCCTGAATTGAACTTTCGATTCGTTCGCTTAAAACACCGAATGTACTCTTAAAGGAGTTGAAGTTCGGATCCGTCGGAAGGGCATGATAGGCTTGTGCTTTGATGAATTAGCATTCATCAATGTCTGTGTAATTGCTAGACCTTGTTAGTGTCTAACGGTCTAGGAAGAGAGTAGTTAATGTGACGGAGATTAATTGAAAACACTTAGGTGGTTAGTTAATCATCTTAATAAAATACGTACTTGACTAGTAAAAGATTAAACAACATGTCTCTCTTGGATAGGCACCAGTCTATATCGCGATGTGTGTGCTAGCTCTGCAGGTGGAAGAACTCCATAGGTCAAAAAAACCTAAGTGCGGAGGGACTCCGCTGAGGTGTGCGTACTATCGGAGTCTACCTTTTCTAGACTTCGTGGATATTGGTGTGATCCACTAATATGTTGCCAAGAATATCCCCAGCTTGGATATGCGTAGTGCCCTTGAGTGCGGTTGTAACATAGATAAGTTAAGTAGAAACGGTTAGTCAGTTCATGTTGATGGACATGAGATGAACCCTAGATTGAGTCGGTCACACGTAATCAACTAAGCTTTTAATTTACTTTACTTTATAAATTATAATTGTTGTCATAGATTCTCTTTCTTATTAAGTACGTTGTACTTACCTCAAATGCATGTCTTTCTATGTGTTTGGGGATGAGAAGACGAACAGGTAGATAACGTTTACGAGGAGGAGTTCGATGATGACGTTTGAAGACGCTTCATTGAAGAGTTTACATTTATTCATTTCTTATTCTTTAATAGATTGTTTTAGACTTTTGGTCTTTCGAGACTTTTAGTACCGTTGCATTTCTTTTGGATTTCGTACTTCCTTGAATGTAATAAATTACATTTCCTTCTTTAGATTTCATTTCTATTCTTGGTTGTTGAAATTTTTATACCCGAGTCTTTTGCTTCCGTTTGCTTATTTTTGATACGACGTAGTAGAGGCTTACGTATAAGGTGAATTTATTTTTATTTTATACGTGCCGAGCGTTCCTTTTCCAGATAAGGACTCGGTGTCCGAGAACGGGGCGTTACAGGACACATCCCCACTATCTCATGTAATTCGTGTTTATTTTGCCGATTGAGATTAATAAATTTCTGGCTTCCCTAAATAATTTTGTTACTAATTTTGTTAATAATTTTGTGCGGAAGAAATTTATTTTACGTGTATATATATATATATATATATATATATATATATATATATATATTCTATTCTTCTATACCTATCTCTATCTCTACCTATATATTAAAGGGGAGGGAAATACGGGGGTTCGGACACGTCGGCCAATTTGATAAGGTTTTAACTTGCCACCTGTTCTTCCGAAAGGATAGGATGAGTAGAATATTTTTGTAGGAATTTTAACCAAACAAATAACATAAAAAACAGAACAAAAACTTTAACTCTTCTTTTGACCTTCATTATTGTTTAAAAAAATAAAACCAACTTTACAAATTGTTTACCTTTAAGAACGGAAGGAGGTGGAGGGGTTTCTATTATCCGCCGGTCCGCTTCGTTTAACCGGTGGATGTTGGAGGCATGGGGCTGTACGGGAGGCAATTGATGTTATTTCAAAGGAAGTTTCTCTCGGCGCAAATTAAAAGAGTTTTTGGTGATGGCATTTGTCCGTCAATCGATGGAATTATACCCAAATTGGAAGAAATCATCCATGCCGAGGTCAATAGTCGGCGGAGGAGGGCGATTAACCGCGTTGGGTTCCCCGATTTAATCGATGAAGGAAATTGGTTGTCTTTGCATTTTAACCGAGGAGAGCCTAAAAATGTCTCTTTCGTCCGCCTCGATCTTTTTCGTTTGCCTCAGATCTATATAGGTAGGTAGATATCATTACAATTTTTCATTCTATTGTCCATTGTGTAACAATTAGTCATTCTAACAGTCTTTACAGTGCCTTAAGAGCTCTTAATGGGTTTAAATAACCCTCACATGTTCAAGCTTTCTCATAAACTCGCTAGAAGTTGAGGTACTTTTCATTTCCTCTCCTCTAGCCACCGAAAAACATTGCATTAACTTTTTTACTTGCTGCATGTTCCTGTCTATGCCTTATTAACGATATGAAGTGAGGGATGATTTGGTTGCTTTGTCTTTAACTCTTTATTGTTGTTACCCGCACCAAACATTGAATCCTTTTTTTTTTCTTGGTTCATGTAGAGGGGTTATGGGTAGTGATGTATGTTCTTGGTTTTTGACTTCCTCTTTTATTGCCTTACTTAAAACAATAATTAAGAATGATGTCTTAGAGGGTTAAATGCAAATGTGAATATCATAAAATGTGTTTTTTTTACCTTGTGGATACCCTAAAAGGTGTCTTCAATTTATACATTATTCCATGCTGTCTGGTTTGCTTCTAAAGTTAAATGAATAGTATTGCTACATGTTTCATGGGTGTAATGTTTTTTTTCTCTCTGAAAAAACTCCACAATGATGAATAAACCTCCAGTTTGCTTTTATGTATAAATTTTGGTGTGTGGTTTGTCATTCATGCATTCTTTAAACTCTGATTTCATGTTGTATGTGATAATGTATGTGTGCTTGTTTTGTTTGCACTTATTTCTTCATTCATTTCTGCTCCACTCTTATGCCTCTTTCGTGGTATACCTTCATTCCTTTATGTCCATTGTGTCTTTTCTTACATCCTATTTTGTTGTCCATTGCATGTTTTTGACAGGATTGAAGGTCGAAGATGATTAGAAAATATATTGCACTGTTACCTTGATTTTATGATGACTGCTTCTCGGGTGTGTTTATTCAAACTCTTCTTATTTGTGTATCTTCTTTAGCTTCCAGTGTAATAGTAGTGTGTGGATTGTGTGCGAGCTTGTGTACTTTTCCTTGGGTTATTAGTGTCACTAAGGGAATTAAGTTAGATTGTTTGGTTAACAACTTTATTGTCTGGTTGTTCTTGTGTTTTAGGGTAATATATCCTTTGTAGGTGTTGTTTTCTTCTTAGTTACTATATCATAGACAATAAAAATATGCCTAGAAAAAAAAGTAGTGTCTTACCTGTGGTCCAACTAGAGTCAGAAGACCTTGTTCTTTCAAGGAAATTCAACAATACTACAGAAGCTAAAAAATATAGAGCACTTGCTATCTCTCCCGTTGGAACTTGGAAAGCAAAGAACAAACAAACAAATACTAATTTTGAGCATGACAAAAAAAACTATAGACGCTTAGCGATTATCCGATGGAATGAAAAGAAAAAGAATAGAAGCATGGTAAATAGCCAAATTGTAACTGCTAAGCTTCAACAACCAGTAAGTATGTCATGCGTAGTTAATGAGACACTGTCCCAACCATTGTTAGGAGGCAGCTTATAAGGCCTGTGTCCTGTTTTTAAGTTAATGTTATCTACTAAGACCGTGTTTGTTGTGTTTAACTGATGCACGTGTTTAAAAAACAGATCATTTACCATGTTTGTTTTATATCCTTATTTACTGAACTTCAATTTACACCATGTATATGTGTGCTTTTGTCTTCCTTGCGTAGAATGCTCCCTTGAATGATGAAATTGAAAGAAGAATCAACAAGAAGGCCGTTATCTGCTTTGTGAAGCATCATGAGAAAACATTCCGAGGAAACACATAAATAAGTTGCCTTGTTGTAAAATTGTACAATGAAGAAGAAATTGTAGCATCAAGGGCCCTTGAGAGTATTGAAGGTGGTTCTTCTTCTGATGGTATAGGCTCATCACTTCTTGTTTCTCAGTTTAGTGAAAAAGAGAAACAGTTCTTCAACCCAAACACAAAGTTGGCTATTGAAGAAATTGCAGATGCGTCTGGAATCATAGAGACATTTACTGCAGCATTTTCCAGTCCTAAAAGAAGTCTTATGTTCAGTAATGCGTCTGCTGATAAAGTTGATACAGTCCTGCCACCACCGTCTCCAGTGCCAACTGATGCTGAAAACACACCAGGCATAAGTCCAGGGAAGAAAGTTAAAGGGGAGGAGACTGAAAGCATGTGATCTGCGAAATTGTTAGTAATCCAACCATATGGAACCTTGGCAATAATAAATATGCTATAAACTCTTGTGCTTTAATATCAAAAAAGGGACGTATTAGAACCATTAGCTATTGAGTGCATCAAAGTTAATGGCTTTGTAATATGAAAACTACAATCCTTACACGGGTTAGTTAAGTTCCTGACTTTGCTATTCGCCCAGCAACTATCATGTGTAACAATTAGGCATCTTGTGCTTTTGAAAAGTGCATGGTTTGGTGTGAATATGGTAATGACTTTTAAAGGCATTCCAAGGTATTTGTAATATTATAATGGCTGGTTATGTTTTCAGTATGTTAGTTGTTTCTATGGTGGATCATGTTTTTAGTATGTTAGTTTATGTTTCTATGATGGATCATACAATATTACTGTTATTGTTTAATTTATTTTTTCAATACACAATTGCATTACATGCGAATCTAACAAAAGCACATTACACGCTGTTTATTCCTTCAGATTTAAGACTTCCATGGGCAGTCGTGCCTTGCACGGCTTTCACGGCCCTAGTATTATCTATTAAGAGCCAAGAAGGTGTGCCTACAAATGGCCACGTAGACACCCTCTTGGCATGACACGTGGCGTTCTGTTTTTTTTTTTCAAACCTTTGTGGCTTGTCTTTGTTTTTTAATTTTTTTTTATTTTTTTCTTCTTAATCAAACGTGTGTCGTTAGTAGTTTGTGCACAAAAAAGAAAAAAAGGGAAAGACCGACGGACCTTTGTGGCTTGTCTTTGTTTTTTATTTTTTATATTTTTTTCTTCTTAATCATACGTTTGTCGTTAGTAGTTTGTGCACAAAAAGAGAAAAAAAAGGAAAGACCGACGGATTTGAAGTTCTGCTGTATATACATATCTTCTATATCTCTTCTATCTATATCTATATCTATTATCTATAACTATTAAGAGCCAAGAAGGTGTGACCACAAATAGCTACGTGGACACCCTTTTGGCATGACACGTTGCATTCTGTTTTTTTTTTTTCTTTCAAACCTTTGTGGCTTGTCTTTTTTTTTTTCCTTAATCAAACGTGTGTCGTTATCTCTATATCTATATCTGTTAAGAGCCAAGAAGGTGTGCCTATAAATGACCACGTGGACACCCTCTTGCATGACACGTGGCGTTCTGTTTTTCTTTCAAACCTTTTTGGCTTGTCTTTTTTGTTTCTATTTTTTTCTTCTTAATCAAACGTGTGTCGTTAGTAGTTGTGCACAAAAATGATGAAAAAGGAAAGACCGATTTGATTTGAAGTTCGCTATATATATATATATATATATATATATATATATATATATATATATATATATATATATATATCCTCTATCTTCTCTTCTCTTCTCTTCTCTTCTCTTTTCTTTCTATATCTATTAAGATCCAAGAAGGTGTGCCACAAATGGCCACGTGGACACTCTCTTGGCATGACACGTGGCGTATTGTTAATTTTTCAAACCTTTGTAGCTTGTCTTTATTTTATTTTATTTTATTTTTGTCTTCTTAATCGAACGTGTGTCGTTAGTAATTTGTGCACAAAAGGAGAAAAAAAAATGAAAGAACGATGGATTTGAAGTTCTGCTGTGTAATGTACGATGGAAGATGAGCCAAGTTCAGCTATAAAATACAACAATAAGAAAAAAAATTTGGCTGAAAAAATATCCAAGCCACGAAAATAATCACGGCGCCACGATTACTCATGTTTTTTTTTAATCAAACCTTTGTGGCTTGTTTTTTTTTTTTTATATAAAATCAACCGTGTGCCATTAGTAGTTTGTGCTGGAAAGCAAAAAAGAAGAAGGAAAGACCGACAGATTTCACGTTGTGCTGTGTAGTGTATGATGGAAGATGGGTCAAGTTTAGCTATTAAATACAACCAAAAAAAAGTAGCCGAACAATTATCTGCAGAACTTCAAATCGTCACGGCGCGACGATTACTCTCGGCACCCTATAAATCATCAGTAGCTCTTACGCGCGTAACGTTGTGCCAAAAAAGTTATTTGGTGGTGTGTAAAATTAAATGAAAATTAATATAAAAAAATGGTATCAATAGTAAAATGGTAGTGCCAATAAAACCCGACTCTATTTATTCTAAGTTTACTTGAAGAATAATTTTTCATAGGCTCTGACTAGCTATATTGAACTTATTGATCGTGTAAGAATGTATGATGTATTTATGTGGCTTCTATCGGCACCACGAAATTACTCACGACGCCACGATTACTCTCGGCGCCTTACAAATCACTCTTGACACCACGTTAAATGTTTTTATTATTTTGAACAGCATAACGTCGGTGAAACCGACGTCCATTTGCAGTACAAGCGTCACTAAAATTGACATTGGAATACAAAATCACTTTTTATATTTTTCAGACTGTTTCACACGTGTTTTTTTTTTCACCAAATGAATGAACATGAGACCAATGACGTATTCATTAATGATATGAAAGAGAAATTCCATACAGATAATGAGTGAAACACATTTTCAAGCATATTAATGATCTTGAAGCTAAGACGTCCCGGGAGATTTTACCGTGTAATTATGATCCGCTTATTGTTTTTCTATAACGTTTCATTACGTAAAGTCGAAGTTAAATGGATCAACTTTATAACATTGTTCTCCGATATATCGTATTGTGGTTTATTTTGTAGGTGGAAACTCTTGATAGGGCCGGAAGAGAAGTGATTCACAATTTTCACGCCTCTAAGAAAGAGCTACCTCTTGCAGAGAATGTGATATGTTTCTGTTGCTCTCTTTGTCTTGTGCCTTGGTTTGTTACGGTTTAACCTTACACGATTTATTTTACATTATGATCTATTTTTTGGTATTATCGTTGGTAAAGATTTATGTTGGATCGTCGTGCCTTGCAGTTCACTAGTAACTACTAAATAGATGCGTAGAGAGACAAAGAGATAAAGTATAAAACTTAAAATAAAGAGATAAGCTTATTTTCGCAATACTTGACTTATTTCAAAATTATGGGTCTATTTCCTCAACAACAACAAAAAATGGTGCTTAAATTGTTAAAATTATCACTTTTACTCTTTTTTTCTCTGAGTTTCGAACATTCGCTGAAAACTTCTAGACTAGTGGGTGGTTTTGTCAAAAATAAATCCCGAGGAGTTATTGACTAAATTAATTTCCCTTTATCTTATTTATTTATTTTTTTTTAAAACGAACCTTTATTATTAGAAAATCGAGTGAAAATCCACAAAATACAGAGTCAAAAAATACAAGGCTAATGTAAAGTATCTAAATTCCAAGCTAATCTAATATTTCGAACGCGAGACTCTGACTTTGAAATCATCACATGGAGGGGAGGATGAAATTCATAAGTTCCGTGGTGGATCGAATTACGCCAGTGCCAAATGCTATAAAGCATATCTCTAAACTGGTAGGACCACTTGTTGTGACTTCCTTTGTCAGTCAAGAAAGCCCGAAGCCATTCTTGGTGGGTTGCCGGGGAGAAGAAGTCGGTCCATTCTTGCCTGGGTACAAGAGATTTCCAAACGTGCTTTGAAAACCTGCAATCCCTGAGAGCATGGATGCAAGTTTCATCGTCACTGCTACAAATTCTACACGTTGCGGTAGGAGAGACATGTCTTCTGAAGAGAAGTGACATGGTAGGCATTGCGTTGTGAGCAACCTGCCATGTCAAAAAATTAAGTCGAGCAGGGCCTTTGAAGTGCCAAATTTTCTCCCAAAAATGATCAGCATGGTCAGGGTTTGGGGAGGACAAGTATTTGTAGCCATCCGCCACAGAATATTTCTGGGTGTTCGAATGTTTCCAGACAATAGTATCTTCTGCCACTCCAAAGCCATCTTGTAGGGCGGCAGCTGCAAGGCAGATACTCTTCCAAACAGGGGAGCTAGAAGGCTTAGGAGTTTCAAAAGGGCTTCCATACTTCTGAATCAAGACTCTCACCCACAAGGACTGGTCATCGGTGAGTGTTTGCCAAACAAGCTTACCAAGAAGAGCAAGGTTCATGATCCTCAGATTCTTAAAGGCTAGGCCACCACAAATCTTGGGCTGGCAGAGAGTCTCCCAAGAGATGGTATGCATCTTACGTTCCCCTTCTTCTTCGCCCCAAAAGAAACCTCTGCAGATTCTTTCCATCTCATCCAGACATGATTGAGGGAGTTTCAGAGACTGCATAGCATAAAAGGTTTGAGAAGCAAGAGAGCTTTTAATAAGGATTGTTCTACCTGCTCTGGAAAGGCACTTGATCTTCCAGTTAGTCAACTTTTTCCACATCTTATCCACAATGAATTGAAATCTGTCTCTGGTAACTCTGGAGTGGAGAAGCGGCATGCCAAGATAAAGACCCAGATTATCGATTATGTCGCATATCAAGTCATTCTTTGAATCTGTGCTTTCAAAAGTGGAGAGGTATTTCTGGAGGCATGAAACTTAGATTTACTAGTGCTCAAGCGCTGACCAGAATAATTACAGAAGTTGTCCAGGACCTGTTTAATGATAGCAGCCTGCTCCGCAGAAGCTTTCCCCAAAAGAACCAAGTCATCTGCAAAAAACACATGTGAGAGGGGTGGAGAGTACCTACTAACTTTGATTGGCTTCCAAACTCCATCACTGACAGATTTATCAATTTGTTGGCTCAAGTATTCCATGCACAAGTCAAATAAGTAGGGAGCCAAAGGGTCTCCCTGCCTGAGCCCCCTTTTAGGTTCGATTGGGTTCAGAATATTACCATTCCACAGAACCTTGAGTCGTGATGTACGAAGAGTAAACATAATCAGCGCAGTAATTTTTTGGGAGAAACCAATTTCGCATAAGATGTGCTCTAGGAAGTTCCAATCCACCCTATCATAAGCCTTCTCTAAATCGATCTTTAGCATCATGTCCCCTTTCTTTCCAGATTTCTGTTTGAAGGAGTGGATCGTTTCCTGGACAAGGATGATATTACCAGTGCTACCTCTGCCAGGTATAAAAGCCGACTGTGAATGGCTGACTAACTTCCTAATTACCATTTGCAAGCGGTTGGCAATCACTTTAGAGATTAGTTTCACACAGACATTAGTCATTGCGATAGGTCTAAACTGGGAGACTTTTTCAGGAGGGTTGATTTTTGGGATCAAAGAGATAAGGGTCTCATTCAGTCTAGCATCAAATTTTCCTTCATCAAAAGCATTGAGCACAAAGGGAATAAGAGTCTTACAGGTGATAAGCCAGCATTTCTTATAGAAATCAGCAGGAATACCATCTGGGCCTGGAGCCTTGAAATCACCCATATCAAAAAGCGCATCCTCAATTTACTTTTCACTTACCCTTCGGTTCAGTAAGGCAACATCAGAGGCATCCAACTTAGGCAGATGAAAATCGGGCCAGTGGCCAGCATTAGCCGAGTCAGGTTCATATAGATGCACATAAAATTTTCTCACCATATCCTCTAGAATAGAAGTGTCATAGAGCCAGTTGCCCTGATCATCTTTTAGGCAACTGATGGTCTTCTTCTGTTTTCTTCTAATCGCAGTAAGATGGTAGAAGTGGGAGTTTTGTTCCCCTTCAGCAATCCACTTCAGCTGGGATCTCTGATGCCAGTACGTCTCCTCTTGGATCAGAATATCATCAAGGTCTATATTGAGTTGGGCATGAAGATTAGACAAGAAGTGAGATGGTGCAACTTCTAGGCTATTCTCCACCCCTTGAATACGAGCCAGAACGGATTTTTTTCTATGAAAGATATGTCTAAAGACTTGTTTATTCCACGTAGATGCTGTCTGAGCAAATTTCTAGGTCATATCGTACATGTTGAGATTTGCATCCCATATATCCGTAACAAAGTCTTCAAAGTTTCTATGTTCCATCCAAGCCCGTTGGAAAAAGAAAGAAAGTTGTCTTTTCCTCTTCACAGTCCGTATATCCGTGTAAAGAAGAATAGGATTATGGTCCGAGTGTTCTCTAGGAAGATGGTGAATTAGAGCACACTCGAATTTCTCCATCCAGTCAGAATTACCCCATCCCTGATCAAGTCTTTGTTGGATTCGTTGGTTACCGTGTATTGAGCCTACCCAGGTAAATCTAGGCCCCTGAAAGGGGATTTCCAAGAACTCACAAGATTGAAGTACTGACCAGAGCTTAGCTCTATTGAAACCTCCTACGCTTCTTCCCCCCCCTTTTTTTTATCATTTTGGAAGAGTACTTGGTTGAAATCGCCCAACCAACACCAAGGTTTGTGGAAAACACTGTGGAGCCTGCATAAATAATCCAAGAATTTGTTTCTGGCACTAGGGGTCGGAGATGCATAAATCAAAGTTAATATCCAATCAATCTCTCCTTCCTTAAGCACTTCCATGGATAATGATTGGTTAGAGTAAGAAATGTACTGCATAGGAGTTTCCTCGTTGATCCAGAAGCACCAAAACCCCCCTTCATACCCCCGAGCCTCAACAACAAACAAGTCGGTAAAATAAGTTTTGTGAAGGATCTCTTCAGCTCTAACACTTGAGCTTCTAGTTTCCATCAAAAACAACACATCAGGTTTGTGATCTTTAAGAATAGATTTTAAATGTCGGAGGAAGCCACTGGAGCTAGCTCCCCTACAATTCCAAGATAAAATCTTCATAGGAAAATTAAGCAGAAGGTTGGGAGCTCACCACTTCCACCTCATATAGAGGATTAAGACCTAGGTTGGTCATTGATGCATCACTAACACCTTCAGCCTGCAAAGCACCAGGAGGATTAAGCATGACGTGTTGCTCATGTAGCTGAGACGAAGAGGAAGCGTCCCGGCTAAGAATTCGGACTTGATCGTTTTTCAAAACAGGGACAGCTCGTTGGTTGGAGCCATTCAACAAATCAGAAAAAGCCGATCTTGTCGTATATTTTTGTTTGGAGGAGGAAGATCTTTTCATCTGTTGTCCTTGAATGACCAGGTCGGACCTCTGCTCTTTTGATTTTCCCAAGTCAGATGATTTTTGATTAGACCTGTTTCCCCCCTTGGATGCTTTCAAACTTTGTTTAGCTTTAGTATCATCAGCAATCAGTTTCCCCTTGTCACCAAGACACAGAGAAGGAGACTTATGTACCTCCTTAGTTGTTGCTAACCCTCCATGAGACTCCACCTGCATAGCAGTTTTTCTCAAATTTTCCACCTCCCCAGGTGCATCCATTATGTCCTCTTCGACATCCATAAGGGCCTCAAATCTCGATCCAGAAGCCTGCACCTCCAGAATTTGATCAATTTGTTGGCTTCCAGCCTGTTGCTGAGATTCAAAAGGATCAACAAATGCCTGCTTCAAGGATGCATTTTATGTTTCCTTTCTATTCTCATTCCCTTGGGACGGTTGGTTCCCTTTGCCTTTACCCGAAGTCCATTTTCTTCTCCTAGCTGCGATCATCCAAGGTCCATACGGATTTTCCGGTGTAGGTCCTTGTGGTTTTTGTGTGCGAGTTCCCTCCGATTCGGAAGCACCATTTGTGCGTTTCTCACCAACCGAGTGGGGCAAGTTTCTTCTTGTGACCAAACTTTCCACAAAGAATAGCAAATTTGTTGTAGACCCTCATATTCTATTTTGAATCTCCTCCCATTAATCACAATGGAAGATTTGAGTCTCTGCTCCAGTTCACCTCACACATATTCTTGCAAATCGCCTCTCTCATTGAAAGCGATCTTGGGGTCAATTCAATTGCTTTGCCTACCATATTACCCAATTTCATCAGGAGATGATCTTTGAAAATTTCAAGAGGTAGACTGGAAAAATGAACCCAGGCAAGGGTGGTGGTAATGGTCTCCTTCTCCGGCTGGAAAAATGGTTTCCACTTTCTAACAGCAAGGTAATGACCCATTATTACCCAGGGGCCATTCTCTACGGCAACTTCATAGTCCTCTTTTCTTGTGAATCGAACGACGTAAAAACCATGTTCAAGGTCAGTGATTTCGATTCTACCTTGATGCTTCCAAATCTCTGACAATCTTTTTGATCGGGGTCAATCAGGTTATAATATACTTGACCACCACAAACCAATACTAGCAAGAGGACTAGGCCCATCGTAGTATAGCTATAGTGAATCAAGGTCGATCCCACAGGGAACCAATTGTGGATCATCCTATATACAAACAATTAATTAAACATGTCAAGGACATAGAAGCGGTCTACGACCAACATAAGACAAGAAAGGTAAAGACACGACTCGACACAACGTAATTAACCTCCCCAATTATAGTCTTTATCGTTTGGACCTAGATAATTTATATAATAAACTGAACTTATTAACTGTCAATCCGTTTGTATCTATCTTAGATTGGCTACGGGAGTCATCCTCTTTAACTTGACTTAGCACCGGTTAGGTTGCTAGATCACTGTGATATTGTTACGTGACTTCGCCTTTTAAGTGCCTCAATCTCATATAACTCACACGCTTACGATTCCAAGGATGCCGATATTAACCGTACACCTCGTCTAGGCAACATTCCTATGGTTAGGCGTACTTCCTAAACGATTAATCAAACTCTCGTCCAACTAGCAATTACCAAGTCATAGTCTCATGCTAATCTACGGTGTACGTATAAGCAGGTGCATGCAATTCCCAAATATAAACCTACCGAGATATTGCTGAACGTCCGTGAAGAGCAATTCATAAGCATACCTAAGAGTTTTATATTGGTATTTCCTTTTTACACGTTTTAATTAAACTAAGCGAGTAACGTTGCCATAGCCATACCTACTGAGATAATAAATTCAACTAGGTTAACCTAACCATAAAGACGTGGTGTAATTAACAGATGACAGGGGCTCGGTCGACCGAGTGAATAGGCTCGGTCAACCGAATGAACTTATTCGGTCACCCGAACGATTTCAACCCAGAATACATCTTAGAATATATCTCTCAGCGTTTCATCATACAGAACAGATTAAACAGTAATCCGCACAGTATTCATATAAACTAACATAGATACGCATTAATTAAATCAAGTAGATTAATGAATAAATACTAAGTGTATGACGTAGGTTAGGGATCCTCATAGACAAGGTATCGCCACCTTCCCAACGTCATAGCCTAGATCTACATCATCTAGCTATGATTAACTAACTCAAACGATAAAGCATAATTGGGAGGGATTAATTACTTAAAATAAAGAAACAGAAAATAAAGGCTTGCATATTGCAGCCCTTAAATTGCTGGAAACCCTCAAACTATTCTACATTGTATCAAAGTTATATTATGAATTGTAAGATTGAAGAAAGAATGAAGGGATGTATTACAATTTCTCGTAGCTGCTGCTTATATAGGAGTTTCTACCGACTTATGAAGGATCTAGAAGGTAAATACGAAAAAATCCGATAAGTGACCGACATGACACACTCGGTCGACCGAAGCTATAGCTCTCGATCGACCCGAAGCTATAAACTCGGTCGACCGAACCTAACTTTGCACATGTTAATCGCTTTTTTTCGTCTATCTTGCTCCCCCACTTGCACTTGCGTGTTGATCCGATTAATCTTTCATTTAATGCTCCGATTTTCTTCCTCTATTATCTTGAGATTTCTCGATTGCGCGATATTTATCTTCCCGATTTATCACGATCTACAAAATCAGCAATTATCGCACAATAAATCGGTCTTTTATAATAAAAATAGCTAAATACCAAAAATCATATTAATAATCACTTAACATTAAATAATAAATATAAACAAGTGATTTAATACGAAATATATATTATTTGGCTCGATTTAAGGATAATGTTGATGACATTTACGGGTATAATTTGACCGTCATCAACTACCCCCCACTTAGACTTTGATCGTCCCGAACAAAGCATCAATAAGTCATTCCCCAAGACAACATTTTCTATGGTCAAATCATACTTACACAAGAAACCCGAGTCAACTCATACTAGTCATGCTCATAAGATGTCCATTATTCACTACTTATTATGAATCGAAGTGATGTGTGCATGTGCATTCAGTTTTATATATTCGTGGCAAGATTAGAGTTTATGCAGACCTCATATCAAAATTCACCAACATCAGCATTCATACTTCTTAAGCCTTGCAATGGTTAAAGCACTAGAACAATAAGCAAGAGCATACGTATCTATAGGGTTTTTGGACTTGGAGACCAAGTACTACTCAAAGCCTCTTAAAGAGTTGAATATTCTTTTCATATCTTCATATTTTTTAAATACTATCAATCTCAAGGAAGAAAACATTTTAGAGTATCCCCCTATCTTAGATCATGTATAGCATCGAATATTACCACAAGCGCGGGGTTACTTTGGTAATGTTACTACAAGCCAGTGTCTAACATTTTGCTAAAACATAGGTACGTCTCAATCTTATTACTCCGCTTTTGTTGGCAAGAAGATAAGAATACATCAGCCAATAAGTATCGACACTAAGTCTACATAACCAATCATCTATGCAATGTACACATAATTTCTTCAGTTATTATGATTTGCGCGGTATACTCGATTCACAGTTTGAGTAATTGAATAATAAATAACTACTTGCAAAAACGGGCATGAATATCCTTAAATTTACTTAACATAAGTATAAAATGATCACGTACTCATGAAACTTGGTTCCTTTCCTATCAATTCTTAGCTAGGAACTCACAATTCTAAGGGTACGAGATACATAATATGGTATTTATTCAATTTTTCAAATTTTCAAATTTTCTACCGTTTCATTCAAATTTCAATCATAACATAACATAGCTAAGTCTCCTACCCCCCACTTAAACATGGCATTGTCCTCAATGACAAAAATAAATGAGAATTTAAGAAAAGACTTAGCTCTGGAAAGCGGCTCTCAAGTAAAGGAACAATATCGGAGTAAATGTCAAAGACGTTGTGGAGAAGCAAGTGAAAACTGTATATAGCGAGACAAACTCCACGAAACCGTTAATAACACCATGTCTATGGAAGTTATAGAATAATGTGGCAGTAATTAGGTATGAATACCGAAAAATATTTTAAGCCACTTTATTTTATACAACCAAAGACAAGAAAAATACTAAATAGAAAGAAAAATAAACAAGCAACTAAAGATGGTAGTCTTCATCTAAAAACTGGGTGGATAAGACAAAGATCAAAAAGCATAACCCCATGTGGGAAAACACGAGGTGGACTGGCTCACTATGTAATCAGTCCATTATAAAAGAGAAACTTGGTAAGGTATAACAGATGCAATGCGACCTATAGGCTAAAGATAAAATTGAATACTTAGCGCATAAACTTCTCGCTTGCATTGGATATCAACAACTTTAGGGAGATGTAACTACTCCTCGAAATTACTAATAACCCAATGTATCACGTAAAAGTCATAACCGTCATCAACAAGGTCGGATCGGTGTGATAGTACAGAACAAAACTTATCATCTAGAAATGCCGGAATAGACGGAAAAAATGTGAAATTTAAAACTTCCGGTAGAAAGATAAGTTGTACTTTGAATTAAACCAAAAACTCTTAAAATCTAGCTAGGGTCAGAGCTACACTTCCCCCAACTAGGATCATGAAAATCAAAATGATAAAAAATATAATCAATAAAACATAGCAATATTTCAAATTCCGCAAGACAAAGGTACTTTGTAAAAATGGAGGTTGAGAGTAGGATGGGTTTATAAAAAGATATATATAAGGATGGTAAGAAAAGATAAAGGGTGGGTAAGAAATTGTGTTTTTGGGATTGAGAATTGTTTAAAGGAATGGGATTGGGTGGGAGAGGGAAACGGATGGAAAGAAAGAGAGGCGATGAAAGAATGGTTAGAAATGTGAACTGTTGAGGCAGATTGGTGAGAGGATCGAAAAGTTTGAAGGTGAAAAACTGTAAAGGGAAAGATAAGGATAATTGCAGAATGAATTGCACACTACTTTGGATTTTCACTTGGATCACCTTTCTAAAAGGTTTTAGAAGTTGACCAAAATTGTTCTTGTTCACACCAATCATTCTCTGTTACATTTTCAGTAATTCTCAAGTTCTCTTAATGCCTCCATCTTAAGGTGGATTGCTAAATTTCCTTTTCTTTAGCAATTTCTTGACTCTCCTACGGAACTCTATTTCACGTGGCCTATATTGAGTAAAAAAGTTTTGCACATCCTTAGCCCAATGGCCATCGGAACACGGCAAAATAAAAAACCTCAACATATGTCACGTTACTTTTATTTGACTCAAAGAAAACAAAACCTATAATCCTAAAAAGAAATCCTAAGGGTTTTAAAGAAGTAGTTCTGAGTTTAAAGTCCTCAGCTCGACTTTCCAAAAATTATCCTTGTCAGTTATCATTCTTGGATCGCCAGACTTTGACCCTCTGAGCACTATTAAGGTGGCTTGTCGCTTTTGCGGATTAATACCCTTCCCTTGGTTGTGAGACCTAGGAAACGACATTTATCCATACCATTTATACAAAGCTCTTACCTCGGCTTTCGTTGTAGGAATTAGTGAATTCTAAGAAACTCGGTTAAAATTATGGTTTTGGCCTTGACAATAAGAAACAATGAATCAAAGTACTCCGAATAAGGTTGGTTATGTAGGCAAGCCTACGCCGTCTTATTCGTTGGAACATATGTGACAGTTCAGGCCAATCCGTCAAGATTAAGCCTCGTTTAGCCCGAAGGCTTATAGGCTATGCTAAGCCTTGTTGAACTGCTGTAACATACATCACACGTGGAGGGGAGTCGATTGAGCCGAAGCTCGGTTGAACTCGCCCAGCCATGGTTAAACCATTTCGAACCCATGTACTAGGATTCTGCGATTTCTAAATTGTCACCCAAAGCGTAATCTCGTTTTACATTTAAGGTGGGTTCACCGAGAAGAAGCAGCGCCATAAAACTTAACGAAGCGAGAAGATGGTGTTCTCTCAAAACTCAACGTCTTTTTTAGATTGTGAATGCTTAAACTACACAATTTGTTGCTCCCATGGCCAGTAGAAGCAATCTCATGCATAGGTCAATGAGATTTTAATGAACTACGAGGAACTCTTTTTTTTTGCTTCCTTTCAACGACTACATGTTTCCTTACACCCTCTAGATGAGGCAGGATATGGGGCAAAACCTTCGACACTAATAAAATTATTCTTACAAACCAACTCCGCGCTAAGATTCAAACTAAGGTTCATGTATAGGCTAACTTATGCTCTAAAAACCAAAAGGTAGTAAAACATAAGCAAAAAAAAGGGTAGTACCTTGCCTTCAACATTGTACCACGAAGAATTTAAGCCTAAAAAAAAATTTCCGGAGCCATCTTTGTGCTTTAAAGGTATTGCTTCCATTGCTTTTCCCATCTTAGATTCGTAGCTCCACATGTTTGCTGGGTTATTTTCTCAGCGCCCGCGAAAAATTATTGACTTGGATTATTGCTTCCTGGTTTCTGCAGACGGAAGAAAAACAAAGCAGACCGTAGATCGATTTTAACATGGTCTCCATCTTTGCTATCAGACTTTACGGATTAAACATCTGAGGATAAAGCGAAACACGAAGTCGAGAAAATAGAACCAGGCTCACGGGCAGCGAGAGGCGCCTCGCCGGCAACGAAGCGATCTGGCTGGGAGCGAAACCAGCTGTTCCAGATTCTGGAATATTTACACATAGCAGACAACCAGAGGGACTCAAAAACAGACTCTAAAACCAGAAAAATTGACATGAATAAGAAAATTATTTTTATATAAAATTGACCGTTGGTTCCCGGCAACGGCGCCAAAAACTTGATCGGGGTCAATCAGGTTATAATATACTTGACCACCATAAACCAATACTAGCAAGAGGACTAGGCCCATCATAGTATAGCTATAGTGAATCAAGGTCGATCCCACAGGGAACCAATTGTGGATCATCCTATATACAAACAATTAATTAAACATGTCAAGGACATAGAAGCGGTCTACGACCAACATAAGACAAGAAAGGTAAAGACACGACTCGACACAACGTAATTAACCTCCCCAATTATAGTCTTTATCGTTTGGACCTAGATAATTTATATAATAAAGCCGAACTTATTAAGCTGTCAATCCGTTTGTATCTATCTTAGATTGGCTACGGGAGTCATCCTCTTTAACTTGACTTAGCACCGGTTAGGTTGCTAGATCACTGTGATATTGTTACGTGACTTCACCTTTTAAGTGCCTCCATATCATATAACTCACACGCTTACGACTCCAAGGATGCCGATATTAACCGTACACCTCGTCTAGGCAACATTCCTATGGTTAGGCGTACTTCCTAAACGATTACTCAAACTCTCGTCCAACTAGCAATTACCAAGTCATAGTCTCATGCTAATCTACGACGTACGTATAAGCAGGTGCATGCAATTCCCAAATATAAACCTACCTAGATATTGCTGAATGTCCGTGAAGAGCAATTCATAAGCCTACCTAAGAGTTTTATATTGGTATTTCCTTTTTACACGTTTTAATTAAACTAAGCGAGTAACGTAGCCATAGCCATACCTACTGAGATAATAAATTCAACTAGGTTAACCTAACCATAAAGACGTGGTGTAATTAAGAGATGACAGGGGCTCGGTCGACCGAGTGAATAGGCTCGGTCGACCGAATGAACTTATTCGGTCACCCAAGCGATTTCAACCACGAATACATCTTAGAATATATCTCTCGGCGTTTCATCATATAGAAGCAGATTTAAGCAATAATCCATACACAATTATTCATATAAACTAACATAGATACGCATTAATTAAATCAAGTAGATTCATGAATAAATACTAAGTGTATGACGTAGGTTATGGGATCCTCATAGACAAGGTATCACCACCTTCCCAACGTCATAGCCTAGATCTACATCATCTAGCTATGATTAACTAACTCAAACGATAAAGCATAATTGGGAGGGATTAATTACTTAAAAGAAAGAAACAGAAAATAAAGGCTTACATATTGAAGCCCTTAAATTGCTGGAAACCCTCAAATTATTCTACATTGTATCAAAGTTATATTATGAATTGTAAGATTGAAGAAAGAATGAAGGGATGTATTACAATTTCTCATAGCTGCTGCTTATATAGGAGTTTCTGCCGACTTATGAAGGATCTAGAAGGTAAATACGAAAAAATCCGATAAGTGACCGAGATGACACACTCGGTCGACCGAAGCTATAGGCTCGGTCGACCGAACCTAACTTTGCACATGTTAATCGTTTTTCTCGTCTATCTTGCTCCCCACTGCACGCTTGCGTGTTGATCTGATTAATCTTTCATTTAATGCTCCGATTTTCTTCCTCTATTATCTTGAGATTTCTCGATTGCGCGATATTTATCTTCCCGATTTATCACGATCTACAAAATCAGCAATTATCGCACAATAAATCGGTCTTTTATAATAAAAATAGCTAAATACCAAAAATCATATTAATAATCACTTAACATTAAATAATAAATATAAACAAGTGATTTAATACGAAATATATATTATTTGGCTCGATTTAAGGATAATGTTGATGACATTTACGGGTATAATTTGACCGTCATCACTTTTACACAGAAAATTATAGGTAATAGGTTTACCTAGCAGCTTGATTATGAGGGCTTTCCGGTAAGGCTGCCACAGGTCGAGACACTCCTCCATGGGATTACCAGTTCCTCTTCGTCAGTCTCAGGGCCAATAAAATTGGCAACCACTTCCTTGTACGCTTCCATTTCATCGTCTTCGTCCTCGCCAATGTAGATGGCCGAGTCTGCATATCTGCCCTTTATGACATCTACTCCACTCGTGTGTTGCCAAGCCGATGGAGAAGGTTGGGGAGTCGGAATTTTCTTTCTTTCGATGCTTCTCTGGAGCAAATCCCTCTCCTTTTGACTGCAATCAACAGACGTTTGAAGAGCAGCCATGGCCAATTTGGATATGTCGGGGCGGCTAGGGAGTCGCCGGAAAGTGTAGGTTTTCAATCAAGCTTCACCGGGTTTTCCGTGTAGCTTGGATACCCCTTTATCTTATTTTTTTAACCAACTTAAATCCTTTTAAAATAAATATAATATTCAGATTTTTGTGAAATGATACGTCATTTTCAAAAGAATCATGATATTACAGACTTCCTTAGTTTTCGTTTGATACACACAATCATTATGGGCATTAGTGCCCATTCATATTCAAATCCTTCCATAACGTCCCGTTCACGGATACGGAGTCTTTATATGAAAAAAACATTCCGCACGTATAATATTAAATAAATATTACACGTAAGTTTTTACGTCATCGTATCGAGTTAAGCAAAACGAAATCTAAAAAGATCCGGATGAAATTCATAAATGCTACTAGAATAGGAACCGTCAAAACTAAAGATAGAATAGTTATTTTACAACAATGATAGACACATCTCACAAAGTACGATGTCTCAAAATAAAAGATACAACATTATTTGGAAATGAAAATACATCATACTTTGAATTGGAAAACAACATAGTCATGAATACACTTGAGTAATAAAGTACTAATAAAGTAGTCATGCATAGCATAATCAAATATCATCCTCGAAGTCATCGTCAAACTCTGGTTCAACATGTTCGTCTTCTCAACCCACAATGCATACAAAACAAACAAGAAAAGGAAGTAAGTACAATAGTATTTAGTAAAAGGTAGAAGCTATTGAACAACTAAGTTTCATAACGAAATGTCCACATTATTATTAAATTAACTTTATGAAACCGACTCAAACTCTAGGGTTCATTTAATGCTCATCAACATGTCGTGAGATCCTAGCTACTTGTTTCTAGTTTAGCTTATATTTGTTACATTAGTATTCAATGGCACTACGCATGGTGCTACGTCCACGAAGTAACTAGGTGCAACCTATTAGTGGATCACACTAATAGCCACGGGCTAGCCCCAGTGTGTGTGTGTTCGGCGAAATCCCTCTACTTCTAGTGCTCCTCAAGGTCCAGCAGAGTTATTCACTTTTACTAATTAACCACTCGACACATCGTGATATAGACTTGTGCCTTACCAAAAAAAACATGATGTTTAGACTTTTAACTACACAAGTATGTTTGTTATTTAGTTAACTAGCCACATAAGTATTTTAAAGGAAAATTCTCACTTACATCTTCTACTCCCTCACTTAGACATCTAGACATTAACAAGGCCTAACACATTCCACAGACATTGATGGATACCAATCCATCAAAGCACAAGGCCAATCATACTCTTCTGACGGTCCCGAACTTCAACTCTTAGTACGAATCCATTCGGGAACTAAATGCACCAGAAGCCTCATCGTGGCTTGTTCATGTTCATATAAGTTCATCAGTTTAAGAATTAACATTTAAAACTCAATTCGGGGCTCAAAACACATAAAACAGCAAATCAGAGGAGAAAAGTTGATTTTGATTTTGAACCTAATATAAGTGCGGAGAAATGAACCTACATCTCTTTATTCGAGGGTTTTCGGTAGTAATACTTCGTGATTTGAAATTCAGTTTCAAGTCATTACTTAACGTACAGTTCATATCCGGGTTAATTCGGTAAATCCGATAACCTTTGCTCCTGACCTATGTTGGGGAGATTTTGCATCATTAAAACAAAAGAAAATTTATAAACCTATACTACCATGCAAAACTACCTCTAACCGGCCGAATACCGGGTAGTTGCTAGTAAAGTTGGATAAATGCACGGGTATCGATCCTCGAGGAAAAGGGATGTTGAATCTAATCTAATTAATCCTCTCAATTGTTACTAACGAAAACAAATAAACGAAGAACTAACAAATAAACTCATAGAACAAGTAAACTAAATCTAAACTAGAACAAATAATAAAAACCTAAACTAAGGATACATGGGATCAAACATCATACAAACCAAGTGATTTCAATCCTAGTTCATCTCATGATTTTAATTCAAATTGTGGTTTCACCTTTACACGAGATACAAACCCCTAATCTCTTAGTGAATCTGTATTCTCAAGCTATGAAATCCTACTCTCGTAGTGTGTTCAATTATCGATCTCTCCTCTTCCGAATGTTGAGATCGATTTTCAATACAAAACGAAGGTGTAGATTCAGGTTAACTCTCGTATTTCAGAACCTAACAACCTAGATAATTAATCGATTAATTTGTCATCATTAATGATTAAAGATCCTATCTTTCTATGGTGATCTAGTCTACGCAACTTCCGTATGTTGTAAACATATCAATTAGTAAACATATCTCTCGATCTAATTCACACATAGCATCATAATCAAAGAAAGATACAAAATCAATTAAAGATCATAAAAATGAATAAGGACTGAATAAATTAAATAAATAAACTCACGTAGTTTGGTACATGATTGAATCCATGAATCGAAAACGGAAGAAAAACGACATCCTAATCTAACCCGGATCACCCGAGCACAAGGCTCGGGTGACCGCCTTGAAAGCCAAGTTTCATTTCTTCTTTGTGAGAATGCGGCTGAATAATTGTGTGTCATTAGGGTTTGGGGTTTTGCTATTTATAATAAAACTAAGTCGGTCGCTTCTGATAACCTAAGTCGGTTTTCTTGAATACGGCCTTGGCGCCCGCCTCAGTATAATCGGACGCCCGTCCCGCAATGGTTGGACCGAATTGGACGTTCGGTTGAAGGCAGTCTGGAGACTCTGTTCTAATTCTGGACCTATGAACGCTCGTTCACTTCCCTTGGACGCCAGTCCAGTGTCGATCAAATTGATAATTCCATCTTTATCTTGATTTATTTCTTTCCTTATCTCTTTTAATCTTCCATAAATCTTGATTGATCCTTTCCAATCACGAATTTGGCTCTCTAAAATCCTCTCTTCCATCATCAATGAGTATCTACAACAATAGGAAAAACATACCAATGCGTAACATAATTCCAAAATAACATAAAATCATCATTTAAGCACATAATTCATTACGTTTTGAGATTTAACTATTAAAAACATCATTTACTCAATTAATCGATTATAAGATCGATTTCTATGAAAATCCTAAGAATATGGGGAATATTGACATAAAATATATCCTTATAAAACGTATAAAATCACCCTTAACAACCTACCGAGCGCTAAGCGTTACATGAAATGATTCTTTTTCTTACCTTCTTTTTCTTTTTCTTTTACGGACACCAAAAGTAGGTTATAAACAAACACCTTTTTAATTATTATTATATTGGAGGATTGAATTGAGGACAACTTTTTTTCCCTTTCTTTAAGCGGTCATCATATTCATTCATGTGGCAACCAAAAGGCCATAAAAACATTGTCCGAAAGCATCCAAACTCCACAAGGAGAAAAAAAAAACACTATAGAAGTATGCACAAAAAATATCTACTCATAATCCTGCCAAGCTAGTCGCATGTTCTTCGCCCTTTTTACCGTCTGAGATGACAACACAAAGGCCCGGGGCCTCTCTGTTAGGAAATCTACGCGGGAACGCAGTGGAATTCAAAATTTATTTCCTTTTACCCAAGATCGACTTCGTTTAAACAACAACAAATAAGCTAGTAGACGGTGGTTACCTTGCTTGATCTAGAAGATCAACGCTTTGACCGTTTAAGGAGAATAGTGGTGCATGGAGCCGCCCAAGCTTTCGGCCTCTACCGCTAGTCCACACGAACAGCCCGCTGGAATCCCATCAGGATTGCTACCAGAAAAACTCGGTTGCTAGACCGACATTTTCTATCTCTCAAAATCTCTTCGAAGAAGCTCTCTATTTTTCACAAGAAACTATTAGTCTCTTGGAATTGTGATGTACAAAAGAGCTAGCCAACCCCTTTCTTATATAGGTGTTGAGGCGCCCCCCATGTCTTCCAATCTGATTGGGATTAGCTTCCTAGTAGATTGAAGAGAAAGAAAACATTTTCCTAATGAAATAAAGAAAATATATTTGATTGATTTATCTCATAAATATTCAATATCTTATATTAAATATTTTTCCAAGATATGTATTGACAATATCTTATATTGAATATATCTTATCTTATTACCATAATTCTATTTTCCCAAAAATCAATTAATATCTAATCTAATATTAATATATGGTAATCACATTAATTAAATTGCACAATTCAAGTGTATTTTATACACTTTAAACTTGCGCCCCATATTGACAATTATTAGCTTCTGGGATATTCTTAATTAATATAATGCTATGATTAAATAATTTGCAAAATACATGTGTATCAATATACACAATATATATTTCGAGACATATACACTATATGTATATTTAATTAATCAACATAATTAATATCTTGTGTTATATTTGTTCATAATAAATAAATACCACCATATTAATTTTCACTATAACACTTTATAGTCGAGATAAAACTTTCCTTATTTGGTTATCACTATAAGTCTATAACCGCATTTTAATCCGGCTAGATGTTCTTATGTGTGTGACCCGATAGGCTTCCGAATATGTTGACCGTAGACACAAAGTGCAAATTACGAAAATGCCCTTCATACCTAACGATCACGGAATAGCGTCTAGCAACATACCGTGACCCCCAATCATCGGAAGAGTCAAATGCAATGACTACTACCTTTCATGTGAAACAGTTACCATGTAAATAGAATCTTATCATTGTATTAATATCCATACGGTCGTACGTTGAGTGTCAAACATCAACGACCGTATCTTATAATCCGGATATCACGCTCTCTCGAAGTAACTCATTTAATTCCACTTTGCAAAGATTCATGAGAGTAAGGCATTCCTTATAAGAAGGCCATTTCGGATATTCCCCTACTAACAGGGTACGCGATTTCCTGACGAATAACATGAATCCTACACATGCTTCAGTATCACACCCAATCACTACCGAATGATCGCCCCGTGGCTAGGGGAAACCTCAATAGTGTCAAAGCATGACAATCAACACCGTGATGCCATGTAGACTCTGGTCCTAAGGATAATTACTCAACTGTCACATACTGTGACACTTAATAAAGTAAGTGGGTCAGTCTAACGTACGCATTCTCTAATACACGTCCATGTACAGTCTACACTCGATAGATGAGATCTATCCCTGCTCTTAAAAACAGAAGACATCTAATACGTGCTAGCATGTTTTTACTATCAATGCCCTGTTTAATAGTACATAAGCCTAAAGACATTTAAGTATCAAACTTATTAAAGTGATTGGAGATCTCATCAACCATAATCGCCTATCATTGTTTCTCTATCACAGTGTAATACTAAAGCCATTATCATATATACAATAACAAATTGGTTCATATAAATGAACAGAATATATAATAATAGAAAAGTCATTTAATATATGTATAAACATAAAGAAATAGTAGAGATGATCCGACCCGGTTGGATCCGGTCCAAACCGATTGGGTTTAGGACACTATTTCAACACTCTCTTCCTCTGAATGGTGTAAGACCCAGTTTCTCCAAATCCATATTCCGTAAACTGTTTCTCTCCAGGTATACTTCCAATCTGATGTCTCAATAAACGATCGGATGTTGCATTTAATATTAATATTCATCCAATCCTCAATCGTCCGAGCTCCAAAGATCATTGGCCATTTCTCTCTCGGGATCAATATGCTCCATACTTGGGTTGCCCACATGCAATCCCTCGACGCGTGCAAGATAGATTCCGATTCCATTCCGCAAAGAGGGCAAACCGGATATGGAATTACATGTCTCTTAGCAAGAAAATCATACACTGGGAGAGATTCATGTTTCATTTCCCATAACAAAAAATTACCTCGTGCTGGGCCCTTTGAACTCCAAATTTGCTTCCAGGAGGTGTCACCAATTCCTGCTTGCTGGTAGTCAGCCGCCCCCTTCATTAGAAACGTGCACCTTGATGCAACAGTATACGTCCCCTTATCTCCTCTTTCCACATGATGTTATCGGGAGATATCCACATGCCCATCCAAAGAACTGAGTATGCCTTACATATGCCCCGCCAAACACGAGAACGCCTAGGATTTGGTCTCGCAGTTAATTCTGTGTATTTATGAGCCAATACCTACCTGAACCCACAGTTTCTCTTTATTATGCAAAAGCTGCCACATCAACTTCCCTAAAAAAAAGCCAGATTCATTTTGTTTAGTCGAGGACTACTTTATTAAAAAAAAAAAAAAAAAAAAACAAGAATTAAGGATGAAATAAATCATTTTGGAATAAAGTGGAATTATCGATATTTATCCACACAAAAAGAAATAATGAATAAAAACGTTTTAAATTAATTCATTAAGGAATGCCGGTTACTAGAAGCTTATTTTGCTTCCCTATTAAGCACCGGAAACTTTTAATTTGTATAAAAAGAAACTCACGGTAATCCCTAAATTAATATACTAAGCAATTTACTTTTAAAAATTCTGCAAATTTTCTGTGCTATTATTTTTCTCTTGGTTCCATCACTTTTTTTTTTTTTTTTTTTTGATCCGTTATGGCAGAGTTGTGGGAGATTCGATATCAATGTGAGTTGAGTCATCAAGGCTATGATTGCATCAAACGTATTGGCAAAGGTAAGTGTTCCAAGGATGAGTTGTACGTCAACCTTCGGTACGACGTAAGAAGTAACTTCAATAGCTACCTCGGCGAAAACCCATCTGAAGAAGAGGGTTTACAATTTCGCAGCACTACGGTGGAGGTTGTTTCGTTGTCCAATCTGAGAAGTGGGCCCGCTGTCGATCAACGTAATAGGGATTTTTTCACTAATCTGCTTGTTCCGCTTGATATAGTAGCGTAAATTCAAACAAAGTCAAAAGAAGGGCGACTTTCTGGATGAATAATTGCCGTAAAGCTGGCGTGAATGTTTTGCTTTTTAACGCTAATATTTCGATCCGGGCTTCAAGTTATCTTGTAGATGAAGAACAATTGGATGATGAACAATTGGATGATGATATAGCAATGGTTGTGACATCCTCAATGGAGGGTGCTAATAAAGAAAAATATAAAAGGTCTTTCAAATGAAAGATAAGATGATGATATTTAAAAGAAGATATGATATATAGATTTATTTGGAATAAATTATATTTAACTTTATTAATAAATATTTTTTCTTTAGGATTATTTATTTTGTATTAGGTTGTTATTATTTTTCTCTCTTATATAGTGGAGAAGTATTGTATCATCGATCATTCATTCAATAAATATAGTTCAATTCTTTCGTTGTGTATTCTGATTTTCTTCATGGTATCAGTGCCTGAGGCGGGGTTCAAGTGCCTTAACAATGGTGAAACCTCGTCCGATCCTCTTCCGCCCATCGCATTCTCATCTTTCAAATACATCTTAGTGTCCGAGATGATTGAGTTTCATGTTAATTGTTTCATAGTGTCCAAAATAATACAATTTCTTGCATAAAATTAAATTAAATTTAAAAAAAAAAAATCTTATGCTGCATATCCTTCATCTGCCCAGATGAATATGGGATTGCATCAGCCATGAGTAGGTTTTTTATTTCAATTATTCAGCAAATCCATAAAATCCTTTATTGTGCCCAAACAAGTTTGCGTATGTTCATGTGTTCCCTTGATTCTTATAGAGGGAAAAAAAAAATCAACAACAACAATGTGAGTTCTCCCTGAGTCTTGCATCTTTGGTCCAAATCCCATGTTCATTCACTTAATCCCATCTCCACGTTTCTCTTCACACATCTTTCAAATTGTTTTTTGAGTCAATTTTCTTTTATGTTGGTTGTTATTATACATAGATCTATGAATAAATAATATTGTCATATAGCATCATCTCTCCTCTTTGACATCCATCTATATCACTTTCGTTTATGGTGCAATTAGAAGAAAAAAAAAATGCAGATCCATGACATCGTCTACAATGAAGACGGTGTTAAAATGAAGACACATCCCTCCATCGGATGATGCAAATAGTAAGGCAGGTTTGCAGTCATCAGAGGAAATTGAAAAGATTTTTTGACAAACAAAGAAAGAGCCACATGCTAAAAGCTAAGAGCCAGAAGCCAAAAGAGCCGGGAGCCAGAGCTAAAAGTCGTAGGTGTCAAAAAGTCGTATCATATTTCTGGTGGACAGACAAACGTTGCCTCCAACCCCGACAACGTTTGTGGGAGGGTAATAAAGAAAAAAATAACGGTCTTTCAAATGAAAGATAAGATGATGATATTTAAAAGAAGATATGATAGATTTAACTGGAATAAATTATAGGGATAAGGGTCCAAAATGACACATAATTACTTAATTAGACAAATATGACACATCTAATTTTTCCTTGTTTATAAGGACATAAATTTGATAGATAGAGAATTTTACCCTCAATTTAAGAATTAAAAAAAAAAATTTTGAGAGAAAGAACCAGGCGTAAGATAGAAACGGGTGAGATCAATTGCCGCAAGTACTGATAGAAACTGGTGAGAAATTGATTAAAAAAAATAATTCGTCAAAGGAATCGAAGAATCAAAGAACGAGAGAGAACGGGCTATTGCAGGAAAAAATTCGCTGGCAGCAACCTTCAAAGAGATTGAAAATAAGGTTTTTGTTGTTTAGGAGAATTATCAAAAGATCAAATCCTATTTCAATAACTTCTTCCATAAACTTTACCTTATGGGGATATTGTTGTTTGTTGGGACATTTATTTGCATAATGACCCTCTATATTGCAGATTCAACATCTACAATTTTTCTTGCCCTTGGGACAGAATTTTTTTTATCAGTAGTTTCATGCTGTTTGCCAATATTTTTATTTTTCTGGCGTGGTTTAAAGTTTTTCCCAGATTTAAACCGTTTGTGTGTTCTTTGTATAAGAAAACTTATTTTTCGAATGTTTGAGTTTCCTTTTGGTAAAGTAACTCGCTTCTTTGCAACCATACTGAAATGGTTTTTCTGCAATTTTTTTTGCAGCAGCTTATATTGAATTTCTTCAATTGCTGATGTTTATTAGAAAGATCACAATTTTTTTGTATTTCTTCTCTTACTAATTTAGTAGCTAACCCGAAGCTGAAGTTGGTTATACCCATTTGACGACTAGTCTCTTCAAATTGTTGGAGTGCAGTTGCTCCGACTATTGGGATTTTTGAAAGGAAATCTTTAATTAATTCCTCATGCTCACCTGGAGGTAATTCATAAATATGTTCTTCATAATCACATATGAAAGCTTCTATGTAACAGATATCACATATCTGTAGATTCTTAAGCCTTATCCTGGCTTTTCTTCTTGTTTCAAGAAGAGCATTTTCTTTAGCAGCAATGGAACTAATGTTCATTCATGTGAACATATATGTAATTCCATTAATTACATCTATTGCTAGCTGTTCTGGATTAGTGGCTGTCCAGATAGTACTTTGTACAAAGTTTTGTACATTTCCTGAAGTCCTATGTTCTATTAAAAGTAGAACATTTTTAGTATCAGGATATTCTTTCCTGTTTACTTGTATAATTAAACTTAGTTCGGTTCCCCAAACATCAATAAGCTTTTGTCTTTCTTTTACACAATCTAAATTTAAGACTGTCATTCCAAAAGCTGTATTGGCAAGTTTTGCCGAGGCAATATCTCTTTTTGCTTGATCTATTATAGGTTCAAGATGATCCCTAGATTCATGTTGCCTTTTTAAAGGAGATGCAGGTCGGTCTGAACTACTTGTTTCTTCTTTGTTCATTCTGATGGTATTAGTATATTCTTCATCAGAATCAGATGAACTTTCTTGAGTTTCAAGAATTGTGTGTTAGGTGTAGTGCCCGAAAGACAATTTGTGTAATTGTTTTTGATAATGGATAACAAAATTTATCTCACCTTATTACTTGCTTTGTGCTTGTAAGTAATACCCTGCTGCAAACCCTAAGTATATCAATATGTAACCGCTTAACTCAGTATATGACATGCACGTGAGGATTGAGTTAGTGGTGATATACTTAAACTGTTAGTCCGCGGTGAACTTAATCAGAGTTTAGGGTCTCATGATTAAAACAGCAATAATGCGCCGTAACACCTTAGGGTGTGATAGTCTTATCCGGATTTGTCGGTAGAGGGTACCTAAGTGGGGCATTTATATATGATGGCATTCATATAGGATTGGACCGATTTAATCTGGGTTTCTCGATATAATTCCGTAATCGAGAAAACTTATTAAATAATTAGATGATCATATATGGATTGACCATAATCCTGAGGTGATCACAGGGTACTGCTTGTCTCGGGGTAGTGTTTGATGTGTTAGTTAAGGATCACTTTGATATGTGATCTGAGTCACTTCTCGTTGGCACTATTCCCTGATGAGTGAGTAGTTCTGTGTTTCACAGACACGGAATCCATTCCTTCATGCGGGAAGTAGAGAGAGAGTCCCCTTATTTGTTAGCCCTAAGAAAATGATCGATCCAGGGAGTTCATATTAGTCTAATTAGCTACTAGTCCGGTATGTGAACTAATTGATCACTAGGGGTTAATGGTAAATAAGGATAAGATATTTTGAGTCGGGTTTACAGAGACTTCCCACTCAGAATGGACAGTCTATGGAGGGTTAGTCCGTATGTAATGATTATATCAATGAACGCTTATTTACTCATAGGATTGGGTGTAAGTATATATATATAATTGGTAGAGTTCAGTTTCGGGTTTATGGTGGCGTAATCTCGGAATTAATAATTTAAGTGTGAATATTCTGTTCGATGAATATTTTACTTAATTTATTGGAGCTACTGATTATAGGTCCGTGGTCCCCAACGTGGCTCCTATAATACGAGTATTTTCTTGTTATTGGGCCTCATTGATAATTAATTAATTTGGGCCAATTAATTGATATCTAAATATTATTTAGTTGAAATTTAAATAATATAATGTCTGTAAAATACATTTTCTCATGGGCCTAAAACCCTAAGATGTGGCGCCTCCTCTCATAAAATGCAAGAATTGATTTTCTTGTGTGATTAATTATTTACTTGGTAAGTAATTAATTAATAAAAGATAATTGATTTGTAATTGATTGATTGATTAATCACAATCTTTTATAAATGGAATTATCTTTTATTGTGATTTCTTTTTAATTAATTAGAAACTTGAAGGCCAATGATTTACTCTCATATATAAAGAGAGTTCTTCCAAGACATATGAGAGATGAAATTTTCGACATACACACATAAAATAGAGAGAGAAACTTGTTTCTTGTATTGGGTTTCTGGTTGAAGAAAAACTTGTAGTTTTTCTTGATGCATATCAAGGAGGTTTCAATTCCAAGGATCGGTGTCCACCAACCGCCGTTTGGAGAACACGTTGGAAGATTGTGGCTACTCATCCAACTATTGGTAAGTAGATCTAAACCCCCTTGTAGGAAGTTTAGATCCTTTATTTATGATATGTAGTTTATAGATCGTGATCCATCCGCGCAAGAAAGATGTGTTTTGTATAGATCGAGCTCCTACATACTTCATTGTGATGACTTCTAAACCGAGATGTTTTCTCGGTTATGGTTTACTTGTCATTTATTTTTCTATTTTCGCTTCTTCTGGAGTCATTAGTTTTATGACTTCGTCTAGAGGATAAATTGATTCCATCTAAGTTGAATTCATCTTTTTCTAAGTTATCCCAGAAATAAGCTTCAAGCTTAGCACTAATGCTCATAACTCTAGGAGTTTCAGTTTTCCCTTGTCGCCATCAGTCGTTGGTGGCCAAGGTAAAGCCTTAGGATTTCTTGATGATCCTAGATCAGCATTTCCTACATCATAATTAGGATAGCTGTACTTTCCATTTATAGGAAAAGTAGTTGTTGTAATGTTTTCTGAAACTATTGTGGTTTCAGTCTTGACTTCTTTGATAATTTTTGCTGCTATACAATCTAGTTCTAAAGTGTTTCTAGTAGCATTTGTTGATATTCTATCGTGAATATCTTTTAACTAGTTAATGATGACTTTATTTTCTTCACGAAGAAGATTTATAGTTTCATTAATAGTTGTAAAGCTTGCCATTTTACTCAATGAGTTTTCTAAGGCAGACTTCAAGTTTATTTAGAATTGCTTTTCTTAAGCATATCTTTTAATTTTACGCGTAAATTTCTCTTTTGAAAATTTCTTTACAGAAATCTGGTTTCTTACTGAGGATTTCGATTCTTCTGTAAGTCCAGTATTCATTCATAAAGGTATATTTCCCTATCCTGACCTGTTGGATATCATTGGTATCCATTTAACCGCAAAGTTTTTTTAGCGTTTGGGTAGCATTATCTACTCTTTCTGAAATGGATAAGAGTAGCTCGGTATCTGATCTCATAGATTCAGATCTTTCAATCAAATTATTTTTTGATATAGGAGTCTTAACAAAGCTCCTGCGAGATGAGGTTTCTCCAATAGAAAACCTATTTTTAACTATATTAGGTTCTGCTTTAGTTCCTAATATTGTTGTTCCTTTAGCAATATTTATTGCCCAAGAATTATTATCGGGTTGTATGTCCGAAATTTTTTTCTCTTGAATCATTCCGATTTCTGAGAACACATCGTCTAATTCGATGTATTCCTTTTTTCTATAGTCAATACCATGATGACTATTAGTTAAAGCATAACTTACGAGATAAGTTACACTGAAAGGTTTATCACCTTCGTTCATCAAATAGTCTCTTTCGAAGTGATGTACTAATGATAATACTTTGTCTAGGTTCTTACTTTATATGCTAAGTCCAAACTGACTGTGAACATAAATTTATTGTAAGCTAGGTTTCCTTTAGCTGCTCCTAGCACACAATCTTTTCTATCATTAATCCTATTATCGATTAATGCTAATTTGGTAGGCGTATCGATGCCTTCTTGAAATTCAGATTTTATTAAAATTCTTATGGCTCCTAAATGTACCATAATAATTTCTGATCTGAATTTTGAGTTAATTTTACTCAAAATTTCATTTATCTCTTTCCTAGTGATAAGAGGTAAATAGACAGTTCCACTAACATCTTTGATGTCTATGTGAAGTTCTTGAGTGTTAACAAAATAAAAGATTTTGTTTTTTCTCTTTATTAAAGCAGTTAAGATATTAGGTATCTTAAAAATCTGTTCTTTTTTAAGTTCTAATCTAGAAGCTTTTATTTTTTATAACAACTCATGCTGAATCATTATTTTGGCATTGAATCCTGTTCTGGATTCATTACAAACGAGTTGACACTCATTATTTTCTGATTCGTCATCAGAATTGCTATTTAGGTTTGATGAACCTCTATCCATTTCTGGATCTATCGGTGTTCCTTACGGATTCGTTTAATCTATAGCCATATCTGATACCAAATTTTTAAGCGGCGGCGTGGATATACGTAAATGCGGAAATAATAAGGGTGTGTACCTTGGGTTCTTAAGATTCTATAATGAAGATGAAGTCCAATCATAGGCTGTGTAGCACAAGTTCATCTCGTATGTATGTAACGTTCAACTGGGATGTCCAAATGTTTATTCAACCAATTTCCAAGCCAATCATATCCCTGGATTTCACCTATTCTCTCACCAATAGCTCGCCAATGGACACTTTCCCTACGGCCTCCTGCCTGACGGTACTCTTCCTCTGACGAATATGCTACTCCAGGTTCTCAGAACATTTGACTCAAGGATATGAAAAACTAGAATTTGGAAAATTAAATTTTATTTAAACCAGAATATTTACAAAAATACTGAAAAGCTTATACAAACTTATGATGGTGTCATCTCCATTATAAGAGATTTCTACTCACTCAACATTTTAGGTAAAAACGGTAAATTTATACTATGAAAGAAACGGTTTGCAAAAAAGGATCCCTAGAAATGAAAGAACTTTCTCATTTTATAGATGAATGAAGGAAGGATCCGAATAATTCTTATGCGAATATTCATTTTCATTCGTCACTGCTGACGTTCTAAAAGAAAAGGTTGTTTTGTCTTTTGTGCTAGTTGGCCGACAAATTGACGATGTTTTTGCTTTTTGCTTTTGCTTTTTCTGCACTGAGAATTATTGAATTACGTAAGTACTTAATTATGTCTTATTCACTAGGTGATGATGATGTGGCGGCTGACGTTTCTTCATCATATGCTGAATTTGTTGAGGTTGATCCGTTGAGATCTTGATCAATAACAACTGTTTTTTGTATCTTTTTATTGCAGTAGTTGCATAGATACTTGGTTTTTACCTTCTCAAAGGCCTTCATTAGTATGGAACAGAGTTTTTCGTTATATATGGACATAACTTGTCCATTTCGAAATGCTTCTTCAAACTTCATAAATGTTTTCACATCATCTGTTGAAATTGTTTTTAATGATTTTGAGATTACCAAAATATGATAATCCTGATAATTTACTTTGATGAGAGAATCATCATTAATTTTGAGTATTTGGTCAATTAAATTACCAAATCGTAAATTATTTATTTTTTCAAAATTATCAGAAACGATTTATGTCTTCATAATCTTAGAGGGTGTGTAGTCCCTGTTATGGTTTGAAATTCCAATCTCGATTAGGTGAAAGGCGATTGAAATATTCTATTTTTCCAAAGTGGTAAGGTGCTGCTGATTTTGAGAAAAATAGCTCGATCAGCTTCTTTAATGACTTTGGTTCTAAAGACTTTGATAGCCTTTTTGATTTCTTCTGGGAATAATGATATTTCCAGTAGATTTTTTCTTGGATATATCATTCTTACCATTCCATATCTGAAAGTTTCATTGACAAGAGTAGAATCTGGTCCTTCCATGAAATTATACAGACTGAGATCTGATCGATCTGTTGTAAAGAATTTTTCTGAGATGAAATATTCTTCACTTGCTATTCTGGCTCGTTTATAGTGATAGGTGAATCTTTCCTCACTATATACAAATTTTTCTTGTTTTTGTTCAATAGGTTTGACTATTGATACTCTTCCAAGAGTAACCATTTGTTGTGGTCTTTTTTCTCTTTTAAGTATTTCTTTGAAGGTAGCCTTCAAACAATCTGAACTTGACATCAACCTAGGAGGTGCTGTCATATTTTCTCTAGCAAAGATTTCTCCTGCTACATTTGCTTCTGTTAAAGTTACAGTATTTTTTGTGCTTAACACGTAAATACCTTCGATTCGCATGTCTTGCGGTTTCCAAGCGGTGTAAATACCGCATATGGACCATTAAAAACAACATAATAATCCTTTGGTCGTGAAATGACCGATTCAACGTAAGTTGATACTCAAGCTTGACCTTCAGATTTAGTAAGACTTTCAATGTCTTTTGAATTAGGTCTTAGTCCAGAGATGAAATTAGTGGGCTTAACCAGATTTTTTTATGTATGTATATCATTTACATCTTTTTCCAAGGTGTTAGGAATCAATGGATTTGATTTTTCTTTACCGATTCTTTGTTTGCCCTGAATATTTGATATTTTTCTATTATTGCTAGTGCAAGGAATATCAATATCCTTTTGTTGTTTATTGGATTCTTCTAATAAACTAATGCCATATTGTAGAACTTTGAGTTCTACTTCCATCATTGCTTCTTGCAGCTTTAATTTTTGCAATTCATCCATTTTTAGCTTCTTCAAGCTTTCTTTGAGTGTCCTTTGTGTCTCATTTTTAGCCTGTGAATTCACGTGTTAAGAAATCAAGAAAGATATTTTTGTTTCTGCGATGTGTTCGACCTCAAAGCAGTATCTTGATAGCCACATTTTCCATCTAACAAGTCTTCCTTGTTTATTGTCACCTTTTTATATTGGTATTTAAAAAGTAGGTGAAGTTTTGTTATCTGTCCTAATTAAAAACTTAACAGGAGTAAGATAAGCACTAAATTTCTTAATGACTCGGATTACCGCTAGGTATTCTTTTTCATTACTATGATAATTCTTCTCAGCCTTTATAAAACTGCCAGAAGTGTATCTACAGATTAATTCTTGTTCAGAATTTTTTGCTTTGAGGATTCCTCCCAGAATTCTTTGTTAGAACAATCCTTATGTGATTGAATCACATTATTCCCGGATCGATTATGCTAAATTATTGAGAATCAGAGAACGATATTAATCTACAAACATACCCGAATCCATAGCAGCGGGAGACTCTGTAGATGTTGTAGGATCGATCTTCCAGATCTATACACCTCCCGTTTACGTCAGAAGAACCCTTTGTGTTCTCTGTATTTTTCTCTTGTGATAATGGGGGTCAAAAGAGAGTGGGAAAAAAGTGTATGACCTAGGGACCATAACCCACCCTTATATAGTAAAATATTTATTAGGTCTTTTCAATTTTACCCATCATAAAATTAGAAATTACCTCCGAGTTTCTACGCATTAAAGGTTCACACCCTAGCAATACGTTACAGTCCAATAATTATAACCGTAGTAGATCACTTTAAAACAGACTAATATTTATTGACAGTCTACGACATAACAATTATTTCACATATAAGCCCAACGTTGGACATATGATCCAACAATCTCCCACTTGGGCTATATGTGTAACTTTATAATTGTATGTCATAAGATAACTAAACGAGAGCTCAACTTGGCTGTCATTACAAAGCGTATCAATAACAATCCCGTCCATCAAAGTCACCAACATAGGACCAAAGCGGCCTTCGTCACATCTATCGTAACGGGACCCATCAATGATCACGTATGCTAGTAAAGTTGAATGACATGGATCATGATGTGGATGCGTAGCATGGAAAATAACATGACATGTGATCTTAACATGTATATTTCCAACTGGTCAACCTTAAACTTAATGAGATCAAAACCGTATATCGAGATCAAAGTGTGAAACATCAAAACTTAAATTTCTGCAGAAACAACTACAATTGTAACTTTAACTTTAACCATAACCATAACCTTAAACTGAAACAACTGAAAAATGTGTCTATATCGAAGCAAACATTATCAATTACAAACTCCCACTAAACCTAAACATCCTTAACTGACATGACACCCGTACGAGCAATATGCTCAAGAACATCTTAGGTGGCTGTCCTATAGCGAGTGGATCCACAATAATGAAGTTTGTCATGATATGTTCAAAAGACACCATTCCACTTTGAACTCTATCTTTAACAACTTAGAATCATATATCAATGTTCTCAGACATTGATGAATTCCAATCGTTGTTGGGATAAAACACCGTGGAACAGTGACGGACCCAAAAAAAATCTCAGTGGGGGCACCGGAATAAATTCGAAAGTCGAGTGGGGGCATCAATAGTGATTTTACATTTTTACCTATAAAAACACGCCGATTTTCGGATCTCAGTGGGGGACAAGGACCCCTATTTGCAAACTGGTCCGTCCCTCGCCACGGAACTATCATCACAAGAATAAATTTTCCGCATCCATATCCCATCACTAGTGGCTTCAAAAGCCCCGAATTTTGTCCCCAAAGTCAAATAAGTCATAAGTGTCTGCTTAGCACTTTTTAGAAAGACAACTTCTTTGACAAAATGAAGACATATCATTATGTGGATTTAAATGTATCTTTACATCCACCAAAATCTAAGTCAGTATACTGAATGATCTCTAACTTTTCTGACTCCATATATGTGAGCATCCTATATTTTGTTTTCTGTAAGTACTTTATAACCTAATAGGCTGCAACCAAATGACCCTTTCCAGGATCTTTTAAGAATCTACTCAACCTAACTGAAATGTACACAATAAACATACATGTACAAACCTAATCACACATTAGATCCCCAATAAATGAATCAGAGGGAATCTTGTGAATTTCCTCCTACTTTGAATCATTAGAAAATGACACTATTTGAGACTAGCCTTGTCTCCCTTAGACACAGGGGTACCATGTTGTTTACAATACATCATGTCGAGTCTCATAAGAAAACTTTATCGATATAGTCTGTTTGTAATGATCCAATAATACCTCAAGAATAACCCTGATATACATGGATCCCGAAAAAAACTAAAAATAGCGTCTACTAAATCTTTCAACTCAAAACCGAACGAGATAAATGATTTAGTTTCACGCCCAAAATCTATATCGTTACTGAATATCATCGACATACAAAACCAGAGTATGAACCTACTCCCACTAAACTTATGTTAGATACATTCATCAACCGAATTTAACTCAAAAAACCAAACGAGACAAAAATTTGATGAATCTAACGTACCATTGACAGGAAAACCATTTGAGTCCAAAGATGGATTTCTTTAATTTGCAAGCCATATTATTTGCGTCACCAAATGCAAAGTTTTCTGGCAGCATCAAATCAATGTTTCATCAATGTCACCACTGATAACCATTGTCTTTACATCCATCTAATGTAACTCATAATCCATATGAGCAAGTAGAGCCATAATTATCCTGAAAGAGCCTTCCAAAGAAACCATTGAAAAAGCCTTTTATAATATATGCTCCTTTTGAGTGAAGTCGTTGATGACAAGACAAACCTTATAACTTTCCACATTACCATATGAATCCCTCTTGGTCAAAAATATCCATTTACAACCAATGTGTTCCTATCCTTCTGGCAATGGTACAAGATTCCAAATGCCATCATCCTTCATGGACTTCATCTCATATTGCATAACCTTAATCCACTTATGAGAGTTGGGGCCTTCCATGGCTTGGGGAACAGTAACCGGATCATCCTCTATAACGCCATGATCATTATGCTCAAGGAGGTAAACAATATAATCATCTTGAATTGTTGACCTCATCTCTCTAGTGTAGTGCCAAAGTTGTGGTGCCACTGATTTCTCATGTGGTACCTCATATGCTCATGTTGCTCCTATATTGGTTCTTGATGATGTTGAGGTTGCCTAATTGGAAGTTCAAGAATATTGTCATAAACCGTATTTAGAAATAGTATACATCCCATTCGGGAAACACAAATTGTTACCAACTGCCACTGTAGGGAGAGTCATGGTAGGCTCTTCTTTAAAGACAATATTTTATACCTTATCTTCCCCCCAAACTCAATATCCTCAAGGAACCTTGCATATCCCGTCTAATAGTAAAAATTAAAAAAAAAAAACTGGATGTAGAACCATAGAACTTAAAACCCCTGGATCTCTTAAAGAACACCACACATAATAGTTGACCATTCCAACATACCGTAGGGAATAGACATCAAGTGACCATATGTATCAATTCTAAGACGTACTTAAAGCAATCAAATATATAATCTCCTATGTTGGTTTGTTACCCCTTAATACAACCTGCTTCAGACAAAATCCAACGGACCTATCAATGGGACCAAATGTTCCATCTGACATAAGCCTTTATATTCTCTTTCGAGAAATTTTCAAAAAATGCCAATGCCAAACCATATAGGAACAATCATTAGTTAAATTTGATTTGTGCCATGAAACTTAAATGCAAAGTGTTATTAAAGATACAATGGTATCTACCAAATCAAGATTATCATTGAAAGCCAATTGATTAGAACATATTTGATATGAATCTGGAAAGACTAAAGGTATCATCCTTAATTGAACAAGAATGTCCTAATTTGTCCAATAAAGAAATGAAAATCCAATTCCGCCATAAAGACGGCTTGATAAGTATTTTCCAAGTCTAGAAAATGTTCAATCTTAAGCAACAATCTAGTTTCTGAATAGCCTTAAACTTTATTGCATCACCATCACCCACATAGATGTATCTTTCAACATGAACTGGTGATCTGTAATGCTAACAACTCCGCATAAACACACTTAAGTAAATAGAAACACCGTAATCTGTCTACCAAGTGTGTTGAGGCACAAAATTCAGATAAACTCCTAAACAAAACCAATGAAAGGAAAAACTTAACTTTATTTGCTCAGCAAGAATGATACTGCAAGCAATATTCCATTATGCTCCCTACCTATTGGCATAAGAAACAACTAATATCCATATGTTGTCACTTTCGCCCCTAGTGTTGAATGCCAACAGCTTCCTTAAACTTAAATTCCATTGTGCCCTTACCGTTAATGATGACCATATTTAGCACTTTATGGTTGCCCGAATTTCAATCATTCGACTTCTTGCACTCAGTAGGAAATCATTTTCTTCAACTCCCACAATTCCTTATGTCAATTATAACTGACATTTAATTTACCATATTGTACATGAAGAGAATGAATGATAAATTGCACCGGAACGCCATCACAGATATCCAAATCAAATATCCGAAGTTGGTAATCATATGAGCCGATTCCAGAATGTACCCCTAATGTTTCATTAGCCCTAGTACCTTATGGAGATTGGCTAAGACATGACAAGTTGCCTCGTCTTTCTCATCATGGAATTGTGCAACTCTATTAAACACACAAAAAATTTCCTTATTGGTCACCATAGTATTTATGTCACTTCTAAGAGTATTTGGATTGGCTTCCCTAATTATCAAAGACCTGAATTTTGGAAATCAGATGATCTATTTCCAGAGTGTGCACCTTATTGAATACGAAATTTTCCAAATAGTCACCATAATCCTTATGCCACTTTTTCCAAATTTAGGTATGATCCTCTTAAACCTCACAGTTAGGACAATAAAGTCAAACATATTTGTACTTTGAGAAGTGAGAGTGATCAAACAAGTTGAGTCAAGTGATCTTCCAGGAAGTCATTCTAGATACTCTTAAAAGTGTCAGTGACAAGAACATACTTGTTCTTTCTAACGCTTGAAGTCATAGATAATTAGTGGAGGAATATAATGCTTCAAGGAGGAGATATACTTTAAAGCAGAACTTAAGTAAATACGGATAACTTAATTAACCTTAAGCTCACATCTATAAGATCCGAAGAAAATCCAAAATCAAACAAATTTATGATATATTTCCCCATCACAAAATGCCGGCACGACATTAATATCTCATCTTTGGACGATAATACTAACTCGTAATTGACATCTTGGCGTAGTAATCAAACAGTGACAATAAGTCTTGTCAAATAATAGACCAATCTTCGGATCGTATCTATTACCCACATGAAAACCGAATAATTGTCACGTATTTATCACCACAGGTTTATTTATAATTCTGCCAAACAATATCCTTCCTTTGGGCCGAATACTATCCGCATGAATTTATAAAAAAACACAAAGCATTTTATATCTCACCGTGAATCAATTTCCACGTAGAGGTCACTTTGGCGACATTTCGCTTAGATGCAAAACCGCAATATATTATTGTTTGATTTTAACCGTAATAACCATTTAAAGAAAAGGTCTACCAAAATTGGGTTTGCATTATTATTATTTTTTTTTTAAGGATCTTACCATATTACCTTATATGGACATATTATATTATTGAATAAAATGTCTAACTTAAATGATGTCCAAAAAAAAAAAAAATATTACCTAAATACGATACGTAACGTGTGTCGCAGGCTGAAACAACAAACTATTTCCTTATTTTTATTAATATTATTTTCTCTCTCAATGGACCGAGAGCAGCCTCCCAAACACATCAGAATATTTTATAGCAATTCAACCTAATAGGTTTCTTATCCTTTTATTTATTATCTTTTGAAAACAGATCCTTAAATAATAATAAATAATTAATAATTAATAATTAATAATTAAATGAATAACCTAATATACTGTAAGCATCCTGCCCTCCTTTAATACAACTTAGAGGCCCAATGAACCAATGCACAATTTTACGTTACAAAACCTAATACCACCGCCGCCGTTTCTCAAGAAAAAAAAAACAAACAAACAAGATTCAATCGTAATTACAACCTTGCATATTCTTCAAACTGCCATGATGTAACGCCTGATTCATGTGAAAGCCTCCTTTATCAGAAATCGAAATGTTAAGCATGCATAATATTAAATAAATAATATTACACGTAAAGTCTCTACTACGTCAGTATCAAATAAAAGAAACGGAATTTAAAAGACTCGGGTAATTTTTTCAAATAACCAAGAATAGAAATAAAGAACTAAATAGGAAATGTAATATTATTACATCCAAAGCGAAACCAACGAATCCAAAATGTACGAATCCCAAAGTCCTAGAAGTAACTTCAGAATCCGATAATAATCCAAGTTTATGACATAAATGTAAATAATTAGATAATAAACAAGGTCTTCAAGTCCGGCGTCCTCAAACGTCGTCATCAAAGTCCTCCTCGAACTCCCCATTTACTGCATTCGTCTTCTCTCCCCCAAACACATAAATAAACATGCATTTGAGGTAAGTACATTTGTACAAAGTAAGAAGTAGAAGCTACAATTCAATTAAGGTTATTAGTAAAGATGTTATCTTAGTGAGACCGACTCAATTTAGGGTTCATTCCATGCCCATCAACACGTCATGACTATACGTTTCTAGCCTAGCTTATCTTTGTTACATCATTACTCAAGGACACAATGCATGGTGAAAATTCCACGACGAGATATACTTGCCAACTACGGTGATTAGCACGGTAGTCCCGGATCTCCCGGTATGCATATACGTTCGATGGATTTCCTCCACTACCCTTGACCTTTTGAGGCGATGGCGTTGTCCACCTTTTATGAACGTATCACATCGCCGATTTGAATCAGTGCCTAACCAAGAATAGATGATGTTTTAGCTTTTACTACACTTATGTAATTATTAATGTGAATTAACTAGTCACCTAGGTGATTTCAGATTAATACTCACCTTATCAACTCTACTCCCTCACTTAGACAACTAGACATCACATCCTATCAATTACATGCAGACATTGATGAACTCTAGTTCATCAAAGCACAAGCCACTTTCATGCCGCTTCCGACGGATCCGAACTTCAACTCCCTTTAAGATTACATTCGGTGTTTTAAGCTGAATGAATCGAAACTCAATCGGGCTTGCTCATATTTAATTCATGTTAACATATCGAGGATTAAGGGTTTAAAAGCAGTGAAAACACGATTATGAAGCCAAAACCAAGCTAAAATGCTAGAATAGTAAAAAAAAAAAAACAAGGTAAAAGCAGGCCAGGCGCCCGTTTGAAACCCATGGGCGCCCGTCCATAATCAAACGCCCGTCCACTAAACCTCAGGCGCCCGTCTGTCAAAAGCAACTACATCTGAATCAAAAATCGACCTCAAGCGCCCGTGCGCCACGTGCGCAGGCGCCCGTTTGAGCTCTTAGGTCTCGGACGCCCGTCGCGCTTTATATGCAGGCGCCCGTCCGCCTGGGTTTTTCCCAAAACGCTAAAACCTTCAAAACTCGATTTTTGAATAGTTTATAACCTAATTAACATCGATTTCAACTCAGTAAAACGTAGAAAACATATCTAAACGTCTATGATCCATTGATCAACGAAAAAGCACGTCTTTCTTGCATCTACGCGACACAAATCTTGATCTAAACCTCAATAACAATAATTAGAATTGTAGGAAGAGCCTCTTACCTTTTAACCAGCTAAATCCAAGTCCAAACTCAGAAAAACAGCAGCTAAAACCGTCCCTTTTCTGCAGAAAACATGTGTGATAAATCCAAACTTAGATTAGATTCAATCACACGCTTCTAATCGACAAAAACTACGAATTGCTGAGTTTGAATCCATCAAACTCGAAGAAGAACAAAGCTAGGGTTTAATCATACCTTATCAAGGCTTCAACTTTTTGATGTCACAACGTTGCTCTCTTCACAACGATTCCGGTGCTCGACTACGATCGAAAACCGTCAAGGATTGAATTAACAAGCGATGAAAATTCCTCCACCTATTCCCTTGCTCACACACGCAGATAGTGAATTTGGAGGTGGAAAATCTGATTAAAACTTTAAAGAAGTGATTAGGTTGATTTTTCCTTAAATAGGAAAAATCCCATAATTACCTAATTTCAATGTTTTTCCTTAATCACCCTTATTAAATCAGATTTTTCTTCCTTAAATATATACATTTATATATCTTGAAATTATTTATATAATTATCCAAATTATTAACTCGAATAAAAGGAACCGAACCCAATATTCCGTTTTACGCAAAATGACCGTCGTCTTTACTCACGAAAATCGGAATATTACATTCTTCCCCTTAAAGGAGTTTCGTCCTCGAAACTTAGAACATACAGTAAGTCTATAAAATCTGGAAAATCGATCATATCGTCCTCAACTTCCAAGTAGCTTCATCGGTGAATGATTGCTCCATTGCACCAGAACCAAAGGTATCAACCGTCTCTTAATCATCTTTTCTTTCCAATCCAAAATTCTGATCGGTGCCTCATTATACGAAAGATTATCTTGGAGAATCTCCGGATCAACAGAATCACAACATCCGTCTTGGTCAAACATTTCTTCAACATCGAGACATGAAAAACATTGTGGACTCTTGACATGGATTCCGGTAACTTAAGCTTATATGCCAATGGTCCAACTCTTTCCAGAATCTCGAAAGGTCCAACGTACCTAGGGATTAGCTTTCCCTTTTGCCCAAAATGTTTCACTCCCTTCATTGGTGAAGCTCATAGGTAAACTCTTTCACCAACTTCAAACTCTAAAGGCCTTCTTCTAACATCTGCCCAACTCTTCTGTCTATTTTGAGCCGCCTTCAAATTCTTCTTGACCAACTGAACCCTTTCTTTAGCTTGCTCAACCAATTCCGGCCCGGTGATTTGTCTTTCCCTGACTTAATCCCAAAATAGCGGCGTTCTACATCTTCTTCCATACAACGCTTCAAACGGTGGCATGCCTATACTTGCATGATTCTTGTTGTTATAGGCAAACTCCGCTACCGGTAGGTAATCATCCCATGATCCGCCTACTTCCAAAACACAAGCTCTCAACATATCTTCTAGTGTTTGGATAGTTCTCTCAGATTGTCCATCTGTCTAAGGATGAAAGGCCGTACTCAAATCCAACTTGGTTCCAAAAGCTGCTTGTAAACTTTTCCAAAACCGACTGACGAATCGACTATCTCGATCCGAGACTATCGAGATAGGTACTCCGTGTAACTTCACTATATTATCAAAGTATAGTGTCGTCATCTTCTTCAAGGGCATATCAACCTTATACGGTAAGAAATGAGCGGATTTGGTCAATCTATCCACGATCACCCAAATCGCATCATTACCTCCTCTCGTCTTAGGTAAACCGGTGATAAAGTCCATAGTGATCTTATCCCACTTCCATTCCAGGATATCCAATGGCTTAAGCATTCCTCCCGGTCTTCTATGTTCTACCTTAACCTTCTGGCAAGTATCACACTCTGCAACGAACTTGGCTATCTCCAGTTTCATCGAGGGCCACCAAAACCTTTCCTTCAAGTCTCTATACATTTTAGTAGCTCCCGGATGAACTGCAAAAGCAATCCTATGTGCCTCTTCCATGAATCTCTGTCTTAAATCACCCACATTGGGCATACACAACCGATCCTGGTACCAAAGATTTCCATTCTTATCTAACACATAGCCAACCGTAGGCTTTTCTCTTGCAACTCGCTTCAAGTCAACCAAAACTGGGTCTTCATCTTGCTTCTCCCGAATATCATCCATCAACTCAGACCTTGCTAACAACGGTGCCACAAACTTCCGGTCTTCAATCTGATCAAAGCTTCGGTTTCTCAGCCCATCTAATCTTTCTACCATTTCTTCAACACTTGAAACCGCAAACACCGGTTTTGGCTCAAAGCATCTACTACCACATTTGCTCTACCGGATGATATGAATCTCAGGTCATAATTCTTTACAAACTCCAACCATCTCCTTTGTTTCATATTGATTCTCTTGGGTAAAGAAATACTTCAAGCTCTTGTGATCTGTGAAGATCCTAGCCTTAACTCCATACAAATAGTGTCTCCAAATCTTCAAGGCAAACACAACTACTGCTAACTCCAAGTCGTGGGTTGGGTAATTCTTCTCATACACCTTCAACTGTCTAGATGCATAAGCAATTACCTTCCCTCCCAACATGAACACACAACCCAAACCTTGTCCGAAGCATCCGTGTAAACATCATAATTATCAAAGATCTCCGGGCCCGCCAAAACTGGGGCTGTAGTCAACCTCTTTTTTCAACGTCTGAAAAGCATCTTCACACTCTTTGGTCCACTCGAACTTCACATCCTTTTGACAAGCTCGATAGCCTTAAGCGCTAAAATTATAGGGTGACTCTCTTCTTCTTGGGCTTATAAACATTTCCCTGATAGGTCTTATCTGATTTTCCCGGTATCTTAAAGGTTACTCTCTTTTCTCTACAATCCAAGTGGACAAAATTCTCGGATAGCCAATCTATTCCAAGAATCACATCAAAATCTGAAAAGTCTAAAACCGTAAAGTCACTCTTGCAACGATATGTTCCAACTCGAACATCTACTTGCGGCATCAACTTGGTTACCTTAGTCAATTTCCCTAAGGGTGTTGTTATCTCCAAAGTGTTTCTTAAAGGTTCCATTGGTAAGTTAAGCTTCTTAGCTACCTTAGTTGACACAAAAGTGTTAGACGCTCCCGTATCAAACAATGCCGTGACCACTAAGTTATCTAACATTATTGTACCTGAAATAACATTGTCATCAGGTTCAGCCATCTCAGCATCCACTGCAAACACTCAAACTGGGCGACTTGGGCCGCCTTTCCCATTTCCTTGTCTCGGAATATTCGAACTCCCTTGGTTGGACACATCTTGGCAAAGTGCCCTAAATCTCCATGATAGTAGCGCCCTTTGAACTAGCCTTACATTCACTGAGTGTTTCTGTTGCACTTAGAGCATAAAGGTGCTCTGGTTGGAGGTTTACTAGCTGCAGGGGCTGTTGTCTTCTTGAAATTTTGTTGCGGTGCTCCCCGGCTATTACCTTGACTCGTGCCAAAACTCCTCTTGTTCCTAATAACCACTGTGGCCTTCTTCCTGAAGGTCTCAACCTCCAAGGCCTTATTCAACATTTCAGCCATATTCTTAGCTGTGAAACCTAACATACCAGACTATATCTGATAGGCTAAACCTTCCTTGTAAAGGGCCATCTTTCTTTCTTCAACCTTCATCAACTCAGGGTAGAATCTCCCCAACTCGTTAAACTTGTTGGTGTACTGTGATACTGTCATGTAATTACATTGCTTAAGCTTTTAAAAACTGACTTTCCATGTCTGTCTGCACTGTTTCTGGAAAATACTCATTATGAAACATGGCCTTAAATCTTTCCCAGTCTGTCATTGCTACTCTGTATAGCGTCAATCCAAGCTTCAACTGCACCTAAAAGAAAACTAACAGCTAACTGGGCTATCTCAGATTCAGGAACATGTATATTCCTGCAAGCCTTATCGAAGCCTCTTAACCATTCTTCAGCCTTTGAATGCTCGACATTCCCAAAGAAGTCTTGAACTCTGTTTCTTCTCAACCTCGTATACCAGTCAATTGGTGGTGCTTGCTCGAAAACCGGCCTAACTGGTGGGGCTTGTGGATAAACTGGAGGGTATCCAAAAGGTATCTCTTGCTGCTGGTACTAGTGTTGGTGGAAATCGTAGGGTGGGTAACCAAAGCCTTGATGATGGTCAAAACGGGGTGAAGGTGGTACAGTAGGTCGAAGAGTGTGACCCACTGGAGGAGGGTAAAAGTTCTGATGCTGCTGATGATGGAAAACTGGTGGCGAGGGGTGGCTCACCGGTGGAGGGTAAACACTCACTGGAGGTGGATAAATACTTGTTGCTGGGGGTACGTAGACTGGTGGAATGTCACCCACTATAGTGACTCGTACCGGTGCTTCTCCAGGCTCTCCATAAATCTAGTTGTACCTTGGTGGAGGGTAACTTATTGGTGGCGGTACTAAAACCGCTGGAACGTCACTTACCAAGGAAAACTGAACCGAACTTCCCACATGCCATTGTGGGTGTTGCTCCTGATGAGGTCGCGGTGACAAACTCCGCTGAGATCGTGGAGTAGGGGTTGCAGTATGAGGGGATGGAGTGGGGCTCGGATGAGGTGAAGGATTCTGCCTCATGAAACCGCCTCTAACAACTGGTGTAGGACTCTCTCGACGTACTCCTGAAGCTTCTGCACCCGCTCCGGTTCTCGTGAACACCATCCTGATGATCGCAGAGAACCTAAATATTACTAAGAGGTCTAAAGAAAACTTATTTAATAGAAAGAAAGCCTAATAGACGCATCTCTCTGATACCAACTGTAACGCCCCGTTCCCGGACACCGAGTCCTTATCCGGAAATCGAAACGTTCGGCACGCATAATATTAAATAAATAATATTACACGTAAGCCTCTACTACGTCGTATCAAATAAAAGCAAACGGAAGCTAAAAGACTCGGGTAATTTTTTTCAAATAACCAAGAATAGAAATAAAGAACTAAAGAGGAAATGTAATATTATTACATCCAAAACGAAACCAACGAATCCAAAATGTACGAATCCCAAATTACTCGAAGTAATTACAGAATCCGATAATAATCCAAGTCTATGACATAAATGTAAATAATTAGATAATAAACAAGGTCTTCAAGTCCGGCGTCCTCAAACGTCATCATCAAAGTACTCCTCAAACTCCTCATTTACCTGTTCGTCTTCTCTCCCCCAATCACATAAATAAACATGCATTTGAGGTAAGTACATTTGTACAAAGTAAGAAGTAGAAGCTACAATTCAATTAAGGTTATTAGTAAAGATGTTATCTTAGTGAGACCGACTCGATTTAGGGTTCATTCCATGCCCATCGACACGTCATGACTATACGTTTCTAGCCTAGCTTATCTTTGTTACATCATTACTCAAGGACACAATGTGGTGAAAATTCCACGACGAGATATACTTGCCAACTCATCGTGATTAGCACGGTAGTCCGGGATCTCCCGGTATGCATATACGTTCGATGGATTTCCTCCACTACCCTTCAGCCTTTTGAGCCAGTAGCGTTGTCCACCATTTATGAACATATCACATCACCGATTTGAATCAGTACCTAACCAAGAATAGATGACGTTTTAGCTTTTACTACACTTATGTAATTATTAGTGTGAATTAACTAGTCACCTAGGTGATTTCAGATTAATACTCGCCTTATCAACTCTACTCCCTCGCTTAGACAACTAGACATCACATCCTATCAATTACACAGACATTGATGAACTCTAGTTCATCAAAGCACAAGCCCTTTCATGCCCTTCCGACGGATCCGAACTTCAACTCCCTTTAAGTTTGCATTCGGTGTTTTAACTGAACGAATCAGAAACTCAATCGGGGCTTGCTCATATTTAATTAATGTTAACATATCAGGATTAAGGGTTTAAAATAGTGAAAACATGATTATGAAGCCAAAAACCAAGCTAAAATACTAGAATAGTAAAAAACAAGGTAAAACATGCCAGACGCCCATTCGAAACCCTATGGACGCCCGTCCACTAAACCTCAGATGCCCGTCTGTCAAAAACAGCTACATCCTGAATAAAAATTCTGACCTCAAATGCCCGTCTGCCCTGTGCAGACGCCCGTTTGAGCTACTAGGGTCTCGGACGCCCGTCTGCCCTATGCAGACACCCGTCCGCCTGGGTTTTTCCCAAAACGCTAAAACCTTCACAACTCGATTTCTGAATCGTTTCTAACCTAATTAACATCGATTTCAACTCGAAGAGCGTAGAAAACATATCTAAACGTCTATGATCCTTTGATCAACGAAAAAGCACGTCTTTCTTGCATCTACGCAACATAAATCTTGATCTAAACCTCAATAACAATAATTAGAATTGTAGGAAGAGCCTCTTACCTTTTAAGCAGCTAAATCCAAGTCCAAACTCAGAAAAAAAGCAGCGACTAAAAAGCGTCATTTTTTTGAGAAAACATGTGAGATAAATCCAAACTTAGATTAGATTCAATCACACGATTCTAAACGACAAAAACTACTAATTGCTGAGTTTGAATCCATCAAACTCGAAGAAGAACAAAGCTAGGGTTTAATCAGACCTTATCAAGGCTTCAACTTTTTGATGTCACAACGTTGCTCTCTTCACAACGATTCTGGTGCTCGACTCTGATCTGAAAACCGTCAAGGATTGAATTAACAATTGATGAAAATTCCTCCTGCCCTATTCCCTTGCTCACACATGCAGAGAGTGAATTTGGAGGTGGAAAATCTGATTACAACTTTAAGGGACTGATTAGGTTGATTTTCCCTTAAATAGGAAAAATCCCATAATTACCTAATTTCAATGTTATTCCTTAATCACCCGTATTAAATCAGATTTTTCTTCCTTAAATATGTACATTTATATATCTCGAAATTATGTATATAATTTATCCAAATTATTAACTCCGAATAAAAGGAATCGAATCCAATATTCCGTTTTTATGAAACGACACGCGTCTTCCTTTCCTAGAAAATCGGAATATTACACATGAAATTTCATGTATAATTCATAACACATTCAGGCATAAAAGAATATGTATATAGAAAAGGACCTGAGAAAAGGACCTGAAAGTGCAAATATCATCTTTCTATCTTCATGAATATATTACAATTTGATCATTGCCTATTGCGGCAGCAAGGATATATTAACAACAACAAATTAAGACGCAAATTTATATTTTGTTCATCATATGGTGATCCGTACATAGGCCTTTGACTTCAATAAGAATGAAACAGAAAACATATCCAAATACATCGAGTATACAAAATTAACCGGAAAACGATTAATCACATTATTCCCGGATCGATTATGCTAAATTATTGAGAATCCGAGAGGCGATATTAATCTAAAACCCGAATCCATAGCGGCGGAAGACTCTGTAGATGTTGTAGGATCGATCTTCCAGATCTATACTCCTCCCGTTTCTTGTCAGAAGAACCCTTTGTGTTCTCTGTATTTTTCTTTTGTGATAATGGGGGTCAAAAGAGAGTGGGAAAAAAGTGTATGACCTAGGGACCATAACCCACCCTTATATAGTAAAATATTTATTAGGTCTTTTCAATTTTACCCATCATAAAATTAGAAATTACCTCCGAGTTTCTACGCATTAAAGGTCCACACCCTAGCGATACGTTACGGTCCAATAATTATAACCGTAGTAGATCACTTTAAAACGGACTAATATTTATTGACATTCTACGACATAACAATTATTTCACATATAAGCCCAACGTTGGATATATGATCCAACAATCTTCTGATGCATCGTTTCAATGATCAATTTATCATTTCGATTCCTACTAACACACTAGCAAGAGAACTAGGTTCGGTTGTAGTATAGCTAGATAGAGTCGAAGTCGATCCCACGAGAGACTCAAAGACAAACAAAACACAACTGTATCCTATTAGAACTAAATTGAAAGGGCGGTCTACGACCAACTAAACGCAGTAAATAAAATAGTGACAACCACAAGACACAGAATACCACAAAGACAAACGTTTTTAACCTAATTCCAAATCAGAGAATTCCAAATCAGAGAATCTGACGTAGTCGAAGCCGATCATAATATTGCCCTACACATCACCACGCTCGGTCAACCGAATGACAGCACTCGGGCGACCGAATGACATGTCTCGGTCGACCGAACACAGTTCTGTGTGGGTACAAATCATGATTACTTCTTAACGTTTTTAACCTAAACACATGGGTTCGTAAATTAATCTACATCACACAATCAATACAAGAAAAACTACTCCATAATAAAATTTATCAGATCTACGAATAAAGATTGCATAATTGAATAGTCATACACTCGAAGACGAGAGTGACTCCCACTCTTTAATGCGCTCCCCAACCGGAGACTCCGATGAATCCACAATATACGAACATAAAGAAAAGAAAACTAAAACTTAAAACTCAAATTGTCTTGTGTTGTAATGGTGTGTCTTCTCAATTTCATAGCTGCTGCTTATATAGAGGATTCTGCCGACATAGGATGGATCTAGAAGATATGCACGCGTTTTTAGGTCTAGATAGCTTCGGGTAGCCGAACCTCCTGCCTCGGTCGACCGAATGAAGTGGCTCGGTCGACCGAACCTCCTTTTTGCACATGTTAAACGCGTTTCTTGTCTAACTTGTTCCCATTTGCATTCTTTCGTCTTTGATCTGATTTCTCTAACTTATCCCTTGATTAATGCTCCGATTTTCTTCCTTATTATCTTGAGATTCACTGATTGAATGACATTCATCCTCCCGATTTATCATGATCTATAAAATCAGCATTTATCGCACAATAAATTGGTCTTTAATAATAAAAACAGCTAAATACCATAAATCATATTAATAATCACTTAACATTAAATAATAAATATTAACAAGTGATTTAATATGAAAAATATATAATTAACTCCGATTTAAAGTTAGAATTGATGACATAAATAGGTACATTTTAACCGTCATCAAAATGCCCCCCACTTAAACTTTGCTTCGTCCCGAACAAAGCATTAATAAGTCATTTCCCAAGACACATTTTCCTTGGTCAACTCATACTTACACAAGAAACTCGAGTCAACTCATACCAGTCACGCTCATAAGACAAACATTATTCACTACTCGCTATGAATCGAAGTGATTGTGTGCATGTGCATTGGTTTTATATAAATTTAGCAAGATTAGAGTTTATGCAGACTTCATATCAAAATTTACCAACATCAGCATTCATACTTATTATGCCTCGCGATGGTTAAAGCACTAGAACAATAAGCAAGAGCGTATCTATAGGGATTTTGGACTTGGAGACCGAGTACTACTCAAAGCCTCTAATAAATTTAAAATTTTTAATTTTGCATATTTTTAGAATGCTACTAATCTCAAGGAAGAAAACTTTCATAGAGTATCCCCTATCTTAGATTAAACATAGCATCGAATATTACCACAAGCGGGGCTACTTTGGTAACTTACTACAAGCCCAGTGTTTTATTATCAAACACAGGTACGTCTCAAGCTTATTACTCCGCTTTTGTTGGCTAGAAGATCAGAATACATCAGTCGACAAATAACGACACTAGGTAAGCATAACCAATTATCTACGCAATGTACACATACTTCTTTCAATTATTATAACGCATGCGGTACTAAGCGATTCACATGTTGAGTAGTTGAACAATGCCTAACTACTTGCAATTCTTGGCATGAATATCCTTAAGTTTACTAACAATTTATCGCAAAAGTATAATATGACCATGTACTTACGCAACTTGGTTCCTTTCCTATCAATTCTAAGTATAATAACTTCACGCGTTTAAGGGTACGAGTTAAACAACTTGGCATTTATCCATAAAATTTTTTGTTAAATTTGGCTCAATATTGTCTCAATATTCCGTTTTTCAACATATATCTAGGTCCCTTGCCCCCCACTTAAACATGGCATTGTCCTCAATTACAAAAATAAATGAGAGTTCAAAAAGAAAGACTTAGCTCTGGAAACGGTCCCCAAGTAAAGGAACAATATCGGAGTAAACATCAGCACGTCGTGGAGAGACAGACACATCCTGTACAAGCAAACAAACTCCACGAAATCGTCAAATACCATGTCTATGGAAGTTATAAAATAATGTGGCAGTAATTAGATATAAATATCTAAAAACAGTTTAAGCCACTTTACTTTATACTGCCATGGACAAGACCAAAAGGGATTTAAACCTAAATAAACAACTCACATGACGGCTATCAAGGAAAAAACCTCGTTTATTCCGAACTTAGACTCGGAACATGGCGAGATGAAAAAAAACGTGATAGGCGCATGCTACTTTATTAAAAAATGAAAAAGATAGTTATACGGAAATAGTTCTAAATTTATAGTCGCTAGCTCGACTCAATTCAAGATGGTTTATTAATAAATAGGGTCATCGAGGTATAAAACCTCCTTCTCAGCACCAGGCGGAAGCCCTTGATAGTGCTTCACACGATGTCCATTGACCACAAATCTGGACTCGTCTTTGAAATTGAATAGCTCCACCGCTCCGGAAGGAAAGACTTGTTGTACTCGAAATGGGCGTGCCATCTTGATTTTAACTTACCGGGAATAATCTTAAGCGAATTGTACAAGAGAACTAGATCACCCTCTTGAAAGGTCCTTTCCAGAATTTTTTTGTCATGGAATTTCTTCGTGCGCTCCTTGAAAATCTTGGCATTCTCGTATGCCTCTAAACGAAACTCCTCCAGGCGAGTTAATTCTAACATCCTCTTCTCACCGGCCAATGTCTCATCAAAATTTAACATCCTTGTTGCCCACATGGCCCGGTGCTCAAGCTCCACAGGTAGATGACATGCCTTTCCTAAAACAATCCTATACGGTAACATTCCAATCGAGGTTTTATATGCAGTCCTATAAGCCCATAAAGCGTCGTCTAAACGTAACGACCAATCCTTCCTAGTTATATTGACAGTTTTCTCCAGGATACGCTTTATCTCTCGATTGGTGACTTCTACTTGTCCACTAGTGCTGGGGTGATATGCGGTTGCTAGCTTATGTCGAACCCCATACTTAATCATCGACCTTTCAAAAGGTTTATTACAAAAATGACTACCATTGTCGCTATAATTGCCTGGCGTCCCAAACCTTGTAAAAATATTCTTTTTCAAGAATCTAACTACAACCTTAGCATCGTTAGTAGGGAAGCAATGGCCTCAACCCATTTGGATACATAATCAACAAACAACTAAGATGTATCGGTTAGATAGTGATGAAGTGAAGGGTCCAACGAAATCTATTCCCCAAACGTCAAAGAGTTCTACTTCTAGGATGCTCTTAAGTGGCATCTCATTCCTCCGTGAAATATTTCCTGTCATTTGACAAGCATGACATGCTTTTGCATATTGGTGTGCATCCTTAAACAACGTCGGCCAATAAAAACCACATTGGAGGACCTTGGCTGCAGTTTTATCTCCCCCGTAGTGTCCTCCAACTTCATAAGAATGACAATGCTTCAGGATATCATTATACTCTTCCTCGGGTACACACCATCGAAAAACATTATCAGATCCTAGATTAAACAAATAAGGCTCAACCCAATAATAGTGTCTAAGATCTTTAAAGAATTTTTTTCTTTCTTTCTTGAATGATGAGATTTGGTGGTAGGTACTTTGTGGATAGATAATTAACGAACAAACTAAACCATGGTTGTTTCTTCTCCTTCACAACCTCTCTTCGCGAAGAAACTGCAACACCATCATCATGTCCCCCGATGGTGGTGATGGAAAAAAGTTGTTCATCAGGAAAATATTCTCCTATCTCAGGTAATTCCTCACCATCCTCTAATTGTAAGCGCGACAGATGATTGGCCACTACATTCTCACTTCCTTTCTTGTCTCGGATCTCTACGTCAAATTCTTGCAGCAGTAGAATCCATCTCAACAATCTAGGCTTTGAATCTTGCTTTCCTAGGAGATACTTAAGAGCTACATGGTCAGTCCACACAGTGACTTTAGATCCCACCAAGTAAGATCTAAACTTGTCAAAAGCAAAGATAACGGCCAAAAGCTCCTTCTCCGTTGTGGCGTAATTTCTTTGGGCAGCATTCAAAGTCCGACTCGCATAATAAATAGGTCTGAAGATCTTATCTTTTCTTTGACCCAAAGCGGCGCCAACAGCAGTGTCACTTGCATCACACATTAGTTCAAACGGAAGATCCCAATCCGGTGCGACCAGAACGGGTGCAGTAATCAGTCTACTTTTTATTTCGTTGAAAGCTTTTATGCACTCATTAGAGAACACAAATGGCACATCCTAGGCCAACAATTCGGTAAGAGGTCTAGAGATTAGGGAAAAGTCCTTAATAAACCTACGATAAAATCCGGCGTGGCCTAAAAAACCTCGCAAAGTTTTAAGATTGGTAGGTGGGGGTAATTTCTCGATCACCTCAACTTTGGCTCTATCCACCTCTATTCCGTTCTTTGATATGCGGTGGCCTAGTACTATACCTTCCGTAACCATCAAATGACACTTCTCCCAGTTAAGCACAAGATTCGTCTCCTCACATCTCTTCAATACTCGTGCTAGATGTGTGAGACATGAATCGAAATCGTCTCCAAATACGGAGAAATCATCCATAAAGATTTCCAAGAAATCTTCCACCATATCCGCGAATAATGACATCATACATCGTTGAAATGTCGCGGGGGCGTTGTGTTGGGAGGATTTTGCATCATAAAAAAATAAAAGAAAATTTATAAACCTATACTTAACATGCAAACTAACTCCTAACCGACCAAATATCGGGTAGTTGATAGCATAGTAGGGTAAGTACAGGGGTCGATCCACAGGAATTGGGATGTTGAATCTAATCTCACTAATTCTCTCAATTGTTACTCAAGGAAACGAATAAGCGAAAAGCAAACATAAAAGCGTAAAGAACAATGAGAATAAATCTAACCTAGGAAAACAAAATAAAACAATCTAAACTAAAAGACATGGGATCAAACAAAGCACAAACCTTACGTGATCTCAATCCTAGTTCAATTCATTATTCTAATTCAAGTTGAGGTTTCACCTTTTCACGAGATATAAACCCCTAATTCCTTAGTGGATCTATTCTCAAGCTACGGATTCCTAATTCCTTAGTAAATCCAATTTATCAATCTCTCATCTTCCGAATGTTGAGACTGATTTACCAAACAAAACTCGGTGTAGATTCAGGTTAACTCTCGTATTTTAGAATCTAACAACCTAGATAATTAACCAATTAATTTGTCACATAATTAATGATTAAAGATCCTATCTTTCTATGGTGATCTAGTCTACGCAACTTCCGTATGTTGTAAACGTATCAATAGCAAACTGATCTCTCGATCTAATTCACATCATAGCATCAAAATCATAGAACGATACAAAATAAATTAAAGATCATAAAAAACGAATAAGGACTGAATAAATTAAATAAATAAACTCACGTAGTTTGGTACATGATTGAATCCATGAATCGAAAACGGAAGAAAAACGACATCCTAATCTAACCTCGGATCACCCGAGCACAAGGCTCGGGTGACCGGCCTTGAAAAGCCAAGTGCGGCTGCTTTGTGCGTGTACTATTCTGGTGTAAAAAGTATGATATTAGGGTTGAGGCAATGCGGCTTTATATAGATATTTAAGTCGGTTTAGCCCAAGTCGGCCATGGACGCCTTGATTTGCATAGAGAGGTGAACTCAAACTTCTAAAATTCATATCTCGAGTTGTAGACCTCCAAAAATTATGATCCGAATGTCATAATTAAGCTCTCGGAAAACTCTACAACTTTCATTAAGGACTCTTCTTCAGAAAACGCCTTTTTGACTAGCCCGTCGTATTACGAGTATATTACGACATTTTCCAGTAGTTTCAGCAACAGCATCCAAACTTGTAACGCTCATATCTCGGGCCTCATAAGTCGGAATGAAGTTATTCAAAATCCTGTAGAATCCTCTCTTCAAGCCCTACAAATCTTATCTTGAGGTCGAGAGTCAAATAAGTGTATATCATATCAATAACTGCATCGGAAGTTCGGCTGCTTGAAAGCTTCATTCCAAGCTTTATCTCCATCTTCCTTCCATTTCACTTCTCTTCCATGCAAAACCTCATCATTTAATCCTCTTGCATGCCAAAATATGTATCTATAACATAGGAAAATATACCAAAGCGTAACACAATCCCAAAATAACATAAAATCACAATTTAAGCACATAAATCGTTACATTTTGCAATTAACCTATTAAAAACACTATTTACTCAATTAATCGATTATAAGCTCGATTTCTATGAAAAACATCCATATACGGGGGAAATTGATGTAAAATATATCCTTATAAAACACTACAAATTGACCCTTAACAACTCCCCCACACTTATCTTTTGCTCGTCCCGAGCAAAACAAAACAAAGTCAAGCTCGAGACAAATAAACATCCATACAAATATGAAGTATATTCAATAACTTAGAAGTTCACCCGAGTGAGTGTGTGCATAGCCATAATAAACTTCCACTAAGTTCCACAATTTGAAAGTTATTCAAACCAAAACTAGCCCGGTTTCCCATCTAAGTTAGAAATATTCAAAAATTATAATGGCACTTTTTAAAACATACATATCCCAAAAAGAAATAGTAGAGAATATCTAAAACATTTCGACAAACTCAGAGGATAATCCCTACAACATATCCTTGGTTTATCTTGGTATAAGATTAACGATAACTAAGTCCTTACTTATTCATAATAATATATTTCAATATTTTCACACTTTTCTAACACACATCGTAATAAGCTTTTTGCCTCATAGCGAGAATAGGACATTTCAAGATAATCCCTACCTTACTCCAATCATAAGGCGACTATAAACCTGATCGTCGTGAGCTTTTGGTCATCATAGTGGAATAGGACATACGTGGTACACCTACCTCACCCAAATCATAAACCGACTTCCGACACACACAATTACAATTATGTTTACTTAGAGATTTTGGGTTGTGCAAGTGGAAAATATTATTTTCTAGTAGCACGTGATCACTTGAGCATAACACCTCAAGTAAACAATTTATTACTATTGCAAAGACTTAATCACGTTTCACTTATCACATTCAAACTTACTGGATATTCACGGTATGTCATACTTTAATCCTAGAATACAAACTACTAAACTTTTCAAGAATTGTACATAAGCAAAGAAACATGCTATAATCATCAAAAATCTCCAACTAAAATGGGGTAGGCTTTCAACATTTAGCTCATCATTTACTATGGCATGTGAAAAATAGTATCGGGTGAAACAACTAAAATTACTAAATATACAGAATATAGCATGAATGATATAAACTCAAGCAAAGATATGCCTTTGTCTACTCGGGATATAACAAAAAATTTGAAAATTAAGCACTTTTCATAGAAATACTAAAAAAAAATATGAGCAAACGAAAGTAGACACATAAATCATCTATCCCTTCCCCCACACTTAGATTGCAACTTGTCCTCAAGTTGTGCAGAAATAAAGAAAAGGTAAGAGTACTTAGCTGATTGGATGCTGGCAATTCTGGAGGAACCAACAAGAACCAAGATTGCTTGCATAGCTCAGTAGACTGTGGAGCATCACAGGACAACTGAATACATCGTGAAAGTGCACAATAGCTATCAAAAATATCCTGCAGACTTGATCAGTGCAAAAAGAGTCTACGGGGAAAAAGGAAAGATTACATATATAAAGCACATGAAGAAAAGGATCATAGAGATTTTTCAACTTAAGCTCAACTAAAGATTGAATACTATACATGAAATACTACAAAGTCGTAGGCTAGGTGCAATTATATGAAAATATACCACAATGCAATCTACATGATATGCAATAAAATAAAATAAAAAAATAAATTACGACCAGGCTCAAAGTGAGCAAGTTGACCCACGACAACTCTACAGTGACTACGGCCTATCAGAAACTAAAATAAAAACGAGGTAGTATTACGGAAACCGACAGTTAACTACGCTCAAGAAAAATAAAAGAAAAATAGAAAAACAATGCAACTAGATGATATGCAACTAAATGATATGCATCTAAGTGATATGCAAAAATAAAAGAAAATAAAAGAAAGAAAACTAGCCCACTCATTTGCAACACGACATGTATAATAAACGTCTACCAAATAATGACAAGTTACGATAAAGCAGCAGTCTTTGTTCATTACATGCAATGTAGACGCGCTTTAAGACTCGTAAAAGTGATAGCATTATGGAAAACCAACGATTAGCTATTCTAAGCGGATATAACTCATAAGATGCAATGGTAGCATTACGAAAACCGGCGATTACTACCCATATGAGTTATAAAAACAAAGAAGCACGTAAGTCTTAAAAGCTAACAAGATTCATCATAACGATATGTAGCATACGGAAACCGACATTAGCTACTAATTAACAATCGGACCGATTATAGCATACGAGAACCGACGGTAACTATAACTTGCATAGATGAATCATGCATATAAAAATTAATCGATTATTTAACATGGATTCGTAGATGGAAAGGTAAAAACATATAAGTTCGAGGCATCTATGTAAAAATCAATTAGCCACGAAGCTCGAATGAAAAATCCACATCAAATAAAAGCATTGAAAATAAAATCAAGAAATTTAGAACCTGGATGAACCCGGACGAACGTTCACTTAGCGTCGAGCTCGACGGGCGTTCCACCTTGCAGGCGCTCAAATCGCTTTGAAAACCGACCGGACGGGCGTTCGAAAGTATAGACGCTGTCTGGTCCTTTAAACCGAGCAGTCGAAAATATTTGAGCGGACGGCGTCCAATACTTTCAAGCGCTCGTTTACTCTGCGGCTAAAGCGGACGGGCGTCCAGCGAGCGAGTACTTCGTCCATACAACAAGAATGCACAGACAACGGGAAAAAACACAGCAAACCCTAAAACTTAAAACACATATTAACACAGATCACAATGACCACTTTCAATTAAAGCACAAAGAGGTTAGATCGGAAAACACATAAACACATACTTCACGTTTAAACAAATCGAGTAAAAACTTTTGCACATTCTTAACCTTATGGTCATCGAAACACGGCAAAATAAAAACTCTCGATTTGGTAAACGCTACTTTTATTAAAACGAAAAATAAATGTAACAAAATCAAGAAATAACAAGATCAGATTCAACATGACACCTATTCCCCGGCAACGGCGCCACTTTTGTTGGGAGGATTTTGCATCATAAAAAAACAAAAGAAAATTTATAAACCATACTTAACATGCAAACTAACTCCTAACCGACCAAATATCGGGTAGTTGATAGCATAGTAGGGTAAGTACAGGGTCGATCCACAGGGAATTGGGATGTTGAATCTAATCTCACTAATTCTCTCAATTGTTACTCAAGGAAACGAATAAATGAAAAGCAAGCATAAAAACGTAAAGAACAATGAGAATAAATCTAACCTAGGAAAACAAAATAAAACAATCTAAACTAAAAAGACATGGGATCAAACAAAGCACAAACCTACGTGATCTCAATCCTAGTTCAATTCATTATTCTAATTCAAGTTGAGGTTTCACCTTTTCACGAGATATAAACCCCTAATTCCTTAGTGGATCTATTCTCAAGCTACGGATTCCTAATTCCTTAGTAAATCCAATTTATCAATCTCTCATCTTCCGAATGTTGAGACTGATGTACCAAACAAAACTCGGTGTAGATTCAGGTTAACTCTTGTATTTTAGAATCTAACAACCTAGATAATTAACCAATTAATTTGTCACATAATTAATGATTAAAGATCCTATCTTTCTATGGTGATCTAGTCTACGCAACTTCCGTATGTTGTAAACGTATCAATAGCAAACTGATCTCTCGATCTAATTCACATCATAGCATCAAAATCATAGAACGATACAAAATAAATTAAAGATCATAAAAAACGAATAAGGACTGAATAAATTAAATAAATAAACTCACGTAGTTTGGTACATGATTGAATCCATGAATCGAAAACGGAAGAAAAACGACATCCTAATCTAACCTCGGATCACCCGAGCACAAGGCTCGGGTGACCGGCCTTGAAAAGCCAAGTGCGGCTGCTTTGTGCGTGTACTATTCTGGTGTAAAAAGTATGATATTAGGGTTGAGGCAATGCGGCTTTATATAGATATTTAAGTCGGTTTAGCCCAAGTCGGCCATGGACGCCAGTTTGCATAGAGGCTGAACTCAAACTTCTAAAATTCATATCTCGAGTTGTAGACCTCCAAAAATTATGATCCGAATGTCATAATTAAGCTCTCGGAAAACTCTACAACTTTCATTAAGGACTCTTCTTCAGAAAACGCCTTTTTGACTAGCCCGTCGTATTACGAGTATATTACGACATTTTCCAGTAGTTTCAGCAACAGCATCCAAACTTGTAACGCTCATATCTCGGGCCTCATAAGTCAGAATGAAGTGATTCAAAATCCTGTAGAATCCTCTCTTCAAGCCCTACAAATCTTATCTTGAGGTCGAGAGTCAAATCAGTGTATATCATATCAAGAACTGCATCGGCAGTTCGGCTGCTTGAAAGCTTCATTCCAAGCTTTATCTCCATCTTCCTTCCATTTCACTTCTCTTCCATGCAAAACCTCATCATTTAATCCTCTTGCATGCCAAAATATGTATCTATAACATAGGAAAATATACCAAAGCGTAACACAATCCCAAAATAACATAAAATCACAATTTAAGCACATAAATCGTTACATTTTGCAATTAACCTATTAAAAACACTATTTACTCAATTAATCGATTATAAGCTCGATTTCTATGAAAAACATCCATATACGGGGGAAATTGATGTAAAATATATCCTTATAAAACACTACAAATTGACCCTTAACACGTTGCACAATCCAAATGGCATTCGATTATACGCAAATGTCCCATATGGGCATGTAAATGTTGTTTTCTCACGATCTTCGGGCGAGATGTGGATATGATAGTATCCCGAATACCCATCAAGAAAACAATAGAAAGCATGCCCGCTCAGTCTCTCGAGCATTTGATCGATGAGGGGAAGAGGAAAGTGGTCCTTACGAGTCGCATCATTTAGTTTCCTAAAGTCTATGCATACTCGATGACCGGTGATTAGCCTCACAGGAATTAGCTCATTCAACTCATTGGCTTGCACCGTCAATCCTCCCTTCTTGGGAACTACGTGGATAGGTCTTACCCATTCGCTATCAGCAATTGGAAATATAATTCCCATTTCTAGCATTTTTATAACCTCATCCCTAACCACTTCCTTTAATTGTGGGGTTAGACGCCTCTGAGGTTGTGCAACCGCTTTCTTCTCAGGGTCCACGGAGATTTTGTGCATACATACGCTAGGACTAATGCCCTTAAAGTCAGCTATGGTCCATCCAAATGCTCCGCGGTACTTTCTCAAAACTCTCATTAGTTTCTCCTCTTGTAAGCCCGTCAAGGAAGAAGATATAATTAGTGGCAAAGCCTCATCTTGAAGAAATACATACTTCAAATTCGCAGGAAGAGGTTTTAGAGTCAAATTTGTGGGAGGTTCTTCCAAAGAGGTTTTCAACTTTTGACCAGTGAGTTTTAGTTTGAAGTACTTATGCCACGTTGGTCTATGATAGAATCTTTCAATCTCCGCAGCACTTATTTCCTCTACAGGCCTAGGGGTTCCTCTACTACATCCTGGCCATATCATCTTCTCCTCCTCACTACTTACGTACTTGACTTCATCTTCTTCTTCCAAGACAACATCCAAGAAATCCTTGATACTTTCATGTTGTTGAAATTCTTGAACGATCCTATCAATGGAATCCAACATGAAACATGCATCCTCTCCATCATCAGGCTGCTTCATAGTGTCGAAAACATTGAATGCAACTCTCTCTTCGTTCACTCTTAATACTAATTCCCCTTTGTAAACATCAATTAGCGTTCGACTGGTGGCCATGAAAGGTCTTCCTAATATCAAGGGCACCTCGTAGTTAGCTTCCATATCCAAGACCACAAAGTCGACAGGGAATACAAACTTTTCAACTCTTACTAGCACATCCTCAACCACTCCACACGGTTCCTTGACAGAACGGTCAGCTAATTGCAATGTGATTGAGGTCTTCTTAAGATCTTTCATGCCTAGCTTCCGAAAAATAGATAGTGGCATCAGATTCACGCTTGCTCCTAGATCACACAAAGCTTTGTTTAGACATACGTTACCTATGGTGCAGGGAATGAGAAAGCTTCCCGGATCTTTACATTTTGGGGGTAACTTATGTTGAAGAATGGCTGAGCACTCCTCATTAAGGAATATGGTCTCTAAATCTAGAAGTTTCCTTTTAGTTGAGACGGCGTCCTTTAAAAACTTGGTGTACTCAGGCATTTCAGCTAGTGCTTCAACTAGGGGTATATTGATTTGTAACTTACTGAATATATCCACAAATTTCTTATATCTCTTATTATCAAACTTAGGTTTCGGCTTTGGTGGAGGATAAGGTAGAGTTGAAGGATCGACATCAGTGAAAATTGGATACTTGTTATCGTAAATTTCAACTCTAGGGCCAGCAGGTTCTTTTTACGTTCTTTGCTCAGGCAACATCTCAGAAGTATTAGTCTCATTGCTTGGCTCACCATCCTTATTCTTTGTGACTTTCTCTTTCTCTTGCAAGGATGGTGGAGTTACCTCCTTTCCACTTCTTGTCATGATCGCATTCAAATCTTTAGGGTTCTTCTCAGTGTTGCTTGGTAACCCTCCAGGAGGTATAGTTGAGACTTGCTCAGCTAGTTGTCCTATTTGGTGAGTGAGATTTTGGACTAGAGCTTCTTGGTTGGTCACCTTAGCATCGGTCTTCTGACAATACTGGCTAAAGTTAGTGGCTAAATCAGCCATAGATTTTGAATGTTGTCCTATATTGTCAGTGAAGACATTACATAGTTTTTCTATTGCCGCTTCCCAACCAAAAGTTTTAGTTTGATGTGGTACATAAGTGGTAGGAGGTTTAGGCCTTTCTCCTGCATTAAGGTCACTATATCGGAATCCAGGATGATTATGATTAGGCTTATATCCTCCCCCGATATAATTGGCTTCTTCAGTACCAGCATTCTCACCTTGAGGTGTTACCTCGATTCCAGCCCCTTTCTCTACTTTTGCCATCCTTTCTTGCATCCCATCTACCTTATTGTTGATAACAGAAAGTTGTTCTAAGATTTTGGTAGATGCACTATCCTCGAATATGTCAGCAGCCATCTTCACAGTAGCTATGTCATTGCCCCCCACTAACTATTCATCGCTATTTGTTACATTTTCCCTTGTGCCTCCTCAGGAGATAAAAGAACAACCGCTCCATTGCTGGAGGCGTCTACTCTAATTTTCTCCATCTCTCTCAACCCATGGTAAAAAGTTTGCATTAAAAGCCAAAGAGAGATGTCATGATGAGGACACTTCCTCATAGCTTCCTTGAAACGCTCCCAAGCTTGATCAAAACTCTCCTTAGGTTGTTGCTTAAATCCTAGGATGTCTTGGCGTAACTTAAAAGTTTTTCCTAAAGGGAAGTATTTATTCATGAATTTCTGCAACAATTGTTCCCAAGTAGTGATAGATCCAGCCACGAAAGAGAGAAGCCATTGCTTAGCTTTATCTTTCAAAGTGAAAGGGAAAAGCTTAAGACGAATGTTACCCTCAGGGATTAATTCTGGTTTCACTGTGCTAACGATCTCCAAGAAGTTCTTCACGTGAACACCAGGATCCTCATTCTGGACTCCATGAATGGTGGAATAGTTGGTCACCATTTGAATTACATTAGGCCTAGGATGATAGACTTCCGCAGCATCTTGCGGTGCTACGATAGCGGGAATGAATTGTTCAATAGTGGGCGTTGCATAACTTTGCAAAGTACGCCTCGCTCCTTGAGCTAGGGCTTGGTTCCCATTATTAGCATTTGCATTCACATTATTGGCATTAATAATAACAGGATTAATAACAGGATTAGGTACCTGGTTTGGATTGACCGGATTGCCTTCCATTTCTGTTTCAGATTCAGAATGCTCAGAATGATCGGTTGTATGTCCTTCTTCCAATTCGTGCTCGCTTTCCTCAAGATTTGGATCCTCTTCTCCTTGCTTAGCCAGTTCCCTAGCTAACTTCCTATTCCTTCTCGCAAATTTCTCTATTTCAGGATTATAAGGCTCAAGCGGTTCCTTCGATTTCCGAGTAGCGTACTATAAAATAATAAACAACAATAAAACAATTAATCACTAGTAAAGGCTAGGCCTTTAACTAACTAAATAAGACTGGAACAGACTCGAAATAAGTTTGAGAAAAGAAAACATAAATAAAACAGAAGCAGAATATTATAAAACTAATACAGAACAGAAACAGAAAAACTAACTCTCGGTCGACCGAGAACTGTGGTTCGGTTGACCGAACTTTTTTTTTTACGACACTGTTTAATATACAGACTCTTATTCACAGAATATTCACGAATCCAGTTCTAACAAAATAAGCTATATCTTAATTTAATGACTCGAGTCCCCGGCAACGGCGCCAAAAACTTGATTGAGGTCAAGTTAAATTATTAACTCGGTGCCTACTAACACACTAGCAAGAGAACTAGGTTCAATTGTAGTATAGCTAGATAGAGTCGAGGTCGATCCCACAGAGACTCGGCACAAACAAAACACAACTTTATCCTATTAGAACTAAATTGAAAGGCGGTCTCACGACCAACTAAACGCTTGATAAATAAAATAGTGACAACCACAAGAGAATGAGAATACCACAAAGACAAGCGAAATACTACTAAAACACGGATAATCTGTGGATATTATCTAAACAAACGATATTGATTACGCTAGTAGATTATAACTCCCCATGTGAATTGGGATGATAACGAGATAAAACAAGCGTTAAAGATTAATTATTATGACTACGGGAGTCATCCCACAAGGTAGATTTAGCTCCGATTAGGCCATCTAAATCATCGTGCCTCCATTACGTGACTTCGCTTTTTAATGCCTCCATCTCATATAACCGACACAATTACGAAACTAGGGATGCCGGTATAAACCGTAACCTCATCTAAGAAACATTCCTTGGGTAAGGCGTACTTCTTAGATGCCGATTCAATCTATATCCTAAGTAACAATCACTTTTAGGTTTCATGTTAAATTATGATGACAAATAATTAAGTTGATCGAGTTTAATTACTCGTTTTAATTCCAAATCAGAGAATCGGCGTAGTGAAGCCGATCATAATATTGCCCTACACATCACCACGCTCGGTCAACCGAACGAGCAAGACTCTTTCGGGCGACCGAATGACATGTCTCGATCGACCGAACACGATTACGTGTGGGTACAAATCATGATTACTTCTTAACGTTTTTAACCTAAACACATGGGTTCGTAAATTAATCTACATCACGCAATCAATACAAGAAAAACTACTCCATAATAAAATTTATCAGATCTACGAATAAAGATTGCATAATTGAATAGTCTTACCTCGAAGACGAGAGTGACTCCCACTCTTTAATGCGCTCCCCAACCGGAGACTCCGATGAATCCACAATGTACGAACATAAAGAAAAGAAAACTAAAACTTAAAACTCAAATTGTCTTGTGTTGTAATGGTGTGTCTTCTCAATTTCGTAGCTGCTGCTTATATAGAGGATTCTGCCGACATAGGATGGATCTAGAAGATATGCACGCGTTTTAAGGTCTGGATAGCTTCAGGTAGCCGAACCTCCTGCCTCGGTCGACCGAATGAAGTGGCTCGGTCGACCGAGCCTCCTTTTTGCACATGTTAAACGCGTTTCTTGTCTAACTTGTTCCCCACTGCATTCTTTCGTGCTGATCTGATTTCTCTAACTTATCCCTTGATTAATGCTCCGATTTTCTTCCTTATTATCTTGAGATTCACTGATTGAATGACATTCATCCTCCCGATTTGTCATGATCTATAAAATCAGCATTTATCGCACAATAAATTGGTCTTTAATAATAAAAACAGCTAAATACCATAAATCATATTAATAATCACTTAACATTAAATAATAAATATTAAAAAGTGATTTAATATGAAATATATATAATTAACTCCGTTTTAAGGTTAGAATTGATGACATAAATAGGTACATTTTAACCGTCATCAGAAAGCTTACTAGTCTCTTTTTTATCTTACATACATAAGAGGTGTCAGAGTCTTTCCAATCCGAAAGAATATTATCTTTGAGTTTTGCCGGCAAGGGTTGTCTCATTGCAGCAAGCTTTGGAATATAACTTTCGGAGTAAGTTAGTATACCTAAGAATCTCTGTAATTGTTTTTTGTCTTCAATCTTATCAGGAAACTTATTATGTGTTCCAATATATGATTTTGAGGACAATGATGACCTTGATCAATTTTTTCTAGTCCTAGAAAATTAATCTTTGTTTTAAAGAGCTATGTCTTTTTTAAGGAGAGAATTATTCCTAATTCTTTACATTTTTTAAGTACTATTGCAACGTGCAAATAGTGTTCTTTCTCCGTGTTACTGACGAGTATATCATCTATGTAAACACATAAGAATTTTTCAAAAGACCTAAATGTGTTTTGCATATGCCTTTGAAATATCGATGGTGCTTGTTTTAACCCAAAGGGTAAAACACGCCATTGATAATGTCCTTGTGGACATGTGAATGCAGTTAATAATTACGAGTCATCATCTAACAATACTTGCCAAAAGCCTGATTTGCAATCGAAACTACTAAAGATTTACTTTCCTCTTATTAAGGTTAAGAGTTCATCTTTATTTGGAAGGTTGTGATTATCACCTATAGCTGCCGTATTAATGGTTTTATAGTTGACAACCATTCTCTTTTTTCCTCTTCTCCTCTCAGCTTCGTTTTCTACAAGAAATGCTGGAGACATATGAGGTGACTTACTAGGCTTAATGATTTTTAAGTCTAATAATTCTTGAATCTGTTTTCCAAATTCTTCTCTATCTAGTGGACTATAGATCATGGGTTTAACCTTGACTATTGTCTTTGGATCTATAAGTTTTATGGTAGCAGTCATCCATTTTTTAGACTTATTAGGGTCAATAGGATTTTCTCCACAAACTTCTTCTTAAGATTTTAATCTTTTTAAACTTTTCATTTTCTTGATTAAATTCATGTTTGGTTTTGCATTTCTCTATCATTTCTATCTCCCCCCTTCTAAAAATGTGATTTTGTCCGGGTTTATATTGATAGGTGCAGGTTTTGAAGTCTTTAAAAAAAATTTCATAGATTCTAAAAAATCTTTTTGTGCCATGGTAATAGCTTTGCGTATCTAACCAATAATCACTAGTTGCTTACCAACCAGTGATGAAGTCTAAGTCATCTCATCTTGTTACATATACAAAAATGAAATAAGAGAAATAACATAATAGGTTTGTCAACTTCTTTTTACCAGTCTAACTGAGGCCTTATATATATGACCATTTTAAAATGGCACCAATACACTAATAACATGCTAATTAAGTACAACTAATTAACTACAACATTATCTTTACTTACTATATTCAACTCCCCCTTCCCGCAAGCTGGGATAGGAGGTGTGAATATCAAGTAGATGTAACATGTGGATAGCTTGTTGTAAAGCTGGGCAATCCAAAGGTTTGGTAAAGCAATCAGCCAATTGATTGTGTGTGGAAACAGGGAGCTACTTAACCATTCATGCTTGGATCTTTTCTAGAAAAACGTGGCAATCGATCTCTATATTTTTTGTACACTCGTGAATGAATGGATTAGTGGAAATGTGCATGGCGCTTTGATTATCACAATACAAAACAATAGGTAACTAGACTGAAACATTAAAATCCTTAAGAAACTGAATCATCCACTGAACTTCAGAAATTGTGGTGGCCATGACACGGTATTCAGACTCAGCTGAACTTTTGGAGACTGTTGTCTACTTCTTGGCACGCCAGGACACTAGGGATTTGCCCAAAAAGACACAATACCCTGTCACTGATCTCCTTGTTTCTGAGCAACCTGCCTGGTCCGAATTAGTGAGCGCACAAGTAACAATGGTGTTATGAGAAGAATAGAGGAGCCCTTGGCTTGGGTTCTTCTTCCAGTATTTCAGAACCATTTCTACTGCTTTAAAATGAGAAACAGTTGGTGCATCAAGAAATTGGCTAAGCTGTTGCACATCATATGCAATGTCTGGCCTAGAAAATGTCAAGTAAATCAATTTGCCAACTATCTTTATATATAAAGTATTGTCACCCAATAATGGTGAATCACCATGTTGCAATGATGACTTACTTGGCATGGGGGTATTCACTAGCTTAGGTCCCAGCATATCAAATTCTTCTAACGGATTTAGGGTATACTTCTTTTGGGAGATGAATACCCCTACTGCACTCCTAGCAACCTCTAGACCCAATAAGTACTTCAATTTCTTTGATTTGAAATTTTGCATTAAGATAATCTTTGACATATTGTATGTCTTCAACAGACTCACTAGCTAGGATGATATCATCCACATAGATGAACAAGGCCATAAATCTGCCATTAATCACCTTGGTAAACAGGCTGTAATCATTCTTAGATTGCTAGAATCCAACCTCATGTATTGCAGCAGCCAAAGTAGAATTCCATTGTCTGATGACCTGTTTAAGACCATACAAGCACTTAACAAGCCTACATACATGATTCTTAACAGTGGTTTGAAATCCTTGTGGTACTCTCACATACACTTCCTCATGGAGATCACCATGGGTGAAGGCATTGTTCACATCACACTGATGAAGATTCCATTCATGTGATACTGATAAAGACAAGAGAACTCTAATGGTGGTCATTTTTCTACTGGTGAGAAAGTTTCCTAATAGTCTAGGCCATAAGTTTGGGTGTACCCTTTTGCAACCAGCCTAGCCCTATATCTCTCTACTGTACCATCATACTTGTATTTAACCTTATACACCCATTTACATCCTATGGGAGTCTTTCCAGGAGGGAGAGAAACTATGTCCCAATTATGATTGGCCTCAAGGGCCTGAATTTCTTAACTCATAGCAACCCTCCAGTTAGCAAATTTAACAGCTTGAGCATAATAAGAAAATTCTACTTCTTTATCTATGTTACACCAAAAAAACCTTGTGAGGATTGGATAAAGATTCATAACTGAGAGACTGACTAAAATCATTAGGAGAAATAGATGTGGTGACTTGAGAACAAACATAATCCTGTAAGTGTGCAAGAGTATGCCTAGGCCTATTTGACTTTCTAATGGGCACATTGTCAGGTGCATAAACTTGTAATTCAACAATAAGATCATGATCAACATGTTCTATGGGATCCTCAACTGGTATGTTAATGGTTGGAACTGGAGCTGAACAAGATGTCAGATGGATCCTCCGTGTTATAAGGCATAGGTAAAAAGAACTTATTCTGGGACTGAATTTGATCTATATGAACCATCATAAGGGGAAAGCACTTATCATGGAACACAACATTTCTAGAGATAAAAGTATGCTTAGTGTCTAAATTCAATAGTACATAACCATTTTTTGTCTGTGAAATGCCCAGATGTAAGCAGGCCACACTCTTGGGGTAAAATTTTGATTTATTCTGTTGAAGTGCAGAGGCATAAGCTAGACACCCAAATACCTTTACTCTGCTGAGTTTAGCATCTGTCCCATATAGTTTCCTAAATGATGTATCACCAATTAACAGAGGTGTAGGTGTGATATTGATCAGATAGGCTGCATGGAGGATACAATACCCCCAGAACTGAATGGGGAGATTAGCCTGGAACTTAAGTGCCCTTCCTACATTTAGAAGGTGTTGGTGTTTTCTCTCTACTACACCATTTTACTCTGGTGGGGACACACATGAATTTTGGTGTACAATACCCCTAGCATCATAGAACTCTGGTATGTAGAACTTTTGTCCATTATCTGTCCTAACCGCCTTTATTAACCTGCTGAATTGAGTCTGAATAAATGAACAAAAATTCTGAACTAACCCTCTTGCTTTAGACTTAACATGCATCATATACACCATGTAAATCTACTGAAGTCATCCACAACAGTGTGGAAGTATCTATGACCAAGGATTGTAGCATGTCTATAAGGACCCCAAATGTCAAAGTGCACCATGTCAAAAACACAATGAACTAAAGAACAACTAATTGGAAAAGACAAACGTTTCTCTTTAGCCAAATGGCATACATGACAAATGTTATCCCTAGGAGGAACAATGTCTTTATTGTGTGCCATAAGCTGTAACCACTGAGCAGACAGATGCCCCATTTTGTAGTGCCATATCATCTCATCAGTCTGTTGAAATAGTGTCCTAAACCCAACCGGGTTAGACCGGATCCGACCGGGTCGGATCATTACTACTATTTCTTTATGACTATACATATATAATAAATGGCTTTTCAGTTGTCATATGTTTGTTCTTTTAAAGAACCAATTATGAATTGTTATATGATAACGTCCTTAGTATTAAATTGTGATAGAGAAACCATGTTAAGCGATTATGGTTGATGAGATCTATAATCACTTTAATAAGTTTGATATTTAAATGTCTCTAGGCTTATGTACTATTAAATAGGGCATTGATAGTACAAACAGTCTAGCATGTATTAGATGTCTTCTGTCTTTAAGGGCAGGGATAGATCACGTCTATTGAAGTGTAGAGACACTTGGACTGCACGCGGACATGTATTAGAATATGCGTACGTTAGACTGACCCACTTACATTGTTAAGTGTCACACTATGTGGCGGTTGTGTAATTCTTCTAAGACCGGAGTCTTCGTGGCATCACAGTGTGGATTGCCATGCTATGACACTATTGAGGTTTCCCCTAGCCATGGGGTGATCATGCGGTAGTTATTGGGTGTGATACTAAAGCATGTGGAGTATATATATTTTGGTCGTCCGGGAATCGCGTACCCTATTAGTAGGGGTGAATATCCGAAAAGGCCTTCTTATAAGGATTGTCTTACTCTCGTGAATATTTGCAAAATGGGAGTAAATGAGTTACTTCGAGAGAGCATAATATCCAGATTATAAGATACGATCGTTGATGCTTGACACTCGACGTACGACCGTATGGATATTAATACAGTGATAGGATTCTATTTACACGGTAACTGTTTCATATGAAAGGTGTTAGTCATTGCATTTGACTCTTCCGATGATTGGGGGTCACGGTGTGTTTCTAGACGCTATTCTGTGATCGTTAGATATGAAGGGCATTTTCGTAATTTGCACTTTGTGCCTACGGCCAACATATACGGAAGCCTATCGGGTCACACACATAAGAACATCTAGCCGGATTAAAATGCGGTTATAGCGATAACCAAATAAGGAAAATTTTATCTCAATTATAAAGTGTTATAGTGATAAATTAATATGGTGGTATTTATTTATTATGAATTGATATAATACAAGATATTAAATATGTTGATTAATTAAATATATACATAATGTATGTGTATGTCGAAATTATTATGTGTATATGATACACATGTATTTTGTAAATTAATTAATCATAGCATTATATTAATTAAAAAATATTCCGGATACCAAAAGATTGGTGTTTGGGGCGCCACTTTAAGTGTATTAAGATACACTTGAATTGTGCAATTTAATTAATGAGATTACCATATATTAATATTAGATATTAATTGATTTATGAAAAATAAATTTATGGTAATAAGATAAAGATAGTCAATATTAGATATTGACAATATCTTGAAAATATTTAATATGAGATATTAAATTAAATAAGATAAATCAATCAAAGGAATTTTCCTTATTTTATTAAGAAAATATTTTCTTTCTCCCCAATCTACTAGGAAGCTTCTCCCAATCAGATTGGGATCATCAAGGGGCACCACTTTTTTCTATTTAAGAGAGGGGTTGGCTAGCTCTTTAGTACATCACAATTCCAAGAGATTAATAGTTTTGTGTGAAAAATAGAGAGCTTCTTAGAGAGAGATTTGTGAGAGAGAAAAGGTCATTCTAGAAACCGAGTTTTTCTAGTATCAATCCAATGGTGGATTCCGGCGGGTTGTTCGTGTGGACTAGCGGTAGAGGCCGAACGCATGGGCGGCTCCATTCACCACTCTCCCCTTAGACGGTCAAAGCGCCGATCTTTTAGATCAAAAAAGGTAACTACCGTCTACTAACTAATTATGTTAGTTGCTTAAACGAAGTCGATCCTGGTTAAAAGAAATAAATTTTTGAATTCCGCTGCGTTCCCGCATAGATTTCCTAACAGTGATATCAGAGTGAGCTTCGAGCTTAAGCAATAAGCATGTTAATTTGAGTAGTTAATTTTATTTTTTAAATCACGTAATTAAAAGATGAAATATTTTTGATTCGCAAAACGATACACGAAAAGAAAAAAAACAAATAGGCGGCTTGGGGTTCTCGGCCGATTGGCGGCGGCGCTGGCAGCTTTTGCTGTCGACGTCGGCTGTCGGTATTTTGGTGCAACCCGGTATTTTTGTTTTGTGTATTTTATGATTCAATTTAGTTCATAGTAGTAATTGATAATATCTCTTTGTTTAGTTGGTGTTATGTGGCTAACTAATAGTTCAAATAGTTTGGACCATTGGGATGCCACATGGCATTATTTGGTAATATGATTTGTCTTTAAATAATCTAGGCCTTTCCAAATTTTATTTGGAATATGCCTATGCCCTTTTCAAAAAAAATTATTTTGGAAAATGCCTAGGCTTAGACCATTTTCAAAATTTTGATTTTGGAAAAGGCCAAACCAAAGGCATCCCTTTTAATTAGAAATCAAACGAAAAAACAAAATGGACTTAATTTTAATTTTGATTTATTTTTAGAATAGTTCTAATTGATTAAAATTGAAATCGGTTAAAATTAACCGTTAATTTTATTTCGATTAAAATCATTTAATTAATTAAATGTTAATTAGTTAATTGATTTGATAAAATTATTTGATTGATTAAACGTTAATCGATTAATTAAGACGGAAGTAGTTAAATTTGAATTTGTTTTTTTCATAAGAATTATTGTATGGATTAGATGTGTAGATATAATATGATTATATGGACCCCGATTGATCATGGACTCGACCAATAGGATAGGTGTGTATGATTTAGTTTTTATGTTGCTTTAAAAATTGTCCTAGGTCGTTATGAAGAACGTGACCTAGTTTATTTTTGCAATATCCCATTCCCGTTAGCTCCCCCCGTGTGCGGCGGGTGTATTTATTTTATTAGATAAAATTTAGGTAACAAGAATGGAGCGGAAGATGGAGACCAAAGAAAGACGAAATAAAGATCACATTGAAGAATGACGCATTAAAGATCCTATTGGCGGTTGTAGCTACCTTTAGATTGTGACCACCGGTTTCGTCAGTTTGTATTCGAAACCGCACCTAGGAAAAGTCCATTATCACTCCGGTTACTTTACGCATTTATTTATTTTGTGCTTGTATTTATTTTATATGATACGATAGATGCATAACTAGGCACGATCTAGATGAATGTGTAGGATGTATGTCTACAGAGATAGATATACATGATGAGACCATAATTAAATTAATTAAGAGAATTAATTCGAAATTAATTAAGTGAATTAATTTATAAATTACTCTCACAACAAAAATTGAGTTATATTTGTCTCTCAATATTATAATGACGGTGAAGAGTCCTTGTTCGGATCCAACTGATCGGCCGTCGTCGGGAGTTTACCTACCTCGGGTATATCATCGTTATCGAGCTATGATCGTTATGAGATCTCCAAAATATTTGGGTTACGACTCGACTAAGAATCTTGCGATGATTGGCCCTCGTCAGGACCATCTGATTTTAGAGACAGGGGGTTGACTATCACATAAGATGTGGTTGTCAAAAAGTTGACTTGACAACCAATGGAAGCCGCATGAGATGCGACCGGTAAGTGTACCCACCTTTCGAAATTTACCCGGTCGATCGGCCCTCGTCGAGGATCGAGTCAACTAGATTGGATTCCATCCACTAAAGAATTAATTAAAATTCTTGAAATTCAATTGAGAGTAGTTGACTAGTGGGAGCAAAATCATAAATCAAAAGGCCATTTTTTATTTTGCGTGTATACACAACACTCTTTTATCTTTATTTTTATGTTGTTGTTTTAACAAACTTTATTTCTATGTTTTTATTCTCGATTGTTAAAACCAAATTATGACTGTTACCTTTTGAGAAACGTTCTCAAGTATGGTTAAGTAATTTTAATCCTTTTAAAATAAGCAATGACACGAGCAATCTCGTTTTCGAAGTTGAAGACAAGGAGGGTACATATTTGATGGAGTCCTCTAAGACTTTAATTATTAACGGAAGCTCACATATTGGACATAACGATATCCAATGGGTCACTCCTTCAAACGATAATGATTATTCAAACATTAGATGGATTGGATAATGATGACCACGTCGAATTTCGGAAAGTTTGTTTTCAAAATTGTAAGTTTTAAGTATCGACTTAATTCTTTAATCATTGCGTGAAAGTAAATTAAATAATTCATGTTTTGAATATAATTCAAAAGGGTTAAATAGACTATTTAACAAACGTTGGATTTTCTTTATGAAAGAAAATTGTAGACACAATTCTTGTGATTTTTTCTTAAATCTTATGAAGACTAAATTAAGAAATATTTACAAGAGCTTGAAGGATTAAAATGGAAAGTTAGGGCATGTCCTTAAGTAAGAGAACTTATCGAAGTCTCTATCCTAAGCAAGTATGTTGAGTGTCTAAGTTTAAGTCAACTCTTAGATATATGATATCTTATGAGCATGATTGAATTAGAAATATTAAATACGGAATACACTGAGATACAAAAAGTGAAGCAAACGTTGCGACAATTCGGTTTTGTATTCTGAGTCTGGTAAACTAATAAAGGAACTAAATAAATGTTACTGTGTTCTGGTTCTTATGAAGAACACGAGTTCAGTTATTTGTTAGGATTTAGTAGACAAATCAATTGTAAGGAATAAATGTTATTCTGATAAAGTTGAACGTTCACCAAATCTAACATACCAAAACAATGTCACTATATAGTCGATATAGGTGATGAAATCTCAACCAAGTAAAATAGTATGGCAATTATCCTTGATATTTGTGGTTGTTCTATATGTCGACTCTCTGGAAGAGAAACGTATAATCAAATGTCATTCTGATGATGTCTGAACCACGTGATTATGAATCATGTGAAAGTTATAAATTCTAGAAAAATTGTCTAAAGCCTAAACATACCGATGTTTGTTGGATTGTGACGATTAATGGCACAAATAATTGTTTATTAATCTCTACGACTATATTTATAAATAGTCAAGTGTACTCAGTGAAGTGCATAATTCGGAAAGCCCGAAAAGTTCGAGCTAGTACGAATATGAGATTGATAAACTACTTAGGAATTAATCTTCAATTGGATTGAAGCAATTAATAACCAGAGGGTGCTTCAGAAGTCTTCTGAAAAGGAATCAGATTCTTCTTAAAAGGGTATCATTTTGAGATGCGCGATCGGATTGCGGTTCCGAAATGTAAGAGACATTTTATACGATAAAGTTGTGACGTAAGTGTTAAGGGTGATTTTATATGGTTTATAACGTTATATTTTATAATGATTTCTCCCATATTCATATAATTTGCATAGAAATTAAGGGTTTAATCGAATTATTGAGCAAATGAGTTTTAAAAGTCTTTAAGTGTAAACTTTAGCTAATTTCATGATTTTATTGGTGATTATCTATGGTTTTACACTTTGCGTGTTTTTATGGTTTTGAAGGTACATTTACATGTCATGGAGAGGGACTGATGGAGCTGAAAAGATACTTGATTGAAGGTTTAATGGAAGGAGAAAGATGCAAGTTGAGGATTGGAATGAAGATTTGAAAACTGAATGCACGTTGGATGTTCCGTCCAGTGGACTGGCGTCCAGAAGTAGTGGACGGGCGTCCAAGAGGAGCTTTTGATTCAGGATGTTCAGATTTTCAGTGGACGGGCGTCCAGAATTGCATAGGACGGGCGTCCAATCCAGCTCGGCCCGACTCGAAGATTTCAAAGCAGTGGACTGGCGTCCAGAAGTAGTGGACGGGCGTCCACGGCACCGCCTCAGCGAAACCGACCTAAAAATCTACATATAGACGCGTTTTTCCAACCCTAAAGACACACAATTCGATCCCTGGCCGCCCTAGGCCCCTTGGGGGCGCCCTAGCTGCGTTTCCCTGCTACCAAAAACATCGATTCTTCTTCTTTTATTTATATTATTTGCATATCAACGATGAATAAAGGCTAAGCGTTTTGAACAAGCTTGTGAAGCCGATCGAGCATCAACTTGATTTCTTCTGTGGATTTGTTTTGTGAGTTTTATTAAAGCTTGTATCTTTATTATGCTCTTATATTGATTATGCAATTATATCGATGGATTGTTGTTTATTGATGTTTAACGTTGATGAGAATCGTTGTTAGACCTAGATCACCGTAGTAAAGATTAGATTTTTAACCTTGAAATAACAAGAGTTGCTAGGTTAAATTTCTAGGTTGCTAGATTGAGAAATCTTACACCTTTGTTATGGAAGCATTAATCTTTAAGATCGAGAGATGAAAGATTAATAGGCGAATTATCTACGAGAGTAGGAATTCATACCTTTGATAGGTGAACCACATATTTATTAAATCTTCACTAAACGATCTAGGGTAGAAATTGAGAATTGCGAGATAGGTGGATCATTGCTTGTTCTACGTTAGAATTAATTGAAATTATCTCTTGCCTTGTTCTTCGTTGTGATCTTTGAATTTTATTTTTGTTTTAGTTTTTAGAATAGATTTTATTTTCATTAGTTAAGTTCGTAACTTTCCTTCCTGGCTTTGGACTGACAATCCTCTGTCCAGTTTATTTTATCGTTTTTAGTTTCGTTTTAGTAGTAACAATCTTAGGAAAATTAATGAACTAGATACCTCGATTTCCTGTGATCGACTCCGGTATTAATCGCTGTACTACGATCCCTACACTTGGGGAATACCGGATTTATAAATTTTATTACTTGTTTGTTTTCTTAGATAAAATCCGTGACAAGTTTTTGGCGCCGTTGCCGGGGAATCGGTGCGATTGTCCAGTTCATTATTAATTTTTCTATTTTTGTTACAACTTTTTCATAGGTAGATTATAGTTTAGGTTATTAGGGCTGTTCGTAGTTAACTTTTATAGTTATCAATTTCCCTAGGTTTAGCGTTTCTCCCCTTTAGTTTTCTGCTCTTTCTGTCTGTCTGTTTCCCGTTTTTCTACACTCAAACGGGCGTCTTGACTAGTAGACGCCCGTCTGCATGCGGAAATCGGCGGCTACGCTTTGTTTTATCCCATTGGACGGCGCGCCTGGATTGCCAAACGCCCGTCCACTTCAACCTTCAGGCAGACGTCCGTCCAGTCATCTGGACGCCCGTCTTGACTAGTTTTTATTGGTTTTTCTGTTTTTGTTACGAATTTTTCGTAGATAGGTTTTTGTTTCTATCCTTTCTAGTTTCTACATTGATTCGGGGACATCTGAGGTTGAATTATCTGACTCCACGTTTTCAGAGATCGAACTTTTGGATAAAAGGGCTCGTTTTAGCACTCGTTAGTATTTTGGCCTTAACTTTCGGCTCGAGTGTCCGTTTGGCGCGCAGGACCCCAATTCGGAAAGCTCGTTCCGACGCCGACGACATGGCGGCCAAAGGCTGTTCAACACCGTTTTCGAGGTCAAAATCTGCTGTATTCCCTTCCATTTTGGGCTCAGAAGATTTCAACACGTTTTTCTCCCTTTTATCGGTTTCTTGTTTTCTGTTTTAAATTTTTCGTAGGTAGGTTTCTGTTTCTGTTTCCGTTTCTTTTTCTGTTTCTTTATCTTTATTATAAAAAAAATCAAAATCAAAAACAAAAACAAAAATTTCATCAACTAGGATTATGCAAAATCAGAACGCCATGCTGAAACAGCAGCTGGCAGCTCTTCAAATGTCGCTTAATCCTATGAATCGGCACCGTATTTTCCACAGAACTCACAAGTTTTGTTCTGTGGAAGATGTTGTCCACCTGGCCATGCTATTGGCCAGTGTCAATTTCTTTCCCCTCCTGCGTATCGAGTCAATTCTTTCCAGAATCAGGGAAATTTCAATCTAGTCACATGTCAAAATTGTGACAATGTGGGACACACTGCTCATCTTTGTCCTATGGGTGGACAGAACGCTGAAGTAAATGCTTCATGTGGCCAGCAGTATCAGAGATTTAATAATCAGTTCTCTGGCCAAAGCAGTTTTCAGAATCAGGGTTTCAATTCTCAGAATCTGAATTTCTATCAAAACCCGAACTTCAGTCAGAACCAAAATATCAATTTTTCCAATCAATATTAGTGGCTCAATCAGAATAGTCCCGATCCTAGGTTTCAAAGTCAGTCTAGCCAATCTTTCCCACAGAACTCTCAGAACTATCAAGGCCCCTCTCAATCGGATGATCTTGAAGCTAGATTGGAGGAGCAAAATAAAAACATCCAACACCTGATGAGCACATACAAGAGTATTGAGAGACGAATCGGGGGAATGGCTCAAGACCTAGGCATTGACCTAGCTCCCACACTTCCTTATGATAGAGAAGAGGAAAATGCCATGAACTTAGGATCCGGCATTCAATTCAGTAGTCCCCCAAAAGTAGAAGTGTCAAGTTTAATTGATTCATCTGTCTTTGGATCCGATGCTCGTATACCCTCAACTGATGAGAATTCTTATGGACATGGATTTAATAACGTTCAAGTGAGATGTTCGTATTGTGGTGGAAACCATTATCAGGCTCAGTGCAGTGGAGGTAATTCACCCCACCAATGGAATACTAATAGCAATTATGATGCAAGTTATGAGAATCCACTTCAATCTAACTATGCATCCACATACAATGGTGGAGAAGAGGCTAGTTCTATGAATGTAAGGTCCGACACTCAACTTAGTGGTTTCCTGCTCGGATGAGAGTACTCGGGTGGTGATCCCCGAGAAATAAAGAATTTAGTGGAAGTCGGAGGCGGATCTCCGATTGGTAAGGAAGGTGGAAAGCGAAGTAGATGATCATATGTCTAGAATGAAGGATGAAGAAGAGGAAGAACACGAAGGATAGACCTTTACCTTCCTCTCCGGAATGTTATGCATCTAGACAAGTGCACTCCTAAAAATCCTTGGTATGCTTCTATCGTCAACTTCTTACATTCCCAGTATCTAGATCCAGAATTGTCTTATCAGGAGAAGAAGAAATTCTTCTCGGATATGAAAACATTCGTTTGGGATGAACCTTACCTCTTCAAGATTTGTAAAGATGGTTTGCTGAGAAGATGTGTTCCAGAATCCGAGCAACGCGATATTATTGAGCAATGCCACAGTGGACCCACTGGCGGTCACTTTGGTCCTTGGAAAACCGTTGCTAAGATCTTTCAATCCGGCTTCTATTGGCCTACGATCTTCAAGGATATAGAAGCTTTCTGTAAAGCTTGTGATAGGTGTCAAAGAACCGGAACTTTAACAAGGCGTTTCGACATGCCATTGAAACCCATCCTAGAATGTGAAGTCTTTGATGTATAGGGCATCGATTTTATGGGACCATTCCCATCATCTTGTGGAAATAAATACATCTTAGTCTGCGTGGACTATGTATCGAAATGGGTGGAGGCTCAAGCCACTTCTCACAATGATCATAAGACGGTCATGAAGTTTTTAAAGAAAAACATCTTCGTGAGATTCGGGTGTCCACACGCCTTGATTAGTGATGAAGGGACACATTTTTGCAACCGACCCCTGGAGAAAGTTCTTGAGAAATATGGTGTCCGGCACAAAATTGGCACACCATACCATCCTATGACTAGTGGTCAGGTTGAAAGAAGCAACCAAAGTTTAAAGAAGATCCTGAGAAAAGCGATAATGATCATAGAAAAGACTGAGTCTAAAGTTGGATGATGTACTGTGGGCATATCGAACTGCCTATAAGACCCCCATGGGTACATCCCCCTATCAGATGGTGTATGGAAAATCATGCCACTTGCCAATCGAATTAGAGCATAGAGCGTATTGGACCATTAAGTTCTTAAACTTTGATGCCAAATCATGTGGAAAACATCGATTGCAACAGTTGCATGAGTTAGACGAATTTAGACTTCAGGCCTACGAGAGCGCCAGGATAAGTAAGGAAAAGACTAAACTCCTTCACAATGCCAAAATCAAGAAGCGAGAATTTCAAGTAGGGGAACAAGTTTTATTATACAATTCCAGGTTACATTTGTTCCCTGGAAAGCTGAGGACACGATGGTCCGGTCCCTTTGAAATTCTCCAAATCATCCCTGGAGGTGTTTTAGAACTAAGAGGTCATGGTGACCAGCCGTTCAGAGTGAATGGTCAAAGGTGTAAGCATTATATCTGTCAACCCAAAGAGAAGCCTTTGATTGTTCACTTCCTCGACATCCTTGGGTGTGGTACTCACGAAGTCAATGAGTTTGACGAGTTTTTCGCCCGATTTGTTTTACGAGAATGACGGCGGTGGTCCAAGAGAGGAAGTTCGGGTGGTAGTTGGGATATGGAAGAGTTTAAGCGGGAGGCACGATTAAAGAGAAGATTGAAGAAGAAGAAGTCTGCGCAATGGGAAAATTAAGAATGTTTGAAAAGCGTAAAAGAACGACGACCCCATGTGTGAGATGTTGTTTCGTAGCCACACTAATGAACAGAGCTTACACGAAGTAGTGGCCGGAAGGAAGATTCAGTGGCCTGATCCAGGCTAACTAGTACGTGTGTCTAGCCAAAGACACTAAAGAAAGGCGCTTGTTGGGAGGCAACCCAATAATAAGAATAGTTTTTATTATTATTTTCTATTATTTTGTTTTTGTTGAATAAGGGAAGCTAGGTTTGTCTTGTGTCGTCTAGGTTTTTGGTGTCGGTTTTTGGGGTCAGGCAACTTGCATAAGCGTAACTTGCAATCTCGACTATAATCTCCTTCCTGCTATTGACATGCTTCGTCGCTTAATACTTGATTCATCTGTACTTTAGTTGAAGCTACTGTCGGTTTTCCGTTGCTATTACCTTTTGATGAATCTTGTAAGCCTTAACGCGCATTTGCACTTTCAATTGGAGTTTGGTATTTCTGTATGCACATGTTGGACCATATTTGTTTTGTAAACCTCTGTGGTTATATTTGACGCTTAGATGCCCTGTGTTTTCCCCGTGTGGTGATTTTTCCATCTGAGCAATTATATCCTGTGCTTATATCAAACTTTTCTGCGCAATATGTTATATTCCCCTAACCCCGAGGTCCGTTTTGTTTTGTTTTTCATGTGTGCAGGATATTTGCGATAGCAATTGTGAGCTTTCAGATGAAGCCGTTTTCCGGTGGATGGTCCACATTCTACTGATTTCTTCAAGCATTTCTGGATCTGGATCATGACCATTTCCAGAATTGCCACCTTCGAACGACAAATCAGCTAAGTTTTTCTTATTCTGCACAACATGAGGACATGTTGTTATTTAAGTGTGGGGGAGGGATTAGTGGTAAATACACATGTGCTTAATGGTATATTTTGTATCCTTCGTGAAAAGTTGAAAATTTTTAAAATTTTTCAAAGCCGTCCCGAGCATGATTTTATTTTGGCTTACTTACTTGTTATATTCCCATACTTGTGCTGGTTGACTAGTATTTTTGCATAGACCTTTGATAAATAAGCTTTTACTCGAATTCTTTTCACGTAAGCCTCTTCGATGATGAGCTGAACTTAGTAGACTATACCCATTTAAACCGATGATGTTTGATTCTGGTTATCAGATCTAATGTCATGACAATTGTAATATGTATGTAGTTGGAATTGAAGTAGGAAGTATCGTGAATATGCCGAAGCCTGAATGTGATAAGTGAAACGTAACTACTGTGCTTTGGAAAAGTTGTTTTAAGAAAAAAATATATGAATTAATTGGGTGTGTCGGAAGCTGGTCGATGATTTGAGTGAGGTAGGTCATATCTCGAATGTCCTATACCACTATGATGACCAAAAGCTCACGACAGTCAGAAGAAGCTGCCTTATGATTTGAGTAAGGTAGGGTATATCTCGAATATCCTATTCTGCCATGACGGGCAATAGCTCATTCTGATGTGCGTATAAATGTGAATTAATTAAATCAACTTATATAAGGAATTTGGTATGAATAAATGAAAGACTTAGTTATCGCCTACCTTATCCCCAGTATAGGCCAAGGTATATGTTGTAGGGAATATCCTCTGGGTACAACTGAAAATATTTCGAAAACACATGTATTACTCTAGTCATGACGTGAGTAGTTTTGTAGGGCGTATGTATAGTCAGGGTGATTCATTATCTGTCTTTAATGGGTATTGGTTGGTTAGCTTGATTTTAATTGTCAAGTGTGGAATCGGTGGAAGTTGAAGAAGGCTTTGCACACACTACACATTCGAGTAATCGTTTATTTCATGGGATGTATGTTATTGATGCTAGTCGACTGGTTGTGATTTGATATATGGGATTCTATGTGGTTCAATGCATGAGTAAGCCTTGGTTTTCTTGTTTTGTTTTGCTCGGGACGAGCAAAAGATAAGTGTGGGGAAGTTGTTAAGGGTGATTTTATATGGTTTATAACGTTATATTTTATAATGATTTCTCCCATATTCATATAATTTGCATAGAAATTAAGGGTTTAATCGAATCATTGAGCAAATGAGTTTTAAAAGTCTTTAAGTGTAAACTTGAGCTAATTTCGTGATTTTATTGGTGATTATCTATGGTTTTACACTTTGCGTGTTTTTATGGTTTTGAAGGTACATTTACATGTCATGGAGAGGGGCGATGAGTGAAAAGATACTTGATTGAAGGTTTAATGGAAGGAGAAAGATGCAAGTTGAGGATTGGAATGAAGATTTGAAAACTGAACGCACGTTGGATGTTCCGTCCAGTGGACTGGCGTCCAGAAGTAGTGGACGGGCGTCCAAGAGGAGCTTTTGATTCAGGATTTTCAGGTTTTCAGTGGACGGGCGTCCAGAATTGCATAGGACGGGCGTCCAATCCAGCTCGGCCCGACTCGAAGATTTCAAAGCAGTGGACTGGCGTCCAGAAGTAGTGGACAGGCGTCCACGGCACCGCCTCAGCGAAACCGACCTAAAAATCTATATATAGACGCGTTTTTCCAACCCTAAAGACACACAATTCGATCCCTGGCCGCCCTAGGCCCCTTGGGGGCACCCTAGCTGCGTTTCCCTGCTACCAAAAACATCGTTTCTTCTACTTTTATTTATATTATTTGCATATCAACGATGAATAAAGGCTAAGCGTTTTGAACAAGCTTGTGAAGCCGATCGAGCATCAACTTGATTTCTTCTGTGGATTTGTTTTGTGAGTTTTATTAAAGCTTGTATCTTTATTATGCTCTTATATTGATTATGCAATTATATCGGTGGATTGTTTCTTATTGATGTTTAACGTTGATGAGAATCGTTGTTAGACCTAGATCACCGTAGTAAAGATTAGATTTTTAACCTTGAAATAACGAGAGTTGCTAGGTTAAATTTCTAGGTAGCTAGATTGAGAAATCTTACACCTTTGTTGTGGAAGCATTAATCTTTAAGATCGAGAGATGAGAGATTAATAGGCGAATTATCTACGAGAGTAGGAATTCATACCTTTGATAGGTGAACCACATCTTTATTAAATCTTCACTAAACGATCTAGGGTAGAAATTGAGAATTGCGAGATAGGTGGATCATTGCTTGTTCTACGTTAGAATTAATTGAAATTATCTCTTGCCTTGTTCTTCGTTGTGATCTTTGAATTTTATTTTCATTTTAGTTTTTAGAATAGATTTTATTTTCATTAGTTAAGTTCGTAACTTTCCTTCCTGGCTTTGGACTGACAATCCTCTGTCCAGTTTATTTTATCGTTTTTAGTTTCATTTTAGTAGTAACAATCTTAGGAAAATTAATGAACTAGATACCCCGATTCCCTGTGATCGACTCTGGTATTAATCGATGTACTACGATCCCTACACTTGGGGAATACCGGATTTAAAAATTTTATTACTTGTTTGTTTTCTTAGATAAAATCCGTGACAGTAAGACATGTAAAGAATCCCTTACCCATTTTAGGATAGTGCCCTTAATCAAAACACATACTTAACCAAGTTCCAAAGAATAAGGTTGAATAAATTCCATATTAGATATGGAATGGGATAATGTCGAATCTATCCTACCCGATGATTTGAAGTTGTCATAGGCAAAGTCAGAAAGGCTTGGAGCCTAGTATGACATATGCAACTTTGTGGAATGTCTTGGCAAGTACGATAGATATTGTCTACTTTCCCGTGGTACAAGATGTTTGTCTCCAAACACGCTGTCTTCTAAAGGAGGTATTTCTTCCAAAAGAGATAGTGGGAGTAAGTGAGATCCCAAAAGAGTTTGAGAGCCACAAGGAGAGATTCAACCATAGGAACGTGAGCAGACGCCACATAGTGATGAGGTGTAGAACACTGCTCAGTGCACACAAATGTTCTATAAGTCTGTAGATAACCTCAAGCCTGAAAAGGCTGCTGGTATGTTCATCTTGAAGAATGAATATCTCACGACTTATGAAGGAATGTTTGAAAGGCAATATTCAGAGATATGGCCAGGAGCCATAATATCTGAATTAGATGCCATCAGTGACAACCAGGTTGTGAACCTAGTCTGTCTTACTTAGTTAGAATGTCCCTGAAAGTCTGACATGGATAGTAATATGATTACCATAAGGCTATAGTGACGGCTGAAGGGTATGGGGTGCAAACCTTGTAATTATCTTTATGCTGGCAGCTGAGCCCAGTTCTATTCAGAATATGCTTGTTATAACTTCGTATCATGGCTATATGATAGTGTTGAAGACGTTGGGCAAACAACTCGATGTTCATAGACGATAACATGATATGTGAGCCCACGAGATCCATTTATCGACTCAAACAAGTTTCTCTAGACAATTTCTTTGTTTGATAATCAAAAGAGTTTGATTTAGTCAAAAGAAGGGATATGCCCAATGTTCAAGAGGGATAGCGGGAGTGTGTTATGATTTTTGAGTAAGGTATTGGATATCTCTCTCGAAAATTATCACCCCATGTCACAGTCAATTAATGTTTGGTAGTTCAAGGTCTTTACAAAAGCACTTGGATTAGCAGTTCTTATTTTTGAAATAAGAATCTATAGTGATAGATTTAACAGCTGTTAGTTTATAGTTTACCTATATAGATGTGATGCTAAAAGAGTTTAGCATAGATCGCGACAGGAGATACTGCTAGCCGGTATTCTCAAGATCTATCTATTTTAGGACGTTAGTCCTATAGAAAAGGTGAAAGATGACGCTTATAGAAGGTTTTCTTTGCTGCTGCGATAGGAACCATCATGAAAGTAATGCCAGATGTTCATAGCCCATGAAGAGTCATGAGCAAGTATGAAAGTAAATCTGGTGAATGTCGAGAATATCCTTAAACAAGTTAAGGATGGTTTCCTAGTATATCGAAACTTGGAATCAGATAAATATAGATATACAGACGTATATCCTGAGTCTTATGAAGGCAAGTGGGATCTACAGTCTAGGTTTGCAGTCACTTTGATTGAGTGATGTAGTGGGCTAGAAATGTTCTTAGCTAGAAATCACTGGCGATTCTACAACTAGGCCAAAACACAGTAGTGTCTAGGAGGCACAGCGGGAGCAGTACATGGATCTAGAAGGTTCATTCCTGAACCTTGTACGGTTCTTCCACATTTTCTATATAGCTGATGTAGTAAGTGGATTCATTGCTTGAAGCATGGACCAGGGTCTCATCAGAGATTCATGTGTGTGTTGAGGTGGTTCCTTTGACTTGATCATTTGAAGCATGATATGAAGATAGTCTGAGTCCCCACGGATAGTGATCCGTTCATGCTTGGGTTGGTTGCGAGTATTGCATGAGATTCCTGTGTTTCAACTTGGTCTTGTGTGTACGAGTGATTGGCTTTAGGCCAAGTGGGAGATTTGTTGAAATAGTGTCCTAAACCCAATCGGGTTGGACCGGATCCGACCGGGTCGGATCATTTCTACTACTTCTTTATGATTATACATATATAATAAATGGCTTTTCTGTTGTCATATATTTGTTCTTTTAATGAACCAATTATGAATTGTTATATGATAACATCCTTAGTATTAAATTGTGATAGAGAAACCATGATAGGCGATTATGGTTGATGAGATCTCTAACCTCTTTAATATGTTTGATACATAAATGTCTCTAGGCTTATGTACTATTAAACAGAGCATTGATAGTACAAATAGGCTAGCACGTATTAGATGTCTTTTGTCTTTTGATGACGTGGTCAATCAGGTTATAATATACTTGACCACCATAAACCAATACTAGCAAGAGGACTAGGCCCATCGTAGTATAGCTATAGTGAATCAAGGTCGATCCCACAGGGAACCAATTGTGGATCATCTTATATACAAACAATTAATTAAACATGTCAAGGACATAGAGGCGGTCTACGACCAACATAAGACAAGAAAAGTAAAGACACGACTTGACACAACGTAATTAACCTCCCCCAATTATAGTCTTTATCGTTTGGACCTAGATAATTTATATAATAAATCGAACTTATTAAGCTGTCAATCCGTTTGTATCTATCTTAGATTGGCTACGGGAGTCATCCCTTAAACTTGACTTAGCACCCGTTAGGTCGCTAGATCACTGTGATATTGTTACGTGACTTCGCCTTTTAGTGCCTCCATCTCATATAACTCACACGCGCTTACGACTAAGGATGCCGATATTAACCGTACACCTCGTCCGGGCAACATTCCTTTGGTTAGGCGTACTTTCTGACGATTACTCAAGCTCTCGTCCAACTAGCAATTACCAAGTTATAGTCTCATGCTAATCTACGACGACGTATAATCAGTGCTAGCAATCCCCAAATATAAACCTACCTAGATAACGCCGAACGTCCAAGATCAATTCATGAGCCTACCTAAGAGTTTTATATTGGTATTTCCTTTTACACGTTTTAATTAAACTAAGCGAGTAACGTAGCCATAGCCATACCTCTTTGAGATAATAAATTCTATTAAGTTAACCTAACCATAAAGACATGGCTATCTAACGGATAAGCAGGAGGCTCGGTCGACCGAATATGACACACTCGGTCGACCGAATGACACCATTCGGTCACCCAAACGATTTCAACTCCCAAATTACATCTCGAAGCGTATCTCTCGGCGTTTCATCATACACAAACATTAAGCGAAGAACTCGTAAAGAAATCATATAAACTACTTAGATACGCATTAATTGAACCAAGCAGATTCATGAATGAGCGTTAAACATATGGCGTAGGTTATGGGATCCTCATAGACAAGGCTTCGCCACATCCACGACGTCATAGCCTAGATCTACATCATCTAGCTATGAATTAACTAACTCAAACGATAAAGCATAATTGGGAGGGATTAATTACTTGAAAGAAAAGCGAGAAAATAAAGGCTTACATATTGCAGCCCTTAAATTGTCGGAAACCTTCAATAAACTACATTGTATCAAAGCTATAAAATTGAAGAAAGAATGAAGGATATGTTGGTGTATTTGGTGTGTATTACAATTCTCGTAGTCGCTTGCTTATATAGAGGTTTTTGCCGACTTAGGGTGGTTCTAGAAGATAAGCACGATTAAAGCCGAAAACCGACCCAAACCCGAGGGCTCGGTCAACCGAGAGGTGACACTCGGTCGATCAAGCATCAGGCTCGGTCGACCGAACCTAACTTTTCACGCGTCAATCGTTTTCTCGTCTATCTTGTTCCCCATTTTGCGCTTTTCGTGTTGATCGATTAATCTCTCATTTATCTCTTGATTAATGCTCCGATTTTCTTCCTTCTTTATCTTGATATAATTGATTGAATGACATTAATCCTCTCGATTTGTTGTGATCTGCAAAATCAATAATTATCACACAATAAATCGGCTTTAAATAATAACAACGACTAAATACCAATTTACATAATATAAATCACATAACATTAAATATTAAATATAAACATGTGATTTAATATGAAATATATATTATTAATCTCGATTTAAGGTCAATGTTGATGACTTTTACGGGTATAATTTGACCGTCATCAACTACCCCACTTAGACTTTGATCGTCCCGAACAAAGCATCAATAAGTCATTCCCAAGACAACATTTTCTATGGTCAAATCATACTTACACAAGAAACTCAAGTCAACTCATACTAGTCATGCTTATAAGATATCCATTATTCACTACTCACTATGAATCGCAGTTGGCGTGTGCATGTGCATTAGGTTTTATATATTCGTAGCAAGATTAGAGTTTATGCAGTCGCAATCTCAACCTACCAACCTCGGCATTCATACTTCTTATGCCTTTTATTTTTGAAGCACTAGAGCAATAAGCAAGAGCGTATCTATAGGGTTTTGGACTTGGAGACGAGTACTACTCAAAGCCTCTTAAAGAGTTGAATATTTTTCATATCTTCATATTTTTCAAATACTATTAATCTCAAGGAAGAAAACTTTTAGAGTATCCCCTATCTTAGATCATGTATAGCATCGAATATTACCACAAGCGCTGGGCTACTTTGGTAATGTTACTACAAGCTTGAGTGTCTAACATTTTGCTAAAACACAGTGCGTCTCTCAAGCTTATTACTCCGCTTTTGTTGGCAAGAAGATAAGAATACATCACCAATAAGTATCGACACTAAGTCTACATAACCAATCATCTATGCAATGTACACATAATTTCTTGATTATTATGATTTGCACGGTATACTCGATTCACAGATTGAGTAATTGAATAATAAATAACTACTTGCAAAAACGAGCATGAATATCCTTAAATTTACCTAACATAAGTATAAAATGATCACGTACTCATGAAACTTGGTTCCTTTCCTATCAATTCTTAGCTAGAACTCACAATTCTAGGTGGTACGAGATAAATAATATGGTATGTATTCAAATTTTCAATTTTTCAATTTTTCTACCGTTTCATTCAAATTTTAATCATAATAATATAGCTAAGTCTCCTACCCCCCACTTAAACATGGCATTGTCCTCAATGACAAAAATAAATGAGAATTTAAGAAAAAGACTTAGCTCTGGAAACGGCTCTCAAGTAAATGCGAGAACATCGGAGTAAATTTCAAAGACGTTGTGGAGAGATAGACACACATCTGTATAAGCAAACAAACTCCACGAAACCGTAAAATACCATGTCTATGGAAGTTATAAAATAATGTGGCGTAATGAGGTATAAATACCTTAAAACAGTTTAAGCCACTTTATTTTATACAACCAATGACAAGGGGAAACCAAAAAGAAAAATACTAAATAGAAAGAAAAATAAACAGCAACTAAAGGATGTTAGTCTTCATCTAAAACCGGGTGGATAAGACAAAGATCAAAAAGCATAACCCCATGTGGGAAAACACGAGGTTGACTCGATCGAAAAGGTATTCAATCCAGGAAAAGAGAAACTTTGTAAGGTATAACAGATTGACTGCGACCTATTGGCTAAAGATAAAATCAAATACTTAACGCAGAGACTTCTCGCTTGCATTGGATATAAACAACTGAGGGAGATGAAGCTACACCTCGAAATTACTAATAACCCAATGTATCACGTAAAAGTCATAACCGTCATCAACAAGGTCGGATCTGTGTGATATTTCAGAACAAAACTTATTATCTAGAAATGCCGGAATAGACGGAAAAGTGTGAAATTTAAAACTTCCGGTAGAAAGATAAGTTGTACTTTGATCGAACCCAAAAACCTTTAAAATCTAGCTAGGTTCAGAGCTACACTTACCCCAGCTATGATCATGAAAATCAAAATGATAAAAGATAATCATTAAAGCTTAGCAATATTTCAAATTCCGCAACACATAGGTATTGTGTAAACAAAATGGAGGTTGAGAATGTGATGGGTTTAGAAAAAGATACACATAAGGATGGGAAGAAAAGATAAAGGATGGGTAAGAAATTGTGTTTATGGGTGGGTTGAAAATGGTTAAGGCATTGAGATTGGGTGGGAGAGTGAAACGGATGGAAGAAAGAGAGGCGATGAAAGAATGGTTAGAAATGTGAACTGTCAAAGGTGATTGGTGAGAGGATCGAAAAGGTTGAAGGGTGAAAAGGTATAAATGAAAGGATAAGGGTAGTTCTGAATGAATTGCGCACCACTTTGAATTTTCACTTGGATCACCATTCTAAAAGATTTTTGGAAGTTGACCAAAATTGTTCTTGTTCACACCAATCTTTCTCTGTTACATTTTCAATAATTCTCAAGCTCTCTTAATGCTTCCATCTTAAGGTTGTTTGCTAAATTTCCTTTTCTTTAGCAATTTCTGACTCTCCTACGGAACTCTATTTCACGTGGCCTATATTGAGTAAAAAAGTTTTGCACATCCTTAGCCCAATGGCCATCGGAACACGGAAAAATAAAAAACCTCAACATATGTCACGTTACTTTTATTAGACTCAAAGAAAGAAAAACCTAAAATCCTAAAAAGAAATCCTAAGGGTTTTAAAGAAGTAGTTCTGAGTTTAAAGTCCTCAGCTCGACTTTCCAAAGATTATCCTTGTCAGTTATCATTCTTGGATCGCCAGACTTTGACCCTCTGAGCACTATTAGAGGTGGCTTGTCGCTTTTGCGGATTAATACCCTTCCCTTGGTTGTGAGACCTAGGAAACGACATTTATCCATACCATTTATACAAAGCTCTTACCTCAGCTCTCATTTTAGGAATTAGTGAATTCTAAGAAACTCGGCTAACATACGGTTTTGGCCTTGACAATAAGAAACAATGAATCAAAGTACTCCGAATAAGGTCGGTTATGTAGGCAAGCCTATGCCGTCTTATTCGTTGGAACATATGTGACAGTTCAGGCCAATCCGTCAAGATAAGCCCCGTTTAGCCCGAAGGCTTATCGGCTATGCTAAGTCTTGTCGAACTGCTGTAACGTACATCACACGTGAGGGAGTCAATTGTGCGGCTCGGTTAAACTCGCCCTTGACCATGGTTAAACCATTTCGAACCTATGTACAAAGATTCTTGATTTCTAAATTGTCACCCAAAGCGTAATCTCGTTTTTGTTTAAGGTGGTTCACCGAGAAGCCATCACCATAAACATCAACGAAAGCCGAAGATTGTGCGTTCTTTCAAAACTCAACGTCTTCTTTAGATTGTGAATGCTTAAACTACTCAATTTGTTGCTCCCATGGTAGGAAGCAATTTCATGCATAGGACCAAGATATTTTAACAGAACTACGAGGAACTCTTTATTCACTGATTCCTTTCAACGACTACATGCTTCCCTACACCTCTAGATGAGACAGATTTGGGCGGAACCCTCCGCACTAATAGAATTAATCTTACAAACTAACTCCGGGCTAAGATTCATACTAAGGTTCATGTATAGGCTAACTTATGCTCAAAAAACCACAAGGTAGTAAAACATAAGCAAAAAAAAAGGTAGTACCTTGCCTTCAACATTATACCACGAAGAATTTAAGCCTTTAAAATTTTTTTCCGGAGCCATCTTGGTGCTTTAAAGGTGTTGCTTCCATTGCTTTTCCCATTGTAGATTCGTAGCTCCACATGTTGTTGGGTTATTTTTCGGCGCCCTTGAAAAATTATTGACTTGGATTATTGCTTCCTGGTTTTCGCAAAGCGAGAAGAAAACAAAAGCAGACCGTGGATCGATTTTAACATGGTTTCCCATCTTTGCTATCGGACCTCACGGATTAAACATCTGAGGATAAGCAGACACGCGAAATTCCGCACACAAATCGAAACCCGTAAGCAGAACAAGAACAAAAACAAAACAAAAAAAAAAAGTTATAAATTCTCAAATTCGACCGAATGAGGTCTCTCGGTCGACCGAATAAATTTTTTTTTTTTTTTATTTTTTATTTGAATCTGGAATTTTCAGACAGAGCAGACAACCAGAGGGACTCAAAAACGTAAAAACAGACTCTAAAACCGAAAACTTGACATGAATAAGAAAATTATTTATATATAAAATTGACCGTTGGTTCCCCGGCAACGGCGCCAAAAACTTGATTGCGTGGTCAATCAGGTTATAATATACTTGACCACCATAAACCAATACTAGCAAGAGGACTAGGCCCATCGTAGTATAGCTATAGTGAATCAAGGTCGATCCCACAGGGAACCAATTGTGGATCATCTTATATACAAACAATTAATTAAACATGTCAAGGACATAGAGGCGGTCTACGACCAACATAAGACAAGAAAAGTAAAGACACGACTTGACACAACGTAATTAACCTCCCCAATTATAGTCTTTATCGTTTGGACCTAGATAATTTATATAATAAATCGAACTTATTAAGCTTGTCAATCCGTTTGTATCTATCTTAGATTGGCTACGGAGTCATCCCTTAAACTTGACTTAGCACCCGTTAGTCATTTAGATCACCGTGATATTGTTACGTGACTTTCGCTTTTAGTGCCTCCATCTCATATAACTCACACGCTTACGACTCTAAGGATGCCGATATTAACCGTACACCTCGTCCGGGCAACATTCCTTTGGTTAGGCGTATTTTCTGAGACGATTACTCAAGCTCTCGCCCAACTAGCAATTACCAAGTTATAGTCTCATGCTAATCTACGACGACGTATAATCAGTGCTAGCAATCCCCAAATATAAACCTACCTAGATAACGCTGAGCGTCCGAAGATCAATTCATGAGCCTACTAAGAGTTTTATATTGGTATTTCCTTTTACACGTTTTAATTAAACTAAGCGAGTAACGTAGCCATAGCCATACCTACCGAGATAATAAATTCTATTAAGTTAACCTAACCATAAAGACATGGCTATCTAACGGATAAGCAGGAGGCTCGGTCGACCGAATATAGACACTCGGTCGACCGAATGACACCATTCGGTCACCCAAACGATTTCAACTCCCAAATTACATCTCTGAACGTATCTCTCAGCGTTTCATCATACACAACAGATTAAACAGTAACTCGTAAAGAAATCATATAAACTACTTAGATACGCATTAATTGAACCAAGCAGATTCATGAATAGAGCGTTAAACATATGGCGTAGGTTATGGGATCCTCATAGACAAGGCTTCGCCACATCCACGACGTCATAGCCTAGATCTACATCATCTAGCTATGAATTAACTAACTCAAGCGATAAAGCATAATTGGGAGGGATTAATTACTTGAAAGAAAAGCAGAAAATAAAGGCTTACATATTGCATGCCCTTAAATTCTTGGAAACCTTCAATAAACTACATTGTATCAAAGCTATAAAATTGAAGAAAGAATGAAGGGATATGTTGGTGTATTTGGTGTGTATTACAATTCTCGTAGCTGCTTGCTTATATAGAGGTTTTTGCCGACTTAGGGTGGTTCTAGAAGATAAGCACGATTAAAGCCGAAAACCGACCCAAACCCGAGGCTCGGTCAACCGAGAGGTGACACTCGGTCGATCAAGCATCGAGGCTCGGTCGACCGAACCTAACTTTTCACGCGTCAATCGTTTTCTCGTCTATCTTGTTCCCCATCGCACTTTTCGTGTTGATCGATTAATCTCTCATTTATCTCTTGATTAATGCTCCGATTTTCTTCCTTCTTTATCTTGATATAATTGATTGAATGACATTAATCCTCTCGATTTGTTGTGATCTGCAAAATCAATAATTATCACACAATAAATCGGCTTTAAATAATAACAATGACTAAATACCAATTTACATAATATAAATCACATAACATTAAATATTAAATATAAACATGTGATTTAATATGAAATATATATTATTAATCTCGATTTAAGGTCAATGTTGATGACTTTTACGGGTATAATTTGACCGTCATCATCTTTAAGGGCAGGGATAGTTCTCGTCTATTGAAGTGTATAGACACTTGGACTGTACGTGGACGTGTATTAGAGAATGCGTACGCTAAACTGACCCACTTACACTGTTAAATGTCACACTATGTGGCGGTTGTGTAATTGTCCTAAGACCGGAGTCTTCATGGCTTCACGGTGGGGATTGTCATGCTTTGACACTATTGAGGTTACCCCTAGCCATGGGGCGATCATGCGGAGTATACATGTTTTGGTCGTCCAGGAATCGCATACCCTACTAATATGGGTGAATATCCGAAAGGGCCTTCTTATTAGGAATGTCTTACTCTCGTGAATCTTTGCAAAGTGGGAGTAAATGAGTTACTTCGAGAGAGCATAATATCCATATTATAAGATACGGTCCTTGATGCTTGACACTCGACGTACGACCGTATTGATATTATTACAGCGATAGGATTCTATTTGCACGGTAACTGTTTCACATGAAAGGTAGTAGTCATTGCATTTGACTATTCCGATGATTTGGGGTCACGGTGTGTTGCTAGACGCTATTCCGTGATCGTTAGGTATGAAGGGTATTTTCGTAATTTGCACTTTGTGCCTGTGGCCAACATATTCAGAAACCTATCGGGTCACACACATAAGAACATCTAGCCGGATTAAAATGCGGTTATAGCGATAACAAAATAAGGAAATTTTATCTCGACTATAAAGTGTTATAGTGATAAATTTATTTATTATGAATGGATATAATACAAGATATTAATTATGTTGATTAACTAAATATACACATAATGTATGTGAATGTCGAAATTATTATGTGTATATGATACACATGTATTTTGCATATTAATTAGTCATAACATTATATTAATTAAAAAACATTCCGGATGTCAAAATATAGGTGTTTGGGGCGCCACTTTAAGTGTATTAAGATACACTTGAATTGTATAATTTAATTGAGATTACCATATGTTAATATTAGATATTAATTGATTTATGAAAAATAGATTTATGGTAATAAGATAAAGATAGTCAATATTAGATATTGACAATATCTTGAAAATATTTATTATGAGTTATTAAATTAAATGAGATAAATCAATCAAAAATATTTTCCTTATTTTTATTAGGAAAATGTTTTATTTCTCTCCGATCTACAAGGAAGCTTCTCCAATCAGATTGGGATCATCAAGGGGCGCCACTTTCTTCTATTAAGAGAGGGGTTGGCTCGCTCTTTAGTACATCACAATTCCAAGAGACTAATAGTTTCTTGTGAAAAATAGAGAGCTTCTTAGAGAGAGATTTGTGAGAGAGAAAAGGTCGGTCTAGCAACCGAGTTTTTCTAGTAGCAATCCAATGGTGGATTCCGGCGGGTTATTCGTGTGGACTAGAGGTAGAGGTCGAATGCTTGGGCGGCTCCATGCACCACTACTCTCCTTAGACGGTCAAAGCGTCGATTTTTTAGATCAAGCAAGGTAACCACCATCTACTAACTAATTATGTTTGTTGCTTAAACGAAGTCGATCCCGGTTAAAAGAAAATAAGGCTGAGCTTGGGTTGGGTTGGGTTTTTACATATTATAATTCGGATTGGTTCAAGAAAAAACTAACCCAAACCATACCAAATGACTATAAAACCCAATGGGTTGGTTCAGGTTGGTTTCGGGTTGGTTTGGGTTGGGTTTCGGGTTTCATCCATAAAACATGCATCTATAATAAAATTTTATGCTATAAAATCCAAACACATGTATATATCAAAATTCGAGTTCCATACCATATGTTCATAACAATAATCGTTAAAGAAAGGTTAAAAGACCTTTTACCCCCTCGTGGTTTGTCAATTGAAGCGTTTGACTCCCTATAGTTTAAAAATATACTATTTACCCTCCTAGGGTTTTTCACAAACCATCAAATGAAAATTCCGACAAATACTATGGAATATTCCGTCGGAATATTTTTAAATTTATTGATTTTCCCGTTTTACCCTTGTTTTCCAATTATCCAAAACATCTAAATTCATTTCTCATCAAAAAAAAAAAACTCGACTACTGGAAAGAATAAAAGCAGTGCCGATGATTGACTAGGGCAACGATGGGCTGATCTTGGCTGCGATTGGCTGCGTTTTCCGGCGATTTTGGAGTTTCCGATCTCGACGATGATTGACTAGGGCAAGAGGGGCTGATTTTAGCTGCGATTGGCTGCATTTCCCGGCGATTTTGGAATTTCCGATCTCGATTCCGGCGATTCTCGATTCAAGCGATTTTGAAGTTTCTGATATTGATTCCGGCGATTTTGATTTTGGCTGGTGTTTGGTGCTATTTGTTGACTGAATTTTGTGGGTAAATCAGGTTACTTGGAGTTTGGCTGGAGTAACTTTTGCTGGAGAATTGGAAGGTTTAATAACATCAATTGACGAACTTGGATTTGAAAATTGTTGTTATTGGAATTTCGGAGGGGTAGTCAGTTGGAAATTTGGATCTCAGTGTGTCAACTCAGTCCTTCCAATCGCCAAATCATCAAATTTTGATTCTTGGAAATGGGTTATAATTTGGCTTTGTTGGGTTTACTTAGTGAGGGATTGAATCTTATTTGGTGCTTTCCGGAACTGTAATTTACAGAGATAGAGCATTGTCGTGTATGGATTTTATGTTCTGATGGTAATGCACCCACCTCAGCAGCATTTCTGGATCAAGCTTGCCAATTCAAAAGCTCACTTAATTGCTGGAATAACTTCATAAGCTCACTTAATTGCCGGAATCAAGATCAGAAACTTCATAATCGCCGGAATCAAGATCGGAAACTCCAAAATTGCAGGAAAACGCAACCAATCGCAGCCAAAATCAGCCCCTCGTTGCCCTAGTCAATCATCCGGGTTGCTTTTTTATTTTTCCAATAGTCGAGGTTTTTTTTTTACGATTTTGGATAATTGGAAAACAAGGGCAAAACAGGAAAAACAATAAACTTGTGAATATTTCGACGGAATATTCCATAGTGTTAGCCGGAATTGTTGTTTGACAGTTTATGAAAAACCCCAGGAGGGTAAAGAGTATATTTTTAAACCATAGGGAGGCACACACTTTAATTAGCAAACCACGAGGGGGTAAAAGGCCTTTTCCCCTTAAAGAAAACATTTTTTTAGGAAAGAAAACGTTAAAATTTGATAATTAAGAATTCAACAACATATAACAAACCAACAACATATAGAGTTAATAATTAAAGACCAATTGTCATACATAAAAAAAACATACACGGGTTCTTTTTTCTGAAGAAAGGTCAAAGAATCGTAGACGGAAACTGAAAATGAAGCAGAATCAGTAATATGATAACATCATTTTACTTTCGACGGAATACATACATACATATATCCTATATATATGTATATATATATATATATATATGTATATATATATATATCGGGTTGGGTTGGGTCAACCCGAAAAAAAGCAAAAAAAACCAAACCAACCCAAAATGTTTTTGGTTCGGGTCAAAACCCAACCCAAAAAATTTGGGTTTCAATTGGTTAGGGTTTTCGGGTTGGTTCTGTTCAGGTTTTGGGTTGGATTGGGTTCATTGGGTTTTCTCCTCAGCCCTAAAGGAAATAAAATTTTAAATTCCGCTGCGTTCCCGCGTAGATTTCCTAACACAGACATACCAAGTGTGTTCTGGAAAGTCACATCAATGCACCTTGGCTTTTCTTGAAAACACTGACTTTTCGGAGCATCCAGCAAATATAAATCCTTGAACTCCCTAGCTAATCAATCATCCCATGTGTGTGATCCTGTATGCAACTACCATCAGATTTGAAAGTTATGTTGATGTTGGTATTCTTAGTCAATTTACTGATAGAAATCAGATTGAACCTAAATGCAGGAACACATAGAACATTTAGCAGCAACATATGTGCACCTATATGTACCTCACCAATATGAATAACCATGACACTCTTGCCATTAGGTAAGATAACATTAACATTCTCAACCCTCTGAAACTTTGAAAAAAGACTTAGATCATGGATAACATGATATGTAGCTCCTGAGTCTAAGATCCATTTATTATGAACATTACCTGCCCCCAATTCATTCTCTGGCATGAAGGAGTAGACAATACTGAAGCTTGATTGACAAGATGTGGATTCTGATTCTCCTTATTCCCATCACCCTGCTTGTTAAGCAACTGGAGCAGCTGTGTGTATTGCTGCTAACTCAAAGAATATCCACCACTGATAGATGGTGCTGGAGGTGGGGCAACCGGATTCTCATTATCTTATGTGTTTCCTTCTACCATATTTATCCTTCCCCTAGGTTTGAAACCTGAGTGATACCCATGTTTTTTGTAGCATTTGTCTTCCACACGACCGATTTTTCCACAATATGTGAACTATGAATGTTTCCCACTATTAGGAAAAAACAAACCGAGCGATAGCCCTTAACGACGGTAACAAGAAAATAACAAACTGAAGGAAAAAGACAAAACACCAACTTTACGTGGTTTACGGCAATGTGCCGACTAGTCCACGGGCGAAAGAGAAAATATTACTATAGTGGAGGATTACAAAAGATACAACTCTCATGACGCCTAAAAACAATAGCCAAAATAGCTAAGGCAATTGAGAGTTTATTTTGACACAAATCGGTACATCTCAATGGTACCTTGGTATACCATAAAACAATAGGCTAACACCTATTTTATATTAACTTAAGTCGGCCAATCTCACAAATTCTACCGAGGTGGGATAACAAATTGGCTAAACAGATTGTGTCAATATTGGGCTTTTGGCCCACTATCTAACAAATCTCCACCTTGGGACAAAGACCCATATTCAGAAATAGTAAAATACTGTTTTTCCACAAATTTCAAAATTTCCAAAGTCTTCAGACTGTGTCAAATAAGTCCAAGCACTGCTTGAATTTAACAAATAGACGACGCTTCGTAATGTCTAACTCCGAACGAGATGACATACGGATTGCAGAATTGTCAACAACTGTGCATCATTGCATAACATACAAACCACCAGACATGCAAGCTTTCATAACAATAAGAGCACCTTTAATTAACTTCAAAACTCCACCTTCAGTGGTGTACCTAACTCCAAGAGTCTCAAGTGCGCCCAAAGAGATGAGAATTTTCTTCAAATCCGGAACATGTCTGACTTTCTTAAGTGTTCTGACAACACCATCATGGGTCTTGATTCTAACCGTACCAATACCAACAACCTTGCAAACTGTGCCATTGCCCAACGAAACAACACCACCTTAATCTGAATCATGCGTGGAAAACCAATCCCTATTGGGACACATATGATACGTGCAACCAGAATCTAAGATCCACTCATCAACATACCTTAATTTATCATCAGCAAAGAAGATATCTACATCACTCTCATCTTCAATGAAACTGGCCTGAGCAGACTCTTTAACACGCTATTTCTTATGTTCACGTTTTTCTTTGTTCTTAAGTCGAAAGCAATCAGATTTGATATGCTTGATCTTCTTACAATAATTGCAAGTCAAATCTCTATGTCTGTGATTCAAAACATAATTATCACTATATGCATCCTTCTTATTTGATCTGCCCCGAACTACCACCACGTCTGCCTAACTACTACTAATTCCCCCAGTTATATCATTATCAATCTGCTCTTTCGATTTTAAAATCGACTTAATTTCTTTGTAAGAAATAGTATCCTTACCATAAAGCATCGTTTCCCTAAAATTCTTAAACGACTGTGGAAGCGAACACAATAACAACAGGGTCTGATCCTCATCATCAATCTTAGCATCTATATTACTCAAATCCATAAGCAGGGAATCAAATTTATCTAAGTGCAATAATATAGATAACCCTTCAGACATACGAAGCATATATAAACTCTGCTTTAAATAAAGCCTATTCTCCACGGTTTTCTTCATATATAAGGATTTTAATTTTCCCACAAATCCTTAGCAGTAACCTCAGTGGCTACCTCTCTTAAAACCTCATCAGAAAGACACAAAATGGTACCTGACCTGGCCTTTCTTGTCAAGACCAGCAAACTCATTATCTGACATTTTCTCATGATTTTTCTCCTTCCCAAGCAGTGCAATACCGAAGCCCTCCTGAATCAGCATGACCTTCATCTTCAACTGCCACATCCCGACGTTGACGTTTCTGTCGAACTTTTCAAAATAATACTTAGTTACCGTCATGGTGGCTAATTTTCAAACCTCATAAAATCTCAACAAAAAATCTTGGCTGTAAAACCTCAGCTCTCGAAAAACACCTCAAAAATAACACCGTCTCTGATACCAGTTTGTTAGGAAAAAAAAACAAACCAAGCGAGTATGCCTACATAGGGCAGGTCAGTGACCCGGCGAGTCCTCAAGATCCTATCCTTTCGGAGACCCAGCCTTGAATTTTGATAGCGGTGAACACTATCCGAAGGGGGCCGAAATCAAAGCGGCACGAGGCGTCACCATTCTCTCACTTGCTTGCATCTATAGTAGAGGCCGTGGGGTCGGCTGTCGTCTTCCCCGCTCCCACTCAATATTTTGAAAAAAAGTGGTGGGTTTACTGATCGCGGTTTTAGACTTGACAATATTTTAAGAAACAACAAATCATGTACCCGAATGGTGTCGGTAATGTAGGCAAGCCTTCCCGTCTTATTCGTTGGAACATATGTGACTGTCGGTCGGATCCGGCTAAGAGAAGCCCCGTTTAGTCGTAAAGGCTTGTCGGATATGCTAAGTCTTGCCGAACCCCCGTGCAAATGTCACACGTGGAGGGTGAGTCGATCGAGCCGTAGCTCAGTTGAACTTACCAACCATGGTTAGACCATTTCTGAACCCATGTTACATGATTTTCCGATTTCTTAAATTGTCAAACTTTCCCGTAGACACTACGGAACAAACCCGCAATCTCGTTCCGGTTTAAGGTGGGATTCACCGAGAATCCATCACCGAAAAACTTAATGATTTATGGTGGGATTCACCGAGAATCCATCACCGAAAAACGTAACGATTGACAAAACCCGGTTCCTCGGTTCTATAATTAGTTTCTAATAATTAATTTCCACAACAATTAATTAAAACTTAAACTAATTAATCGAGTTGAATACATGCCTAATTAATTATCCAGAATTAAATAGCTACGTGTATGCATATGGAGTGGAATTCATGATATGATGCATGTCATGACAATTTTCCGGTTAAACACATAATCACGATCATACACGCAAATTACGGAAAAATAAACACCGAGATGGGTCGTTGGTACCCCCGTATCTAACCTATTTTCTTGGAAAAAGTAAATAAAAACCGAATCTTGATCTTCGATCTTCAAATCTTGAAATCTTGATCTCGAACTGCTGATCCAACTGCTGCATCTGATTAAAAACTGCGGCGTAGCAGTGTCTTCCTTGAGCCGATCGGGCATCGAGACAAAACCCGATCGACCTGAAACTTTTAGGGCTTGTTCATAACTCCATGTTAGGCAATCTGAACGGTCGGATCATTGTCTCAACGTTCCAAACTTTTCCAGAAATTCGACGAAATCACAGCTAGGGTTTTTACGGCTGCTGTGCTTTTCTGTTACAGCAGTAACTTTATAGCAGCGATCTGATATAGAGATGGACTCCGATCGACACCAAATTTTGAGGGCTTGTTCATAAACCTTTGATATTTATTCTGACCGGAGGGATCGTCGTTTCAACGGCTCAATCAACGGGAAAAACAGAAAAAACGAACAGCAACAAAACAGATCTATTTCTAGAAAATTTAAAATTACATCATCCTATTCTCGATTGATACTAATCAAAAGAGCTACAAAATAGATCTAACGGGTAAACAAACCAACCCCAATCCATATCTTCACCACAACATATCAAAGCATTCATCATCATGAAAATTTTCGAATTTAAAAAAAAAACGAAAAACAATGCAATTTAAAAATGCAAATCCACTCCTAGATCTATCAATTATATACTTTAATTTATAGATCGGAGGCTCCGACACCACTTGTTGGATGTAACATCGCCGGACGGATCTAGAAACGCCCGATTACGCAGCGGAATAAACAAGAGGATCACGATCATATATAATTAAACTACATAATTTAAGATCTACCTACAAGAAGGTGAGATCTACTTACCAATCAAAAGCGAGATCCAAAAGATTGATGAAGTCAAGATCCAATTTGAGATGCCACGATCTTCCGATGTGTATCTCCAAGCAACAACCGGTGGATGTTGATCCTTGATGCTTGACCTCCTTGATATGCTACCCGGAAAATCCCGAAGATTTTCCCAACTCGTAAAACCCTAAGCTTGGCCGAAATTCCTAGCTTATTTTGGTGTGTAAATGTCGTGTATTGTGTTGTGAGAAAAGGCTTTGGAGAACTCTCTTTATATAGGAGAGAAATCATTGTCCTCCAATGATTTAATAATTAATACAAAATCAATTATAATAATCATTTTCCATAAAAGATACTCCTAGAATAATCTAGAATAAATCTAGAATATTTAAGGATCAATCTAATATATTTTCTTTAATTAATTATTTAACAAATAAACAATTAATCACATGTCTTATAATTATCAAGAAAACTAATTCCTTAATAAATACACAAAACACGCCAACCCTAGTCAAATAAGTCTAGCACACGACTTTTACATTATTGCTTGAAGTAAGTCATGTAAAAATATCTTTTCTATGTATTTAATTATTTAGCCCACTAAATAATTATTCGCACATCAATTAAATAGTCCAACTACTAAATTATTATTGAGGCCCAACGTCAAGAAACAAATGCATGTTAGGAGCCACATCGGGACCAATGGACTGACTATAACCAAAGTAGCTACAATAAATTAAATAAAATTATTCATCGAACAGAACAATTCTTATTCAATCTATCAATTCCGGGATTACGCCACCATAAACCCGAAACTGAACTCTATCGATTATAGATATATACTTACACTCTAATCACTGAGTCGATAAGCGTCCATTGATATAATCATTACATACGGATAAATCCTCCATAGACTGTTCGTTTTGATTCGGGATATTTCCGTAAACCCTTCTCAAAACATCTTATCCTTATTTACCATTAACCCCCTAGTGATCAGTTAGTTCATAGCTAATATAATACGAACTGTGCCCATCGATCAGTTTCTAGGATTAACAAATAAGGGAACTGTCTGTCGACTTCCCGCAAGAAGGAATGGATTCCATATCTGTGAAGTCACAGACTACTCACTCATTCCAGAATAGAGCCAAGAAGAAGTGTTCAGATCACATGTATCCAAGTGATCCTTAACTAACACATCAAACCCTACTTTGAACCAAGCAGTAGACTGTGATCACATCAGGATTGAGATTAATCCATGTATGATCATCTTGTGATTCGATAAGTGTTGACGGTGATTTTTACGATATATATGATATTATTTCGTAGCAATTTCCTTCGTGTTTTATTACTTTTTATAGAAAAGTAAGTGTTTAAAGGATTTATTGAAAGAATGAAGTTTGAAAGATGTTTAAGTGCAAAATCGAGTTCTTTACGTGACTTTATTATCTATTTACGTGATTTTACATTTTGCATGTTTTTGTCGTGTTGTAGGTACGCTTACATGTTATGGAGGAAGCTAAAACGACGTTTAACTGAAGAAGATGCATATTGAAGACTGAACGCACGTTTTCCATCCGTACAACCTGGACTGGCGTCCAGAAGCATGGACTAGCGTCCACTGGAGCTACTCAATTCAGGAAAGCATGATTTTTACCCAAACGGGAGTCCAGAAGAGTGGACTGGCGTCCAGGAGGAGAAGTTGGATCAGGATGTTCAGATTTTTAGTGAACGAGCGTTTGAAAATGTATAGGACGGGCGTTTGAGAAGACTCGGCCCGACTCGAAGATTTTTGACACTATGGACGGGCGTCCAGCCACAGCCTTTGCTGAAACCGACCTAAAAACCTATTTATAGTCGCGTTTTTTCCAACCCAAAATACCACAATTCGACCCTAGGCGGCCACAAGCCCCTTGGGGGCGCCGTAGCTGCGTTTTCCCACCATCATAAACATCTTTTTATCTTCTTTTTATTTATATTATTTGCATATCAACGATGAATAGAGGCTAAGCAATTCGAACAAGCGTGTGAAGCCGATCATGCAATGTTTTGATTTCGACTTTGGATTTGGTTTTGTGAGTTTTTATTTAAAGTTGTTTCTTTATTACGTTTTGTATTGATTTTGCAATTTAAATCGAGAGATGGTTGCTATTTGATGTTTAACGTTTGATGAAAATCGTTGTTAGACCTAGATCACCGTAGTAAAGATGGGATTTTTAACCTAAAAATAACAAGAGTTGCTAGGTTAAATTTCTAGGTTGCTAGATTGAGAAATCTTACACCTTTGTTATGGAAGCGTTAATCTTTAAGATCGAGAGATGAAAGATTAATAGGCGAATTATCTACGAGAGTAGGAATTCATATCTTTGATAGGTGAACCACATCTTTATTAAATCTTCACTAAACGATCTAGAGTAGAGATTGAGGGTTGCGGGATAGGTGGATCAATGCTTGTTCTTCGTTAAAATTAATTGAAAGAATCATTGTGCCTTGTTCTTCGTTGCTAGCTTAGAATTTTATTTTTCTTTTTAGTTTATAGAATAGAATTAGTTATTTTATGTTCGTAATCATATTTCCAGGCTTTGGATTGACAACCCTCTGTCCAGTTTATTGTATTCGTTTTAGCTTTGTTTTGTGTTTTTCGTGACAAACCTTTAGAAAAATTAAGAACTAGACCAACCTCGATTCCCTGTGATTCGACTCCGGTTGTAATCGCTATACTACGATCCCTGCAATTGGGGTAAACCGGATTTATTTTATTACTTGTTTATTTTGCTTAGATAAAATCCGAGACAATAAGATTTCTCGATCACAAAATTATTCGACTTAATTTCTTTGTAAGAAATAGTATCCTTACCATAAAGCATCGTTTCCCTAAAATTCTTAAACGACTGTGGAAGCGAACACAATAACAACAGGGTCTGATCCTCATAATCAATCTTAGCATCTATATTACTCAAATCCATAAGCAGGGAATCATATTTATCTAAGTGCGATAATATAGATGACCCTTCAGAATACGAAGCATATACAAACTCTGCTTTAAATAAAGTCTATTCTCCACGGTTTTCTTCATATATAAGGATTTTAATTTTCCCACAAATCCTTAGCAGTAACCTCAGTGACTACCTCTCTTAAAACCTCATCAGAAAGACACAAAATGATACCTGACCTGGCCTTCTTGTCAAGACCAGCAAACTCATTATCTGACATTTTCTCAAGATTTTTCTCCTTCCCAAGCAGTGCAATATCGAAGTCCTCCTTAATCAGCATGACCTCCATCTTCAACTGCCACATCCCGAAGTTGACATTTCTGTCGAACTTTTCAAAATAATATTTAGTTACCGTCATGGTGGCTAATTTTCAAACCTCATAAAATCTCAACAAAAAATCTCGGCTGTAAAACCTCAGCTCTCGAAAAACACCTCAAAATAACCCCGTCTCTGATACCAGTTTGTTCCGAAAAAACAAACCGAGCGATAGCCCTTAACGACGGTAACAAGAAAACAACAAACGAAAGGAAAAAGACAAAACACCAAATTTACGTGGTTTACAGCAATGTGCCGACTAGTTCCACGGACGAAAGAGAAAATATTACTATAGAGAAAGATTACAAAAGATGACACAAATCGGTACATCTGAATGGTACCTAACACCTATTTTATATTAACTTAAGTCGGCCAATCTCACAAATTCTACCGAGGTGGGATAACAAATTGACTAAACAAATTGTGTCAATATTGGGCTTTTGGCCCACTATCTAACACCCACTTTGATTATGCTGATATGTCCTCTTTGCCCCTGTATTGTCAGAATTATTAAATCTCCTTCCAGATTTCTGTGAGTTGTTGCTAGCAATGGACCTGTTTACCAGAACAGTGGGGTCTGGTATTTTATTCCCTGCCCCAAAGTATCTTGTCCTCTGTCTTTCGAACTTCAAGGCCATAGCAAATGCAATCTTAATATTTGATAATGGAGACATTAACAGGATCAGTGAGTTAACTGAAGAGAAACTTTCATTCAGTCCTCTCAAAAATCTGATGACGCATTCGTTCTCAAAATATCCAACTATGATAGGAATCAAATCAAAGTGACACACATGATCACATTTACAGTTAGGAACCGGCCTCAATACGTTGATTTCATCCCAAATTATCTTGATTCGAGCAAAATATTGAGAAATTGTAACCTCACCTTGCTTAATTCCATTCAATTCTTCAAGTAAATTAGATAGCCGAAAAGAATCTAGGTTTGAGCAATTGTTTTTACACTGAATTCAGCAACCACGAAGTAATGGTGGTATTGCATTGCTCCCAGGCGTTGAATTTTGGATCTCCTCTTTCCGGCCTCTGAATCAAACCATCGATAAAACTAAATTTGTTTAGCAGATTAAGATTCTGTTACAAAAACAGTGTACCATCTTACCTTTTGTAGAAATGGCAAGATGTTTACATAAAATACAGGTTTACCCTTACATAAAATACCCTTACAAATATAATCTAAAACAACACTATTCTTTGACACCCCCTCTCAAACTATATGTATTGGACAGGACATTTAGTTTGCTTCTATAGTGGTGCAACTGAGCAACAGGCAGGGCCTTTGTGAATGCATCTGCAATCTGATCTTGTGATGGAATGTAGCTCACTGTCATTTCCTTATTCAGAATTTTGTCTCTAACAAAATGCAGATCTACCTCTATGTGTTTGGTTCTTGCATGGTAGACAGGATTTTGGGCAAGGCTGGCAGCTCCTAGGTTGTCACACCAAACTCTGGGTGTACCATTCAGGTTGACTTTCATTTCTTGCAGCAGTTGTTTGATCCAGGACAATTCTGCCACAAGATTAGCTAAGGATCTGTACTCAGATTCTGTACTTGATCTGGAAACCACACTTTGTTTCTTAGAACACCATGACACCAAGGAATTACCCAGTAAAACACAGTATCCTGTGACAAACTTTCTACCTGATGGAAAGCATGCCCAATCTGCATCACAGAACCCCTGCAAAGACATACAACCTCCAGCAGGTATGAAAAGGCAGTAGTGAAGAGTTCCCTTTACATACCTCAAGACCTTTTTTAGGGCAATCCAATGTTCCACTGTAGGAGCCTGCATGAATTGACTCAAATAATTGACTACACAGGTTAGGTCAAGCCTAGTAAAAGTTAGAAACTGAAGTCCTCCAACAGCACTTCTATAAAGAAGAGGATTCTTCATAAGTTCTCCTTGATTAACTCAAATGTTGACCTGCAGTCATAGGCAGAGGACATGGCTTCAAATTCTCCATGTTCAACCTCTTTAACAATTGACTTCCATAATGTTCTTGAGACAGGGTCAGTCCTGTGGAATCCCTTGAGGCCTGCATTCCCAAAAAAGTGTGAAATTGCTCCAAGATCTTTCAAGGCAAATCTGGAGTTCAACATTTGAACAAATTTCTGAATTAACCTATCAAAACTGCCAGTCACCAAGATATCATCAACATAAATTAACACATACAGCATTTGAAGAACAAATAGAGATGTGTCTGCTTTTGACTGTGAGAATCCCCACTCAATCATTTGAGTCCTGAGAGCTTCAAACCAAGCCCTGGGGGTCCTGTTTTAGGCCATATAAAGCCTTGTTTAGCTTGCACACATACTGTGGTTTTTGAGGATCCACAAAACCTTCAGGTTGAGGCATGAAGATGTCTTTCTGAATAGGACCATTATGAAATGCATTATTGATTTCAATTTGTCTTATGGACCATTTTAGAGTGACAGCAATGGCAAGCACAATTCTGATTGTTGATGCTTTAGCAACATGACTGAAAGTATCGGTGTAGTCAACACCATAGGTCTGCAAGTATCCTTTGGCAACTAACCTAGCCTTGTGCTTCAGAATGCTACCATCTGGTTTGATTTTCAACTTGAATATCCATCTATTCCCAACAAGATTCTGCCCTGGCTGAGAAGGTATAAGATCCCAAGTGTGGTTTTGTTGCAGTGCCCGAAATTCTTCCTTCATGGCTTGCTTCCACTGTGGACTGTCCAAAGCTTCAGTAACCCTAGTAGGTTCTGAAAGGTGAGCTGGGATATTAGAGTGAGTGATTGAAGAGTGATAGACCTTTGGTTTAAGAATACCACTTTTGGACCTAGTTTTTATAGGATGGCTAACCACTTGAGGGACAGCAGTAGTAATAGGCTCTGAAGGAACATGAGTGATGTCAGAATTGGATTGAGGTGAGGAAGATCCAGAGGCATCAGTGGATTGAGTATCAGATGGGGTGTGACTGAAGTTAGGAGTCTGTTGTAAGATAGGAGTGGAACATGGTGAAGTACTTGGCATAGTAAGAGATTCTGTTGAGGGCATATGACTAAGATTTTCAGAACTAGATCCTGGTGACCCAATTCCAAACTCATCAGATTGATGAATTTGAGGGGTAGGATTGGTTTCTTGTAATGGTGCTTCAGTATTGCCATAAGGCAAGTGAAAAGTGTGAACAAGATTAGGATCAACTAACATAGATTATGTGGTCCCTGTAAGAATCATGTTTTAAAAGGAAATTCTGATTCATTAAAAACAACATCCCTACTGATGTAAATTCTCCTTGTTTGATCAAGACACTTGTAGCCTTTGTGATGCTCACTAAGACCTAGATTGACACACTTGGTGGAGTGATAACTGAATTTGTGACTGTTAAAAGGCCTTAAGTTGGGATAGCAAGCACAACCAAACACCCTATATTTAGAATAAGAGGGAACAGTTTTGAGCAGAATCTGAGAAGGACACATATCTTCAAGGACTGGTGTTGGAAGGTCATTTATGATCCTAACAGCTTACTCAAAGCTCTCCCACCAGAACCTAAGAGGCATGGAAGATTGGGCTAATAGGGTTAATCCCATCTCAACAATCTGTCTATGCTTCCTTTCAGCCCTACCAATGTGACCACGTGCATGAGGACAGGGTGTCTGAAAACTATCCCATGTTCTTTCAGCACAGGCTCAAAGACTCTATATTCACCCCCCCTCCCCAATCTGACTGGACACATTTAATAGTTGTGTGGAACTGATTTTCTACAAGTTTTTTGAAAGCAAGAAAAGCATGCAAGGCTTCAGACTTGTGTTTTAAGGGATATATCCAGGTGTATCTGGAGTGATCATCAACAAAGTGAATGTAATACTGAAAACCAGAAGTAGAAGCAAAAGGTGAAGGACCCCAAAGATCAGTGTACACAACATCTAGGGCAGATTTAGCATGAAAAACGGACCGATTATAGGGAAGACTATGCATTTTACCAAATTGACAGGCTTCACAAAAAATGAGTTTATCATTAAAGGAAGCATTACAAGATTTCAAAACAGTCTTTAAAACAGAAACAGAGGGATGACCAAGTCTTTTATGCCAAATATCAAGGTTTTTTTTCAAAAGAAGTAGAACAAACAAAAGCATTACAGACTTTATTATGGGAATCTTGAATTTGCTTGGATTGAAGGGAGATCAACTGACTGGAATCATTGACCACATAATCTAATACAAGCCATGTCTAAGAACCCTTATTTGCAGAAGTGTCCTTGTGTCCTTGTCCTTAACATAACAACAATCATTGTCAAATTCAACTATAATAGGATAATCATGAGTTAACTGAGAGACACTAACAAGATTTTTTTTCATAGTGGGAACATGTAAAGAATTTTTCAAGTGAATCTGTGTGTTATTATGTGTGGGAATAGTGCAGGAACCAGTGTGAGATATAGATAGGAGCTCACCATTTCCAACTGCTAGGTTTTCTGAACCTGTGTAGTCACCAGTCAGATGCAAGTTATTAATGTCATTGCTAATGTGGTTTGTAGCACCACTATCCATGTACCAGGCAGGATCAGCAGCATGTTGAGGTGTGGCTACAAGAGCTGTGGCTTGTTTGGAGTTATTGACTGTGGCAGGTACAAAGTCTTGCTCAAATATGTGCCAACAATCAGCCACAACATGTCCTGACTTCCCACACAGCTGACAGACAGGTCGGTTTCCTGAGTTTGTGTTGGAGGTTCTACCTCCTCTTCCTCTGTTACTCCTACCACCTCTGCCTCTATTGGAGTTGTTTGAAGGTCCACTATTTTTAGAGCCATAATTAAGTCTAGGACCAGTATTACTAGCAAACTGAGCAGTAGGGCCTCCCAGAAAAGCTCCTGAAGCAGTATTGTGAAACCTGGCCAGAAGTCTTTCATGAGTGAGAAGTTGAGACTGAACTTCTTGCCAGGACATGGACCCCACTCTAGCAGTCAGATTAACTATAACAGCTTCATACTCCTTGTCAAGGCCTCCTAGAGTGGCCAGTATCAATTTAGCTTTAGTAATGGGATATCCAGCTGCTGCAAGATTGTCAGCATAGGATTTCATTTGAACCAGATAATCAGCCATGGATTTGTTGCCTTTAGTAGCCCTAGTCAAAGCACTCTTATACTCAAGCATTCTTGACTCTGCTTGACTGTTAAACAAGGTTTCCATGGTCATCCAGACTTCTCTAGCTGTAGTGCACCTAACCACTCCCAAAAGAGCTTGTTCAGACATAGAACCAAGAAGCCACCCTACCAGAAGTTGATCTGTGATATTCCATTCATCTGTGGTCTTTGCTCTCTGGTAAGGTGAAGGAGGCACAGCAAAAGGAGAACCAGACATCCTATTATGCATGTCATTGCCAAGAACATGGCCTTCAAGTCTATGTCCTCTAATTATAGGGAGTACCGTAGATTTCCAGAGAAGATAATTAGACCGATCTAGCTTAACATTACATGTCTGACTTAAATTTCCAACTGATGTTGCGTTGAACACCAGATTTGCGGTAACAGTGTTTATCTTGTGGATATAAGGCTGTGATGTGTGATTTCTATGGTGAGGGCACGGTGGCGATTTAAATGTTTGTGGAGAACAAGTTAATCTGTCGACAAATTGGCAGAGTTTCTGCTTGTATTAGATTGTAGCTTAAAGCTTGAAAGAGATAGATCTTTTTATTACAAGGTGATCCCATATTTATAGGCTAATAAAGTAAGTCGGTCTCACTTGTTCATCGATAAGACAAAGCGAGGGTACATTGCTAAGTTAACTATACATGCAATACAAGTGTCCTAGCCAGCTGTCAGGAGTGGCCAGCTGTTTTGTCCAGCTGGATTGATAAGAATCGGCGAGCAGCGATCGTCGATAAATATGGCGAGTAGCGGACTCATTTGTGCCTTGTCTTGAAATAAGCTTGACTATATGGGTAGAAATCTCATGGAGAAGGTGGATCCGACATAGGACTGGCGGACAAGATCTGGCTTACTGTTGGCGGACAGAACCCGGCTTGTAGCTAGCGGGTAAGAGATGGCAGTAGCAGTTGCCAGAGGAGATGGAAGCCCCATTTACCTATTTTGATGGGCCAAGAGGGTAGGCCCAATATGGATGAACAGGGCCCCATTCAGATCCAAAGAGCTTTCTTGGTGTCGACAAGCTCTTTTCTAGCATCAGCACTCTCAGAAATGGTGTTTCTGTAATCAATGATGAACTGCGCCAAGCCAGTGCCAACCTGGAAAAGTGTAAAAACAGCGGGGTCAATATTAACTTGTGAAAAAATGACAATAAAAAGAATGAAAAACAAAGGCAAAAAAGGAGGTTTACCATGCTCACCGTGGCGCCGTATAAGCCCCACAAATCGTCAACACTCCCGAGAAAGGCACGGCGGGGATCAGTTTGGTCCGCCAGCACAACCATGTCCGCTATCCCGCGGCCTATCTCCAACTGAATGTCATTAGAGATACCCCATCTGAAATGCCTCAAGGGAGGAACGTCGGCAATACCCCTAGAAATTGTCCGCGCCATGGGCAGGTCGAGAGGCTGTTGCCGCATAAACTCTTTGTCCAACCAGGTAGCAGGACACCCTCTAGGCCCAGCAGGGACTCCAGTAAATGGCACCACTGTTCTCGTGCCCGCCGGAACAGCATCAGCGGCCACAGATTTGCTTTTACTCTTTTCAGTGGCCTCTTTCCTCTGGGGATCATCAGTTCTGGTTTTCTTATGAAGAGGGACATCCTGCTCGCCTGCGGGCTCAATCTCCTCAACAGCAGCCCTCTTCTTCTTATCACCCGTCGGCGGCTTGGTCAGGGTGGTCTGTTTCATGGTTTTGCCTACCACGGTTTTCTCTACTACTGGCGGTTGGACTGATTTCACCACCTGAGATCCGGAAGCTCCAGCCGCCCCTTGCCTTAAGTCCACCATTGGGAGTGGAGTCTTGACCCCCCTCAGGTCGGCGGCTCTCTTCACCTCGCCAGTAGTTTTCTTCTTATTCAACTGGCTACGTAGAGCTAACTTATCCATGGTACCTGCAATGAGCAAAGATTATTAGCGACCAGAAGGTATGAAAGGAAACAAGCTATGAAAAATATCAAGTAAAAATCCTACTCGGGGCCCGCTTAGTAGGGTCGCCACCGCAGATAAGACATTGGGAGGGCATACGCTAGCCATGATGACACTCTCCATACCAGTCTGGGTGAGTCGGCAAGGGTTCTACTACAACTTTGGGTTCACCAACACCGGCTCCAGAAAGCCCAGCCTGTAAAAGATAAGACTCGCTAACGTCTAGCAACAACCTCCAATTAAAGGCGCGAGTTTGTTCCTCACCCTTACGGGTATAGCCCGAGATCATCTTTCGGCTCGAGATATGAACTCATCATCAAATGCGTCTTGGGTTTTATTTTGTTCGGATGGTCGGTTTTAACGAGAATTCACGGCGACTTCTCTCAAGCGGCCACCCTATCCGAGACTCTACTTTCATGCATCTCTTATCCCAGTCCGCCACTTTATCTGGGAGGTCGAAAAGTAACCGGGGCCTACCAGTTCTTGATCGACTACGCGGTTGAATCTGACCAGCCCCGCCTTTCCGTGCAAAAGTATAAAAATACAACAAAACCGCCATTGACGGCTCGCGTCCGCTCAACCTACTGATTATAATGAAGGACATCACTACGTGAACCACTCCCAGGCTAAGGTCGCAAGGCATCACCTTCAGCTCCTCCATGAATTTTATGAAAAACGGATCAAAGGGAGGTCTGAGCCCGGCCACGAAGTGGTCATAATGCAACCACAGATAGTCTTGCTGTTCCCGGCCACAAACCCATGACACGTTGGTAGCGCCCATGCTAACAAAACGATAGTCCGCCGTGATGTCATACGCACCTAGCGCCATGGTATAATCCTCCCGATCTCTAAACTCCCTCCATCGAGTTATAAGATCGCTATCTGCTCGCTTTTGTTCTGCGAGCTCACTCTCAACAGCGGCAGACCTTCTTTTGGGCGCTCTTTTCTTCTTAGCGGGCTCATCCATAGGCGGTTTTCTTCTTAAAGACAACAACCTTTGGAGATTTTTTAGGCTTCTCCGGCACCACAACAGTTTCCACGGCTTCCTTGACCTTGCCGCTACGTTTGGCGGCTCCAGTGTTTAGGGCCTTCTCCATCCTGGTAAGAAGACCGCTTAGTGCCATTTGGTCGTCATCTTCGACCTCGCCCTCAGCCGCACCCTCACCGATAACGGAGACCTCAGGGTCAGATTCTATACTAATGGGTCCTGGATTTGGATTTTCTTCAAACTCCACCTCAGCGTCGCTAGAACTAGCGTCCTCCATACTCACCTCCTCTGACCCATAACACGCAGCGGCCCTGACCTCTTCATCCGACTGAGTGTACTCTGACGACATTATGGAAAAGAAAGAAAAAGGGCAAGGTGGATCAGTTTATCACCCGGACATGGAAATCGGACCAAGGCAAAAGCGATCACACCTCAACACCTTGCCCTTCCATCTTCCTAGAAACGAAAACCCCCAATTTCCTAGCAAAACCCCAAATATCTACCCAGAAAACCCTAAATTCAAACCAGAAAAGGCTTCAAATAACGCATATTCAAAAATTCTACCAAACAATCGCCAACAACAGCAATTAAGCATAGATGCACTCGGGGATATTTTCTGGGATAAAAGGGGTACAAAATCACAAAAACAAAGGTTGGGCTCATAGTGTGCTTCAGAAAACAAATGAAGCAAAATCACAGAGGATAAATCACCACATTCATGTCACTAGCAAGAACAGACGGTGATGGAAAGCACAACTGATCTAAAAAACAATAAGAGATTGCGAATTCACACCTGATTGATAAGAGGGGAAGAAGAAGTGCTGTTCGTTGCTTGGTTTGATGCCTGCCGGAAACTGCTTGTAATCGCCGGAGATTCTTGATACAACCGATGGGAGAAATTTATCAGAAAGAAGAAAGGGGAAAGTGGAGGAGTTGGGGGTAACTTCTCTATTTATAGAGGGAAAATTGAGAGGGAACGACGCTTAGGATTCAAAATTCAAACGTAATGATGGCAGGAACGGTTACCGATTTTTTCTCCGCCAATCAGAGCAAGGGACGGTTAAGTTCCAACCGCCGTGTCAGAGCCCGTGACTGATGTGACGTTTCGTGTACCGATGCATCCGTTTGTACATACCAACCGTTCAAACCTCTCCTAAACGACCACCAACCTATCCGCAGAATATACGACCTCAGCTTATTACTATCTCCCAACATTATTTCAAGCGGCTATCATCGATCAATGCCCGCTGTGGCTTATCCTGGCAAAGCACCTTTGATAAAGTGTTATCACTTATACAAGCCCGACAGAGCGCTGTCGGTGATCAAGCTTTATCGCTCTGAGATGCTCAAACATATAATCGGTAATTCGCTACGCGATACTAACACTGATTCAAGCCCGATAGAACATTATCGGCGATCAAGCCTGTTCGCTACAAATGCACAGCATATAGCTAGTGGTTTACACCAACACTGGTTCGAGCCCGATAAAACGGTATCGGCATGCCTCTGTCACGAGCGACCACAAAATGGAGTTTCATCTAAAGTTCTCCTTCAAGTTCTACTCTCCGCCTTGGCGGACACGCCAGGCACAGAGTAGGGGGCCATTGATATACCCGGATCTGAATGGGGCCCTGTTCATCCATATTGGGCCTACCATCTTGGCCCATCAAAATAGGTAAATGGGGCTTCCATCTCCTCTGGCAGCTGCTACAACCATCTCTTACCCGCTAGCTACAAGCCGGGTTCTTTCCGCCAACAGTAAGCCGGATCTTGTCCGCCAGTCCTATGTCGGATCCACCTTCTCCATGAGATTTCTACCCATATAGTCAAGCTTATTTCAAGACAAGACACAAATGAGTCCGCTACTCCCATATTTATCGACGATCGCTGCTCGCCGTTCTTATCAATCCAGCTGGACAAAACAGCTGGCCACTCCTGACAGCTGGCTAGGACACTTGTATTGCATGTATAGTTAACTTAGCAATGTACCCTCAGTTGTCTTATCGATGAACAGTAGACCGACTTACTTTATTAGCCTATAAATATGGGATCACCTTGTAATAAAAAGATCTATCTCTTGCAAGCTTTAAGCTACAATCTAATACAAGCAGAAACTCTGCCAATTTGTCGACAGATTAACTTGTTCTCCACAAACATTTAAATCGCCACCGTGCCCTCACCGTAGAAATCACACATCACAGCCTTATATCCACAAGATAAACACTGTTACCGCAAATCTGGTGTTCAACGCAACATCACCAACAAAAGGAAGACTGCTAGACATAGGATTCACAGAACCAAAAACAGGTATGGAGGATATGCTTGGATAAGATTGATTTAAGGTAGGTGCTGGATTTACATGACCAAAGGTAGTACCTGGGATGAATGAAGTGAACCCAGATGAAAGAAGGCTGCTCTGTAGATGACTCAGATGTGGAATCGTAGCTCCCAGTCCAATGGTCATCGGAGAAGACAAAGGTGGAGGTCCGGTGACGAGGGGTGGTGTAATGAAACCAGATTCTTCAGCTCTAGAGTTTGCAGCGGACTGATTTGTGACAGTATCCATAACTGGATTAGTGACAGCAATAGCAGCAGTGCTGTCTACTGCCGGAGCAGAAGTGTTTACGCCGGCGGTGCTCATCGGAGAAGAGAATCACGCCGACATTAGCCGGGCTCTGATACCAAGACAAAAGGATAGATTTTGTTTAGCAGATTAAGATTCTGTTACAAAAACAGTGTACCATCTTACATTTTGTAGAAATGGCAAGATGTTTACATAAAAGGCAGGTTTACCCTTACAAATATAATCTAAAACAACACTATTCTTTGACAATAACCAGTGACATCTTCACCGACCTTGACCACGAGTGATAATTGACTCCATTCTCATCAAGCACGGGCTGAACAAGCACAGGAGAAGGACTCTCGCTGCGGTGGATATAGTAAGGGCTAGAAACGGGAATCACTGCTTCTTCCGCCATCACCGAACCTTCAATATGCTAAAAAAAAACAACAATTTCGATAGAGAAAATGAGTATACGCAGCTCTATCGCGTTGATACCATGTCGAAAATGATGAATTGATCGTATGAAAAGCAATTGAATTGAAATGAGTGAGTGAGGAGGAAGATGAACCCTAGCAGGTCATCTCCTCTTGTTACAGATACGAAATTGAAAGAAGAGAAATAACAGAATAGTTTTGTCTACTTGCTTTTACCAATCCAACTGAGGCCTTATATATATGACCTTTTTTACAATGACAGCTGGCACCAATACACTAATAACATGCTAATTAAGTACAACTAATTAACTACAGCGTTATCTTTACTTACTATATATATTCAACATCCTCATGCAGTTGTGCTACGATTTTTAATGATTGGTTTCATGCAGATGTAGACGTTTATAGATGATTGGAGTACTATTTATTAATTAATAACACAATAACTGCATATATATATATATATATATACACACACACTGCATGTCTTTAGTCTTTAAGTTTGCGTTGAATATTATGTTCACGTTCTTATCAATACGTCGTCATGAATGACAAACGAACATGTTGGCGTTTTTTTTTAATTTAATGGGATGCTTTAAAAGTGCTATTTCTGTCGATGAGAATGCTTTCCTTCACACTTTAATATATACGGCTTTTTTAAGAATAATTTGATGGGAAAAAAAGAAAGAAAAAGTTTATGTCTTTTTCACACTATAAAAGAAATCTTAATACAGAGTATTTTTGTTTTAAAATTATATAGTTTTGTTGTTAAAATGTGTTGTTTTGCCGATAAAAATTGATGTTTTGTTGTTTTATAGACAAAAAATTGATGTTTTAGACTCACATTTGAATTTTTTTATAGATAAAAGATGTAGTTTTAGACTCCGGTGACACCACTGGAATAAATTCCTGGATCCGCCAGTGGTTTTTACAGGACACCCCTACTGATTCAGATAAGCTGAAGGATTCCTAATACTTGTTGATCTTGTAGTGGTTGAGGTAGGTTGAGGTTGTATGACGGTATCACTTTCAGTAGACTACTCTGATTTGACTCATTCAAACTCACTGGTGATGGATCATCTGCTATATGAGAATGGTACCTGGCAAAGGACTTGCTTCTATTGATACTGATATGCCCAGGACATGTTTAAACAGAGGAAAACAAGTTTCATAAAATTGGATGTTTCTAGAAACAAATGTGTCTTTGTTAGTTATGTCTAACAATATAACTCCTTTTGAAGTATTAGAGTTTCCAAGGTAAACACTTCTTCTGCTTCTGAAATCAAGTTTTGTCCTGTTTTGCCAAAGACTGCAAGGAAAACAAGACAACCAATAACCTTAAAAACAATATATATTTGAAGAACTTTATAATGGGATTGTCATTAAGCAATGGTGTAGGTGTTGCATTAATGAATTTTACAGCATGTAAAAGACAGATTCCCCAATATTCTATTGGCAAGTAAGACTAAAACCTCATACCCCAAGCACCATTAAGAAGACGTTGATGTTTCCACTCATCAAATCTATTTTGCTCAGGTGTATTGACGCAACTAGTATGATGTATAATGCTATGATATGCATAGAAAGAAGATAGCTGAAGCCCAGAACTGCTATATGTTTTTATGACTTTTTTTAGCCAATAATATATTTATATATATAAACGACAAACCCAACAAGAAGCTGGAAATGTCAAAGAGGTTTACAAAAAAATAACCGAAGAAACCAAACATCGACAATCTCCCATCCTTATAAGCGGGAAAACCAAGCTTTATCCAAAAAATTTAAACTACAACACCCAACGGATTTGCTTTCCAACATTCCCAAGATATCTTCTTCAAGCAAATGGTATGCGAAAGCCACGAAAAAAACATCATTTACACTTCTCTAAAAATCATCATTGGTTCAACGATGGAGGAATTGAAGACAACTTTGTTTGTGTTGATCCAAATTACCCAAGATGTAATTCCCACAATTGCATTCCACAAGCCAAATTCCAAAGAACTTGATAAGGCCCAAGGTTTTATTTGACACAAGTCTGCAAAGGAGCACGGAAATGGTCCAAAAATTCTTGCACCACTTAAATACATGTTGCCAAATCAAAAGTGACACATCACATGCAAAGAGAAGATGATTGAAAGTTTCATTGAACTTGTAGCGAAGAGGGCAAAAAGAGTCTTGCACCGTCACCCTACGAGAGAGAAGATTTTGTTTAGTTGGAATCTACTTTAATCCCGCTTTCCACATAAAAGATTCACCTTTGTTGGCAATAATTTGTTCCAAGAAAAGATGAAATCACCATCAATGAAAGCATTCTTAAACACTTCCACTTCAAGACATTTTCTTAAAATGGCCGTGGAGAAGATCTCATTGCTACTCATATTCCAACGCATTTTGTACCTGCAATCAAACCAAAATTAGAAAAAGACATCTCCATTCTCCCAACATCCTGTTGAAATAGTGTCCTAAACCCAATCGGGTTGGACCGGATCCGACCGGGTCGGATCATTTCTACTATTTCTTTGTGTTTATACATATATCAAATGGCTTTTCATTTGTCATATATACATTTCTTTTAAAGAACCAATTATGAATTGTTATATGATAACGCCCTTAGTATTAAATCGTGATAGAGAAACCATGATAGGCGATTATGGTTGATGAGATCTCTAATCACTTTAATAAGTTTAATACTTAAATGTCTCTAAGTCGATGTACTATTAAGCAGGGCATTGATAGTATAAGCAGACTAGCACGTATTAGATGTCTTCTGTCTTTAGAGGCGGGGATAGATCTCGTCTATCGAAGTGTAGAGACACTTGGGTATGACGTGGGCGTGTATTAGAGAATGCGACGACGTTAGACTCGACCCACTTACACGGATAAGTGTCACACTATGTGGCGGTTGTGTAATTATCCTTAAGACCGAGTCTTCATGGCATCACGGTGTGGATTGTCATGCTTTGACACTATTGAGGTTTTCAGCCATGGGGCGATCATGCGGTAGTGATTGGGTGTGATATGAAGCATCGCGGAGTATACATGATTGGTCGTCCGGGAATCGCGTGCCACTATCGGTAGGGGTAAATATCCGAAAGGGCCTTCTTATAAGGAATGTCTCATTCTCGTGAATCTTTGCAAAGTGGGAGTAAACGTGTTACTTCGAGAGAGCCTGATATCCAGACTATAAGACACGGTCGTCAATGTTTGACACTCGACGCACGACCGTTGGGATATTATTATAGCGATAGGATTGTAAGTTACACGGCAATCAAGCTGTTTCACATGAAAGGTAGTAGTCATTGCATTTGACTCTTCCGATGATTGGGGTCACGGTGTGTTGCTAGACGCTATCCCGTGATCGTTAGGCATGAAGGGCAATTTCGTAATTTGCACTTTGTGTCTACGGCCAACATATTCGAAGCCTATCGGGTCACACACATATGAACATCCAAACCGGATTAAAATGTGGTTATAGATGATAACCAAATAAGGAAAGTTTATCTCGAGACTATAAGGGTTATAGTGGTAAATTAATATGGTGGTATTTATTTATTATGAATAAATATAATACAAGATATTAATTATGATGATTAATTAAATATGTATATTGATACATATGATTTTCTAAAATATGTATATATGATATACATGTATTTTTGCAAATTAATTAATCATAGCATTATATTAATTAAAGAAGTTTCCATAAGTCAATTAATGAAGATATAGGCGCATTCTTGTTGTGTGTATGACACACTTGGATTGTGCAATTTAATTAATGAGATTACCATAATATTAATATGTGATATTAATTGATTTTGAGAAAAATAGATTTATGGTAATAACATAATTTACATTCAATATAAGATATTGGAGAATTATAAATTATGGATTCATTTAATATAAGATATTAAATTAAAAGAGATAAATCAATCACATTAATTATGTTTCCTTATTTTATTGGAAAGAGATTTTTCTTCTCCTCTACTCCAAGGCAAAGTGGCGCCCCTTCTACCTATAAATAAGAGGGATTGCCAAGCTCTTTAGTACACCATTCTTCCAAGAGCAATTGTTCTTGTGAAAAATTGCAAGAACTCATAGTTCTTGTGTAAGAAAGAAGGGGGCTTCCTATTGTGAGTTTGTGAGGGAAGAAAAGGTCCGGTCTAGCAATCGGAACTTTTCAGTAGCAATCCATGGTGGGATTCCGGCGGGCTGTTCGTGTGGACTGGCGGTAGAGGCCGAACACTTGGGCGGCTCCATGCTGAACTACTCTCCTTAGACGGTCAAAGCGTCGATCTTTTAAGATCAACCAAGGTAACCGCCGTCTTTAGTTTATTCGTTTATTGCTTAAACGAAGTCGATCTTGGGAAAAGGAAATCAAATTTTTGAATTACATATGCGTTCGCGTTGATTTCCTAACAAATGGTATCGAGAGAGCTTTGAGCTTAAGCAATAAGCGTGTTTTTTTGCGTAGTTAATTTTATCGTTTAAATCACGTAATTAAAAGATGATATATTTTGATTAAGAAACGATACTAAAAGAAATTATTTTGTTTTGTGTATTTTATGTTTCAATATAGTTCATAGTTGTGATTAGTCGATAGATGCAAGATTCAAATCACGATATCGTTAAGTCGAGGTTGAGTGATGGATTCTCGGTGAACCCACTCTTCGTTAATTCGATGTGCTCGACTTTTTCATCCCGTGATATTTATTGTGCATAGATATCTCGTTGTTTAGTCGTGTCATGGTTTAGGAAACTAACGACATCCCTTTGATTACGAATCAAAAGGAAAGAAACAAAGAGAGATTTAATTTTAATTTAATTTTAGAATAGTTCTAATTAATTAAAATTAAAATTAAAATCATTTAAAATTAATCGTTAATTTTATTTCGATTAAAATCATTTAATTAATCAAATGTTAATTAGTTAATTGATTAGATAAAATTATTTAATGGATTAAATGTTAATTGATTAATTAAGACGCAAGTAGTTAAATTTTAATTTTATCTTTTTCATAAGATTTAATTGTATGGATTAGATAGTGTAGATATAATATGATTATATGGACCCGATTGATCATGGACTCGACCGATAGGATAGATGTGAATGATTTAATTTTCTGTTGGTTTAAAAGTTGTCCTAGGCCGTTATGAAAAACATGACCTAGTTTATTTTCTCGCATTTATCCCATTTCGTTGGCTCTCTGCAAATGCGGCGGGTATATTAGATAGAATTGAATGTAACAAGAATGGAGCGGAAGATGGAGACCAAAGAAAGAGCGAAAATAAAGATCCCATTGGAGAATGGAGCATTAAAGATCCTATTGGCGGTTGCAACTACCCTTAGATTGTGACCCGCGGTTTTCGTCGATTTGTATTCGAAACCGCACCTAGGAAAAGTCCATGATCATACCGGTTACTTTACGCATTTATTTATTTTGTGCTTGTATTTATTTTATATGATACGATAGATGCATGACTAGGCACGATCTAGATAAATGTGTAGCATGTATGTTTATAGAGATAGACATATTTATGATGAGACCATAATTAAATTAATTAAGTGAATTAATTTACATAAATACTTCCACCTCAAAAGAATCAAGTTGAAATTGCCTCCCCATATTATAATGACGGTGAAGAGCCCTTGTTCGGATCCAACTCATCAGCCAAAGCAGGGGGTTGACCTACCTCGGGTATATCGTCGTTATCGAGATATGATCGTATGAGATCTCACGAATATTGGGGTTATGACTTGACTAAGAATTCTCTCGCCACCGACCAAAGCGGGTCGTTTGGATTTTAGAGGCAAGGGTTTGACTACTTCATAAGATGAAAATTGTCAAAGAGTTGACTAGTCAAACAACAAGAGTCGTATAAGATACGATTGACAAATGGTTGTTGTCTACCTATTAGACTATTTTCGGCCCACCAGCCAAAGCGGGGGTCGCGGTAGTTTAGTGGGATCTTGTCCACTAAAGAAATTAATAATTCTTGAAAGTCAATTGGAAGTAGTTGACTAGTGGGAGCAAAATCATAAACCAAAAGACCATTTTTGATTTTGCGTGTATAAACAACAACACTCATTTATTTTCATTTTTATGTTGTAGTTTTAGCAAACTTTTATATTTATGTTTAATTCTCGATTAGTAAAACCAAATTATGACTGTTACCTTTTGAGAAACGTTCTCAAATATGGTTAAGTAATTTTAATCCTTTTGAAATAAGCAATAACATGAGCAATCTCGTTATAGTAGTTAGAGACAAGGAGACTACATATTTGATGGAGTATTCCAAGGCTTTGATTATTAATGAAAGCGGAAGCTCATGATATGATTAAATCATTGAAATAAGTTTCAACGAATTAGTCATATATTGATACGATCCAAGATGATCATTGATCACACGATGTGATTAATTCAAACGTTGGATAAGAATGACCACATCTAATTTTGGAAAGGTTGTTTTCAAAATTATAAGATTTAAATATCGACTTAATTCTTTAATCATTGCTTAAAGGTTAATTAAATAGTCAATGTTTTGAATACGATTCAAAAGGTTAAATAAACTATTTAATAAACTTTAGATTTTCTTTATGAAAGGAAATCAAAGACATAGCTCTCGTGATCTTTCTTAAGTCTTATGAAGACTACACTAAGAAAAATTTACAAGTGCTTGAAGGATTAAAAAGGAAAGTTAGGGCATGTGCTTAAATAGAGAACTTATTGAAGTTTCTATTCTAGGCAAGTGAGTTGAGATAAATCTATCTAAGTTCAAGTCAACTCTTAGATATATGATGTCTTACGAGTGTGATTAAATTAGAAAGATTAAATACAGATATGGAAGGTGAAGCAAACGTTGTAACACTTACCACATTCTGGATCTAGTAAACTGATAAGGGGACTAAATAAATGTTATTATGTTCGGTTCTTATGAAGGACACAAGTTCGCTTATTTGTTAGGATTTAGTAGACACATTCAATTGTAAAGAATAAATGTTATTCGATAAAGTTGGAAGGTCCTTTGAACCTAACATACTAGACTGTTGTCACTATATAGTTGATATATGTGATAAGATCTTAACTAAATATTTGTATGGCTGTTATCCTTGATTTGTGGTTACTCTAGGCACAGTCTCTATGGAATGGAGGCGTGTAATCAAACGTCATTCTGATGATGTTGAACCTTATGATTATGAATCATGTGGGTTATACGTATCTTATCCAAAGAGGACTAAAATAGCATTTTAAGAAAAGGTTATGAAATCTAGAAGATTGACCAAAGCCCAAACATATTGATGTTTGTTGGCTTGTGACAATTTATACCATAAACAATTGTTTGTCTCTCTCTTGGACTATTTTTAGAAATAGTTGAATGTACTTATTGAAGTACAACAATTCGGAACGCCCGATAGGTTCGAGCTAGTACGAGTATGAGATTGACGAGCTACTTAGGAATTAATATTCAATCGGATTGAAGTAATTAATACCTGAAGGGTGTTTCAGAGGTCGTCTGAAAAGGAATAAGATTCTCCCTTCAAGGATACCATCTTTGGGATACGCAATTGGATTGTGTTCCCAAAATGGAAACAACACTTTATATGATAAAGGTGTGACGCATGCCATGCGAAGTATCCATTACCCGTTTCGGGATAGTGCCTTTATACTTAACCGAGTTCCAAAGAATAAAGGTTGAATAAATTCCATATTAGATATGGAAGATGATAATGTCGAATCTATCTTAACCGATGATTTGAAGTTGTCGTAGGCAGAGTCAGAAAGGCTTGGAGCCTAGTACGACATATGCAACTTTGTGGAATATCTTAGCTAGCACGCTAGATATTATTTACTTGTCCGTGGAGCAAAATGTTTGTCTCCAAACATGCTGTCTTCTAAAGGAAGTGTTTCTTCCAAAAGAAACAGTGGGAGTGAATCAGATCTCAAAAGAGTTTGAGAACTACAAAGATATATTCAACCATAGGAACGTGAGCAGACGCCACATAACGATGAGGTGTAGAACATTGCTCAGTGCACACAAAAGTTCTGTAAGTCTGTGGATAACCTCAAGCCTGAAAAGGCTGCTGGCATGTTCATCTTGAAGAATGAATATCTCACGACTTATGAAAGAATGTTTGAAAGGCTAGATTGAGAGATATGGCCAGGAGCCATAATATCTGAATTAGATTCCATTAGTGACAGCCAGGTTGTGAACCTAGTCTATCTTACCTAAGGGGAATGTCCTCGAAAGGTCGACATGGATTGTAATATGATTACCATCGAGGCTATAGTGACGGGTGAGAAGTGCACGGGTGTAAACCTTGTAATTACCTTTATGCTGCCAGCTGAGCCCAATTCTATTCAGATGATGCTTGTTATAACTTGATATCATGGCTATATGATAGTGTTCAAAGACGTTAACATGATATGTAAGCTCATGAGATCCATTTATGGACTCAAACAAGTTTCTCTAGACAATTTCTTTGTTTGATAATCAAAGGAGTTTGATTTAGTCAAAAGAAGGATATGCCAATGTGCAAGTTGGATAGTGGGAGTGTGTTACGATTTTTGAATAAGGTATTAGATATCTCTCACAGGAATCATCACCTCATGTCACAGTCAATTAATGTTTGGTAGTTCAAGGTCTTTACGAAAGCACTTGGATTGGCAGTTCTTATTTTTAGAAATAAAAATCTATAGCGATAGATTTAACTGCTGTTAAATTATAGTTTACCTATATAGATGTGATGCTAAAAGAGTTTAGCATAGATCGCGACAGGGGATACTGCTAGCCGGTGTTCTCAAGATCTATCTATGTTAGGACGTTAGTCCTAAAGATAAGGTAAAAGATGATGCTTATGGAAGGTTTCCTTCGCTACTGCGATAGGAACCATCTTATAGGTGATGCCGGATGTTCATAGTCCATGAGGAGTCATGAGAAGGTATGAAAGTAAATCGGTGGATATCGAGAATATCCTTAAACAAGTTAAGGAAAGTTTCAGCTTTATTGAAACTTGGAATTAAATAAACGTAGATATCTGAGCACGTATATCCCGAGTCTTATGAAGGCGAGTGGGAGCTCATCAGATGGGTTTGCAATCACTTTGATTAAGTGATACAAAGTTGAGTGGAAATGTTCTAGCATATGGGTCATGTAAATTCTACAAGTAGGCCAAAATACAAGATAGTGCCTTCTCAGGGGCATGGCGGGAGCAAAGATACATGAGTCTAGAAGGTTCATTCCTGAACCTTGTACGGTCGTTCCACCTTTTCTATATAGCTGATATGGTAAGTGGATTCATTGCTTGAAGCAAGGACCAGGGTCTCGTCAGAGATTCGTGTGTGTGTTGAGGCGGTTCCTTTGACTTGGTCATTTGGAACATGATATGAAGATAGTCTGAGTCCCCACGGATAGCGATCCGTTTATGGCTAGGGCTAGTTGCGAGTATTGCATGAGATTCTTGTGTATCAACTTGGTCTTGTGTGTGCGAGTGATTGGTTTTAGGCCAAGTGGGAGATTGTTGAAATAGTGTCCTAAACCCAATCGGGTTGGACCGGATCCGACCGGTCGGATCATTTCTACTATTTCTTTGTGTTTATACATATATCAAATGGCTTTTTGTTGTCATATATACGTTCTTTTAAAGAACCAATTATGAATTGTTATATGATAACGTCCTTAGTATTAAAGCGTGATAGAGAAACCATGATAAGCGATTATGGTTGATGAGATCTCTAATCACTTTAATAAGTTTAATACTTAAATGTCTCTAGTCGATGTACTATTAAACAGGCATTGATAGTATAAGCAGACTAGCACGTATTAGATGTCTTCTGTCTTTAGTAAGGGATAGATCTCGTCTATCGAAGTGTAGAGACACTTGGGTATGACGTGGGCGTGTATTAGAGAATGCGACGTTAGATCGACCCACTTACACGGATAAGTGTCACACTATGTGGCGGTTGTGTAATTATCCTTAAGACCGAGTCTTCATGGCATCACCGTGTGGATTGTCATGCTTTGACACTATTGAGGTTTCCACAGCCATGGGGCGATCATGCGGTAGTGATTGGGTATGATCTTTCAAGCACGCGGAGTATACATGATTGGTCGTCCGGGAATCGCGCACTATCGAGAGGGTAAATATCCGAAAGGGCCTTCTTATAAGGAATGTCTCGTTCTCGTGAATCTTTGCAAAGTGGGAGTAAAGCGTGTTACTTCGAGAGAGCACGATATCCGGACTATAAGACACGGTCGTCAATGTTTGACACTCGACGCACGACCGTTGGGATATTATTATAGCGATAGGATTGTAAGTTACACGGTAATCAAGTTTCACATGAAAGGTAGTAGTCATTGCATTTGACTCTTCCGATGATTGGGGTCACGGTGTGTTGCTAGACGCTATCCCGTGATCGTTAGGCATGAAGGGCAATTTCGTAATTTGCACTTTGTGTCTACGGCCAACATATTCGGAAGCCTATCGGGTCACACACATATGAACATCCAGCCGGATTAAAATGTGGTTATAGATGATAACCAAATAAGGAAAGTTTATCTCGAGACTATAAGGGTTATAGTGGTAAATTAATATGGTGGTATTTATTTATTATGAATAAATATAATACAAGATATTAATTATGATGATTAATTAAATATGTATATTGATACATATGATTTTCGAAAATATGTATATATGATATACATGTATTTTTGCAAATTAATTAATCATAGCATTATATTAATTAAAGAAGTTTCCATAAGTCAATTAATGAAGATATGGAGCGCATTCTTGTTGTGTGTATGACACACTTGGATTGTGCAATTTAATTAATGAGATTACCATAATATTAATATGTGATATTAATTGATTTTGAGAAAAATAGATTTATGGTAATAACATAATTTACATTCAATATAAGATATTGGAGAATTATAAATTATGGATTCATTTAATATAAGATATTAAATTAAAAGAGATAAATCAATCACATTAATTATGTTTCCTTATTTTATTGGAAAGAGATTTTTCTTCTCCTCTACTCCAAGGAAAAGTGGCGTTTCTTATACCTATAAATAAGAGGATTGCCAAGCTCTTTAGTACACCATTCTTCCAAGAGCAATTGTTCTTGTGAAAAATTGCAAGAACTCATAGTTCTTGTGTAAGAAAGAAGAGGGCTTCCTATTGTGAGTTTGTGAGGAAGAAAAGGTCCGGTCTAGCAATCGGAACTTTTCAAAGAGCAATCCATGGTGGGATTCAGTGGCTGTTCGTGTGGGGTGGCGGTAGAGGCCGAACACTTGGGCGGCTCCATGTCGAACTACTCTCCTTAGACGGTCAAAAGCGTCGATCTTTAAGATCAACCAAGGTAACCGCCGTCTTTAGTTTATTCGTTTATTGCTTAAACGAAGTCGATCTTGGGAAAAGGAAATCAAATTTTTGAATTCCGCTGCGTTCCCGCGTTGATTTCCTAACACATCCTCCTCCTCAAAAGACCTCAACTTCCTCTTCCATCCCCAATTAATCTTCCAACGAGAATTCTCCCAGACCACCATCTTAGAGATAACGTCATCTTTAAACAATGATAAACGAAAAAGCCTAGGGAAAGATAATTTCAAAGGCTCCCCACCTATCCACCTATCATGCCAAAAATTAACCAACTCCCATCCCCGACCTCCCATTTGACCGACCCCAAAAGATTGATCCCATAGCTACCAAACCAATCAACAACACCAACTATACCCTTCCAAACTCTTCTCACCCTCGATCTACAACGACTCAGATCCCAAACCCCTTATATACCATATAAAGAAACTAACACATTTCACCAAAAAGCATTTGATTCGGCCCAAAACCGCCACCACCATTTTCCTAACAACGACAAATTTTGAACCTTCAGACTACCGACCCCAATACCACCCAAGGACATAGGGGCTTGAATTATTTGCCAAGAAACCCAAGAAATTTTATTTTGAGACCCAAACCCTCCCCAGAAAAAAGAAGACCTCACACTTTCCAAAATAGAAAACACGCATTCCGGAAGCCTGTAGACGGAGAAAAAGAAAACCGAAAGAGAAATCAAAACAACCTTAATAAGAACCAATCTCCCTCCCTCGGAAAGTGATGCCCATTTCCAATTGCTCAACTTCTCTTTTCACTTCTGAATAATACTCTCCCAGGAAGCCTTTTTCTTCATATTCTGACCAACCCATAACCCCAAATATTTAAAAGGTAGCAAACCCATCTTACACCCACCGTTTCAGCCGCTAAAGAGAGATCTCTTTCCGAAACTTTAACCCCAAACAAGGAACTTTTATTGATATTAATTTTCAATCCCGAAACTTTCTCAAAACATGCCAAAATTCTTTTAAGATTCTTTAGATTACTGGTATCCCATTTTCCCAAGAAAACTGTATCATCAGCATACTGAAGATGAGAGATATGAATATGATCATTACCTATTGAAACACTAACAAATTTCCCTTTATCCATTGCTTCTTTCATAAGAACATTTAAACCTTCTACCACAATTAAGAAAAGAAAAGGAGATAAAGGGTCCCCTTCTTTTATGTCATATTGGAAGAATGACTGCACTAGATTTGATATTTTAGATTGGTGTTTCATTACAAAAACCCAAGTAAAATATAAGAGATCATCTATTACAGTACGGAAAAACTATTGATCATCAACAATTGGATCTTTCAAAGGTGCCTCGATGTCCACATGTAATAAGTCAGAAGATTGTACAACTTTTAGACTTGTAGGGAAAACCTTCTTCTATTGTTTAGCCATTGGACAAACATAGCATATATCATGTTGAAAAAACCTTACATCAGGGGATCATGCACTAATGACATGTGATATTTTGTGTGGAAAATGCCCTAGTCTATAGTGCCACACAAGTTTTTATCAACATGATCAGCAAGACATTTGTTACTAGGCACAAGATTTCACATAAGACTTATGTTGTTATTCATTTTCCAGTAACTATGATGAAGAATGTAAAGACCCATACAAATTTAGCTTAACCAATCATTTTCTTTTCATTGTTGTCCTGCAAAACAAATTTGTCAAAAGTGAAAATAGCTGCACAATATATCTATATCCTATGTTCGAGTTGGCATTGAAATCAAATTAAACTTGAAACCAAGATTACACAAAATATTGTGCAAAATTAGATCAGAATTAATCACAACTTGACATGTTTAGAATTAGATAAGTGTGTAATGGAACACACAATATGATATGTAGCTCCAGAATCTGTATCCATTCAGATGTTAAAGGAAAATTGTATTTCTGGTAGGAGTAAAGGTAGCATTCATTGAATGAACTTTTTAACCATATGTCCTCCACTATCTGAATTTTGTTTGGATCAATAGGTAACAATTGTTCTATAACCAATTTGTGTTAGCAAATGTGCTAATATATTTCCTTATAATAGCTTAGATTTTCAACGTCCTCGGTCAATCTTTTACGCTTGGCAGACAGGACTACTAACAACCCCAACAATTCCCCCATGCTGGCCGCAACCAACAGCATTTGTTTCCCGGATTTGAACCGGTAACCTCGCTTTGATACCAATTGTGAGGATCAAATGTTTACCGTTGTACTAAAACCACTAGGTGGGATGTTAATCCTTGAATGGACTGTCTAGATTTCACAACACGCATCACTTCTAGATCCTCATCAGAATTGTGATGCTCAAGAAAAGTCCGTTCCACCATATTTACCATACTTTTAGACTTGTGGCTTGGTGGATACACATGTTTCTTATAATAATTGTCAACAGTGTAACCAGTGAAAACACAGAATGTGCATTGAGGGTTCTTGTTATGACTATCATATCCTTGTTTCATGTAACCAGAGGCGCTATTCATGTTTCTTGACTGACCATGATTCTTATTTCGGTAACTATTCTGAGAAAACCTTGACTTGTCGTGTGGCCCACCAGTCTGATTATTTTGAAAGTTCCTCTGAGCAATAAAAACATTGGAATCTTGATTTTTCAACTTGTTAGATGAATAATTCTTTCTTGTTTCAAACTTAATAGCCATAGCAAAATCATCTTTCATCGATGGAAATGTACTAGAAACATAGCTTGTGAAACCATAAGTTCAAACTCATCTCTCAGTCCTTTCAAAAATCTCATCACATTTTTCAGTTTACATATGATCAAAAATTGTCTTAATGCCATTACAATTGCATTGAGGCTCACAAGAACACAATGGATTTTGCCATATGACCTTAATCTCTTCCCACAACGAATTATCTTGGAATAGTACTAATTAACAATAGAAATTTATTGCTTGATAGAATTGATTTCTTCAAGAAGATTAGACAATCTAAAAGAATTTACACTGGAAAATCTATCACCAAGATTATTCCATACATTTTGAGCATTGGCTAAGTATAAAAGACTCTAAGAAATAGTATTATCTAGTAAGTTCAAAATCCAAGTTCTTATAGTGGTGTCACATTGCCTTTAAATGGAGAATCGGGACTATTGACTTCAGGTCTGTGACTCTTCCTTCGATGAATCCAATCTCTTTCTTTGTGATCATGACGAAGCTCTACGCAACTAAACCAACTAAAACATAAAAGACAAAACTGTTAATGACAACAAGCCCCGAAGATTATGCATTGACAAAGAGGTGACGAGGAGTAAAACTGTAAGGAAATCATCATTGACGACAAACCGACACAAGAAGAAAAGAAACCCCTTTTGTAACATTTTTGTTTTAAGGAAAACCACAACCGCTCTCAGCCTAATGTCGCCAACCGCCGCCACCATATAGCATAACGAAGCCCGGAAGATAACTCATTCGTCTGCACAAGAAAACAGTTACCCAGGCCGCCGCTAGAAGCACGAGGCTCTACATGAACCAAGAAAGTCAGCACCACCTGAATAACAGACGAAACCACTGATGTGAAGTCGAGAACAATAATGGCGGCGTCCTACACCAAGCGCCACCAAGGGCTGCCACAAAAGCCATGAAAGAGAGCCCAAACCAAACCATAACCAGAGAAAACAAAATAGAAGACCTTACAACCACCAATGGAGGTTAAGATCTACCAGATTTGACCACGTGCAACCCCAAATCAATGAGGAAGCTAAGAAGAAAACATCCGCATCCGATTCACCTTGTTGTCGAGAAAGTGACTTAAACTCTACATCTGGTGGAACCAATCAAGACTCAATGTGTGTGATGGACACGGTGAGAAGTGTATTCAATTTGTAGGCTTCAAGAGGGTGGAGTCCATCGAGCTTCAAAGCAGGTAGCCTCGGCAGGGGTAACTATCAGCAGGTGATAGGCTGAAATCTTGGAATACAAAGCAGGTCCCACATCTATTAATTACACTGTTATGAGCTATACAAAGTGTCATTAAAGGAGGAGGACACGTGTAAGGGTATTTATGGCGATCGACAAAGATTCCTGGCGGCTAGGGTTTAGGATTTGTGCCTATAAATACAGATTGTTGTCTCATTATCCGAGTGTGTTGTTTGAAATCAAAATTCAAAGGCATAATAAAATATCTCTTTTCGCTCGCGGTTTTTACCTCTCCCACATCGAGAGGTTTTCCACGTTAAATCTGTGTTCTTCTTGTTTACATTATCTCCTTTGATTGTTTATGTTTGATTGCTTCATTTACGCTTCTTGCATCCGAAGTTATCTCCATCCGCTTTATAACAAGTGGTATCGAGACATGGTTCGGAGAAAACAATTTGTACGATCAACTTCATCTTCACCAAGACCTTGACAAGGTGCTAGGATCTCGTGATAAAGTTGTGATCTTTAGCAAGAAAAGATGTCGTGAGAAACGTAAAAATCGATAAATTTACTGAGGAAGGAACAGTTTTGGTGCGTGGCAAATCAAGATGCGTGCAATCGTTGAAACAATGGGGTTTGTGGAATCCGTTATCGACAAACCAAATACACAAACATATTATGCCGGTCTGGAAGAGAAAGCACATTCAACCATCATGTTGTGCTTATCTCGATGATGTTATCACCGAGGTTGCTTGAGGAAGACACCGCACCAAGTTATGGAAAAAGCTTGAAAGCTTGTATATGACCAAGTCAGCGACCAACAAGTTGTTGTTGAAACAGAGGTTGTTCGGTTTGAAGATGCATGAAGGGAGTCCACCGAGGGAACATCTTGACCGGTGAACACAATATTACTTGATTTAAGGAATATTGATGTTAAAATTGAAGATGAAGATGCAGCCCTAATCTGTTGGTGTCATTACGGCATCATATGAAAACTTTGTGCGATCTTTCATAGTTGGGAAGGATCTGATGAGCTTTGGAGGATGTGAGGTCCGCCTTACATGCCGGGAGCTTAGACACAAGGTCGCTTTGGGACAGACAGTCAAGTCTTTGGGCTAGTAGCTAGCGACAATAGTGGAAAAGGATATGGATGGAAGAAGAAAAAGAAGTCAGGTCCAAAGGTCCTAAGTCTACTGATGTGTCCAGAATTATCAGAAGGAGCAGGGACATTGGAAGTCCAATTGTCCAAGGAAGAAGAAACAAAGCAGGAAGGCAGTTCGCACAAGAGCCTTGGCTCTTGAGCAATCGATGAGGATCCGGTTCTAGTTGCGGGGATTCTACACACCACAATGATGTGTGGATACTTGATTCGGAGCATCCTATCATATTTGTCCAAACAGTGGTTTTCTACTTATGAGCGAGATAGATGGTGGTCAAATCTATATGGCCAACAAAGAAGGTCTCAAAGTTGTGGGAATTGGCTCAAGTAAAGTTAAGGACGAGAGGATGGTAAATTTTGTACATCAAGGATGTAAGACATGTTCCACAGATGACCAAGAATTTGGTATCTCTCGACCTCCTGGGCAAACAAGGGTTCAATTTCAAGGGTGAAGGTGGGACAATTTGAATGTCTTTAAAGATTCGATTGTAGTCCTCAAAGGCATCAAGAGGGAACCTTGTATATATTACAAGGATCTCATCAGACCTGCACTCTTCATTGTTGCATCCTCAAGCAGCTTCACTGGCCTCAAACAAACTCACTGTGTGGCACATGAGACTTGGTCACATGGGTGAAAGGGGTATGCAGGTTCTTTCTTCAGCAGGTTTTCTTGGGGGATATAAGGTTAAGAATCTGGACTTTTGTGAACATTGTGTGTTTGGGAAGTTGCACTGAAGTAAGTTCTCGGCAGGTTGCACAACACAAAGGCATCACTTGATTATATCCATTCAGCATCGCTGGGTCCATCAAGAGTTGAGTCATTGGGTGGTCACAGATATTTTGTGTCATTCATAGATGACTATTCAAGGATGACTTGGGTGGTGATGATGAAGAACAAAAGTGATGCATTCAGTAACTTCAAGCAGTGGAAGGCCCTAGTGGAGAATCAGTTAGGCAAGAAAATCAAGAAGCTTCGTACAGATAATGGTCTGGAATTCTGCTGGACGGATTTTGATTCATTTTGTGCGGTGAGGTATTGCTGGACATCATATCTTGTAAGGAATACACCTCGGCAGAATGGTGTAGTGAAAGGATGAATCAAACTCTCACCGAGAGGGCAAGGTGTATGCTTTTTCAAATTTGGTTTATCAAGGAGATTTTGGGCAAGAGGTTTGTTAAGACGACTTGCTACTTAATCAACAGGAGTCCTCACACAGAATCAATCTCAAGACACCATTTGAGATGTGGTCAAGCAAAGCCCTTTGATTACTCGATTCTAAGGGTTTTTGGGAGTCTGACTTACTATCATGTTAGTGAAGGGAAGTTGGAGCCAAGAGCCAAGAAGGGAGTGTTTGTGGGGTATGGTGATGGAGTGAAGGATATAGAATTTGGTTATCGCAGAGTCCAGAGTAATCCTCAGCCAGGACGTTGTGTTTCATGAAAATTCTATGTTAAACTCATCAATGGGGAGGTCTCACTGAGTCTAAAACCGATCTTTAACTCGATAGTGTTGAGAAACAGTGGAGCTTCAGGTGGAGTCTACTGATATGCAACAATCAGTGGATCCAAATCAACACTATACTGATCTGGATAATGAACCAGAATCTGATCCAAGCCAGCCTGCTGAGACCTCAGCAGGGCGTCATACAAACATTGATCAGCAGAGTCTAGCTGCCAGCAGGCCTAGAAGATCTAATGTTGGGATACCTCCAAGGAGATATGGATATGATGATTTGGCTGGATATGCACTCCAAGTTGCAGAAGAGGTAGAGGTTGCTGAACCTACTACTTACAGGGAAGCAGTGACATGTATAGAAGCATCTCAGTGGCATGCTGCCATGGGAGATGAAATGGAGTCATTATTGAAGAATCAGACTTGGGAATTGGTCAAACGGCCTACTGACAAGGGAGTTGTGACTTGTAAATGGATTTTCAAGAAAAAGGAAGGAATAACTAAAGCGCGAAAGGGTCGTATAAGGCACGTTTGGTTGCAAGAGGATTCATCAAAAGGAAGGGTTGACTTTGATGAAATATTTTCACCAAGTGGTCGGACACACTTCAATCGAGGTGTTACTAGCAATGGTGGCACAAAGAGATCTGGAACTTGACCAATTAGATGTGAAAACCGCTTTTCTACATGGTGAGGTGGATAAGGAGATATACATGACACGGCTGAGGGGTTTTCAAGTTCTGGAAAGGAAAATTATGTTTGCAAGTTGAAGAAATCTTTGTATGGTTTGAAGCAAGCTCCAAGGCAGTGGTATAAAAGGTTTGACAGTTTCATGCTTCAGCAGGGTTACAACAGAAGTCCATATGACTGTTGTGTTTACTACAGTCTGCTGAAAGATGGATCATATATTTATCTTGTTCTGTATGTGGATGACATGTTGATTGCTGCTGCAAGGAAGTCTGATATTCAAAATCTGAAGAACCTTCTTAGTGCTGAATCTGAAATGAAGGATTTGGGTGCAGCCAAGAAAATCTTGGGGATGGAGATCCGGAGAGATAGAAGTCGGAAGAAATTGTTCTTGTCTCTCACAGGTTATGTGAGAAGATATTGGCCAAGTTTGGCATATGTTTTGCAAAACCAATAGATACTCATATGGCATCAAATGGTCATTTGTCCTGCTTATGCTTCACATCACCAAGAGAAGGAGTATATGTCAAAGTTCCCTATGCTAGTGCAGTTGGCAGTCGATGTATGCCATGGTTTGCACTAGGCCTGATCTGGCTCAGGCAGTCAGTGTTGTCAGCAGGTTTATGGCTCAACCTCGAAAGGAACACTGGAAATCTGTTAAAAGGATATTCAGTGCACGAGAGAGGTACGGTGATATTGGTCTCATTTATGGAGGTGATATCGGTCAGTCACTGAGTTACCGTGATGCCGATTATGCAGAGATGATGTTGATGTAGAAGATCAATGACTGGTTATGTGTTTACATTGGGAAATGCAGTGGTCAGCTGGAAAGCTACTCTTCAGGCTCTGATGAGCCTTATCAACTCATCAAGCGTAATATATGGCACTTATCAAGCAACTAAGGAGGGTGTCCGGTTGAAGGGCTAGTCAATGATTTGGGGTTGCATCAGGATCAGTGATATATATTGTGATGATCTTAGTGCAATATGTTTAGCCAAGGATCGGGTTCATCATGAGAGAACCAAGCATATTGATGTCGTATCATTTCTTGAGGAATGAGAAGAGGGTTGTGGTGAAGAAGATTGGCACAAAGGAGAATCTCGGCGATATGTTCACTAAACGATCAACAGAGTAAGTTCCACTTTGCCTGGACTTACTTGAATATTCAAAGCTTATAACTGCTTTGGAAACTTTACCGAGGCGCATCAGTGGAGTGGATGTTTGTGGAGATAGTCCGGTACAAGTACATCCGGCATTGACGAATGCATCCGTACAAGTACATCCTGGTTATGCAATCTGTTTGACTCTCAGGGAGAGTTAAAGTCAAGGTGGAGATTTGTCAAGAAAGTGACTTAAACTCTACATCTGGTGGAACCAATCAAGACTCACCGGTGTGTGATGGACGGTGAGAAGTGTATTCAATTCTGCGGCTTCAAGTAGGGTGGAGTCACTCGAGCTTCAGCAGGTAGCCTCGGCAGGTAACTATCAGCGGGGTGATAGTGCCGATCTTGGAATACTGCAGGTCCCACATCTCATTAATTCGTTATGTGACAAACTATACAAATGTCATTAAAAGGAGGACACGTGTAAGGGTATTTATGGCGAGATCAGACAAAGATTCTGGCGGCTAGGGTTTGTGGATTTGTGCCTATAAATACAGCTTGTTGTCTCATTATCCGAGTGTGTTGAAATCAGTAAAATTCGGTGCATAATAAAATATCTCTTTTCGCCCGTGGTTTTTACCTCTCCCACTCGAGAGGTTTTCCACGTTAAATCTGTGTTCTTCTTGTTTTTTATATCTCCTTTGATTGTTTATGTTTGATTGCTTCTGTTTCTGTTTCTTGCATCTGAAGTTATCTCCATCCGTTTTATAACACTTGTAACCCTCAATAACCACTAAAATAGCAGAAGAACAAACTAAACGGGGAGATAAGAAGAAGATCAGACGCCGGCAGCATAAAACCGTCGATGCCTAGATAAACAAGAGGTGGAAGAAGGCGCACAGTTAAACAAAAACAAGAGTTTATTTTATAGAGAGAAAAAACCTAATTGATGTTTTTGAAGGGTACGCTTTACGAGAACTACATTATATCTATCTGAAACATCACTACAATGTATAAATATAGACATGTACTTGATGCATAAAAAGTCAATGTTAGATTTATTGTTGTGGCTTTAAAGGAATGAAAATATAGACATGTACTTGATGCATTACAGTCAATGTTAGATTTAGAGTTTTCACAATATTTGACTGGAATTTTTTTTTTTTTTTGCAGATACGAAAGATTACACACACTAATTATGTCCCTAGAGGGGCTCAAACCATAGTCTTCACGTCAAGATATAGCCTAGCAATCGCTAGACCGATGTACGGAGTACATTTGACTAATATAAGTAAGAAAGCGTGCATCTCGTATTTTCCTACTGAGACCCGTCTTTGAATCTGAAAAACAAATTGAAAAGAGCCGTCTTTGAATCAAACATGATGACATGAATTTTTGAGTTTCTTTTAATTTTGTTTTATTTATTGTATTTAAATAGAGACGTTTTTTTAATTCCTTCTGTAATTGTTTTCAATATTCAAGCAATTTTTTCATTGCATGAAAATTTGGTAATATAAATCGCGACATTACCAAAACTGAACTCGATTCTTGAACTATTTCAAATTGTTCGGCACTCAAATTAAATTTATATTATCGGAAATAGTAGGTGCAAAATAAAGTTAACATCAAATGCAGTAGTGTTATCACAACATTGGCTAAACATTGTGAATATGAAGGGTCACTAATCAGTGAAAATAATATTCTCATTTGATGGGCTCTGAGTGAAAGAGAAAGGATATACTTGATGTTTATTATATTGTTGGGGTGGGGAGAAGGATAAGCACATCATTTTGTTCTTCAGTAAAAAATCTCACAAATGGCAACTTGGACAATTGGGGGATGTTTACCTTGAAGGACTTTGAAAATCATCAAGTCGTCTTGAGACTCAGTTCACAATATCACTTTAGGTGTGCGAGATACTCATCCACCATATAAGGAGTATTCTAAGAAATCATATAAACTCAAAGCCCTGGATAAGAGGCCTAGAGCTATACTAGGGATATACCGAAGGTTAAAAAACGGTTTCAATTTGCCCCAGCCTTGTCACTATTGATTCAAATGTACTCTTAGACACTCTTGGTGCCAGGGCAATAAGCCGTGACACGGAGAATGCTGAAAGATACAGTTGCATTGAGTTTCTGTGAAAAGAAGGAAGGTAATCCTGATCTGGTCAGTGATATGTATGGAGATAACTATGACACATCGTCACCGGCTCTGGAGAGAGAATCGAGCTTGTCCGTATCCCAGTATGTGGGAGTGTGCTATCAGAACGATTGCGGAGTGGTGTATCGACCGGGACTTTATAATATTTTATAAGAAAGTAGGGACTGTGTCGACTACCAATGATTTAATGCTCGAAAGAGGGCAATGAGAAGAGATAAACATCTGGCTTTCGAATGTACCTTGCTACTGTTGGAGAAATTGTCCATTAATGACTTAGTGGGTTAGTGGTCACTTAGTGGTCATAAGTGCTAGTAGTGGCCATTATTGAGGGTTAGTGGCCTTAGGAGTGGGAGTTACTTTTTCCACCTATATAAACCCTCTTTGGTAAATGTCACAACACAAGTTTTTCCAAATAATACTTTTTCCATTTCATATAGTAAGGTAGTTTGTTTTTTGTTGAAGAGATTCTGAAGCACCAAGAGTTCGTTGAGTTCAGAAGCTGAAGTACCTCAATTCTGAACAGGTAATTGGGTTATCCTGGGAGACAAGTGATAAACCGTGGGTACTGCCGGAGCATAATTGTCTTAAGGACGGAGATTAGCTCGTCCCGGTTACATATCCTTGTTTTTTTTCTTTCTGTTTGTGTCAGTCCAGAATATAATAAAATTGTTCTTCATCTTTTCTGTTCTTTATTTTTTTTACTTTCGCATTGTAATACTTTGGGTATAACAATCTTAAGACAATTCTTTTCAGAGCCTCTTTGCTCTAAAAAGTATATCTTTGCGAAATGAAAAACAAATTTCAGTCTGCTTGCTGAACTTTTTATTTTTTCTGTTCGTTCTGAGTATCATCTGTGATACTCAGTTGGTCGGTGTCTCCTTTTTGGTATCGGTTCTTGGTAAAACCGGTCCTTTCTTTTTTTGGTATTGGTTTTTTTTTTTTTTTTTTTTTTTTTTTTAACCGGTCCATCTCCTTTTTGTATCGGTTTCTTGTAAAACCGGTCCGTTTTTTTTTGGTATTGTTTTTTTTTTTTTTTTGTAAAAACCGGTCCATCTTCCTTTTTGGTATTGGTTTCTGGTAAAACCGGTCCGTTTTTTTTTGTATTGGTTTTTGGTAAAAACCGGTCCATCTTCCTTTTTTATCGTTTTCGCAAAAACGATTTTACTTTTTTTTGTCGCTTTTTTGGCAAAACGACTCGGGCTTGTGTTGTTGATCTTCCGTTTCACCTCGAGCGAAATGACTGGAGTCACTGATGCGTCTGTGACAACTACTATTGGAACCACATCAACCACAAGTCTGAATCCACTTTTGGATGCTAATGTGTCTGCTGTGACACAACCTGTTGTTACCATTGCTGGTACTTCTCATACTTCTCATGGAGAGAAACCAGAAAAGTTCAATGGCCTAAATTTCAAGCGTTGGCAGCAGAAGATGTTGTTCTATCTCACTACACTTGGACTAGCAAGGATGCTCACTGAAGAGAAACCAGTTGTGCCTCCTGAAAACACTGAGCACAGGGTGTTGCTGGCTGTAGAGAGTTGGAAGCATAGTGATTTTCTATGCAAAAATTATATTTTGAATTTCGTAGATAATAGTCTGTATGGTGTTTATTCTATGTATGAAAGTGCAGAAACATTGTGGCTTGCATTAGAGAAAAAATATAAAACTGAAGATGCAGGCGCTAAGAAATTTATAGTGGGTAAATTTCTGGACTTTAAGATGGTCGATTCCAAAACTATTATTAAACAAGTTGAGGAATTACAAATCATTATATCCAAAATTTTAGAAGAATATATGATGATAAGTGAGAATTTTCAAGTAGCTTTGTGTGATTGAGAAACTTCACGAATCTTGGAGGAGTATAAGAGTTATCTCAAACACAAGCGAAAGCAAATGTCAATGGAGGATCTCGATTGTCCGACTCCGTGATAGAGGAGGACAATAAGGGCTCCAAAGAAAATCTGTTGTGCAGTTGGACAAAGCCAAAGCTCATGTTCTTTGAGGTAAAGAATCGTAAAAGGAAGAAATCTGGTCAATCTTCCAAGAAAATGCTGAATCTTACAAGAAACCACGCATCGTGTACAAGTTCAATGGCAATCTGTAACAATTGTGGAAAGTTTGGGCACCGTCTTCTTTGAGTGCCGTTCAAAGAAGTCAATTCACCAAAGGCACATCCGCGTAAACCGATGGTGATGAAGAAATGTTCTGCTATTTGTGGTGTCGAATGTAACTTTGTGTGGGAATCCAAGGCAATGGTTTGTGGACACTGGAGCCACAAGACATGTTTGTGCTGACCGGGCTGTGTTTTCAACTTACAAGGCCGGGCACAGGGATAAAGCGTGGATGGGGAATTCATCAACTTCTCCAATTGTTGGATCGGGACAAACGATTTCAAGATGACTTTAAAAGAAGGCGACTCAATTATGTGTCGATGTTCCCGAGATTCGTAGGAATCTCATTTTCGTGACAAATTGAACAAGGTTGGTTTCAATTTGAATTTTTGTTCTCGATAAGGTCATTTTGACCAAGACTGGTGTGTTTCTCGGTAGGGGTTATTCCACCGAAGGTATGTTTAAGCTTAATGTAATGGCAATTATGCCAAAGAATGTTGTGCCCAATGAGGCTAATAAAATTGCATCCTCTTCCGCTTACTTGATTGAGACTTCTTGATTATGACACAATAGATTGGGACACGTAAATAATAAATCAATTCGACGGATGATGAACTTAGATTTATTACCTAATTTAAAATTTAATAATAATGAAAAATGTCATATATGTGTCGAAGCTAAAATGACTAAGGCACATTTTCCTTCCGTGGAAAGAAACACCGAACCGTTAGATTTAATTCATACAGACTTGTGTGATTTAAAATTTGTACAAACGAGATGCGGTAAAAAATACTTTGTAACTTTTATCGATGATTGTACAAGATACTGTTATGTCTAATTGCTAAGTAGAAAAGATGAGACACTTGAGGCTTTTAAAAACTATAAGAATGAAGTCGAGAATCAACTTAGCAAACGAATCAAGAAGGTTCGTAGTGATAGAGGTGGTGAATATGATGCACCGTTTAATGAATTATGTTCAGACTCTGGTATTATCCATCAAACGACTGCACCTTATGCACCTCAATCAAACGGTATTGCTGAACGCAAAAATCGTACTCTTAAGGAGATGATGAATGCTATGTTGATATGTTCGCGTTTACCTCAGAACTTGTGGGGGGAAGCGATTCTTTCCACCAATGTCATTTGTTCACGGATTTTATGTAATGGAAACAAACAAGTAATAATATTTATAAATCCGATATACCTCAAGTGCAAGGATCGTAGTAAAGAGGTTGATACCGGGTCGATCTTACGGGGAACTAACGATTGGTAATCCTAGTCTTTGTTTAACTAACTATGTCACGAAAACTAACCTAAAAAGCAAATAAAACTAACCGAGACTGAGAATAAAGATAACACGAATGTAAAACTGGACAGAAGAATGAATCTAAAGCCAGGGAAAATACGGGTTGCGAACAATTTAAACTACAACTAAACCTAAGATGCAATAAGAAGATTTGATTAAACTAAACAATTCAAGTTTTAAGGGATTATTCAAATTATAACGAGCAATCTAGGAATCTAACCTATTAACTCTCGTTATATAGATCAAATAACTATTCTTTGATCATGGGGATCTAAGGTTTACATGACTTTCATCAAAGTAAAACAATCAAGCACGCACATCTTTCGATATAATTGCAATAAACATTCAAACATGATAAAGAAACAACTTGTATTAAAAACTCACAAATTAATCAAGATTCGAATTTGAACGGTTGACGGATAGGCTTCACAATGCTCGTTCAAGGGCTTTTAGCCTCTAAGCATCCTCTTGAAAGCTTGGAATTGTTGAAGAAAAGAACATAAAACTAACTAATTTAATCTAAGATTTAAGTGCATAAAACTGAAGGAAAAGTATGTAAAAACGCAGCCTGAGCCGCCCCTAGGATTAGGGTTTTGAGTAATGTGTAATTGGTATACTTTAATGTGGAAAAACGCAGCTGTATTTATAGAAAATAAAGTCGGCTATGCTGAGGCGGCGTATGGACGCCTGTCTGGAAAGGGTGAACGCCCATCTGGTCTTCATAAAAATCTTCGAGTCGGGCCAAGCTGGATCAGACGCCCGTCCTTCACAAAATTGGACGCTCGTTCACTTAAAATCTGAACATCCTGAACCAAATTTCTCCTCCTGGACGCTCGTTCACTTGATCAAACGCCCGTCCATTCTAGACGCCAGTTCAAGCTTCTGGACGCCAGTCCAGGATCGACTTAATCTTGATTTTCCATACTTATCTCTTCTTGATCAAATCCAATCATCATTATCTCTTCTATCATCAATGTAATTCGACTCTTATCTCTTTTTGATCATCATTTAAGCATCAAACACGTACCTATAACACATCAAAACATCGCAAAACGTAATATCATCCAAATAATCATAAAATCACAATTAAAACACCAAAATTAACCTATTTTGCGAATAACTCATTAAAAATCTCATTTACTCAATAATTCCATTAAACACTCTTTTCTTATGCAAATTTATACAAATATGAGGGAAATTATCATAAAATATATCAATATAAATCGTATAAATTCACCCTTAACAACTCCCCCACACTTAGCTTTTGCTCGTCCCGAGCAAAACAAAACGAAAATTTGGGCTCAAAACAAAAACAGACATCTCAGACAATATAGCATAGATCCAATAAATCAGAGGTTCACCACTGTGTGTGTGCAAAGCCATAGAAAACTTCCACTAAATCCAAACTTGAGAAACTCAAAGCAAAACTAGCTAATACCCCCTCATAGACTAGCAATAAATGACACTCATAAGGTGTACCCTACAAACGTAAAATATCCCGAAAAGAATGATCGGATATATCTAGGGCCTTTCTAAAATACTCAGATGATAATCCCTACAGCATATCTATCAGTTTATACTGGGGATAAGATAGACGATAAATTAGTCTTATATCTATTTCATAACAATTCGTTAGTTGATTTAACTATTTTCATATTTAAACGCACATCAGAATGAGCTCTTGCCCTGTCATAGCAGAATAGGATATTCGAGATATACCCTACCTTACTCCAATCATAAGGCAGCTTTTTCTGACTGTCGTGAACTTTTGGTCATCATAGTGGTATAAGACATACGTGGTATACCCTATCGCACTCAAATCATTGACTAGCTTTCGACACACCCAATTACTTAATTATAAACTCAACCTTTTCATTTGACAATAAGTTACGTGTTACTTATCACATTCGAACCTTAGATATTCACAGTATAACATACTTCGGATCTAAATGCAAACTATCATAAATCTCAAGATATATACGTAGCACTAAGCACATGACTTATAAGAAAATCAGAAATCACTCGTCAAAAAGGGGTATAACTTTATAAATTAGCTCATCGTTCACTATGGCTCGTGAAAAATAGATCTCAGGTGAAACAACTAACTTATCAAACATATGATATATAGCTTGGATAACTATAAAAATAACGAACATTGCATTGAATTGCCTACTCGGGACAAAACAAAAACAAAAATGTCGGAAAATTTCGAAAATTCTAGCTCATTTTGCATAGACTCGTAACGAATAACGAATTAAGAAAATGTATAGATACATATCAAATCATTCCCCTCCCCCACACTTAAATATCAACATGTCCTCATGTTGTGCAGAATTTAAAAAGAAATGAAGTACTTAGCTGATTGTAGTTCGAAGGTGGCAATTCTGCAAGTGGTAGCAAGTCAGATCCAGAAATGCTTGAAGAAATCAGTAGACTGTGGACCATCCACCGGAAAACTGATATCATCTAAAAGTTCACAATCGCTATTGAAAATATCCTGCACACTTGAACAAACATGGCAACATCTCGGGGAACATAGGGGGATATAACATGGCAAAATAAAGATAAAGAGAAGGATAAGGTGAAATTGAATCAACCGACAAGGCAGAGTCAACAATTACCCTAATTAGACTTAAACGAAACAAATAAATCAAAGAAAAGAACAAAAACGAAAGTAACCAAAACAGAAACGGATATCTAGGATGCCTCCTAGTGGCGCTTTTGGTTAATGTCGTTAGCTCGACACTCTTAAAGCTCAGCCTGGATCAGGCCATTTGGCTTTTCTGCCAGCCACTACCTCGTCTAGACTTGGGTCAGTAGTTCGGCTGCAGAAACAGCACTTAACACATGGGGTGAAATCTTTGATAGCTTTCCAAATACGTTTAAACTGCCCCATGGTCGACTTCTTCTTCTTCTGAGTATTCTGATGACGTTTCAGCTTACGCTCCCTCTCAAACTCTTCCATATCCCAACTACCGGCTAGAACTTCTTCAGATCGACCACTACCGTCATCCTCTGAAAACAGGTCGGGTGAAAACTCGTCAAATTCTTCGACCCCTTTAGTACCACACCCGAGGATATCGAGGAAACGAACAATCAAAGGCTTTTCTTTGGGTTCACCAATGTAGTGCTTACACCTTTGACCATTTACTCGAAACGGTTGGTCACCATAACCTCGTAATTCTAAAACGCCTCCAGGAATAATTTGGAGAATCTCAAAGGGACCGGACCATCGTGTCCTTAACTTTCCAGGAAACAGATGTAACCTGGAATTATACAAAAGAACTTGTTCCCCGACTTGAAATTTCTCTTCTTAATCTTGGCGTCATGGAGGAGTTTCATCTTATCTTTCTTTGATCTGGCGCTTTCAGAGGCCTGGAGTCCGAATTCGTCCAACTCATGCAATCAGCATTGCGATCGATGCTTACCACAAGATTGGGAATCAAAGTTCAGAAACTTTGTAGCCCAATAAGCTCTATGCTCTAACTCGACTGGCAGATGACATGGCTTACCATAAACCATTTGAAATGGAGATGTACCCATAGGAGTCTTATAGGCGGTTCTGTATGCCCATAGTACATCATCCAATTTCAAACTCCAGTCTTTTCTATGACTGTTGACCGTCTTTTCCAGGATTTTCTTTATGCTTTGGTTGCTCCTTTCAACCTGACCACTAGTCATCGGGTGATATGGTGTGCCAGCCTTATGACGAACACCATACTTTTCAAGCACTTTCTCTAAGGGTCGGTTGCAAAAATGTGTCCCTTCATCACTAATCAAGGCACGTGGACATCCAAATCTCACGAAGATGTTCTTTTTTAAGAATTTCATGACCGTCTTATGATCATTGTGAGTCGTGGCTTGAGCCTCCACCCATTTCGACACGTAATCCATGCAGACTAAGATGTATTTGTTACCACAAGATGATGGGAATGGTCCCATAAAATCGATACCCCATACATCAAAGACTTCGCATTCTAGGATGGGTTTCAATGGCATGTCGAAACGCCTTGTCAGAGAACCGGTTCTTTGGCATCTATCACACGCTTTATAGAAAGCTTCTGTATCTTTAAAGATCGTAGGCCAATAGAAACCGGATTGGAAGATCTTAGCAACGGTTTTCCAAGGACCAAAGTGACCTCCAGTGGGTCCACTGTGGCTTCGTTCAATAATATCGCTACGCTCGATTTCGGAACACATCTTCTAAGCGAGACCATCTTTGAGATCTTAAGCGAGATAAGGTTCATCCCAAACGAAAGATTTCAAATCAGAGAAGAACTTTTTCTTCTCTTGATAGGACAATTCTAGATCGAGATATCGGGAATGAAGGTAATTGACAATGGAAGAATACCATGGAACATCTGGAGCACATCCATCGATAAGCATAATGTTTTCTAGAGGAAAGTAAAGATCTATATCATCTGGATCACCCTTTTCCTCACTTAACATTCTCGAAACGTGATCCGCCACAACGTTTTCACTGCCCTTTTTGTCTTTAATTTGAACGTCAAACTCTTGTAGGGTTAGTATCCAACGTAGTAGGCGCGGTTTGGCCTCTTTCTTAGTCATCAGATATCGCAAAGCAGCGTGATCAGTCCACACAATCACTTGAGTTCCTAACAAGTAACTACGAAACTTGTCCATAGCAAAGACTACGGCCAATAATTCCTTCTCAGTAGTCGTATAGTTAACTTGAGAAGGATTCAATATGTGACTGGCGTAATAGATAGGCTGGAATTTCCCTTTGATTTTTTGTCCTAGAACAGCACCAACTGCATAGTTTGATGCGTCGCACATAAGCTCGAAAGGTAGATTCCAGTCAGGCGATATAAGAATTGGAGCAGAGATTAAATGGTTTTTAAGCTCCTCAAACGCTTGCTTGCAGTTTTCATCGAAATCGAACTCAATGTCTTCCTTAAGTAAAGTAGACATGGGCTTGGCTATCTTGGAGAAGTCTTGAATGAATCTTCTGTAGAAACCGACATGTCCAAGAAAGCCTCTCACTTCACGCACATTCTTGGGATAACTCATCTTCTCGATAGCTTCTACTTTTGCCCTGTCTACCTCAATACCTTTGGCGGAGATCTTGTGGCCAAGAACTATTCCCTCATCTACCATGAAATGGCATTTTTCCCAATTGAGCACTAAGTTCTTTTCCACACATCTGGATAACACTTGATCTAAATTGTCAAGACAGTCGTCGAAGGACTGACCAAAGACCGAAAAATCGTCCATAAAGATTTCCATACACTTTTCTACTAGCCCATCAAAGATAGCCAGCATACATCTTTGAAATGTAGCTGGGGCATTGCATAGACCAAATGGCATTCGCCTGTAAGCGAATGTACCATAAGGGCAGGTGAAAGTGGTCTTTTCTTGATCAGCTGGATCAATGGGTATTTGAAAATATCCTGAATATCCATCCAGGAAGCAGTAGAATGCGTGCCCTGCCAGACGCTCAAGCATCTTGTCAATGAATGGAAGGGGAAAGTGATCTTTCATGGTTACCTCATTGAGCTTTTTATAATCGATGCATCAGAACCAAAGTGACAAGTCTCAATGCTATTTCTTCTCCTTCTCATTCTTCTCAATTGTAATTCCACATTTCTTGGGAACTACTCCGAGTCGGGAAACCCATTCACTATCGGCCGATGGCATAAATGATTTCCATGTCCAGAAGTTTGATGATTTATTTCTTAACCACCTCTTGCATATGAGGGTTGAGCCTCCTCTGGGGCTGTCTAACACATTTTGCACCCTCGTTAGTCTTGATCTTATGCATACAGATGTCAGGAGATATCCCTCTGATATCTCCTACTTGCCATCCAAAGGCTTTTTCATTCTTTTTCAAGACGTTGATTAATTTCATTTCCTCTAACCGAGACAGCTTGGCAGATATAATCAAAGGAAGCTTGTCGCCTTCTCTTAGAAACACATACTTCAGATGTTTAGGCAACGGCTTCAACACCAAATTTGCAGGGGGGGTCTTCCAAACTTGACTTAAGATCTCCACTTTTCAACTCAACATCGCTGAGTTTACTTAGTGGTCCCACTGCCAAAGCTTCTTCTTTCAACAACTCATCCTTAAATTCAGCTTCTAACTGCTCTAGACTAACCACACCATGATTATTCAAATTATCAATCAATCGCTCAAATTCAGTTGTAACAGCCATGACTTGCTTTTCCATGAAATCATCGAAGTCATCAGACATATCCTCAATGAAAAAACCGGTTGAAGAACCAGAGGGTACTTGAATGGATTTGGAGACATTATAGCTTACCTCTTGATCACCAACACATATCGTCACTCGCCCACCATCACAGTCAATGAGGGCTCTAGCTGTAGACAGAAAAGGTCTTCCAAGTATCAGGGGGACATTTTCATCCTTTTCAATGTCTAGGACGTACCAGTCAACGGGAATGGTAAATCTATCAATTTGAACTAGTACGTCTTTTAAGATTCCCGCTGCTTTCTTAGAAGATCTATCAGCGAATTGCAAATTCATAGTAGTGGGTTCTAGAAGATCAATTAAACCCAGCTGTTTGCACACAGACAATGGCATGAGGCTTATAGATGCACCCAGGTCACACAAAGAGTTAGGGAAGACCAGGCCTCCCATTAACACTGTAAGCACGAACTTTCCAGGTTCACCTCTCTTGGTGGTAGGTTTTCATAATTGATCATTGAACAATCCTCACCAATCAGCCTCTCCATGTCTGACAACTTCCTTTTTGAAGAAACAACATCCTTGATGAATTTTTTATACTTAGGCATTTCAACCAAGACCTCCGATAATGGAAGATTCACTTGAGTATTTTTCAAAAGATTCAGCACCTTTTCATACTTCTTATCTTCACTCAAAGGGATGTTGCTCTTTCTTGGTGAAAATGGGAGCTTTTTCAGATCATTCTCAGAAAAGACTTTCTTCGAAGATGCACTGACAGCTTTATCTTCCAGATCTTTCCACCGAACAGCTTTTTCAATCTTTTTATTAGTCAGGGGATCAGCCTCCTGACTTCCAATTGATTCTTCATTCCTCAGGGGTTCAGCCACCTGAGGACTTCCAGCTTTTTCACCTCTCAGGGGATCAGCCACCTGAGTATTATCTTTCGGCCAAGGGGAGTGTAGGTGCTCAGCTTCCCCTCCTGCCTTATCAATGGCAGAAGGGGCTAGTGGTTTCCCTGGTGGGAAGGACCACTAACTTGAGTCCACTTCTTAGATTCATTGCACTGGCCTCCTCTCTACCGTATGGAATTGATGGTACGAGGTCAATACATTGGCCATTGTTCAAGTCGGTTTGAGCAACTTGACCGCCCTTTGGATTTTTCTCAGTGAAACTAGGCAATTGCCCTGGGGGTCTTGAAGCTAACTGCTCAGCCAGTTGCCCAATTTGTCTCTCAAGATTTTTCATAGATCTATTTTGCTCCTCCCTAAAGGAGTCCCATTGAGCTTTGATATCACTTGAGTACGAGGGGCCTTGAGAGTTTTGGAAATTTTGAGAATAGGGCTGGCTGGGCCGACTTTGGACAGCAGGATTAGAATTGGCGGGCCAATTCTGATTGAACCATTGATTAGAATTGGAAAAATTGGAATTCTGGTTCTGAGGAAAACCAGGGTTTTTATTGAAGTTTTGATTCTGATTGAAATTAGAATTTGGATTGAAACTTGAAGATTGATTGAACCCTTGGTTTTGAAGATTATTCTGGCCAGAAAATTGATTAAACCTTTGATTGTTCTGGCTATAGAATGCATTCACTTCAGCATTCTGCCCATTCATAGGACAGAATCTAGATGTGTGCCATGACTCGTCACAATTCTGACATGTGACATGATTATACTGTCCATAATCATGAACAACATTCACTTGATAAGGTGTGTGGGAATTGAATTGACACGGCCACCATGTGGCGACCCGACAAACTCTCTCACAATACGAACCCGAGGGTTCGTGGAAAGAAGAAGTTTGATTCATCCGATTCGAAACTTGAGAAGTTGCCATCCGCTTCGCGAAGATGGCGATCAAACTTTGCATGTTCACTTCCTCAACCTTAGGAGGATGAGGTGCTTGAATGGCTTGATAAGAGGGAGCATAGTTATATTTGGCAATGTCCTCGAACAAGTGCCCACCTCATCAGCGTTTTCTTCAAAACGCCCCACCAGATGAACTATTGACCATGCCTTTTGTAAGCTCGGTCAATCCACTAAAGAAAGTGTTGACTTGTCTTTCCGGTGGCAAGCCATGGTGGGGACACTTTCTAAGCAGAGACTTGAATCTTTTTTCCACACGAAAAAGGATTCATTCTCTTTCGGTAGAAAGTGAATATCTCATTTAAACACTGAATTTTGTCTTTGAAGGTGGGAAATATTGACTCAAAAATTCTTTTTCAAGTTCAGACCATGTGGTAATAGATTCAACGGGGAGAGAGGTATACCACTCTTTAGCTTCTCCCTTTAGAGAAAATGGGAACAGTTTCAATTTTATGGCATCCTCACTTACTCCTTGGATGTGTGTAGTACCGCATATCTCTAAGAATGTATGTAATTGAGTATGGGGGTTTTCTGACTGATAACCGTGGAAAATAGATGCATGCTGCATCATCTGAATAAGCCCCGGCTTTAGCTCGAAGGTCTGTGCAGTTATGGTGGGATAACAATAGCCGGGTTGACTTTGACTTCGCTGGCATGGCGCGAGTCCGCCAACGACGTCTATCTTCAAGAGCCATAATTATGAAGTTTTGAATTCTTCGCTAAACGATCCTCTAAATCTTGGTCGGCTTCTTCGAAGGGCCGCAGAACGGATTTTTCGCTGCTTGGCGGACTATGGTCCGCTCTAAGTCGTGGGTATATAGTAATGATCCTTTGACTTCGAGTTTGCATAAACCGAACGTAATCAGTGGTTGAAGCCTAAAAACTAAGAATTTAAAAACCTAAACTAAAAATTAAAGCCTAATAAAAGAAAAGAAAAGAAAAGAAGAAAAAGAAACAAAATTATTGTTGAAGAAAGGAACCAGACGGACGTCCAAAAGTCTGGACGGGCGTCCGGATGAAATTTAGGCTGGACGGGCGTTTGGTGGTCCAAACGCTCGTCTGCAGGGCAGAAGACTTGGACGGGCGTCCAAAACCTATGGACACTCGTCTAAGTGAGCAAAAACGATTCAGGATTGAAAATTTTCCATCAGACGGGCGTCCAAATGTCCAGACGCCCGTTTGGTAGTGGGAAAAACAAGAACAGAGCAGAAAAAATAGCAGAAGAAAAAAAGAAGAAGAAAAATAGGAATAGAAAAAGGACACAGATTGAAAGGAAAACTAATCACGAGGGGACTACACAGGGAAGACCTTAAACCCTAAACTAAAACCCTAATTACCTAATTAAAAATCTACCTAAAATATGAACAAAAATGATTAAACACAGGAAAAAAAAAAACAAAAACAAACACTAGGCAACCGTTTGGTTCCCCAGCAACGGCGCCAAAAACTTGTTCACGGATTTTATGTAATGGAAACAAACAAGTAATAATATTTATAAATGCGATATACCTCAAGTGCAAGGATCGTAGTAAAGAGGTTGATACCGGGTCGATCTTACGGGGAACTAACGATTGGTAATCCTAGTCTTTGTTTAACTAACTATGTCACGAAAACTAACCGAAACAGCAAATAAAACTAACCGAGACTGAGAATAAAGATAACACGAATGTAAAACTGGACATAAGAATGAATCTAAAGTCAGGGAAAATACGGGTTGCGAACAATTTAAACTACAACTAAACCTAAGATGCAATAAGAAGATTTGATTAAACTAAACAATTCAAGTTTTAAGGGATTATTCAAATTATAACGAGCAAACGAGCAATTGATCCACCTATCCTATCAACATTCAATTCCTAATCAGATTAATTCGTGACTTCTAACCAAGTTGTGATTCACCTCATCTAAAGTACGAACCCTAATTTCTTAGATAGTCCATCTATTAATCTCTATCTTTCGATCTAAGATTAACGCTTTTTCTAACCAAAGATGCGAACTTTAACATTTCTAATCTAGGAATCTAACCTATTAACTCTCGTTATATAGATCAAATAACTATTCTTTTATCATGGGGATCTAAGGTTTACATGACTTTCATCAAAGTAAAACAATCAAGCATGCATATCTTTCGATATAATTGCAATAAACATTCAAACATGATAAAGAAACAACTTGTATTAAAAACTCACAAATTAATCAAGATTCGAATCTGAACAGTTGACGGATAGGCTTCACAATGCTCGTTCAAGGGCTTTTAGCCTCTAAGCATCCTCTTGAAAGCTTGGAATTGTTGAAGAAAAGAACATAAAACTAACTAATTTAATCTAAGATTTAAGTGCATAAAACTGAAGGAAAAGTATGTAAAAACGCAGCCTGAGCCGCCCCTAGGATTAGGGTTTTGAGTAATGTGTAATTGGTATACTTTAATGTGGAAAAACGCAGCTGTATTTATAGAAAATAAAGTCGGCTGTGCTGAGGCGGCGTATGAACGCCCGTCTGGAAAGGGTGAACGCCCGTCTGGTCTTCATAAAAATCTTCGAGTCGGGCCGAGCTGGATCAGACGCCCGTCCTTCACAAAATTGGACGCGCGTTCACTTAAAATCTGAACATCCTGAACCAAATTTCTCCTCCTGGACGCTCGTTCACTTGATCAAACGCCCGTCCATTCGGACGCTTGATTCAAGCTTCGGACGCTTGATCCAGGATCGACTTAATCTTGATTTTCCATACTTATCTCTTCTTGATCAAATCCAATCATCATTATCTCTTCTATCATCAATGTAATTCGACTCTTATCTCTTTTTGATCATCATTTAAGCATCAAACACGTACCTATAACACATCAAAACATCGCAAAACGTAATATCATCCAAATAATCATAAAATCACAATTAAAACACCAAAATTAACCTATTTTGCGAATAACTCATTAAAAATCTCATTTATTCAATAATTCCATTAAACACTCGTTTCTTATGCAAATTTATACAAATATGAGGGAAATTATCATAAAATATATCAATATAAATCGTATAAATTCACCCTTAACATCATTCTTAATAAGTTTTGTCTAAAAAAATGGATAAAACACCTTACGAGTTATGGAAAGGCTACAAGCCTAGAAACAAATACTTGAAAGTGTGGGGGTGTTTAGCAAAGGTCGAAGTGCCTAAACCTAAACAAATAAAAATTGGGCCTAAAACGATAGATTGTATATTTATCGGTTATGCAAATAATGAGATAGTGCACATAGATTTCTAATGCATAAATCGACAATCCGGATGTTCACGTGAATACAATCATGGAATCAAGAAATTTCAGATTTTTGAGGATGTCTTTCCATGTAAAGAAAGAAGTCAAGAAAACACAAGCTTAAATAAGCGCCACATGAACCAACAAGTGAAACTACTCGTAAGCGAGGTCCGAACCTCGTAGGAGTAAACGGGCAAGGACTTCAACGTCTTTCAGTCCTGATTTTTTCACCTATATTGTAGAAAACGAACCAAGTACATATGCTCAGGCTATGTCAAATCCATAAGCGCCGTTCTGGAAAGAAGCAGTCAATAGTGAAATTGATTCCATTATGTAAAATCATACTTGGGAATTAGTAAATGTCCCACCAGAACATAAACCTCTAGGTTTTAAGTGGATTTTTAAGAAAAAATTCAAGGCTGATGGATCGATCGATAAATATAAGGCCAAACTGGTAGCTAAAGGTTATCGTCAAAAAGAAGGTCTTGACTTCTTCGATACATATTCACCGGTTACTTGGATCACGTCGATACGAGTTCTTATCGCAATTGCTGCGGTAAATAATCTAGAAATACATCAAATGGATGTAAAGACTGCTTTCTTAAATGGTGAATTGGAAGAAGAAATCTATATGGAACAACCCGAGGGTTATGTGGTTCCAGGTCAAGAACACAAAGTATGTCGACTCGTTAAGTCATTGTATGTGCTTAAGCAAGTGCCAAACAATGGCACCAAAAATTTGATCAAACGATGTTATCAAATGGGTTTAAAATTAACGAGTGCGATAAATGTAACACTTCTAATTCCTTTGTGATAGTATGTCTATATGTTGATGACATGTTAATCTTGGGTAGTACTCATGATATAATTATAAATACTAAGAAGATGTTAACAAGAAACTTCGATATGAAGGATATGGGAGTTGCAGATGTAATTTTGGGGATTAAAATCTCTAGAATGTCGGATGGACTTGTATTGTCACAGTCTCATTATGTTGAGTCTGTTCTAAAAAGATTTAACGTATTTAATGAAAGTCCGATAAAAACTTGTGGAAATATTACCTCAAAGTAGGTGCAAACCTCAGCAGGTGCTCTTATGCCTCATTTGAGTAACATGTTCAATGCATCTCTATTTCAGTGTATTATATTATTTGTACACTTTATGTATTTGTAAAAGACATATTAATTGTGATACATATAAACAATTAATATGTCAAACTCTAGTTTACTTTATGTCATAGACATAGCTTTTACTTTTACTTTTTGCATGCTTGCCGCCCACATCTACATACTCAAGTGGCCGCCCAAGCTAGCTAGCTAGTCTCTCTCTCAATTGTATCTATTTATACACCTCTCATATCAATGAATAAACTAAGTTGAAGTTTACTTTTGTGTGTATCACATTCTCAAACTCTCTTCATGGTATCAGAGCGGGAGGTCATGGGATCAATCCTTGCTTCCAACATTGTTTCCCCAATGTGCAAGTGTTGGGCCTCTTTATTGGCCTTGTGTGCCCTTTATATGCCTTTGTGTGCCATGTTGGCCCGGGCTTGTTATAGGCCCACACTTGAGGGGGCGTGTTAAAAGTAATATAAGGAAATATAGTAGCGCCTTTACTAACACCAATTGGTTTTAGTATAACGGTAAGCGCTTGATCCTAATATGGTATTGACTATAAAGAAACCTTTGCACCAGTGGCAAAGCTCAACACTGTCAGGGTACTAATTTCTCTAGCTGTCCAACTTGACTGGCCTCTTCATCAATTGGACATCAAAAATGCTTTTCTAAATGGGGACCTTACTGAGGAGGTTTATATGACTATACCTCCCGGTTTTATCAATCCTCATACTCAAGGCAAGGTGTGCAAACCGAGGAAATCTCTATATGGCTCGAAGCAATCACCAAGGGCATGGTTTGGAAAATTAACAAGCGTGGTCAAAGCCGCTGGATATCACCAATGCAATTCGATCACACTATGTTCATCAAGACAACCAACCGTAAGAGGTCTATTCTTATTGTCTATGTGGATGATATCATCCTTCTCGGAGATGACCTGCCGAGATCCAACATTTGAAAGAATCTGGCCGCAAAGGTATTTCAGGTGAAAGACTTGGGTTTACTTAAGTATTTTCTTGGCATGGAAGTAGCTAGAAACATCAAAGGAATCTCGGTCTCCCAAAGGAAATATGTACTGACTCGGCCAAGGAAATCGGCATGTGGGGTGCAAACTCTTTCAGATCCCCAGAGACCCCGACCATACCGCTACATGGTGACATTCTTTGTAAGAAAGGAACAATATCAAAAACTTGTAGGAAACTCATCTACCTATCCCATACAAGACCGGATATTGCATATGGTGTCACAGTTGTTAGAGTTCATGCATCGCCTCTTGAACAACATTGGGATGTCGTGAATAGGATATCGAGGTATTTAAAGTCCACTCTCGGCCAAGGGTTACACTTCACCAAGTCTGGCGATAGATCCATCAAGGTCTACACCGATGTCGACAATGGATGCCACATAGATAGAAGGTCGACCACAAAGCATCGCTTCTATGTATGGGGCAATCTTGTTACTTGGAGGAGCAAGAAACAACCCATCGTGTCTCAGAAGCGATCTTTGAAGGTCGAACTCGTGGCACTTGTCTTAGGCATTTGTGAAGCTCTTTGGCTCAAAAGAGTACTTATCGAACTTCAGCACCTCTTCAAAGAACCTATCACACTCTCTTTGTGATAATAACTCAAAGACTATGCATGGCAGAGGATCCATCCATCATGACAAAACAAAACATGTGGACATTGTGAGACATTTTCGAAGGAGAAGATTGATGCCAAGATTATTCAACTCCAAGATGTTCCTCAGCAGATCGTAATGTCGATATCCTTACCAAGGCTATTCCACCTCTTATGTTCGGCCAGACTAAGTAGCAAACTTGGTCGCATTAACATATACACCATTTGAGGGGTGTGGAAATATTACCTCAACAGGTGCGACCTCAAGATAGGTGCTCTTATGCCTCTATTTGAGTAACATGTTCAAATGATCTCTATTTCGTGTATTATATTATTTGTACACTTTATGTATTTGTAAAAGACATATTAATTGTGATACATATAAACAATTAATATGTCAAACTCTAGTTTACTTTATGTCATAGACATAGCTTTTACTTTTACTTTTTGCATGCTTGCCGCCCACATCTACATACTCAAGTGGCCGCCCAAGCTAGCTAGCTAGTCTCTCTCTCAATTGTATCTATTTATACACCTCTCATATCAATGAATAAACTAAGTTGAAGTTTACTTTTGTGTGTATCACATTCTCAAACTCTCTTCAAAACTACTATCGACTTGACTATGCACTTAGTCAAAAATAAAGGAGAACCTGTGTCTCAGTTAAAATATTCACAAATCATAGGCTGTCTGATGTACATAACCAATTGTACTAGACCGGACTTAGCATGTCTTTGTAAATAAGTTTGAGCAGATTTACAAGTAATCCAAGTGAGGATCATTGGAAAGCATTGAATAGAGTACTGAGGTACTTAAAATTCATAATGAATCTTGGATTACGGTACACGAGATATCCAACAGTATTAGAAGGATATTGTGATGCAAATTGGATATCGACTCGAAAGAATCAAAGTCCACAAGTGGATATGTATTCACTTATTGGTAGTCTTTGTTGTGTCATGGAAATCCACAAAGCAAACTTGCATTGCTCGTTCCACTATGGAAGTTGAGTTCATTGCATTGGACAAGGCAGGAGAAGAAGCAGAATGGCTTCGTCATTTCCTCGAGGATATTCCATGTTGGACTAAGCCTATTGCTCCTATAAGCATACATAGCGATAGTCAGTCGGCTATAAGCCGGGCACAAAATAGTATGTACAATGGTAAGTCAAGACATATTCGTCGTAGACATAATACCATTAAACAACTGATCTCTAACGGCGTGATTTCCGTCGATTTTGTTAAATCGAAGGATAATCTTGCGGATCCGCTAACAAAAGGTTTACCTAGAGATCAAATGTCAAAATTGACATACGGAATGGGACTGAAGCCAATTACGAAAGAAACTTTGTAATCGTAACCCCACCATGTTGACTGGAGATCCCAAGATCATGGTTCAAAGGGACAACTAAGTTATGAAGGTTCATTGAACATTTACCCATTCTATGAATAAAAGTGTTATCTGTCAGGTGTGTAAGGATAAGTGAAAACTTTTAATGATTCCTATAGCTTGATTAAATTCGAGTAGGGTATGGCAGAATACTCTTGATAGGAGGTCACCTATGTAAGTGTGAAGTGGGGCCGCTTCTGTGAGAATTCAGTGGCTTGAAATCTCTAACGCACTTTCTGAAACCAGGGTGTTTCATGGCCAAAATGAGCACAACCATGAGAACCAATACGTGTTAAGGGAAATATTGTGTGAGTACTATTGTTTGGTTTTACATTAAAGGCTGAACGGTTCAAGACAAAGTTCACTGATTAGCCGAGTAGATCCAATAGTATTTCACTAAGGCAGGTTCAAAGCCAGAAGCTACCTCTCCTGATGCAATATTTTCTGTCAGAATCTCTTCAGGGTCTGCATTTGCATTAATGTCCATTTTGTGGGGGATTGTTGGAGAAATTGTCCATTAATGACTTAGTGGGTTAGTGGTCACTTAGTGGTCATAAGTGCTAGTCGTGGCCATTATTGAGGGTTAGTGGCCTTAGGAGTGGGAGTTACTTTTTCCACCTATATAAACCCTCTTTGGTAGAAATGTCATAACACAAGTTTTTCCAAATAATACTTTTTCCATCTCATATAGTAAGGTAGTTTGTTTTTTGTTGAAGAGATTCTGAAGCACCAAGAGTTCGTTGAGTTCAGAAGCTGAAGTACCTCAATTCTGAACAGGTAATTGGGTTATCCTGGGAGACAAGTGCTAAACCGTGGGTACTGCCGGAGCATAATTGTCTTAAGGACATAAATTAGCTCATCCCGGTTACATATCCTTGTTGTTTTTCTTTCTGTTTTTTCTTTCTGTTTGTGTCAGTCCAGAATATAATAAAATTGTTCTTCATCTTTTCTGTTCTTTATTTTTTTACTTTCGCATTGTAATACTTTGGGTATAACAGCTACTCCCATGACTTAAATTGGCTTATCCGTTGCTGGGTGCAGGCCTGCTATCTATTATATCACCTGAGGCCTGAGGCCGCTCACGCACGCACACATCGCAGCTGTCAGCATTTGGGAAAAGGTATCTTACCCATTATGTATAAGTAAGTGTACATTGCTATTAGTTTTTAGAAGCACATTTTCAATTGATCGATATTATCTGCCATTATTCGTTTGTAATGCCCCATTGGATTTGCTCCAAGAAATGAAGTGAAGGCATTAGCTTACTCTGAGGTAGTGCGGATAAACAAATGTAGATTTTGTGTGCACAAGCGTCTGTTCCTTCTCTCGCGTGTCCCATTTTGTATTAAACGGGATTGGAATATTAGAACAAAAAAACATAATATTTATGATACTCTACATAGCTATGTTTTATGATACATAGCTACTATATATTAGCTACTTCATTGTGATACTTTACTATGTTGGACATAGAGTATCTAGTTCCAACATAGTTTCAGTAGTCCTATCGACGGGGAAGAGCATTTGTGTATGGGTATCCCGCAACACCCATTTCCCAGTCAACTCCGACCGGGTCGACTGAACTACCGATCGATGGCGCTAGGTAGGGCCAGACGCAGGATCTCGGGTAAGGGAGGGCAATGAAATAAAGGCAAATAAAAAAAATTAAAGAAGGCAAACTATATGCATCTTATAAATTTTAATGTATTTTTTTCGGATCCCTTGGCTGTATGTAGGTCCGCCACTATCCCTAGGGAACTAGTATGAAACCCAGCTCAACCCCACATGGCGTTAGGTAAGATTGACATGAAACTCTAATTTTTAAAAGTTGGTGATTTTCATCTTGTCTTCACTTCATATATGAAGATTGCACAAATGAAAATATATAGACTTTACCGTTTTATTGCGTAATTAAATTATATGTTCCAGATATTTTCACATTTGTAATTTTCATTTGTGGAGACACGTTTCAAAAAACACTAAGGACAATCAAACCGCATTGCCACAATTGAATGTTTACCCCTTGGATTTAGAAATGTCTTTTAAGAACTGCATGTATCAATGAATTTATGGTGGTCCAGAATGAAGAATTGGTTCTCGCCATGTAATATATTACTTTTTTAACCAATCTAAATTCTTAAAAAAGTACAGGAGTCCGTTGGTTTGGGACAACCAAAGCACATTTGGTCATTAACAAAGTTAAAATTTGCGAGCACGTATATATGATAAGTCTAATCTTAAAGAATTAATAATATTGTAAAGCCTATATTTAAATTTTAAGAACTATACCCATGATAACTTAGAAGAAGATTAAACAAAATCAAACCAAAACAAAACATGCTTGACAAAAGAAAGGAATATCATTGAAAGCCATGTATATGAAGACAATAAATGGGACGTGTTCAACTTTTTCTGTTGGAAAGAAATCCTCACAAGAATAAAGCTTCAAAGTCTTTTCACACATATATAGATACTAGTATCCGTACACCGTGCAAAATGCACGGTGCATGCCCATTCCAGATCGGTGGATGTAATTAGGGTCTTTTTTTGTGTGGTATATGTTGCGATTGTACGAAATGGGTAAAGACTATAAGGAATCATAAAAGCTTTCAAACATTAACTATACATTATCATAAGGTGTTTTTAAAGACATAAATAGAAAGTTCTGGGGACATGACATGGCATGTGTTGTGTTATACCGAATGTGATAAATATATTCCGTATAATATGCTTAATACGTTGTATTATAACGTAGCATGAAGTATATTACGTTGTACTACACCGGAAGCAATATTAAACGGACACGGCTAATGTGGAACACCGAATTTAAAAACAAGATAACACGAAACGTCATCGTATAACAAAATAATTAAATGGCCAGACGGGGAAAAAAATTAACTAAAATCTACCACACGTCGTAATAAAATTGATGTAAATTTCTTACTATTGTCCCAACTAATAACAACAACCATTATTGTATCTTAAACATCTAAATAGACAAACCGCTTTTAATAACAATGTAACGAACTAAAGTAAGATAACATAAAATATCATTAAATTGTTTAAAAATATATTAAACTATAATAACGTGTATATACGTAAGTAAGTACATAACGAGCCATACTACTAAAAACCGAAATAATACTAAAATTTATGTAAATTTGTGAGTATTGTCCGAATTAATACAGCGAAAATAAATCCATAGAAATATGTCGTCCATCGGTAGACGGCACTAATGAATCGGAGAATCCGGAAGGAAAAGAGGAATGAATACACTATATAGAAAAATTTTCGCGTATAGCCGTGAGACATCAACGGAAAAGTGATAGGAAACATATACTAATAACAATAAACTCATTTTAACGTGTATACTAAAGTCCGACACTCCTAAAAAACCGATATCATAATAAAATTGATGTGAATTTGTTACTATTGGCCGAACTAATAACAATAATCACTATCGATCTTAAACATCTAAATAGACAAATCGTTTTTAATAACAATCTAACGAACTAAACTAAGATAACATAAAATATCATTAATCGCTTAAAATATATATTAACTATAATAACGTGTATACGTAACGACTCACACTCTAGAAAACCGAATAATAATAATTAGAATGCGAAGGAAAGAAGCATAAATATATCATTGTATAATGCAAGGAACGGAAAAAAATAACACGCCACGAAGTCGATATTTATAATAATAAAAGTCTACAATGAAATAAAATCGAAATACTAAACGATACAATGTAATACAATAAGATAAGAAATCGGATAAAAAAAAAAACTCGAAAAGCGCAAAAAAAAAGATTGGAGGAGGTGAATAAAAGAAAAGATAATATATATATATATATATATATATATATATATATATATATATATATATATATATATATATATATATATAAATAGATACATATATATGCATGTATAGGTGAAAAGGGAAAAGTTAGAGAAAAAGAAAAAAAAATCGTAAATGTGGAAAAGTGTACCCAGAAAGAGAGGAAAAACGTCGCTAGAAGTCTTAAAAGAGGGGGAAAGCGTCGCTATAAGTCTTAAGAGAGAGGGAAAAATATAGATACATATATATGCATGTATAGGTGAAAAGGGAAAAGTTAGAGGAAAAAATAAAAAAAAAATCGTAATGGGAAAGTGTACCGGAAAGAGAGGAAAAAGCGTCGCTAGAAGTCTTAAAAGAGAGGCAAAAGCGTCGGTATAAGTCTTAAGAGGGAAAAAAACAGAAAATGTCGGGCCAATCAGGGCCCGACACGTGGCAGCACCACAAGGAGCAGAAGAAGCGCCCTTGCTCCTTTATTATATATAAAGATATGGTATTGATATACCAAACCCGAATACGATCCAACAAACCCGCAAAGGATTCGACCCCGCTGTCACATCTCAGCTCAAGACCTCCATCGCCGCCAGCTTACTTGGCCGTAAGTCGATCTTCAGGTCATGCCACCAACGTGCCTTGCACATGATCAAGGCTGGGTGCCGAACATGCTGCCTCCCAGTCCGTTGTCCGATCTTACAGGACGTGCCCGCAACCATTAGGCAAATAGGATCCATACTTGGCCTTAGCAAAGGCAAGACTGCTACACGATCAAGATGACGACATTGCTACCAGCGTGCATGCATGTCCGATCTTCTAATTATTTACTCCTGATTGTAATTAATTATGTCCCATCTTACTTAATTATGTCTTGTCACAATTAGCCTAATCGCCATTAGTGATCCGTCTATAAATAGGGGCACCCTGTAATCCATAAAGGGATCGAGAATTGAATACAAGCAGAGCTAATCTGCCAATTTGTCGAGCTGCGTATCCGCTTTCATACTGATCGCGTCCGCCACCAGAAACTTCATAAAGTTCATAACCTCCACCACTCACCACCGTGAAAATCATATTAATCCAGCTAGATATCCACCTTAAATGCTTGATAACATAACCGTGATATTTCCGACAATATCAGTTGGCTCCGTTGCCGGGACCTTCATTAAGAATTAGCCTATTCCGGTAGCATACACCGCCGCAAAGTCTTCTTCTACGGCGTCTTCGGCGAGCTCGCCGCCCACTTTCAAGATCCAAATTCAACAAAATCTATGATTCTTAGGTTGTACGGTCTGGGAATCAACGTTTCCAACATCCTTGAAGCAGGTTTGATAGTAAGAGCATCGATTTGTCAAGCCTTGCGGTAAATTGAGAAAACTTTGAAGGACATCTTCACCAACATCTATGAGGCTCTCACCGGAGTTCCACTCATTTTCCAGGTTTTCCTTTGTTGTGACAAGCTCAATTTGTATTCAAGTTTAGCACATTAAGATTTTGGGGTCGTTGGAGCATTGCAACGCCTAAATTTTCATCCGATTCTGGGTTTCAAAGCAACTCCGACCAGCACCGCCTAAAGATTGCTTCTTCAACAACTTTCCTTTCCAATCATGACTGGAGGGAAATCAGTGGAACCTGCCACACCGTCTATAGGGGCAATCAGGATACAACACGTGGCAACAACCCCCGCGTGGCACATCAAGATCACATCAAAGTGGACGCAGCCGAGGGTCGCGATCCGCCGGAGGTAACGGCTGACAATCACTCGACCCCAATATGCAAATCGTACTGAACGAAAAAGCAAAAGCCCAAGAATTAGAGGACGCGGCCACAAGGAAGGCCCGCGGAAATCATGTCGGTAAGGCTTCGCGCCAAAACTTTGAGAAGAGGACAAATCTGGATCTAGAGCTAGGCATGAACCCAAATGCTCACGCGATAGCGTGGTGAGCTCATATGGAATACTTGGAGGGCATGCGACAACATTACTTGCTTCTCATAGCTGAAGGGTTTTATCTATTGCCGGTTAGCAAATTCGTGTCGCCACTACCAGCCCGAACTGAGGTACAGGCTGCCATGAACCCGCCTAGGAGCATGTGGTCACATCGCGAGGAACAGGAAGAAAGCAGCTATGCAACTTCTCAACCCTATAAGGGTAAGAAATTGATTCTAGCTCGCCTTGGGCCCGTGGTTGACGATCACGGTGCAGCCCTCGAGCTAGGAAACATCGAGCAAGCAGACAACACTAGGCATGTCCGGACTCGGAGAGAGGAGCGGGGATAGTCCCAACACAAACAAGGTATTGTTCAACTACCTGTGGCCCCAGGGGTCGCGGGCGAATCGGTTCTGATGAAAAAACAGATCGAGGAACTTCAAAGAGGGAAAACGTTAGGGAGTCCATGCCTATATGGGGCATAAGCGTCCTACATCCAAGTATCTGAGCGGCGGCACCCAGGGGAGGTATGAACTACCCAAACTTTACTAATTATCATGGCACTACCGATCCTTTCGACAGGATCTCGACTAATCAGAGCAGAATAAGTCTGTGTACACCCAGCGAGGATGCATGGTGCATCGCCATTGCCCCCCGCATCGATCTTATCTTAGGATGATTTGGTTAACAAGTTCACAGCGGAGTTCAGGTCCGTAGGCAGACCCAAAAAGACACATATCGACCTTCACGAGGTCAGGAAAGGGGAAAACGAGTCAACCTGCTTTTATTATGAGCGGTTTTATAAAGTCAACGAGTTGACGAGAGGTCTTGCTGACAGTGTGGTCATGACAAGCTTTTAAACGCGGCTAAGTCCGGGCTACTAAAAGTCATACATTGCCCTAAACTCACCCGCCAATTTTCAAGAGATGTTCAGTATGGCCAGAAAGTATGTCGAGACAGCGGGAAATGATGGGTCGTTGGTGGGTCGTCAAACCACCAAAGATAATTCACCTACTACCTTTATAGCTAGTATAGAACGCACAGGGAACGGTTGACTTATTTCTCCTAAAATTTATAAAATAAAATATATTTTTGTTTTTATCTAATTTCCTACGAAGATAAGAAAAATAAACGAAAAAAGGTTCCAGCTAATTAATCGTTTCCCCCTCAACTCCTATGATTGATCATTGATGCAAAAATGACTCGGTAAATCATTAGTAAATTAGTTATAGTTGCCGACAATCGACAAACAACCAGTTTTTCCTATATTCGATAAGCAGGACAATCGCCACTACTTATTCTCTAACTGTGTAGCACACATCTCAACAATCGCAATAGGTTTGGTGAGAACAATTGCATTAACGATTAGAAAAACCCAATTCTAGGTATTAACGCATATCGGGTTAACTTTAACCTAGATCACTTATTTTCACAATAGGGAATCCTACGGGCTACGAACCGGTAGACAATATGTTGTTTACCACTTAAAATCCAACCTTTATGACAATCGTCTAGACTCGATTTTTGGTGCTAGATCTAATTATTCATCCAATTATTCGGCCGAAACAATTAAACGAACAATCAAATCATGAATCAATGAAAACAGAAAATAAATAAATACCAACAATTTAATCGAGGAGTACACAGAATTCGATCTCACAATCTATAGCAATTGAGGATTAACAATTAATCAACTGGAAAAAAATATTAACTACTCATAAAATACAATAATATAAAAGAAATAGTGTACCACTCTTGTAAAAACAAATAGGAAATCGACGGCACTGTGCGCACCTTTTTTGTTATTCACCTCCGTCAAAACCTATCTTGTCTTAAATATTAAACCTAATATAATATATAGTATGTCCTTTTTGCATCCATGTGCTGCATACACGATTTGCAGAGTTGAAATTGCTCACCTGGGCCAAGCCCAAGTTTTGTTTTCATTATTTCTAATATCTAATAATAATTATTATAAGACATAATTAATTATTAAAAATCTTTATGTGAATAAAAGAGCGACAATCCATGCTTGGCTTCGACACTTTGTCTTTTCTTCAACAGTCGAGATCCCGACATATGTGAAAACTGTAATTCTGAAGTATTTAAAACCGGCTCTTCTCCAGTCTTCCTCAAAACTTCTTGAAATTGCTCTATAGATCCCAAAATCTCCTAGCATCTCTCCCGAGCTTCAAAAATCTGAAAATTAACCAAAACACACCCGAAACAAAGAATCTTCCGACATAATACATATAAAATAAGCACATAAAATCACACAAAATACGGTCTCATCACTCCCCCACACTTATATTATTGCTTGTCCTCAAGTAATACACTCTCAATCCCAAAAAAAAAAAAAATGCATGAACCTAACCCCTATATGTATGATCTAAAACTACATGAATGCAAAGCACCAAAAGAATTCCAATAATGACGCCCGTCCAACTGTTTTATCAACCTCATATACCATAATGCAAGCCAAATGGTAATCAAGCAAGACACACCACACACAAGTGTTCATACAACTAACTTTGCCTCACTCGATCATAAACTTCAAAGTGGTAAAATAGAAGAGTCCCAACTTGTCCTCACGGGTAAAACTCTCACTATAATGCATAGGGACAATTCACTCTATCTCAAAATCAACACATAACCAGGCATTACCATAGGTTTGCATATCAATCAAACCTCCACCACTTTGTATTCAAACTCCAATGCACACATCATGAGGTCTTTAACAAGGTTGTAACGGGGCTAGGGACTGAAAACAAGGTAGGGAAAAAGGGAATATATGGGTTGAAATTGTCAAGGAGAATGCATGAATAACCACATCAATAATCACACAGTCACCCAAAAATGATTCCAACTGAAACACTCAACATGACTCCACAACATCACATCAATAACTAAGAGTAGGAGTCCAAACAACAATTTTAAAAGAAGCTTGCAAAAAGCGTGCACGGAAACAAGCTCCTTCTACAATATATAAAACACTCATTCAATGCAATCCCTATTTTTCCTCTCTTTTTTTTAATCTTTTTTTTTTCTTCAAATTTTTTTTTTGTTACTCTAGATCTTGCAATACACCTCATAACATAATTTTGAGCCATACTTCTCTTGATATTCACTTATAGGTACTTCTCCAAGATTTCATGCAACTATTGATACAATCTCCCGACAACAAGGTCAACAAGAAAAGGGGATATCGTAAGAAAAAGGCTGAGGGTATAAATTTCTGGAATTGATCAAAGAAGGGGTCAGGCTAGAAAGGGCTAACTAGGGGTATAACATGGGTAGGTCAACAAAAGTGGGTCTAGAAGGGGTTAAATCCTAGGTGCCTCAATCATTTAAGTGCACTGAACCTGAAAAACTGTGGTCTCGAAATGTATGTCAACACAAATTCTAGAATGACATTAGAAGTGTGGATACCACTCAAAGAAAAATATGAGCGAGTGCGCTCTTTGTCTAGGTGAAACTGTTTGGATGGTTTTGCATCATTAAACAAAAACAATTTATAAACCCTAACCTATATGCAAAACTAACTCCTAACCGGCCGAATACCGGGTAATTGCTAGTAAAGCGGGATAAGTAAGGGGTCGATCCACAGGGAATTGGGTTGTTGAACCTAGTTTTATTAATTCCTTTCAATTGTTACTTATGACAACAAATAAACGAAAGAACAAACATATAAACACATAGAACATATAAAATAAATCTAAGCTATAACAACTAAGAAAAACATAGAAGAAAGATACATGGAATCAACCAATATACAAACCAAGTGATTTCAATCCAAGTTCATCTCATGATTTTAATTCGATATTGTGGTTTCACCTTTACACGAGATACGAACTCCTAATTCCTTAGTGAATCCGTTTCTCAAGCTATGAATTACTAATCTCTTAGTGAATTCAATTATCGATCTCTCCTCTCTCGAATGTTGAGACCAATTTCCATACAAAACGAAAGTGTAGATTCAAGTTAACTCTCGTATTTTAGAATCTAGCAACCTAGATAATTAATCAATTAATTTGTCACGAATTAACGATTAAAGATCCTATCTTTCTATGGTGATCTAGCCTAACAACGATTCTCATCTACGTTAGACAACAATTAGCAACCAATCTCTCGATCTAGTCACACAATAGCATCATAAATCATAGAAAGATACAAAACAAATCAAAGATCACGAAAATAAACAAAGGATTGAATAAATTAAAAGATAAACTCACATAGTTTGGTACAATGGATGATCTCCATGAATCAACAAACGAAAATAAAACATCCTAATCTAACCCGGATCACCCGAGCACAAGGCTCGGGTGACCGCCTCGAACCTCGAGAAGTGCGGCCGCCGAGTAGTATTTGGTGTATGAAGAATTTTTGATATCTTTTAGGGTTGGGGCGCATTTGCTTTTATAGAGTTTTAAGTCGCCAGGGCTAAGTCGGCGGACGGACGCCCGTCTCAAACACCTGGACGCTTGATCCAACCGCTGGGCCAGCCAGAGCGACGCCGTCCATACAACGTCCAAACTCTCTATTCTGATTTCTTCTCCTGGACGCCAGTCTGATGTAATGGACGCCCATCCATAGTGGACGGGACTTGGACGCCAGTTCAGCGTGATCCAAATTCGAAATCTTCAACTTTATCTCTTTTCTTCTAGCCAATTCCACCCTTATCTCTTTCTCATCAATGTAATTCGACTCTTATCTTCATTTAATCATCTTTTGAACCGCAATTATGCATCTACACGTCATCAAAAACATCGCAAAGTGTAATACTATTCAAATAAACATAAAATCATCAATAAAACACATAAATTAACCAATTTTGCGAATAACTCGTTAAAAACCTCGTTTACTCAATAATTCCATTAAACACTCGTTTCTTATGCAAATTATACAAAATATGAGGGAAATTATTATAAAATATAACGGAATAAATCGTATAAAATCACCCTTAACAGAAACCTCACTTTAAGTGGTTTTTCGTTAGGGCTCAATGATTTTACCTCCAAAATTCATAAACAAGTGACCTAAGGTGAGTGTGTATCAACAAAAGTGTGTGCTTGCATTGATTAATTACCGTTTGAATATTATTACTTCACACAAAATTTACATGAAAAAGTTGGTAAAATGTCATCAAAGGCATACTCGGTGCTATGAGGTCTTAAAATGTCCTAAATATGCAATTCTAATATGCAAATGCATGAAAAGCTCCCCCACACTTAAATCATACATTGTCCCCAATGTATGGTTTAAATGGAAGGAAGAATGCAATATATGCAATGATATACAACTAATATGGTATGCATGATATGCAAAAAGTACTAATCTAAATATGAAAATAAAATAAAATAAATAAAAGGGATGAGAATACATTACAATTCAATCCGTGTGGTGAGGGGCCAACGTCTTGGAGCGGCATCATCATTGCCATATTCAATTGTGTCCTGGGTGGTGTCGGAGGGAAAGATACTTGGAATGATTCTGAGCTCGCTGATATCGCTTGTGGATGAAGGAGAGAAAGGGTGGAAATGTGGGAGGTGGTGGGAGTAAAGTCGGGTGGGAATTGAAAATTATGGGTGGGGGAGACGGACATTAAAAAAAACGAAAATAGGAGAAGAAAAATAAAGGAAATAAAAATACAAAAAGTAGAAAATTAAAGATATGAATATTTTTTCTTTTTCTTTTTTTTTTAAATCGAGAACCCATTTTATTATTATTCAAAGAGAAAAAAATTAAAATAAAAATAATTTATTAGACGGAAGTAGGGACGAGAGTCCACTTCCCACTCAACCACAATTGTGGGAAAAATTCTATCCTAGGGACTCCCTACTAGGGAACTGTCTACGTGGCAGCATCTAGACCACATAATTTCCACACACGGGGCACTATGTATTCCACCTCAGGAAACTGTGTGGTCCAGATCCTGCCACGTAGGCAGTTCCCTACTAGGGAGTCTCTACAGTAGAACGACCCCAATTGTGGGATCCCAAAATCTGCAACTTTTTTTTTTATTAGGAACGGAACAAAAATTCACTTGAACAGGGAGTACACCTCCCACTCCCTACCAACTTTGGGATCCCAAAGGTGCATAGTAAATTTTTTTTTTTTTAAATTTATTTAATAAAAACTCCTCCCGATTACCTTAGAAATCCCGACTTCATGAGAAAGTGAAACTGTCCTTTCTTGAACAAGTCCCACATGTGCCTCTACACATGAACATCACTCGAATGCCTCCTATTCCTTCACAGAATTCAGTCTTTCATCTGCGAAACAGACAAAAACCTCCACCAAAAGTGCAAATCTCTCTCTTTTTTCCACTTATTATGAAATAAAATAGAGGAAAACAAAAATTATTTTCATTGGGTTGCCTCCCAACAAGCGCCTTTCTTTAATGTCTTTGGCTAGACATACTTACCTCGGCTATCCATTATCAAATGGAATAGTTTTTCTTTCATAATTCTTCCTTGCGTATTCAGTAAGAGAGCCATGCATCTCATCTCCAGGAAGAGTCAGTCGTGTCTTGGCTCTAGGCACTTTTATGAAGTATCTTCCCAAGAGAATCTGAACTGGATTAGGGGCCTCCACATCCAAGTTCATTATGTAGTGGTCCAGTGGGAAGAACACTTCCTTCTCGCTCACTCGCATGTCCACAATCACCTCTACACCTTTTGGCTCCAATGGTTTCCTAGTGACTTCCTCTGGGTGACTTAACTCTAATTTAGGCACATTATCCTCTAAATTCTCCAACACTGGGTGCATTTCTTCACCGTTCGGTTGATCAACATCTTCAACCATCTCTATTGTCGGATCAATCATAGGACAATCGTCTTCATCGTAATACCATATAGGAGGAGAGGATTTTTTAACCTTTGCTCCTTAAGCCAATCAACTTCAGTTTTCAGCTCGTCAATTTTCCCTTGCATATTCTAAACCCATGCGCTTTGCTCTTCTTTGAACTGTGAAAGCTCTTGCCCAATTTCTTGTAGAAACTCTGCATTATCTTTTCGGAGCATTTGCGTTATATTTTTAGTAAGAGACTGCATCATGGCTTCAAGAGATCCATTTGAATCGGGAAACGAACATTCAAGTTCAATAGGCGGCTGAGAACTGGACCAATTCGGATAACTCGGCTCACTAGGATAACATCTCTCCTCATACGAATTATTCACCCGGTATCCATACCCATCACGAATCTCCATATGATTTGCGTAGTGGTAACCTGACATGCTTGTAAACAAGGAAAACACAAAACAACACAAAAAGAAACTATATACAAAATTCTAAAAGAAATAAACCACTTAGCACCGTTCCCCGGCAACGGCGCCAAAATTTGGTGGGATGTCAAACCACCAAAAATAATTCACCTACTACCTTTATAGCTAGTATAGCGGAAGTAGGGGGTCGAACACATCAGGGAACGGTGGACTTATTTATCCTAAAATTTATAAAATAAAATATATTTTTGTTTTTATCTAATTTCCTACTAATTAATCGTTTCCCCCTCAACTCCTATGATTGATCATTGATGCAAAAATGACTCGGTAAATCATTAGTAAATTAGTTATAGTTGCCGACAATCGCCAAGCAACCAGTTTTTCCTATATTCGATAAGCAGGACAATCGCCACTATTCTCTAACTGTGTAGCACACCTCTCAACAATCGCCAGAGGTTTGGTGAGAACAATTGCATTAACGATTAGAAAAACTCAATTTTAGGTATTAACGCACATCGGGTTAACTTTAACCTAGATCATTTATTTTCACAACAAGGAATCCTACGGGCTACGAACCGGTAGACAATATATTTTTTACCACTTAAAATCAAACCTTTATGACAATCGTCTAGACTCGATTTTTTGTGTTAGATCTAATTATTCATCCAATTATTCGGCCGAAACAATTAAACGAACAATCAAATCATGAATAAATGAAAACGGAAAATAAGTAAATACTAACAATTTAATCGAGGAGTACAAACAATTTGATCTCACAATCTATAGTAATTGAGGGATTAACAATTAATCAACTGGGACAAAAAATTAACTACTCATAAAATACAATAATATAAAAGAAATAGTGTACCACTCTTGTAAAAAGAAATAGGAAATCGACGGCACTGTGCGCACCTTTTTGTTATTCACCTCCGTCAAAACCTATCTTGTCTTAAATATTAAACCTAATATATAATATATAGTATGTCCTTTTTGCGTCCATGTGCTGCATACACGATTTGAAGAGTTGAAATTGCTCACCTGGGCCAAGCCCAAGTTTTGTTTTCATTATTTCTAATATCTAATAATAATTATTATAAGACATAATTAATTATTAAAAATCTTAATGTGAATAAAAGAGCGACAATCCACGCTTGGCTTCGACACTTTGTCTTTTCTTCAACAGTTGAGATCCCGACATAGGTGAAAACTGTAATTCTTAAGTATTTAAAACCGGCTCTTCTCCAGTCTTCCTCAAAACTTCTTGAAATTGCTCTATAGATCCCAAAATCTCCGGCATCTCTCCCGAGCTTCAAAAATCTGAAAATTAACCAAAACACACCCGAAACAAAGAATCTCCCGACATAATAGATATAAAATAAGCACATAAAATCACACAAAATACGGTCTCATCAGTCGTCATCCTCACACAAGGGAAAACAACGGGCTGAGGGCTGTCCGCCCCGAGAGAGTCGTCGAAATCGGGAAAGTGATATCAAGAATCCTGAAAAATTCAATGAGGAAAATTGGACATTTATCAGGGTCTCATATACCCAGATAATGCATGAGGTAAGGAATGAGTTACCCGATCCCTACCCGATGAAACTGGAAAAACGTCGTGACCAATCCAAGTACTGTGAATATCATGAGGATAGAGGTCACACCACGGAGGAATGTATAAAATTGAAACAAGAATTTGAGAAGCTAATTGCACGAGGTTGTCACAACCATTACAGAAGGGACCGTAGGGGCGCAAATCAGAATGATCGATAGGCCCGTCAATACGATAGGGAGATCAGAATAATAACGGAAGGTCCTCCAAGCAACAACCAGATCAAGCACAAAATCGGCTCCATTAATAAGCATGTCGAGAAGCCAATCATCCTGCATGGGAGCGAACAACCTCCCACATTTACCCGCAGCGAACTTGTAACGGCGACCAACGTGAAGGATTTATGCCTTAGAATTTCAGTGGTCATCAACCGAACTTTGTTGAACAGTGTAATGATTGACACTAGGCATGCCGAGACATTAAGTACTACAGTTGTTTCAAGGAGCTTGGCTTTGGAGACTCTAGCCTAAGGCGCATAATGGCACCCTTGAGAGCTTCACCAATCACAGGATCCAGGTCAAGGGGGCATTGATCTAGACATGCAGATGGGAGACTACGCACCTTTCAGGACCTAAAAGGTAACATTTCTCGTAATAGATCTCCAATCGAATTATAACATGATATTGGGAGCACCTGCTTTGAGGAAATTTCAGATGGTTGTCTCAATCCCCCATCTGTGGGCAAAATTTTACGATGATGATAGAATAGGGGATATCACTCAGTGAGCCCGCGACGTATTTATTCAAGAATCAAAGAAAGAGAGTAAGTGACCCCGTATCGAGCAGCCAGGCTCTACAGCGGGAAGAGGTATGGTAAACATGGTAAGGGAGCTAAACCCATCCGAAGTGGAATATGAGACCTTACAGGTCAGAGATGAGCCAAAATTCATGGACGACGACAATCTGATCGAGGTAGCCATTAATGATGCCTATCCCGACCAGAAGGTCAAAATCGGGGCTCACCTGGCCACGATTGAAAAAAATGCCTTAATTGCCCAGCTAAAGGAAAACGTGGATGCCGTCGCTTGGGTGGTAACTGATATGAGGGGCATTGAGCCTGAGGTCATATGGCATTACTTGAACGTCGACCCCGCCTTCAAGCCGATACAGCAACGGGCTCGACAATTCATGCCTAAAATGGAGATCGCGATCAAAATGAAGGTTGAAAAACTTCTCCAAGCTGGCATCATTAGAGAGTTAGCCTATCCCACTTGGTTGGCCAATGTGGTTATGGTGAAGAAGCACAGCGGCAAGTGGGGAATGTATGTAGCTTTCAAGGACATCAACAAAGCCTGCCCTAAGGATCCTTATCAATTGCCCAGAATCGACCGGCTGGTAGACTCCATTGCCGGGTTTGATACTCTTAGTTTCTTAGACGAATATTCAGGGTATCACCAGGTATGCATGGCTGAGTCCGATAAATAAAAAACGACCTTCAGAGTTGCTAGGGGGCTATATTACTATGAAATGATGCCTTTCGGGCTAAAGAATGCGGGTTCGACCTATCAAAGAATGGTTAACAAGGTTTTCAGTTCACAGATCGGAAGAAACATGAAGGCTTACATAGACAACAAGGTCGTAAAATCTCCATCGGGCGGTCACACCGCCGACCTTAAAGAAACCTTCGAGAACGATCGGCGGCACTCAATCCGGCTAAATGCACATTTGGCGTCCAGGCAGGCAAGTTTCTTATGTTCATGGTTATTCCTCGTGGCATCAAGGCTAATCCCGAGAAGATCCAAGCACTCATTAACATGCGAGAACCGACCACAATTAAGGAGGCCCAAAGACTTAACGGTAGAATCAATTCTTTGGGTCGGTTCATATCTAAATCAGCAGAGAAATGCTTTCCTTTCTTGAAAATTCTCAAAGGCAATATGACATTCTCGTGGGATGAAGAGTGATCCAAGGCCTTTCAGGCCCTCAAGGAATATCTCGGAAATCCACCTCTCCTAGTTAGTCCCGTTGCATAAGATGTTTTGTTTTTGTACTTGGCGGCCTCAAACCGGGCTGTAGCCGCCATCCTTGTGAAGGAGACCAGAACTCTCCAAAATCCTGCCTACTACGTTAGCAAGGCTCTCAGTCCGGTGGAGAGTCGTTATTTTAATGTGGAAAAGTTAGCCTACTCGCTTGTTATCGCTGCCCACAAACTAAGGGGCTACTTTACTTCACACATAATAATCGTCTTAATCGATAGTCCCATGCGTCAAATATTGCACAAACCCGACCTTTTAGGTCGTATGCTTCTATGGGCTATTGAAATCATAGAATTCGACATTGAATATCAGCCAAGGAAGGCGATCAAGGCTCAAGCCCTTGTAGATTTTATTGTCGAGACAAGTTTCACCTCAAAATAAACAACACCTCCCACACAGAGTAAGCCCGCACCAAACCTACAAAGGCCCGATAATTGTTGGCATTTATATGTCGATGGGGCTTCTAGCGGAAATGGATGTGGAGCCGGAATCATTCTGTCCTATCCCGGCACAACAGAAGAAATAGAAAAAGCCCTCAGGTTCGAGTTTCCGGCCATAAACAATCAAGCCGAGTATGAGGCAGCAATTGCCGGACTTGATCTGGCCAGAGAAATGAGGGTACGAAATGTTGAAGTCTACTGCGATTCTCGGCTCATTGTTGAACAAATCTCAGGAGGGTACGAGACGCGATGTGGCATCCTAGAAAAGTATCGTGAGATTGTTCAAAGAATGAGAGGATACTTCAACTATTGCGAGTTCATCAGAATTGGCAGAGAAGACAATGAGCGGGTAAATTATCTCTCCAGGCTATCCTTGGAGGAAGAAATCATTGACCCATCAATAATGGTGGAATATCTATCCACCCCCGCAATTGAAAAATCAGAAATTAAGGACATTGACGCTTCAGCACTGGTTTTATGTTAGATAGACGAGATTCAAGCATACATTGAATCGGGCAATCTGCCTATGGATCCAGATAAAACCCGTGCTCTGAGAAGGAGAGCAGCCAGATACATCATAGACAACGGGACACTCTACAGAAGATCTATCTTTAAGCCGCTACTCAGATGTGTCTGCAAAGAGGAAAGTGTGAAAATTTTGACAGAACTCCACTAGGGAGTGTGGGGGCCATCCCGCAAGCCGTTCTCCAGCACAGAAAGTCATAACTACGAGACTCTGAAAATTTTGTCAAAGAATACCCTGAGTGTAAGATACATGCAGATATACTAAGGTTACCATCAGTCGAACAAAGCATCGTTGTTTCCGCGTGGCCTTTTGACATGTGGGGACTTGATCTAATTGGTCCTTTCCTAATGGGAAGGGGTAGTTGCAAATACGTCATCGTGGTCATCGACTACTTCACGAAATGGATCGAGGCAAAGCCTATGGAAAGCATAGGAGCAAAGAATGCAGTCTACTTCTTGCATGAGCAGATTTGGTCACGATTTAGGGTCCCACGAGCAGTGGTATCGGACCACGGACCTCAATTTAGAGATGAGTTTTTGGCTTTTGGCAAAGGAGCATAATGTCAAACATTGGAAATCTTCTGTAGCGTACCCGCAGGGAAATGGTCAAGCCGAGGCCAGCAATAAGCAGATAATCAAGATGTGAAAGAAAAGTATACGTGAAAAGGCGGGCGGATGGGTGGATGAGCTAGCCACCATTCTCTGGGCCCTCCGAACTACAATTAAAATTCCCACAGGGGAAACACCATTTTCTTTAACATATGGGTTAGAGGCTATGACACCAATCGAAACGGCTCTCCCGAGTATCAGAGTGGCCAAGTACAATCTGACGGATAACCTCACCAATAGGAAATTTGAGCTCGACCTAGTTGAAGAAAAGAGAATAGCGACTTATCTGAGGCTAGTCAACTATAAGCAGATCGTGAAACGGCACCCTGACAAGTGAATCCGCGATCATTCTTTTACAGTTGGTGATTTTGTTTTACGGAATCGGAAGGCCACGGCCTTCAGCCCGACAGGGGCAAGCTTACCGTGAACTGGGAAGGACCCTATCAGATTTCAAGAGAAGTTAAGAAGGGGACCTACATTCTCAAGGATCGAAATGGTTACGAACTCAATCGACCATGGCAAGCAGATAACCTCAAGAGATATTACATGTAACGTTCGGAAAGGGTTATGGCGCCGCTCTTGTTTATGACATAAGCCCGCTTTATTTTTAGGGTTATGGATATCCTCATGTTTACGACGTGAGTGGTTAAGCTTTCTTGTAAATTTTAACTCAATAAATGCCAAGGTTACATTTTATCTTTCTATGCGTTATTTCATCTTTCAATCATGTTCGCTATTTTCTAAGTACGATTTTCAGCAAAGTATCTCCTAACAAGCCCAAGTAAGCGGGCGTTCACATAATTGTATTGTTGTTTTCAATAAGCCTACGGAAAGCAAGCCTAAGTATTATCCCGTATACGTCCAAGCGCGGACATGACTCGAAAGAAGAGATATTTTCGAGCAAACGAACAAGCAGACATGCAATCAATAACAAGATCAACACTTAGAATTTTTTTGAAAAAGAGTATCAAAGCATCCAAACAGCATTCATATAGAGGCCAAAACAACGGCCATAAATAAAAGTGATAGTTACTAAGGTTATTACATACTGCGAAGTTTTGAATTACAACATTCAAGGACAAGTAATGATGGAGATAAGAGATAAAGGCTTTCATTGCTGAGTCTGATCATCTTTAGGACGAAGAGATTCGTTGTGAACATTCTCACCCTGAAGAGAAGGGTGCAGAAGAGAGTCAACCGGGCTAGCCGGGGATTCAGTTTCGGCTTGAGCAGCACCAGTGGGTGACTTCTTAATCAAAGCCCACAAGTTATTAGTGATCACATGTGGAGGGCTCCATGATTCTTTGCCCTCCTCCGCTCGACTCTTAGCGATGGCTTCAAGCTCTTTAGCGGTGAAGGGGATCTTTGAGTGAAAAGGCAGCAGATGATCGTCATATTGATCAAGGAAAGACCAATCCTCTAAGGCGCCCAGGAGAAGGGGCACCATTCCCCTGAGCCCAGCGGACACAATGAGCTAAATGAAAATTTCCTTCATCATAGCCCGCCAGGCCGTTAGTCTCAAGGATCTTGTTGAACGCGATCAGACCTTTGGAAAACATCAACTGCTTCCACCCTCGTGGCCACCCTAGCGGCTTCCAACTTGGCATCCAAATCAAATTCGGCCTTTTTCATTCTCTCATCAAGAATGGCTTTCTCTTTAGCCCATAGCTATCCGCTTAGCGATGGCCTTAAGCTCGTCAATGGCCTTGTTGTACTCAAGGACTTCTTTCTCAGCTTTGGACTGCCACTCGACCCAAGCTATCTCTGCGGCCTCAATTTCTTCTTGGTGTTTCTTCTTCATCTCTTCAAGCTCGCTCGCCGTGGTCCCAGATTTTAGACTCGGCTCAGAAACATTCCCTTTAAGCTGTTTCACCTTCTTTAGGGCCTTGCCCAAGCCCCGCTCCATCTCGTCGCCCATGCGATCAGACTGGGCAATGAAAGTGTTCAGCTACAAAATAAAAGGAGAGCATTTAGTAAAAGAAAAATAGGAAAGAAAATCAAGAAAAATTACAAAAGTAATAACTAACCAAAGCAGTGACCATGCCGGCCACACCCGCTAAATCCTGGCGCCTCTGCAGAAAGCCCTTTGTGGGAATAAGTCGATCCTTCAACACTGTGCGAGCACCAAATCCCTTCCCGATTTCCATAGCCACCTCATCTGGGCCATCTAACTTTAAATTCCGTAGTTGAGGGACCTGAGCAATGACATCAGCTAGAATCATGGCCGCAGTCTCCGTTCTTCATATTTGAAAATTAGCGGACAACCAGGGAGCATAGGAAGTGCCCGGTATAGAGGAAGCAGCGGCTACATGCCTTTCACCCACTGACCGGATATTGTTCTGAGTGGATATTTGATGCAGGGCCTTTTTGGCCGCATCGGTCCCAACTTTGCCCGTGGTAGAGGCTGATCTTTTTGCTTAGACGGAGCGATTTTGGACTACTTCAGGTCCTTCTCTCTAACGTCGTCATCGACCACAGGGACTTCTTTTCTCTTTGTGCCAACGGGCTGCTGGGCGCCACTGCCAGACGTGACCACAGCTTTACCTTTGCATTTAGGATTCGGAGGCACGGTTCCCTCCAGGATAACTAGGGGAATCTTGGGCATCTTGTTCTCCCTATTGCCGCGAGATGACTCAGCTGTCTCAACCTCGCCAATGGTTTGCTTGTCGGTGACCTTCTTGCGGAGGTGACTAACATTTGGCATATCTACAAGCAAAGGAAAGTGTTAGTACAAACAAAAAAACATCAACCATATAAACAAAAATATGGAAAATAAAGCCAAGTGTGTATAGGTCGTTACCCAGCTCATCGTGTTCCTCAGGATCGCCCGCACATACGACAGACTGTGAGGGAAAACACACCCATGATGGCACTCAGCGTACCAGTCTGAGTCGCAAGGTAGGGGCTCGACTCTAATTAATGGTTCTCCGACCTCGGACCCAGGATTCAAATGTCCTGACTAAATGGCTCGGTCACATCCAGTAGAGCCCGTAAACTGAAAGTCCATTTTTGATATGAGGGATTCTCATTGAACACCAAAGTCTTTTCTATTCGCTGGATGAGCTTCTTATCGTCGCCCTGCTCTTTATACGACTTGATCTCCTTAGTGTTGGATAAACCCGACGAAAATTTTGAAGCGGCCATCCAACTCGCGACTCCACCAGCATACACCGGGTGTTCCAGCCAGAAACCTTCTCTGAAAGGTCAAAGAAAAGTTGGCATTCTTGTCTCTGCAGACTTAGATGCCCCTTCTATTCAACCTAGATAGGGTGCAGAAATGATTGAAAATAAGCAAGCTGGGATCGCCTCCTGACAACCGGAAAACAATTTTGAAGCCTACCAAAACTCTCGCCAGCCTGAGAGAAAGATCGCAAGGTAGAGTTAAGGTAACCGTCATGAACTTTACCAGGAAAGGGTCGAATGGCGGTCGAAATCCGGCCACGAAGTTGTCGTAGTGAAGGAAAATATAATCCCACGGGATCGGCAACAAATCCTTTGGCTAACCCTATCCCCCTCACAAGCAACGAATCGATAGTCGGCCGGGACATCATAAGCGAGTAAGGATCTCGTGTAATCATCGGCCAAGTAGAATTTCTTCCATTGCTGGGCTATCTCCTTATCAGAGGCTTTCTAGTTTTCAAGTTCATCAAATCCTTCATCCGTGTACTCTTTTGGGAGGCTGCAGGTGTTAGGTGTGATGCCCAAAAGACAATTTTGTAATTGTTTTATTTAATAAATGAAATGATATTATTATTCATATTTATTATTCTCATATTCACCGATGTGACAATAGTATTTACACTACATAAAACCCTAAAGTATATCGTTTATGTAATCACTTAACTCGGTGTATGGGATATACACGGGAGGATTGAGTTAGTGAAGATGTACTTAAAATACAATTAGCCCGTAGTGAAGTTAATCGAGAGTATCGGGTCTCTCCTTTAACATGCTATTAATGCGCTCAAAACACAATAGGTGTGATTGTCTTATCCGGACTTTCGGTTAAGAGAACCTAGTGGGGCATTTATATATGATAGATATACATATAGGGCTGGACCGATTTGATTAGAGTTCACGATATAATTCCGTAATCGAGAAGTCTTATCGAATAAATCGATGATCATATTTATGGATATATCTTAATCCTGAGGTGATCACAGTCAACTCCTTGAATCAGTATGAGGTTTGACTTGACGGTTAAGGATTACACTGAGTATGTGATCTGAATTACCCCATCTTGGCATTGTACTGGATTGAGTGAGTAGTCTCTGTTATCACAGATACGGAATCCATTCCTTCCATTTATGGAAGTAGATAGACGATTCCTTATTTGTTAATCCTAGAAAGCGATCGATCGCGCGAGTTCATATATTACATCGATTAGCTACCGGTGAGTTGTATGAATTAATTGATCACTATGGGGTTAATGGTAAATAAGAATAAGAGGTTCGAAAAGGGTTAACGGTAACTTCCCGATTTAGAATGAATAGTCTATGGAGGATTAATCCATATGTAATGATTATATCAATGGACGCTTATTATCATTCTCGTGAGTAGATAAATATAATCTTATAATCGGAGGAGTGCAGTCACGGGATTATGGTGGCATATTCTGTGATTGATTTATCGAATATAATTATTACATTCGTAAGATAATTATTTATTTGATTTATCGGAGCCGCTGATTATTAGTCCATGGTCCCCGACGTGCCTCCAAATATAGCATAGCTATTCTCGGACGTCGAATCCTAATAATATTAATTTAGTTCTTGTTAGAATTTAATTAAAACGATATGTGAATTAATTGTTTAGTGGATTATTAAATTAGTTGGACTAAATAATTAAATATGTGAAAAATACATTTTTCATAATCTTTGCCCAAAAAGTGTGTTATGGCCAAAATTATTGTGACTAGGTCACAATAAGTAATTTTCGGCCAAAATCTTGTCTAAGTGAACAAGAAAATTGTTTTCTTGTGTATTAATAAGACATGTGCATAAAATATTTATTAGATAAATATTTATGGTAAGAAATAAAGATAAATATTATTCTAGATTTGTTCTAGAATATTATGTAATTATCTTTTATTTATTGGATTTATTTAATTGCAAAATAAAATCCTTGGAGGTTAAGTTTTACTCTCTAAATAAAGAGAGTTCTCACAAGCCTTACACACTCTAGTATTTTCGACTTCTACCTCTTAGAGAGGAGAATGAAAATTTCGGCCAAGGGGAGAATTAGGAGAAAATCTTGGAGGTTTTTCCGGGTAGCATATCGGAAGGATTCGAGACGAGAATTTTCTTCCACCGGGAGTTGCATGGATCACACGTACGGAAGATCGTGTTGCTCTTCACACCTTCTTTCTATTGCGGTTCTTCTACTTGGATTTTGAGATCCAAGAGGTATGTTCTACAAACCCCTTGTAGAGTAGATCTAGTTATTTTATTACGTGTAATTTATAGATCTAGATCCTTAAATCGCTTCTGTTGCGGATGGTATTACTAATGATGGTATCGATCGCATACTGGTGATCTATATTTATACGTATAAAATATTAGATCTAGGAGTGGAAAACATGTAGATTTTTTTGTCCCAAAATTTTATAGGGGCCGATGCATATGTTATTTTTTTATGTTGCGATTGTTGTGGTTGAAGAGATGGATTGTGGTTGGTATTGTTTACCAGTAGATCTATTTTGTAGCTCTTTGATTAGAATCAATTGAGCATAGGATGTGTAATTTATTTTACGTCATGCGAAAAATTATAAAAGATGGCTTCTTTGTAATTTTAATTTTGATCCGGGTTCGAAACGACGAACATGATGTGTTGAAGATCATGGTATTGAAGATCATCAAGAAGATAAAAACGGAAGGAGGCCGATTGTTTTAATTTTTTTTTTCCCAGCAAAATTTGGTCACAGGCTCGTTTTTCTTTTGCGGCGGCAGCCATTTTTTTTTATAACATAATTGGCTGATAACCTAATTGGTTTAATTTATCTGCCGAGAGATTAAAAAAAAAAAAAAAAAAAAAAAAAGATAAAAACAGTATATACATTTTTTCCGTGATAATATTTTAAATATATTGGTATATTACGGCCTCCTCTCCTCGTCGTTCGTAGTTTGTGTCGAGATCGAAGCTTTGAAGATCCGGAAGTTTTCAAGATCAAGATTTGAAGAGTTAGAATTTATTTTTTTCCTTAGAAATAGGTTAGTCGGGGGTACCAACGATCCATCTCGGTGTTTAAATTTTCCGCAATTTATTTTTTATGTGTTTGATCATAAAATAGATATAAAATCGGAATTGCCATGACATGCATCATATCATAAATCCACTCCATGCATACATGTAGAATTTTAATTTTGGTAATTAAAATAGACATGTATACAAACTCGCGTAATTAGTTGAAATTTAATTAATACGTGGTAATTAATTAATTTAGTAACTAATTAAAGATCCGAGGACGGGTTATAAAATCGTTAAGTTTTTTCGGTGGGTGTTCTCGGTGAACCGCCTTAAAAGCCCAAACGAGATCACGTTTTCGATTCGTAGTGTCTATGAGATTGAATGATGGTAAAAGAACAATAAATCTTGGATAAAAACGGTTCGTCTATAGGTTGGGTGGTCAACTGAGCTAGGATCGACCGACTTAACCCTCCTAGTGTGATGTATGCACGGGGGTCCGGCAAGACTAAGCTACACCGGCGAGCGGAGAGGTGATTCCTTCTTATCTCAATAGGGCTCTCTTGACCCGACTTCGTCCGACTGTCACATATGTTCCAACGAATAGGACGGGTAGGCTTGCCTACGTTACCGACACCATTCGGAATCCTTGATTTGATGTGTTTTTATGTTAACATCAAAAAGACGTGGTTAGTTAACCCACCACCACTTCCAAAATATTGAGTGGGAGCGGGGGAGGCGACAGCCAACCCCACGGCCTCTACTATAGATACAAGTAAGTGAGAGAAGGGTGACGCCTCACGGCGCTTTGATTTCGTCCCCCTACGGATGGTGTTCACCCCTATCAACATTCATGGCTTGGTCTCCGAAAGTATAGGATTTCCGGGTACTCGTCAGGTCACTGACCTATCCTATGACGGCATACTCGGGGCGTACCTAAGAGATCCGATATAGTAGATCACACTCATAAAGGATATTCTTGATAATATCTAGGCTAAAAAAGGAAGGTAGTCAATGAATAAAGGGATGTTCGATTCTCGTGGGATGTTTGATTCTCACAAGTTATTCATTGATGAGATTGTCTCGATTTAACCGTCATCTCTTTGACCTACCCTACGGCGGCATCGAGATGCGAGGTTAAAACCTGGAATGGTAGAGTAGACTTAATTTTAGTTTACAATTCCTAAAATAAACTTATATAGTAGTGTTAAACTTGAATTAATACATGTCATTTTATTTCTGACATTATATCCCTTACTAAATTGCTTAAAAATTATTAATTGACTAGTAATGACTTCGTTAAAAAGTGGAAAGTAACTAGGACGTTGAACTAGTTAATCAATAATGCAATTATTTTTCGAAAGAGATATTTTCTCTTAAGCCTTTTAAAACCCAGTGACATATAGGTATGTCACTAGTGTCGTCGTGTCAAACGGAGACAAAACTTAGTTTGATCAAAGGTGATTTCGGACTTTGAAATTCTTCTAGTGAATTTTGAGTGTGTAGTGATCACACGAATAATTTTCTAATTGAAAAATCGGAAAATCATAAAGTGTTACTTGTTGGACGATATTTGGAATCGATGAACCAGTGAGAGCTTTATGATTTGTTGTTTTTCTAGAACATTAGAAAAGTGTAATCGACTACACACATAATGATTCTAATTGAAAAACCGGAAAGTCATGAAATGTTGCTAGTTGGACGATATTTGGAATCGATGAACTAGTGGGAGTTCTATGATTTGTTGTTTTTCCGAAACATTGAACTATGTATGAAAGATTTTCCAATCGAAAAAATCAGAAAATCATAAAAATAAAGCATTGCTCGTTAGGACGGTATTTGGAACCGATAAACTAGTGGGAGCTTTAATGTTATGATTTGTTGTTTTTCTGGTATATTAGAAAATCCGAGAAGTTCCGACCAAGAACACTCGAAATAGACATCCCACGGTTCAAGAGTAGTGTCTACTCAAACGAACCGTTGGTTCAAGACTCCATTTCCATTCACTTAAAAGAATGGGAGAATATGTCTAAAAGTGTTAGTCATCTAAATCGAGAAAACTTTAAGGTGAACCGAAAATTAATTAGCGAAAATCATAGGATAAGGACAGTGATTTTGGATCACCAACCTATGAATCCTTGGTGATTTTCACGAGCTAAGTTCTTTGGAAGAACAAGGTAGCAGCGCATTTAACGATTAAAGGAGTAAACAACGGGCAGTTAATTTTAGCTAGAATAGTGGGAGTGATATAAGGAAATGAATCTCGGATTCAATCCTTGGATATGGCGGAAAATTTATTTTCGGTTTAAGATTCGTTGGAACGAATGGATTTACCTTCTATTCGATAATTTGTTTGTCGTATAGAAAGTGAATATACCATTTGTAGTACGAATCCAAGACTCGGACTTTTGTTTGATAAAGTCAAAACCACTTAGAACTGCTGAAATATGTTTATAAAACACATCTTAAGAATTATTAAAAGCAATTGGTTTCTATATTTAGATAAACGCTTCTTCATATTCTATAGTTAGTGCATAGTCCCTAAAAGACAAGACCTGGAGACTGGCTCAGGGTGATTCCTTTCTCCCAGTCTGGTTATATTGTCTCAAAGGTTCAATGACTAAGTTTCCTTTCCATCGGGAACGGATAATGGTTATAAAGAAGTAACATAGCTTGTTCATGACGACCTTCGGGGTCTGATGAAAGATACAAGCTAGTAAGAGCTTCCGAGTAGTGACTTCTTGTCTGATAACTATTCAAACACTCCGGAAAGTTTATCCAAAATATTTTTGAGGTTTCTCTGTTTTCAACAGAGATAGAGTATTCTATACTCGGAATAGGCCATTCATAGTCCTCGAGACTGATGCTCAGCCTGCCCCATTGTGACATGTTCTCACTAAGTGAGAAACCGTTAAATTGCCTTACATAATTTTAGATGTGCTACAATACACTGCTTAACTCAATAAAGATATTGGAAGCGAAATAACGGATTACATTGAAATGTAAGACCGAGAAGTCTACCTAGAATATGCTTTGGAATTTACGGATAAGGTGTGGATTCGGTTCACCCCACTTCCGTAAAGATAAGCATTTAGCACACGGTGCTTGAAGGTAAGACTGGTAATTTCGCGCATACGTTCAGTCAATGACCATTCGTGATATATTTTTTAAAGCTATTGTGTATAAAGGTTAGATATAGGATTCTTGAAATCGGAAGGCATGCAGTTATCTTTGTTGCATCCTTTCGATAGAGTCCATAAATAGCAAAACCTTGAACCTTGAAGCACGTTTACTCAAGGTAGTTACTAACCGATTAAAATCGCACCACATCCAACATCGGTTGTTGGTGATAACACTAAATACTACTAAACTAGATCGTAATTTGATCCACCCAAGAAGTATTGGGAGTATGGTTTATCCATTACCCATTACGGTTTCTCGCCGACTTTGTAGTCTAAGGATCGATTGATGACCTATGGGTCTTTTGTGAGCAGATAGATTCTCGATAATAGAGGTTGGTTTAATAGCCATAACCCCGTGAATGGAGTTCGGCACTCAGTTCTGTTCATACTCTTGTAGAACCACCTGAGCGCGTCTCAGCCCAAAGGGGAGTAATTGGATCTACACGGAAAAGAGTAGAATGAATATGAAAGTTTATCTTTCAGAGCAAAGCTTGAGTGGTCTAGGGTAATTCCTCAAGAAGTAGAGAGTTAATCGGACCTTGGACTCTCTTACCACTTAGTATTGCATGATTTCGCTCAAAATCGGAAATATGGGTGATTCCTGAGATTTTCTTGCCAAACAAACGGAGTCTGGATTCATTCGGAACAAAAGGGTATTGCCTTATGAACTTATGACAGGATGATTTGTCAAGGCTTATGTCCTTTGTGGATAAAAGCAAACCTCTCGGTCCTTTGAAAGTCATATATTTCTATAATATGTGAAGTTGACCAGAATATTGATAAGTCTTTTGTAGATCGGATATCAATTTTAGTATAGTAGTGAATATATACATATTTTAGTGTTTGTGAAGGATAACAGTGCACCAGTTGGAATCAACATGGGTGTGTTATTTGAAGTCAAAATCTGACAATGCCATAATTCTCTGCAACAGAGATTTGGACAACATCCTAAAGAGTTTGACTCTGTCGAATTCATTAGAATCGATCCATTGGTTTCCCATCCATCTTATTGGTTAAGATGATGCATCTGTGTATGCAACATTCAACGAGGAAGTTCTACCCTATGCCTCGTGAATGACTCTCTAAATCTTTGGATCAAGAGAAATGAGATAGATTCTCTTTCTAGTAAGAGATTGTCAAAGTTATTGAATGTCAACTTTGATCGAATCTTAGATTCGGCGGTTAACAAAGCAAGTTTAGTATGTCCTTTTGTATCTTGAGAGAACGAGGAATAATATTCGGACATATTCATTTGTGAACTTGGATATGTGTGATACACTGATTTTGACTTTAAGTCAGATTGAGGATGATCGTTAAGTCGATCTCGGCTCTGTTTACTCTTGTGTTGAAGCTATTGCCTGGAGGAATCCAAAGAACGCCAACTCGACTTTAACTAGTTGGGTGATTAGCGGCTTTTGTAGTAGCTAGAGAGGCGATATAGCTTAAGGATTTCCTTTTCATATCCGGGAGTGATTCTAGATTTGGAAGCCGATACCACATCATTGTGCACACGATGAAGGGTAGCTTATAAGGATTTTCAAATCACTAGAGGTCAAAAGCATATTGGGAAAGTACCACATGATTAGATGGACCGGTAACGTTTGATTCTCTGGATCGTCTCGAGCCGACAACTGACTAATCATTAAGACCCATGACATTTAGATGTAGGTACTCCCGAGTCACCGACCTATCCTACGATGGCACACTCGGAGTGTACTTTGTCATCGGCAATGGTTATGATATGCTTAATGGGTACTAGAATACGGGATGGGTCTCCATTGCTTTAGAGCAAGTGGGAGATGTAGTTTGTTGTATTTTAAATAATAGGTGTGCTCTAAAACAATTAATCACATGCTTTCGTGCAAGTGGGAGATTGTTAGGTGTGATGCCGAAAGACAATTTTGTAATTGTTTTATTTAATAAATGAAATGATATTATTATTCATATTTATTATTCTCATATTCACCGATGTGACAATAGTATTTACACTACATAAAACCCTAAAGTATATCGTTTATGTAATCACTTAACTCGGTGTATGGGATATACACGGGAGGATTGAGTTTGTGAAGATGTACTTAAAATACAATTAGCCCGTAGTGAAGTTAATCGAGAGTATCGGCCTCTCATTTAAGGTGCTATTAATGCGCTTAAAACACAATAGGTGTGATTGTCTTATCCGGACTTTCGGTTAAGAGAACCTAGTGAGGCATTTATATATGATAGATATATCATATAGGGCTGGACCAATTTGATTAGAGTTCACGATATAATTCCGTAATCGAGAAGTCTTATCGAATAAATCGATGATCATATTTATGGATATATCTTAATCCTGAGGTGATCACAGTCAACTGCTTGAATCAGTATGAGGTTTGACTTGACGGTTAAGGATTACACTGAGTCTGTGATCTGAATTACCCCATCTTGGCATTGTACTGGATTGAGTGAGTAGTCTATGTTATCACAGATACGGAATCCATTCCTTCCATTTATGGAAGTAGATAGACGGTTCCCTTATTTGTTAATCCTAGAAACTGATCGATCGCGCGAGTTCATATTACACTGATTAGCTACCAGTGAGTTGTATGAATTAATTGATCACTAGGGGTTAATGGTAAATAAGGATAAGAGGTTGAAAAAAAGGTTAACGGTAACTTCCCGATTTAGAATGAGCAAATCATGGAGGATTAATCCATATGTAATGATTATATCAATGGACGCTTATTATCATTCTCGTGAGGAGATAAATATAATCTTATAATCGGAGGAGTGCAGTCACGGGATTATGGTTGCATATTCATGTGATTGATTTATCGAATATAATTATTCTGTTCGTAAGATAATTATTTATTTGATTATCGAAGCCGCTGATTATTAATCCATGGTCCCCGACGTGCCTCCAAATATAGCATAGCTATTCTCAGACGTCGAATCCTAATAATATTAATTTAGTTCTTGTTAAAATTTAATTAAAACGATATGTGAATTAATTGTTTAGTGGACTATTAAATTAGTTGGGCTAAATAATTAAATATGTGAAAAAGACATTTTTCATAATTTTGGCCCAAAAAGTGTGTTATGGCAAAAATTATTGTGACTAGGTCACAAGAAGTAATTTTCGGCCAAAAGCTTGTCTAAGTGAACAAGAAATTGTTTTCTTGTGTATTAATAAACATGTATGCGATAAAATATTTATTAGATAAATATTTATGGTAAGAAATAAAGATAAATATTATTCTAGATTTGTTCTAGAATATTATGGAATTATCTTTTATTTATTGGATTTATTTAATTGCAAAATAAAATCCTTGGAGGTTAAGTTTTACTCTCCTATATAAAGAGAGTTCTCCCAAGCCTTACACACACTAGTATTTTCGACTTCTACCTCTTAGAGAGGAGAAGGAAAATTTCGGCCAAGGGGAGAATTAGGAGAAAATCTTGGAGGTTTTTCCGGGTAGCATATCGGAAGGATTCGAGACGAGAATTTCCTTCCACCGGGAGTTGCTTGGATCACACGTACGGAAGATCGTGGTGCACTTCACACCTTCTTTCTATTGCGGTTCTTCTACTTGGATTTTGAGATCCAAGAGGTATGTTCTACAAACCCCTTGTAGAGTAGATCTAGTTATTTTATTACGTGTAATTTATAGATCTAGATCCTTAAATCGCTTCCATTGTGGATGGTATTACTAACAGCAGGTTCTTCTTTTTAGTCTACTTCCCTCGACTCGCTCGGGTCGCCATCTCTCTTAGAGTGACTTCACCTTGACAGAGCAGATCTTGTCCGTAAGTCCCTGGAGCCTCTTCTTCATCTAGTTAGCTCTCAAGTTGCTCTACGAACTTGACTAAAACCTGATCGCCAGGATCCACCTCATCGGGCCCATACTCCATCGCTTCTCGGTTTCCATCATCGCTAGGAGTGCATTCGAAAGACATCCTGAAAAACACAAGGCGAGGCAGACAACTAATCACCTAGACATGGAAGTCGATCAGACCGAGACAAGCATGTCCTTATCCTGACGCCTCGCCCCTCCGTTTTCCTGCTAAAATTTACAAGGATGAAAGATTTAAACACCACTAAAGGGAATCAAGAGGAGGATTAAAGGCTCAAAATTTCCCATGCAATCAAAACAACATGAAATCTAGGAACATTCAGTGCAAATTCGAGGGCAAGTAGAAGCATTTGAAACAGACATTTTTCAAGCTATTCTATATATATCACATGCGACGGTTCAAGTTCAATGTGAAAATAGGAGAAATCTCCCTTAAACCAGTTCAAATATCAGTGAAGTTGTTTAATCAATACACCTACCAAGAATTTCTAGCACAAAGCAACTTATAATAATAAAAACGGAGGAAAATCAAGGCTTTATATGAAAATTTGATGATTTTCTGGGTTGAAGGTTTGGAAATCGGCCGGAAAACTCAAAAGCTGCCGTAAACTGCTACTACTCCGCCGGAATCTTCTTAAAATGCCCGGATTCTTCAAAGGGTCACCTAAGATTTAAGCTAAGAGAAAGCAAGAATGCGGAATGTGTTTTAGGGTTGGGGTTGCTCCCTTATACAAGCAGCCCGGGAAACGAACCGTCACACCCTTTAATTCAAAATTCAAATCAGATAACTGTTACGGAGTATGGAGGGATTTTCAGCCAATTAGAGCATTCGACCCTTCATGTCAACCGTCCCATTAGTTACGGAATCGAGGTCACGCCTCGAATAACTGCCAGTCACAATAACATCTTACGGCTTCAAGTATGTCTGCTTAATAGCACAACAGTCAAGTCTGTCCACTTAATAGCGCAGCGTTCATGTTTGTCCGCTTCATAGCGCAACATCTTGCAACGAGTCATTTTATGCCATAAAGTTGCTTAAACCCGCCGATCTCATAGCGCGGTTCAAAGCTTGTCTGCCACAAGTGCACAGCATCCTCGGCAATGACGATCACGTCATGACAACCGATCCACGCCCGATACTCTCATAATCGGCACCACCTCTAACGGAGCTTACAAGGCCGCAGTATACTAATACGATCATATTTCCACTCCCCGCCTAACTTCACCAGCAAACAGTTAAGGCACGGAGTAGGGGGGCATTGATATACCAAACCTGAATACGATCCAATAAATCCGCAGAGGTTCCGACCCTGCTGTCACATCTTATCTCAAGACCCCCATCGTTGCCAACTTACCTGGCCATAAGTCGATCTTCAGGTCATTCCACCAACGTGCCCTGCACATGACCAAGGCTGGGTGCCGAACATGCTGCCTCCCAGTCCGCTATCCGGTCTTACAGGACGTGCCCACAACCATTAGGTGAACAGGTCCATACATGGCATTAGCAAAGGCAAGACTGCTACACGATCAAGATGACGACATTGCGACCAGCGTGCATGCATGTCCAATCTTCTAATTGTTTACTCCTGATTGTAATTAATTATATCCCATCGTACTTAATTATGTCTTGTCACAAGTAGCTTAATCGCCATTAGTGATCCGCCTATAAATATGGGCACCCTATAATCCATAAAGGGATCGAGAATTGAATACCAGCAGAGCTACTCTGCCAATTTGTCGAGCTGCGTATCCGCTTTCATACTAATCGCGTCTGCCACCGGAAACTTCATAAAGTTCATCACCTCCACCACTCACCACCGTGAAAATCATATTAATCCAGCTAGATATCTACCTTAAATGATTGATAACACAACCGTGATATTTCAGACAATATCAGTTATTTTGATCGAATTTAAATTGAGAAATAGTTTTTATCCTAATTGAATTTGAGTCTAAACGTCGGGCATTTTCTAGATACAATATCAGTTAGAAAGCACAGTTGATATTTCCTGAGTGAAATTCGTGCAGTAAACTAATCAACATTTTGCCCAAAATTGAGTCAGAATCGGTTTGAAAAAAATTAAAGCGTAAAACTGGTAATAAAAATATGGTGTTATAAGAGTTTTTCAGGTGTGAAAAGAATTTTAATAAAGTAATCATTTCGTTTTCTTATTTTATTAATAATTTAGGGAATGACCATTATATTGGAAGATGTGATGTGAATCGAACTCTGATTCTCTTCATAAAATGAAATGATCATTACCACTAGGTCATATCTAATTTTTGAAAGAAAAAAAAATCGATTTCAAAATCAAGTGATACAGCTTCTTTGATCGGACAATTTATTGCAGAGAGTATTTACTATGGACGTACCTCCGAAACTCATTAAAGCCTTAAAGTTCGTTGTAACGGACTGCATGGAATTTACCAGTTGTGAGAAGAAAAAAAATTGATTTTAAACAAACAAACCAAACACACATAAAACAAGAACACATAATTTAACGTGGTTTCCAGCAATGTGCGACTAGTGCACGGGCAGAAACGAGGAGAGTATATTACCACAGTGTTTACAGATTTCTTCAATTGATCCAGCAGGTTACAACATATGCGTATTTATAGCCACATAACCCTAACCCTAGCCTCCATAATGACACACTAGCAGATTGACTAAAATACCCCAGATGTGAACTCAGCTCAGCTGACTCCACGAGACGTAACCCACCCAGATGCAAAGCTGACACAGACGTTTTCAACAGACTCCAGGTAAGACCACTCTGCTAAGCTGTACAAAGTTGAATGCCACTTCAGTTGACCTCCCAGACTTACATACTCAACTGAGTGGACCATCATCCAGCTCAACTCACAGACTTTAGATATATCAGATTTAGATGCAGAGATCAAGTCATATTGACTAACAAATCTTCACCTTGACATGAACTCTCGTTCAACTAGATACATAACCAGATAATCAGATGTAATGTACCAGACGCATTTTCCAATGCCAGATGCACAAGACCAGATATCCTCTTTCTTCAAACTTGTTATGCCAGACAACATATTAATAGCTTCTGATGTGGTTCCTCCAGATGAGAGCCAACTCCAGATAAGAAACCAACTTCAGACGAGAACCAGCTCCTCAATTCAAATGAGATTCTCTGTTGTCTTCAAATTCAGATTTGATTGAGCTAAGATTCAAATGTGATCAACAGATTCAACTCGAACCACCCAAATTTAACAGATTCGTATGAGAAGTTTGTAGACAGACGTGATATCCCGGACAGAAACGGTTATTGCTATAAAATACCGTAGATAGACTAAAACTGCAAAACAAGGAAAAATGAAAATTTATGGACCCTTATGCTTCTCTTCGTCATTTCTACTTCATATATAGCTAAGGAGATTAAAAAAGGATTTGTAACTCATATTCTCATATGATATGATACTATTATGTACAATGAGTGGACTTATGAATGTGGGACACTTAATGGACATCTACATGTAATAAGATTACTGGATCCACATGTAATAACTTTTTTATGATAATTATAAAATTTCTTACATTGTTTATGATAATGTTAGTCTGTTGGTATTTGATTTTGTGTATATACATACAAATAAAAAGAGTCGGAAGTCGTGAGGGGTGGGGGTGAGGGGTGCCTAAAGTCATAACACTGAAAGAGAGTGGACACGGTTCACATACCAAAGTCAAACGTCCATATTAAATTTGATGATAAATTTGTACACTAGATGCACGTTTAAATTGTCATTGCGAGTTGGAAAAAAATGTGTACTAATCAGGAAAAAAAAAAAAAAAAAAGAGTACAGTAACATACATAGAAATGTTACTACATGACTAGTACTAATCTAATCAGGAAAAAAATGTATAGTAACACATATACAAAGAATGATGATACAACAAAAAACATGTAATTACAGACATTAGAGTAGATTAGTACTAGTCAGTCTAATACATGTACTTGCACCAAAGAAAAAATTTAATATAGTAACAAGTAGTAAAGATTGATATAGTAACAAGTAGTAAATTAAAAAGTGTTTTTATTTTTGATTTATAAAATAGGCTATTTTCGGGTATGAATATTATTTTATTTGGAGAAGATTTACCATTAATTTTGAGCAATTAATGTGGTAGCATTAATTCATATTAAATATCGGATGAATAAGTTAAAAAAAAGTGTTTAAACAACATTGAACAGCAATTAATGAACAGCATTGAATATCAATTAATAATTCAGGACAAAAAATTAGGAAAATAATAATAAAATGGTACTATTGAGTATTCATTATTTTTTGTCTTTTACAACCACGTCTTTTTTTTTGTCCTTTTTACTTAAATTAGATTAAAAGTGGTCATTTACAATCTTTTCCAATTTTAACATTCATATAGAACAAGAACTCAATTAATGTGTTGTATTTTAATAGTAATAGATATATGGGCCAATTATTTATAGACAAATTTTATAATACAACCGTTGTGTAAGGAGTTTATGCAAAGTGGCATACATTACAACCATTCATTTCTAACCTCTGTACGATAAAAGTGTATTATGTGAAAGAGAGTAAAAATGAGAGGCTCTAATGTATGCCACTTGGTACAACCTTCTTACAACCGTTGCACCATAAAGTCTCTCTTATTTAAAAGGACTGATTTTCAACTTATTAGGAGTAATAGGACACTCCAAAATCTTATTTAGTTATAAGGATATTCTAATTTTAAGAAGGAAACTTATTTAGTTATAATGACATTTTAATTTCAAGTGGAAAAAAAAAAAAAAAAAAAGAGGAAGGAAGAGAAAAAAAATAAGCGCTCAAAGGAAAAAAAAAAAAAACTTCATCAGTTTTTTTTTTCTTTTCTTTTTTTAATTCACAATATTTTTAAACGTCATATATTTTGATCTAAAACTCGGATCATCATAATTTTTTCACTAAAATTCATATTTTTTCGTATTCTTTATTCTAAAATCAAATTTGATATTTTTCCGAATAAATTTCATAAATCAATTTTTTTCTTCATAAAAATCGACGTGGCGTATTGATCACCGTCATACATTGACCACTTACCCGATGCATTGACCACCTACCCCGATGCATTGACCATCGGGATCCATTAACCACCCCGATGCATTGACCGACGCGATTCATTGACTACCATGATGTATTGACCGCGATCCATTGACAACCTTGATCGATGACATCTCATTGTAACGATTTATCCAATGACGCCTCATTGTAGCGATTTACGCAAATGCCTTTCATCGTAGCGATCTATGCAGATGATGTCTTATTGTATCGAATTATCTGATGACGTGTTATTGTAACGATTTATGCAAATGACGTGTTATTATAACGATTTATTCATACCTTTGGTTGTAAAAATCGCCTTTAAACCAAAAAAAAAAAAGAAATACAGCTTATTTTACAAAGTTATCAAATATTTAAACCAACACTAATCAAATAAACCAAGATCAATCAAATATTTAAAGATAACAAAGAAATAAAATTACTTTACAAAGTTATCAAACGTGTGTATCAAGTTGTATACGCTTTGTGACATCAATATCATTACATCGCTTATCTAATTGTAAATACAAATCATCAATGTCACCGCATAAGACATCAACGTCATCGCGCATAAGTCATCAATGTCACCGATATAAGCCCGCACTCACCAAGATGATCATGAGGCACTCTTGTCAATCTCTTGATGATGGTAACTCTTGCACACATAGTAAAACACACTCTGCACTAATAGGCCACCAGATTAACTATCACAAAGAACCCAACCAAGAATCCACCAACCATAATTCTTGTAAGCACACCATGATTATCCCCACCATTAACCACAACTGATGAGAATATAGTGTGATCAGTCCACAAATAACCATATACCCAAAAACAAGGTTGAAAGCTATCATGGTCCTGCCCTTTAACAACTTATAGCTCTTTTTCATAGTTGCAAGCCCATAAACCGGCTCCAATACAGAAACTACCCTAGCCAAATGCCACAAAGCACTTATATCGGCCTGCAACCCAAGAAACAGGACAAAGACAACCATAAGAGAAAAGAAAAACAACCCAAAACTATGAGTATCCACAACTATTATAAGCAGCACAAGAAACCCAAAAAAGACTTAATTGTAAGTCACCATGGTGAGTGAAACCCATAAGAAGGTAATAAAGAGCCTCCTAGATCGTACTTGTGCTGCAAAAGCAAAACGGACTATATCATCTATTATAAGCACCCAAATACACTGTCAACTACTTAGTAAAACACAATCTATGAATGCTCTGAATGTTTCTCCTAGACGTGTTATTGTGTCACTGCTTCAGACATCAATGTCACTGCATAAGTCATCAGTGTCCCTGCATCAGACATCAATGTCACTGCATAAGTCATCAATGTCGCGATCGCATCGACATCAATGTCACTGCATAAGTCATCAATGTCACTCCAACAAGTAGCATGTAAATCAGAAAAATAATTCTTACTTCGGTAGTTCTTGAGCTTACACTTCTTTGTCAAAATGCATATAAACACAAAGGAGACCGTAAGTAAACATCGAAAAGCTATTGATTGCATCAAACATCAATGTCGTTGCATCAAACATCAATGTCACTGCATAATTCATCAATGTCCCTGCATAAGTCAGCAATGTCACTGCATAAGCCCAGACCACCAAGATGATCATAGAGGGCACTCTTGTCAATCTCTTGATGATAGTAACTCTTGCACACATAGTAAAACACACTCTGCACTAATAGGCCCGCCAGATTAACTATCACCAGCAACCCAACCAAGAATCCACCAACCAAAATTCTTGTAAGCACCGTGATTATCCCCACCATTAACCACAACTGATGAGAATATATTGTGATCAGCCCACAAATATCCAAATACCCAAAAACTAGGCCGAAAGCTATCATGGTCCTGCCCTTTAACAACTGATAGCTCTTTTTCATAGCTGCAAGCCTATAAACCGGCTCCAATACAGAAACCATGCTAGCCAAATGCCACAAAGCACTTATATCGACCTGCACCCCAAGAAACAAGACAAAGACAACCATAAGAGAAAAGAAAAACAACACGTTAATATTATAGCACACGTTACCCCATATGAAATCAATTCCATTAGTTTAACCCACTCGCCAGTATTATACACTCATAGTAATAGGCCTGGAACTGTCCAGCTTACCCGTACGTTCTTAAATATTCACCATCACTAGCTACGTGGAATCTTTAATTATTATAAGCAAATTAACTAAACCGTTTTTGAATCAAAAGTCCGGCAGGTTGTTGTTTCAATTAATCCATGGAAGTAGGAAAAAAAAAGCGAGAGGAGGAAGCAAAGATGAGCTGCCTCTAGTCAAAGCAAAGACTTTCAAGACATGGGCATGGTACCGGTACCGGTACCGTACCGCTAAGCAACCGACATCGCCATCGTTGATGAAAAAAGATTCAAATTCGGGAGGAGGAGGAGTAGTACTCTCTACCACTACCACTACTAGAAGAAATATTAGATGATGATGATGATGATGAATATCTTCTCGTCAAGAAAACTCCACCACAACCATCATCATCAGGTAGATTTGGATACAACAAGCTTCATCATCAACCCATGACATCATCATCGTAATCTTGTCGTCAAGAAGAAACGGGCCCCCGAAATTCACTTCTTGATTCTTACGTAAATACAAAGGATTTCAAGGCACTTGATGTTTATATCAATAATTCTAGTCGTCATCATCATTATTACAAAAGCAAAGACTACCTCGCTCATTCTCATTCTAAACCACCACGGGATTGTAGAAAGGTGGCTCCTCGCCACAATAAGTTTAAGAAGCTTAATTTGGGTGGGTTTTGGCCGTGTTGTTCAAGCCATGATCTTCTTGTTGTTGAAGCTCCCACAAGCTTAATTTGGATGGGTTTCGATGGTCATTTTCTATGTTCTTTGTAGTGGAGAGTAAAGGTAAAAAGTTGTTCCTCATCTAACCCCAAATTGGGCATTGATACGTGGGAAGGTGGAATTAAAAAAAAAATAGATTGTCCTTATAACATAATAAGTTTTTGGAGTGTCCTAAATGATCATTAAGTCTCTAACGACGGCCTTATAACTAATAACCACTAGATATATATACCCATATCTTATAATTAACACTTGTTTTGAAATATGAAATGAACATACAACAATAAATGGTGGTTATGGATATGTTGGAAAAAGAGCATTATATGATGTATTAGTTTCTAAATGGACATTTTTATATGACAAAACATTTTGCAAATGTGGACACTTTTTGTGGGACGGAAGTAGTATATTTTTAAGGACACACAATGATTTAACGCCAACTCTAATGGCCAAACCAATTACTCCCTTCTTTTTTTTTATCTGTCGAATGGAGAAGATTCACATAAATTAAGAAGGTGATTAATATGTCTGGAAAAAATGGTAAAATGACTAAGTTATCCTTTGATTTTTGTAATATATACACACCCAATAAATGTTGATTATTTCTTGTTAATTAGAGTAGTATATTGGGAATGCGTATATGCATGAGTAATAGTGAGATAAATTGATTTTTGGAGTATTTAGCATTAAGAATGTATTTTTTTATTAGAGATTTAAATACTTTATTTATATATTATAATTAAATTGAAGGGTAAAGGTGGAAAGATATAATGAATGTTGCATTGGTGATGTAAAATGGTAGATAAATAAATAAAAAACGAATTCTGAAAAGTGATAGTAAAAAAAACTAAAGGAATACTACTTTTCTACAAATTTAACTGCCTATGTCCCAAAACATTAGTCCGTTTAAATCTTTGGATTTGTCCCATAATATAAATCCTTTAAGGATACTAATAGATCATTTATTAATTTATTCATTCATTTACCCCTAATTTATTATACATTTATTTACTTTACAACTATTACATTAACGAGAGTTAAAAGTTATTCTAGATTTTTATCATTAAAATTAATGACGCTTACCACTTTATTACTTCGTGTGAAAAGTATAAATAAACTTAAATTTTGAGACGCCTATCGTACATAGTTACGCAATATCATTTTATCCATTATAATATAAGAAATGGATGTACTACATCCGTCCCAAAATCTAAGTCTATTAAAAATATTTCACACTGATTAAAAAAGTTGATTAAATTGGTTATGTGCCATTAATTTTGATTATAAAAAATCTAAAATGATCTTTAACTGTTATTAATGCAAAGTAGTGAAAGAGTAAAATAAGAAAAATTCAATAAATGCTTGATTGATTATCTAAATGAATTTAAATTATGAAAAAAAAAAAAAATTAAATAGACTTATATTTTGGATCGGAAGTAGTATTAAGTAAGAGGAGAGTGTGAAGATGGGTGTTGACATGCAGTACCGCATTCACAACCCCGTCCATCTCCTTTACTTCGGATATATTTTGAAGCTATTTTAAAGTTTTTTGTTGATCATATTGTCTTTATTGCATAAAACTGCCATTCACATTTTGTTTGGCCTAAAGTTTAGAATGATTGGGGATGTGAGTTGACGATGTCGGATCTCGTCGGGTAATAATATGGCCGTATTTTCTTAGTGATAATTAATTCAAAACTAAAACCCAAGAACAAGATGTAAAACGGGGTTTGTGTTTGTGATTTTTAGACCGAGTCTGAGAATGCTTTTTTTAAGTTGCCTACGTATCCTGTGTATGAATCAGGAATCAAGTCTCCGTAATTCTTTAGAGATTGTTTATATAGAGGGCCTTATACCCTACGTTTTACATGGGCCGTGTCCAAGGTGGACTATAATTTCGTGTTCCCAAAGGAATGGATAATTATGGTTTAATCTCCTGGATTGTAGGAGATAACCACGCTTATTAAATGCAAGATCAGTGTCTTTATGGCTTAAGATTCTTTCCATAATTATCTGATAACTAATACGTGCGTATCAATAAAGGAGGTAGCTCGGTTCGACCTGCGCCGAGCTCCCGAGGCTATCTAGCTGAACTGCGCTAGCAGAGCTCCATTGTGCCCTGACCGACCAGCGGTGGACTGAGAAGCTAGCTATACAAATCTCCCACCTGGTGTTTAGATCTGCCTTTAAGCTAAAGTTGGGCTCCTGGCTCTTAATGCCTTACTTCTCTAGCTACATTTATTGCTTGGTCAATGTGTGGATTACACGTGACCGGATGCTAATCCGACCTCCGTCATGAGTAAACCCACATCCTTTATTCTCACAATGCATTTCCCCCGTCTTTCATTCTTCTAATTGTATCACCTCTATCCATCCCAAATCATTCTTTAAGGTCTTCCTACCAATCTTATAATAGCCCATTTGTTGTTTTTGTTGTTGTTTTTTTTCTTGGGAGAGGGAGAGGGGGCCTTGAGAAATTGATGATATAGAATGTGGTCTTGAAGCTCTTGTGCAAAAGAATAAGGATGAGGATGGGGTGTCATGTAAAGGAAGGGAAAGAGAGGAGGGGGATCGTGGCTAGCTGGCTGTGCAGGGAGAGCAGAGGGCTCTTGATACCGTATTAAGAAGAGATTTTGGAGAATAATTTTGTATATTGCTTGATTGATTTTGGTACAGTATAAGTATATATATACACTTAGAGAAAGATTCTAGACTCCTAGAATATATACCACGATAAATATAAATGATTACCATGATTACAAATATTAATACAAACGTTACAATGCTGATACAATGTTGATTCTAATACAAGTCTATATGCAAGAGACATAAAAAAGAAATGGGACGCCATCTTTAGAGAAATAAACTATATCACACCGGAAACAAACTTAATTAAATCATCAGTTTAGATAAATTTAACCTTCAAATTTATGACATTCAATCATTTTCTCAATCAGCGTAAAAACTCCTAGGATGACATATTTTTGACCGGAGGTAGTATTAATTAAAGACAATAAAAAGACACAGCTATGAAGTACCGACACTTCAATTCGTAAATACATAAAATAAAATAAAAATCCAAAAAAAAGAGTATTGCTACGGGCACATTATTACTCCCTCCGTTCCATAATAACTGATGTAGTTGCTAAATTTTTTTATTCCATAATATGTGATGCAATTGTATTTCCAATGCTGCATTTATTGTATTTTTCCTACTTTTACCCTTATTTATCGTAAATACGATATAAAAACGAAGACTACATTAATTATATCTAAGGTTTTTTAGTCATTTCAATTATAAAGTCAATGTATTAATTCACTTCCTTAATATGTGTGTTTTTGGCAACTGAATCAGATAAATTGGAACGGAGGGAGTATGTCACAACCGATAGCATTAAAAACTAAAATGGTGACCATTTATGATGTCACCAACAACGAAACAAATGTCTTGAAGCTAGGCGTATTCTTCAAAACCTATAATCCGCCCACTATTTACAGGTCGGAGAACATGCGATTTTGTCACGTTAAATTAATTGATTAATTAGAGCAGAATAATTACACGGAATGCATATGTGTCCACAAAAGTCATTATTATATTCATTTATATACGGACCTCTTTTTCACAATAAGTGATGGATAAATACCCTGCAAAAAAAAAAACCTTCACCCAAATCACCCCATGCCATTCACTTAAGGCCAATCTTCTCCAATTTTTTCTCTCTCTCTCTCTCTCTTCCTCTCTCCATTGTGTTCTTCAAATCAAAACAAAACATCTTTCAAGAACACCATGGAGAACAACCATCAAGAAGTAGTAGAGAAGAAACCCACAAAAAATGAACTCAAATATCCAGGAATCAAAGCCATGCCTTTCATTATAGGTACATATATCTTTACTGTAACGCCCTCAAACCCCAGGTCTGGTAGTGTTATATGAGCAATAAAGGATCCGGTCTAGTTGGCCGGGTGTTTTAATGCTACTAGACCTGGGGTTTGGGGTGTTACATTTACCGTATATCTTATTCATGTTTATATATGTACTTATAATAATGGAATGTTGAAATCTTGCAGGAAATGAAACATTTGAGAAGCTAGGAACAATTGGGACTTCATCAAATCTGTTGGTGTATTTGACTTCTGTTTTCCACATGAAAACAATCACAGCAACAAATTTAATCAATATATTCAATGGGACTTGCAACTTTGGTACTATGGTTGGAGCTTTTATGTGTGATTCTTACTTTGGAAGATACAACATGTTGGCTATTGGCTCAATCTCTTCTTTCTTGGTAATTAAGCTTTTATTTATTAGAATTCTCCTAACTCTTGTGCAAAACTACCCTTTGGACTAAAAAAAGAAAATGGGAAAAAAAAAATCAATTTCAACACTCTTTTGTTAAACTAGTTTAAGTAAATCATAACCCTTTTCAAACAAGTGAAGAAATAATTAAAGAAAGGAAGAATAGGGGAATCGGATTCGGCCTAGTGCCTAGTTGGTACAGGGCTATTGCACTCATCGATGAAAACCGGGGGTTTCGATTCTCATATATTACATACAACTTAATTGTGTATGGAAATTACTATTGGCACAATAACTATGTCATAACGAATCACAAAACGTACATTTACGTCTTTAATCATGATGATGAACATATTGATTTTAATTAACATCACTATAATTGAATATATAAAAGTGTGTTCTGTTAGAATACCTCCAACGGGAGGTTGATAAAATTTCTTAAAGCTTTTTAAAAAGCTTTGGCCCATCGGAGAAGTGCCAACTTGGAAAGGTTTTTAACAAAAGGTTCAATTCTATGAACCGGTTGATGGTGACATTCTTGCTTTTGGTTTTTATTTTTTTATTTTTTTTTATTTATTCTTAACAGCTTTCAATGTCCTTTTTTTTTTTCTTTAATGATGTAAAATGTTTATAACATGATGATGTGACGCTGTGTAAAGTTTTATGATTGTGAAGAAAAAGTTTATAGAAAAGTTGATGACGTGGGACAGTTATAAATCTTTTAAAAGGTTTATGACTGGAGATACTCTTATTCGTTGTGATATAACTGTTTTCGTAGTAGCACTAACGCATATGCATTAAGGAGTGCTAGTTTTACAACAACAAAAATAACGTAATACGCTTTTAAATCATTCATTACGGTAATACATAAATCAATCAACATGTTTTACATCTTGATCGATGATGCAAAAGTACATATTATATCAGTGTAAGAAAACAATTTACTATGGACTAATGATACAGACACAACCGTTGATTTGCACCGTTGATTATAATGTAAACTCAACATGATTAACGGTGCAGACCGCTCCGCTAAATCATTGTGAAACAACGGTTGTATCAATATCTCTAGACTATGTGTATCATGAGAAAACTTAGCAAAATTTGCAAACAAAATTGCAGGGGATGCTTGTATTAACATTGACAGCAGCCATAGAAAAGCTCCATCCCCCTTCATGTGGAAATAAACAAGCCAATCAATGCATATCAGCCACAGCAGGCCAAATGGTTTTTCTAGTCAGTGGATTTGCATTCTTGGTAGTCGGAGCAAGTGGGATCCGACCCTGTAATCTCGCATTCGGAGCGGATCAATTCAACCCGAACACCAAATCCGGCGAACGAGGAACAAGCAGCTTCTTCAATTGGTTTTACTTAACCTACACTTTCGCAATGATGATCTCGTTAACGGTCATCGTCTACGTCCAATCGAATATCAGCTGGTCGATCGGATTGGCACTTCCGGCGGTCCTGATGTTTCTGTCTTGCTCGCTGTTCTTCGCCGGGACTAAACTGTATGTTTGTGTCTTGCCGGAGGGAAGCCCGTTGACGAGTGTGGTGCAGGTTTTGGTGGCGGCTTTTAGAAAGAGGAAACTCCGGCTACCGGAGAAGCCGGAGCTGGCTCTGTTCAATACAGTTTCTGTTAATTCCATCGTTTCGAGAATATCTCATACCGAACAGTTCAGGTAATTAATATTTCAACTTTAATTATTACAAGAATTTTTTTCGAAACATAATTATTACAAGAATTATATTATTAATCATTAGTTTTTATATAGTGATTATGAAAAATAATAACGAGTATAATAATAATTTGTCCAGTTATTATGGTGTCAAAATTGGTTAATAATCAAAATTTTAAAATAGTTTTGAAACAAAAGGTATAACTTGATGTTTCAAGATTAAATGAAACTGAATAAAATAATTGACCCATGTGCTAAAAAAATAATAATAGACCCATGTTTGCATAATTAATTGATGAAAGAGGTATAGGGCATGTTTGGTACGAAGAAAAGTTAAGAAAAGAAAAATATTAAGAAGATATATTAGAATAGAAAAATGAGAAAAGAAAAAAATATATTCTCACAATTTGTTCGGTATGCATAGAAAAGATGTTGAGAATAGAATTAATGGTCTTTTCTATTCTCACTCAACTTTTCTTCACCTTAGCTTGAGAATTAAAAATGTGGAAAAGAATTAAGATTTGAGAAAAGTCTCTAACTTGAGAAAATACACTTTTTTATTCTCAATTAACCAAACATGTCCAACTTGAGAAAAAAAAAACTTTTATTTTCTCATTTATTTTCTCCCTACCAATAACACCTTAAAACTATCGTTATGTTTTGACATTAGTTAATTTTAATCCACTTCACCACTTAAATTACCTATTATTTTATTTATTTAATTATTTTATTATATTTTTTCCCACCAGTAATTTTTCCATCAATATATAAAAAATAGGATGGTTTAAAAGGAAAAAAAAGGGAGGAAAATGGGAATCAGGACAGTGGAACTATAAATTGGGTGATAAGGACAAATCAAATGTTCATAACCCTAAATTCACTGTTTGCTGCAGTGGAACTGAGCCCAAATATAATGTTACACTATCACAGTGAAATAATGATATGTCTTTTTTATCCAGAAAAATATTTTATTGTCCTCGTTGCATATTTCTATATTCAAATTGTTTTTCTTACGATAAACCCAAAAAAATTAAACAATTTATTTTATATTTCATCACTTTACTGCTTTATTTACCGTCACTTTAATTATTATAGTTCCCAAATAATTTAATTATTATTAAAATACTTCATTAAAATTTCTCTAATAGAGTATTTCATCATCTACACTAATATCAGAAAAATAGCAACTATCTAATCAATATTTAACTTTATTTTATTCTACTTTATTTAGCAAACATGTCGAAAATAATTTATGTTCAAAGGATGTTCACGGATACGGTTTATCCGAAAACCGAACCGATCCGAGGTCGTTCGGTTCGGTTCGGTTAGTATTCGGTTACGGTTAATAATATAGAGAAACCGAAAATTTCGGTTCGGTTACGATTTCGCTACAAATTATCCGAAACCGAACCGAATGAAAAATCGAACAATTAACCGAAACGAAACCCAACAATTAACCAAACCGAAATTGTACCAAACCCAAAACTGTAACCAACCCGTTTATATCCAACATGTATAATTAGCTTTTATAACCAAAATATTTTTTTAAAATTTATAAAAATTGCTTATAATCGAATCGTTTATAACTAAATGAAAAAACCGAATAAAAAATTAACCCGTTTATGATCAAATAAAATTGTTAAATTTTATTTCGATTAATCGAACCAAACCATATATTTCGGTTCGGTTCGGTTTCCTAAAACAAACGGTTCGGTTTCGATTTCAGATATACTAACCGAAATTTTCGATTCGGTTTCAATTACTACGCTATTACCCGTATCGAACCGAACCATGAACACCCCTAGTCCAAATACACCTATTAATCTTCATTTTCAAAACGGGAAAAGTAAGGGAAGGGATGAGGGAAAAATCTTTACACATGTCGGGGGAAATTGGACTTAAAGTGTAAGCATTGACTGTTTACTAAAATTTTAGAAAGAAGAAGTTGGTAGAGACTTTTTGGTGTGAGAGAAAATCAATCATATCATATCAATGATATCATGTGTGTTATAAATAGAAATAAGTTTGTTACTTTTTAACTCCTATGTACACTTATCTTCCTTTGACCAATCAAAATATTTTTTTTGAGGGGACCAATCAGTATTTTGGACAGGTCTGTAATGAATGAATTTTTAAAGATAAGAGAATCTCCGGTCTTAAATATTTTAAAATTTTTATATAAATAACATATCATATCTATATAAATCATTTTGATATAAACATTTTTCTTTACAATATATAAATCTTTATAAAGTTTTATAGTATTAATCTAATAAACGTAATTTTTTTCTACTACACACAAACTGGAAAAAAAAAAAACCAGATTTTGCAGGTTTTTCAATGCTTGAACCACCACATATTTACGAAGCTTTTGTGTAAGCTTTGTCCAATCATCAAATATCCAATGGTATGTAGATTTTGTTAAAACTTTAGAAAAAAGATAAACATCCCATTGGAGGTACTCTAAGTATCAGGCTTCTAGATTTCACCCTACGCATCCTACCTACCTACCCCACCCTACCCATCACATCCTTCCTACCTTACCCACCACTCACCTCAACCTACCTTACCAATCGTCTATGCTACCTACCGTTACCTTTACCCTACCCTACCCCGTACCCTACCCTACCCATCACACCCTCCATACCCTACCCACCACTCCACCCTATCCTACCACACTCTACCCTACCCACCCTACTCTACCTATCCTACCCACTATCATACCCTACCTTACCTACCACCTTACCCTACCCTACATTTCCACATTACGCTACCCTACCTTACTTACCATCTTACCTTACATTACCCCACCCTACCCACCACTCATCATACCATATCCTACCTTACCCACCACCCACCTCAACCTCCTTCACCAATCGTCTATGCTACCTACCGTTACCCCTACCCTACCCTACTACCCTACCTATCACACCCTCCCTACCCTACCCACCACCCCACCATATCCACCACTGCCCTACCTTACCTACCACTCTGCCCTATATTACCATACCCACACTACCCTACCATACCCACCACCCCACCCTACCAGACCTACCCACCCTTACCCTTACCCACCACCGCACCTTACCCTACCTTACCCACCACCCCACCATATACCTTACCACCGCCCCATCATATCCTACCCTATCCTATTTCACATTATCCTACCTTACGCATCTTATCTATCTTACCCCACCACCTACTCTATCCTACTCCTACCCCTACCATACTTCATCACCTAGCCTACCACCCACCCACTCTTACCCCATCACACACGTGTTTTTTTGATTTTCATTTTATTCCATCTATTTTTGGAAGGAATTAAAATGGACATTTTTCATTTTTTGGAAAATAATTTCATTCCCTTATAACCTTACACAAATATTACATTACATTGTATTCCATCTTAACAAAGCGTACCATTATAGTTGAATTTATAAAGCTCTGATGGGGAGTAATAAGAAAATATATATTTTGGTCATCAGAATACCTTTATTTCATTTCATTTCGCGTCGTGTGACGCAAATTTTTTTGAGTCCCTCGTGGAATTTTTCCCCCTCAGCCCGTGGAATTTTCCCCCAGCCCGTGTAAATTTTTTCTTGGTCCGGTTGAAATTTCCTCCAACATGTGGAAATTTCCACGGGTTGGGGGAAAAATTTCACGGGGGACTTTAAAAAAATGTCAGGTCTGATCCGACCTGACATGAAATAAAAGGTGTTAAAATGATATGAAATTATATTTTCTCGAGTAATAATGGGTAAGCACGTGGTGGGCAAATGATACATATCATGTGATAACAACATGTTACGACAAACCAAACTTAAAAACAATTATGAAGCCTTTGTTTCTTACTTCTTTTTCATGAAAAATAGACCAATGGCTTTACATACACCAAATAATGTGGCCCATTTTTCTACAATTATAAAAAGTACACATAGCACACTTGTTACAAACGAGGGAGAAATAAAATAATGATAATAATAATAATAATAATGTCGCACTTGAATAATCTAGGAGAAAAAAAGTATTGTAATGTCTACATTAAATATGTTTAAAAGTAAATACCGTAAGATAATGAACGAAAAGTCGTGCAAAACGATGAATCGCTATAAAAAATGATTGAACATATACTGATATTTGTAATATTCGCACAAATGCCTCCGGACGGGGTGGATCTACATGTCAACACGAGGGGTCACGCGAGAAATTCTTATACGGGGAGTTTTCGTGTTCAGCATCCGCTGGACGTGCGACATGTACGTAAGAACACATATACTAATTTGGCTTCGCGCATACGCGTACATACATCCATCTGAACGAGCAGACTTGTAAGAAAGTGTCATGGTAAGAATTTCCCGGGTCACGTGATCCAATTAAGATTTGAGATTTTTGTTATTATTAAAATAATTTCATTTTGTGGTTAAAAAATTGTTGTTTTAGATTCCGGTAATCATACTGAAATAAATTTCTATATAGGTTCTGGTGACCAATTGAAACAGATTCATAGATTTGCTTGCTTGTAACCCGTATCGTATATTTTTAAAAAATCTCGTACCTTTATATCCTGTATTCACTTTTTTATTTTTATTTTCTTACAGATGTCTGGACAAAGCTGCAATTATAACACCAGAAGATAAAATAAATCCAGATGGAACAGCAGTAGATAAATGGAGACTCTGCAGTATTCAACAAGTTGAAGCAGTAAAATGTTTCACAAGAATGATCCCAATATGGCTTGCATTGATCATATACTTCATTTCTATCGTCCAAGTCCAAAACTACGTCGTTTTTCAAGCCCTTCAATCTGACCGACGTTTAGGCCACAAGAACTTCAAGATCCCAGCAGCTTCATACGTTGTTTTCGCGATGTTATCCCTCACGATTTGGATCCCGATCTTCGACCGAATCCTCGTCCCCGCTTTGGAACGGTACACACGAAAGAAAGGCGGAATTACGATCCTACAAAGAATGGGGATAGGGTTTGGATTGTCAATCCTCACAATGTTAGCTTCTGGCCTAATGGAAAACAATAGAAGACACATCGCACTTACTAAGCCGCCACTCGGGTTCGAGCCCCGAAAAGGCGCGGTTTCTTCCATGTCGGGGCTATGGCTAATTCCGCAACTAGTTCTATCGGGGCTTTCTGAAGCATTTGGTGTCATTGCGGCGAATGAGTTCTTTTACAAACAATCGCCCGAGAATATGCGGAGCATTGCTATGGCTTTGTTGTTTTGTGGGTTAGCCGCGTCGAGTTATTTGAGTAGCTTTCTGTCGACGATCGTCGAGAGCATTACGGGACGAGGCGGTAAGGAACCATGGTTAGCTGAAGATCTTAATAAAGGGAGATTGGATTACTTTTATTATTTGATTGCAGTTTTGGAGCTCTTGAATTTGTTCTATTTTCTACTATGTTCAAGGTTGTACAAGTACAAGGAGGAAGATGTGAGCAAAGAAGTTGGAATGGAGATGTTGCACCTTGAAGATGATAATAATAAGCCTATCGTTTGAGGGACTCTTTATTGGGATCATGCCCAACTTATCCAGGCATGACACTGAATCGACGTTGGAGAAATTGATTTATACTCTCTGCATCAGCTTTCAAAAACAAGTCATGTGATGTGTCGGTGTGCAAATTAAATAAGTAATATTTGATTAAAACTAGAATTTGGGATGCATATGTAGTTGTTTATATATATATCCGCATTTTGATATTTTATTTCTTATTTTACCCTGTTTCATATGAAAATTTAGTTTTTCTATTGTGTAAAAATAATGACTTTTGTATCACAAGTCACTAGAATAAATAAATTGTCCTTGGTCCCGATGCCTTCACATGTGAAGACATCATGAGAAAACCTTCCATCGGCATACGATGAATTCTTCCCAATAGACATATTATTAACAGATATACAGATATACATTCGAATTCATGCTATACATTCGAATTCATGCCAGTCAATGATGACCATGCAAAGAAAGCCTCTCACATACATATCATCAAACACCTCACATGCATATTTTTCAGATAACAGATAATTGCTAAAATTTGAACAATTAAATTTCTACGCATCCTACCTACCTTACCCTTCCATACGCATCCTACCTACCTTACCCTTCCATACGCATCCTACCTACCTTACCCTTCCATACGCATCCTACCTACCTTACCCTACTACCTACTATACTCCACCATCACCCACCCATACCCTACCCACCCCTACTCTACCTGTCCTACCCACTATCATACCCTACCCTATCTTACCCACCATCTTACCCTACCCTACCTTACCTACCACCTTACCCTACACCCTACCTTACCCACCACCCACCTCAACCTACCTTACCAATCGTCTATGCTACCTACCGTTACCCCTACCCTACCTTACTTACCCAACCCACCACCCAACCCTACCCATCACACCCTCCCTACCCTAACCACCACCCCACCATACCCACCACTGCCCTACCACTCTACCCTATATTACCATACCCACACTACCCTACCTTACCCACCACCGCACCCTGCCCTACCCTAACCACCACCGTACCATATACCTTACCACCACCCCATCCTATCTTACATTACCCTGTTTCACCCTATCCTACCTTACGCATCTTACCTACCTTACCCACCACCTAATCTATCCTACCCTACCACTACCTCTACCCCTACCTTACTTCATCACCTACCCTACCACCCACCCACTTTTACCCCATCACCCACGTGTTTTTTCGATTTTCATTTTATTCCATCGCATTCCATCTATTTTTTGAAAGAATTAAAAAGGACTTTTTTTCATTTTATTGGAATAAAATTTCATTTCATTTCATTCTCTCATAACCTTACACAAATATTCCATTACATTGTATTCCATCTTAACATAGCGTACCATCATAGTTGAATTTATAAAGCTTGATGGGGAGTAATAGTGGGTAAGCACGTGGTGGGCAAATGACTGATACATATCATGTGACTAGGAAAATAAACAATCGTGCTCCGCACGAGCGTTGCTCCGGTTTGTATTTAATTAACCCTGATACATTACGATGGCATGTCCGACACGTGTCGGCTGATGAAATGAATATCCGACACAACTTCGACACCTCCCGACGTTGTATGGATACTTTTCGACACTACTGAATTTTTTTTTTCAATTTCTACTAAAATCTATTTTAACCGAAAAAATGAAGCTATCTTCGACATTATCTGCAACAACACGTGTTCTACCAAAAACACGACACGACACGCTCCGATACACCCCGACGCCATATCCAACAAGTGTCGGTTGATGAAATGAATATTAATTAAAATCTAACACACTGTCAATACTCCACGACATAAAATCGACACATTTCGACACTACTGAACCCTTTTTTTGTATTCTCAGATCTAGGCTAATTTTAACGACCATGGTAAAATACATAATTCGAATTTCCATAGATATTAAATCAACAATACACTATAGTCAGTTTAACAATATTTGTGGCCGAAATAATTTTTTTTCAGGATATTTAATATTTTATATAAACGATATGTTTTTTTACAAAAAAAAATTCATTGAATTTAAATATTTCATGTAATCGTCAAACCAAATATTTTTAAGCATTATATATAAATATCGCAGAAAGCAACGTGTCGCTACTTATATCTTGAAAATAATATATCGCGTGCACAAACGATATTTTTTTATGAAATGAATTTATTTTAAGAAATTTATAAGATTTCATGTAAACGTCAACACAATTTTTGGTATGATACAAAGATCGCGTATGTCAAGAATGTCGTGACCTTATATTTTGAAAATAGTCACACATTTGCTACATATATTCGCACATTAAAAGGTGATACAATTAAGTCATCCAAAATGAAACATTTTAACTCAAACCCTTTTTCTCAAATAAAAAATTTCTGGACAGGGCCATGAACAGTGAAAAAAAAAAATTAGACTGGGCCATTAAGAGTGAAAAAAAAGACCAATAAAAAAAAAACAATTGTCACTAATTCACACAAAACCTCTTCTTAAAAAAATGGTAAACCCTACCATTAAGGCCCCTTCACTTCGATCCCACATGATGAGAAAGTGAGAGAGGTTAAACAGATGAACACAATAGCATTTCCCAACACGAATTTGCTTCAAAACCTCCTCTGATGGCTGAAGGGTGTTATCAATTGGAAATCAACCCTATTACTTTAATCAAACCGTGACCTCCAGTTTAGATTAGAGGATGCACTACGCACCCATGTCTTCATCACTAGGCCATATCCAGGGGATCACAAAACCTCTTCTTATCAGTATAGTTAGAAGCTTTAGAGAATTGGTGAAGTTGGACGACCACATTTTTTGTTGTGTTGCTGCAACGACGTAGTATTAGTGCCAATTGGAGTATAATTAAACTGAATCATTCCACGTTGCTATTTTTTTTTTCTGTCGTGTCTTGTTTAGCAAAAATTTGATCCTGTTAATGGTTTCTTCGCCGCACATGGTTTGGAAACCAGCCTCCATCTCCTCCAATCTGATGCATCCACCTTGCATCATTATCTTCTTCTACAGCCCTACACCTGGTTTTATTTCACCGTGTCCCTAGAAACTTACCTTACATTACCTAGGTTGTAGGAATTTTAACAATGTTATTTTTCTGTGAATATTTGATTTCTTCTCTTGTTTCCCATGGACAGTGAAGTACTTCACCCCCTATGTATGATTTTTGAATTCTAACAAACTTCTCTTTTTGTTGTCCTGTTTTTTTTTACAGTTAACCATAGAGAAGATGAGGAGCTTTTGAAACTAATACATGCAGTCCGTTGTTTCTCTTGTATATCACTACTGCTTTATTTTATTTTTGTTTGCGTGTATTGGTATATTTTGCTTAAATGAAACCTGCCACTTTTTGCCTGTTGGGTTTCTTGTTTAATGATGCTATTATGCCTTGATTCTAGAATTGTGTTGACGATTTTTTTACATATAGTGTTGTTTTGGTTCTGTTTTTCTATTAAGCAAGGAAAATGAAGAAGATGGAAATCAGAATCACCTTGGTTGTTGCATCTTCTGGAAAATACAACTCGTAGGTAAGTGTGAATCACCTGATACTTGGTTTGTTGGGCTCTCCATGTGAGTGAACGGTGAGAAGTTTGTTTTGTAGGAGTGGTTATAAAAATGGATAAACTGTCTATCTAGGATACTTGTTACTTCAACTTAATATAATGCTCGTAAACAAAGTTTGGTTTGGATTCTGTTGTTTTCCTTAAAACGAAAAATCATTGGGTTACAATCTCAAACAAAGCTATAAAGTAACTATATACTAGGACTGTACTGGGGCCAGGAAAGCGTGGAGAGGATGAAATACCATGAGGAATGAAAGCTTAGCAAACAAAAACTATTGCACTTATGCTTGAAGACGAGGACAAAGCATGAAATTGCTGCCATAGTCTCTTTACCAAAGTGATTGAACATTAAAAGTGAGTTGTGCAGTAGATATAATGATGAGTGATGACATAAAACTATGGGCGTTGTGCTTCCTGTCATTGCTATCCGTTCTATCCTGGAAGATTAACGTCCCGCTGAAGCTCACGGCACACGAAGGTGAGGGGACGAATTAGTCTTAAGAAGCGTCATGCAAGAACATGCATTTCTGATCATATATCCTTTTTCCGTTTCCTTTGCAATTGTAATTCGAATTTGTTGTTATTCGTTTCTTTGTAATTTTTCTTTCGTTTTTGAATAAGATTGTCCAACAATCTTAAGACTAATTCTTTTCCTCTTCATTATTCAATAAGACTGTAATAGTCAGAGAAACGTGCGCGGCTAATCTCTACAATGATTTCATTTTCTTCGGTTAATTTTGTTCTTGCATATAGCATTCGTAATAAGTGATATCGATATGTGATATAGCATGTTTGGTGATCATTAGCATATATTTGGTTTCACTTGGACCAGAACGTATGGTGGATGTGAGGTAATAATGACAATGTCCCCAAATGGTTCCTCAATTCATATTTGGTCGGTAAAATCTTATTTATATATTGTTTGCCAGAAGAGGATGGATTTTGTATTTGGTACTTGCTATCTAAGGTTTTGAACTTTAAATTTACTTTTCTTCCAATCAATATCAAACCACCTAATATGTTTACACTTTCTCATGTAACTTAAACTATGTTGCATCTGATTATTTTTGCAGGGATGGAGAGATTAGCATTGATCAATCTATAGCTTTGGAAGTTCCCCTACACACTAATGGCCGAATAAGTTACCTTGACATCTTTTGTGTACAACTCCTTTTGGACCGTTATTTTGGGTCTTTACGTATTAATGGTTTCAGGTGGTTTAATAATATGGGAGGAAAAATCCAACCAAAGAAAGCAAGTACCATAGATGTTGCAGAACAAATGGACCTCGAATTCATAAGCTCAAAAACAAGATCATTCTGAATCCATTAGCTCCGAAACTAGATCACCCGGTGATGCAGCTTCCACTCTCTTGAAGAATTTAAACTGAAGACTAACTAGGCTTCTTGACTATATATATAGTACCATCGTATGTTTAACTATATGCACTTCTCTATCTATGTTTAGTTTTTGTGTCCTGCTTGCTGGCCATTGTGATGTAATATTAACTATAAAATATAATTACTACTTGAATACGTTGTATTTCTACCATTTCTATTTTGAATAACTACATTTGAGGGCAACAACCGTGCAACGCACGGTACGCTCCCACTAGTTAATAGTAGAGGGATAACAACGTCTTACGACAAACCAAACTTGAAAAACAATTATGAAGCCTTTGTTTCTTACTTCTTTTTCATGAAAATAGACCAATGGTTTTACATACACCAAATAATGTGGCCCATTTTTCTACAATTAAAAAAACTACACATAGCACACTTGTTACAACGGGGAGAAATAAAATAATAATAATAATAATAATAATAATAATAATAATAATAATAATAATAATAATATTGTAGCACTTGAATAATCAAGAAGAAAAAAAGTATTGTAATGTCTACATTAAATATGTTTAAAAGTAAATATCGTAAGATAATGAACGAAAAGTCGTGCAAAACGATGAATCGCTATAAAAAATGATTGAACATATACTGATATTTGTAATATTCGCACAAATGCCTCCGGACGGGGTGGATGTACATGTCAACACAAGGGGTCATGCGAGAAATTCTTATTCGGGGAATTTTCGTGTGCACCGTCCGTTGGATGTGCGACATGTACGTAAGAACACAAATACTAATTTGTCTTCTTACACATATGTCGTACATCCAACGGAGCGATGCACACGAGGAGTGATGCGGGTAAGAATTTCCCGGATCACGTGATCCAATTAAGATTTGAGATTTTTGTTATTAATTATTAAATAATTTCGTTTTGTGGTTAAAAATGTTGTTTTAGATTTTGGTAATCATACTGGAAAAAATTTCTGAAAAAACTATATAGTTTTAGGTTTTGGTGACCTATTGAAACAAATTCATAGATTTGCTTGCTTGTAACCCATATCGTATATTTTTAAAAAATCTCTTACCTTTATATCATGTATCCACGCATCCATACCCACTTATTCCTACAACCTAGGTAATGTCTATATCAAATATGTAATTTCACTTTTTTATTTTTATTTTCTTACAGATGTCTGGACAAAGCTGCAATTGTAACACCAGAAGATAAAATAAATCCAGATAGAACAACAGTAGATAAATGTAGACTCTGCAGTATTCAACAAGTTGAAGCATTAAAATGTTTCACAAGAATGATCCTAATATGGCTTGCATTGATCATATACTTCATTTCTATCGTCCAAGTCCAAAACTACGTCGTTTTTCAAGCCCTTCAATCCGACCGACGTTTAGGCCACAAGAACTTCAAGATCCCAGCAGCTTCATACGTTGTTTTCGCGATGTTATTGTTAGGTGTGATGCCCGAAAGACAATTTTTGTAATTGTTTTATTTAATAAATGAAATGATGTTATTATTCATATTTATTATTCTCATATTCACCGATGTGACAATAGTATTTACACTACAGAAAACCCTAAAGTATATCGTTTATGTAATCACTTAACTCAGTGTATGGTATATACACAGGAGGATTGAGTTAGTGAAGATGTACTTAAAATACAATTAGCCCGTAGTGAAGTTAATCGAGAGTATCGGGTCTCTCCTTTAACGTGCTATTAATGCGCCCATAACACAATAGGTGTGATTGTCTTATCCGGACTTTCGGTTAAGAGAACCTAATGGGGCATTTATATATGATAGATATATCATATATAGTTCGACCGATTTGATTGAGTTCACGATATAATTCCGTAATCGAGAAGTCTTATCGAATCAATGGATGATCATATTTATGGATATATCTTAATCTCGAGGTGATCACGATCCAACCGCTTGAATCGGTATGAAGTTTGACTTGACGGTTAAGGATTACACCGAGTCGTGGTCCGAATTACCCCATCTTGGCATTGTCTATGGATTGAGTGAGTAGTCCGTGTTATCACAGACACGGAATCCATTCCTTCCATTTATGGAAGTAGATGACGATTCCTTTATTTGTTGATCCTAGAAACTCGATCGATCGCATGCGAGTTCATATTACATCGATTAGCTACCAAAGGTGAGTTGTATGAATTAATTGATCACTAGGGGTTAATGGTAAATAAGGATAGAGAGGTTCTAAAAAGGGTTAACGGTAACTTCCCGATTTAGAATGAGCAATCTATGGAGGATTAATCCATATGTAATGATTATATCAATGGACGCTTATTATTATTCTCGTGAGGAGATAAATATAATCTTATAATCGGAGGAGTGCGCCACAGGATTATGGTGGCATATTCTCGTGATTGATTCATCGAATATAATTATTCTATAATTATTTATTTGATTTATCGGAGTCACTGATTATTAGTCCATGGTCCCCGACGTGTTCTCCTAATATAAGATAGCTATTCTCGGACGTCGAATCCTAATAATGTTAATTTAGTTCTTGTTGGACTTTATTAAAACGATATGTGAATTAATTGTTTAGTGGACTATTAAATTAGTTTGGGCTAAATAATTAAATATATGAAAAAAGACATTTTTCATAAACTTACTTAAATGTGTTATAGCGAAAATTAATTATGACTAGGTCATAAATTAAAAGTGGCGCGCCTCTTATTTTTGGAACAAGAAATTAGTTTTCTTGTGATTAATAAGACATGTGCATAAAATATTTATTGGATAAATATTTATGGTAAATAATAAAGATAAATATTATTCTAGATTTGTTCTAGAATATTATGGAATTATCTTTTATTAAAGGATTTATTTTGTTTGATAAATAAAAATCCTTGGAGGCTAAGTTTTACTCTCCTATATAAAGAGAGTTCTCCAAGCCTTGACACACATTAAAATTTCGACTTCTCCTATAGTAGAGAGAAGAAAATATTTTCGCCAGGGTGAGTGGAGGAAAAATCTTGGAGATTTTTCCGGGTAGCATATCGGAAGGGTTCGAGTCGAGAATTCCTTCCACCGGGAATTGCTTGGATCACACGATCGGAAGACTGTGGTGCTCTTCACATCTTCACATTCATCCTTTGCGGTTCTTCAACTTGAATTTTGAGATTCAAGAGGTATGATCTACATCCCCCTTGTAGAATAGATCTAATTGTTTTATTACGTGTATTATATAGATCTAGATCCATAAATCGCTTCCGTTACGGATGGTATTACTAACAGTTATCCCTCACGATTTGGATCCCGATCTTCGTCCGAATCCTCGTCCCCGCTTTGGAACGGTACACATGAAAGAAAGGCGGAATTACAATCCTACAAAGAATGGGGATAGGGTTTGGATTGTCTATTATGACAATGTTAGTGATGAATTTATCAATTGACAAAACAAAGAAGAAGAAGAATGAAGAAATTCATTTCTGGAAAAAGGAAGAACAAGTACAGAGAGTTCTTGAATTATTTCAGATCTAAAAGTTAAGTTAAATGATCTGCTTACTTGCTTTATATAACAGCAAGGAGCAGTTACACCATCTAATCTAATCCTATAACTAACTAACTAACTATCTAACTAACTAGCTCAAGTAAGTTCAGCTTGCTTTAGTAGTTGTAACACCCCCTCTCAAGGTGAAGTTACTTGACCTTGTAGATGTTGCAGATAGGATAACTTGATAGTAGATTTTGGAAGGTAACCTTGTCCAGTGGTTTTGTAAAATGATCTGCCAGCTGCAAGTGTGTAGAAATAGGTAAAGGTTTTAACAAACCAGATTGAAATCTGTCCCTTATTACATGACAATCAATCTCTATATGCTTTGTTCTTTCATGGAATATAGGATTTTCTATGATGTGTAGAGCACTCTTTGTCGCCACAGAACATAGGTATAGGTTTCTGTTGCTTTATGCCACCACGAAGAGATAGGTCAGCCACTGCAACTCACATGAGGCCATGGCCATAGCTCTGTATTCTGATTCAGCAGAGCTTCTGGATACTGTAGTTTGCTTCTTTGCTCTCCAACTTATCAAGGAATCTCCTAGGAAAACTGAAAAACCTGTAATAGATCTTCTAGTGTCATCACAACCATCCCAATCAGCATCCACATAGGCCTTAAGTTCCAGTGAGCCTTGTGCAGAGAATAGAATTCCTTGTCCAGGTGCGTTCTTCAAGTATTTTAAAATTCTGTGTGCTGCCTTCAGTTGAAGTTCAGTGGGAGCATCAAGAAATTGACTTAACTGTTGAGTAGCTAATGTGATGTCTGGTCTGGTTATTCCAAGATAAAGCAACTTTCCCACTAGACTTCTATAATAACTGTTTGAATCCAGTTTTGGTGAATCCTTGCTATGCAATTTTTGTGAAGTGTCCATGGGAGTCTCAGATCGGCTTGCAACTGTGTATCCATAATCTTCGGTAATTCTAGACAATATTTTCTTTGAGCTAGCACTATACCTTCTTTTGATCTTGCAACTTCTAATCCTAAGAAGTACTTGAGGTCTCCAAGATCTTTAATGCCAAATCATGAATTCAGAAACTCTTTCAAATCCTTTATCTGATTCATATTTGGAGTGGTGACTAGGACATCATCAACATATACCAGCAGGGCAATAAAATCATCATCCTTTCCTTTAACAAACAAGGCTATAGTCTTGCTTTGACTGCCTAAACCCCTCTCAAGCAGAGCTTGGGTTAACTTTATGTTCCACCTGCCTACTAGCCTGCTTTTAAGCCATATAAGGACTTCTGTAGTTTGCATACATGTCCAGGTTGAGTATTATATCCTTGTGGAATAGTCATGTACACTTCTTCTGTAAGATCTCCATGTAAGAAAGCATTGTTGACATCTAATTGTTGTAGGTTCCATCCTTTAGCAGCAGCAATAGCTAATAGTGTTCTGACAGAAGTTAATTTTGCTACTGGGGAAAAGGTGTCAAGATAATCCAATCCTAGTTGCTGAGTGTATCCCTTGGCCACCAATCTTGCTTTAAACCTCTCCACAGATCCATCAGCATGCCTTTAATTCTGTATACCCATTTACATCCTATGGGAGTCTTGCCTTCTGGTAAGGGAACAATTTTTCATGTGCCTGTTTTTTGCAAAGCATCTATCTCATCTTGCATTGCCTTCCTCCAGGCTTCATCCTTTACTGCCTCATTATAGGTCTTAGGTTCAGTAAGTACCTGAGCACTAAGCACATAGTTTTTATAAGCTTTTGACAAATGGGTCAAAGAATCTACATTATGTATACTATGAGGTGAAGTCCTAGTCTTTGAATGATGACATACATAATCATTCGTAGTAGTAGGAACACCTCCGGTTCTAGTTGATCTTCTTGGTCGTGACATGATTTGTAGTTACTACTTGCTCTTGCTCATGATCATTATCATGAGATGAATGTTCAAAGAAGATACTACTATCATGCCCTTGTGAATCCAAAGGACTTGAACCATCATTATGCACCTGGTGTATCAAAAATACCATCTGTTGGTCCTCCATGAAGGGTAAAGGAAGTGAGAAAGTATCAATATTACTCGATGGCTCTTTGGTAAGGAATACAAGCTCATGAAAAGTTACATCCCTATCGATGAATATTTGTCTTGTTTGCAAATTCAATGAAACAAGAGCCTTTCACATTTGATGCATGACCTAAATAAATGGACTTGATACTTTGCATTAAACTTGTTACCATCAAGATGAAGATTGTAAGCATAAGTCAAATGTAACCAAATACTTTTATATGTTTATAAGAAGGTATAGAACCAAACAACAATTCATGAGGAGTTTTTTCAAGTAAAACAGGTGTAAGTAAGACATTTATCAAGTTGACTGCATGTATGACACAATAAGTCCAGTATATAACAGGAATGCCAGATTGAAACTTCAGACTTCTAGCCACATTTATTATGTGTTGGTGTTTTCTCTCCACAACCCCATTTTGTTGTGGAGTATGCACCACAGAATTCTGATGTACAATCCCTTTAAGGGCATAAAATTCAGAAAGATTAAACTCAAGACCATTATCAGACCTCAACACTTTGATTCTTTTATTAAACTGTGTTTCAATCAGTGTACAGAAGTTTGGAATCAAAAGCTTAACCTCAGACTTGAATTTCAACAAATAAATCCAAGTATACCTACTAAAATCATCTACTATATTAAGAAAGTATCTGTGTCCATGCACTCCTGTGACCCTATAAGGACCCCAGATGTCCATGTGCACAAGATCAAAACACTGCACAGAAGAAGATTGACTAATTGGAAAACTAAGCCTCTTCTGTTTGGCAAGTGGACAAATATGACAAATGGCTTCATTATCCACTTTAATCTCTTTGCAATGTTGAGTCAAGACTTGCAATCTCTTATGAGAAGCATGACCTAGTCTGTAGTGCCAAAGCAATTGAGAATCATTGGAAGACACAAAACTTCGTAAACAAGACACACGTAAACAAAGACTAGAACAAAACAATCTTTATCAGCTTTTAGTATGTATAATCCTTTGATTAATTCAGCTGAACCAATCTTCTTCAAACTGATTATGTCTTGTATCACACAAGAATCCAGATAAAATTTGACATTGTATGCCCTAGTTTTAATTAATTGACTAATAGACATGAGATTAAAACCAAATTCTGGCACACAAAGCACATGATCTAGGACCAAATCTTTATTAACCTTAACCTGACCTATGTGTGAAATTCTTGCATTTCTACCATTTGGTGGACTAACAGACATATTTTCCACAGACTTACAAGAACTAAAAAGTGACTTATCAAATATTATGTGGTCAGTAGCACCAGAATCTATTATCCAGGATAAAAGCTTAGATGTACCTGACCCTTCTGAGTGAAAATTTGTAGTTAGGGCCACAACATCAACATTTGAACCACCAGTTTCTTGATTTGATTTCAGCAGATTCAAAATCTGTTGATACTGCTCTTGAATAGCATTGATATGAGGGTTACTTGAAGTGTCCTCAGACTCATTCTGGACCCAAGAATTACCATTCACACAGTTTGCAGATGACCTACCCCTTCCCCTGCCTCTAAAATTGGGGGGAAATCCATGCTTCTTGTAACAACGATCCACAGTATGGCCTATCATACCACAATGGGAGCATTGTGGTTTCTGATTCCCATTACTAAAATTCTTCCTATAATTCTGATTCTGAGATTGAGCTGCAAGAGCAGTTTTCTGGTTATCCTCTTTTGATCCAAAACAAAGAATTGATTCAACTACTTTTGCTCCAGAATTCAGACCATAATGTTGCTGTTTTTCTTGTTTGACAGCCATAGAAAACACAGCCTTGATTGAAGGGAGAGGATCCAACATTAGCACTTGTGATTTAATAGCAGAATATTCCTCATTCAACCCCTTCAAGAAACGAATCACATCTCGCTTTTCTATGTAACCTTGAAACCATTTCTTTCCACAATCACAATCTGGAGGTGTGGTTAAAGTAACCAATTGATCCCACAAGACCTTTAATTTTGTGAAATCTCGTGAAAGCAGTGAGATTGCCTTGCTTAGTGTTCGGATTTCTTCCATTATATCCGATAGAGTATAAGTATCTCCTCCTCCAAATCATCTTCTAAGTCATCCCACATATCTTTTGTCGTCTTATAAGAAGCTATACTTTGAGCAATATCTCTCCGAAACCGCATTCACCAACCAAGCTTTAACCATTGTGCTATTACATCGCCTCCAAGAAGAATAATGTGCATCTGCAGGATTAAGAACGGGGATAGTACCATCCACAAATCCCATCTTGTTCTTGGAAGACAAAGCTGTAACCATAGAGATCTTCCAGCTGTGATAATTGTTATCATCTAGAAGTGGTTGTACCAAAATCAAACCCGGATTCTCATTCGGATGAACTACCAAATCGGCTGGAATAGCTACTGTTTGATTATCCATCTTGCAGGAAAAAAAACTTTAGGATCTACGGAAATTGAACTAACACCGAAACTGAATCAATCGAGTATGAAGCGGAAGCATCAATCAAGCTCCGATACCATGATGAATTTATCAATTGACAAAACAAAGAAGAAGAAGAATGAAGAAATTCATTTCTGGAAAAAGGAAGAACAAGTACAGAGAGTTCTTGAATTATTTCAGATCTTAAAGTTAAGTTAAATGATCTGCTTACTTGCTTTATATAACAGCAAGGAGCAGTTACACCATCTAATCTAATCCTATAACTAACTAACTAACTATCTAACTAACTAGCTCAAGTAAGTTCAGCTTGCTTTAGTAGTTGTAACAGTTAGCTTCTGGCATAATGGAAAACAATAGAAGACACATTGCACTTACTAGGCCGCCACTCGGGTTCGAGCCATGAAAATGCGCGGTTTCTTCCATGTCGGGGCTATGTCTAATACCGCAATTAGTTCTATCTGGGCTTTCTGAAGCATTCGGTGTCATTGCGGCGAATGTGTTCTTTTACAAACAATCACCGGAGAATATGCGGAGCATTGCTATGGCGTTGTTGTTTTGTGGGTTAGCCGCATCGAGTTATTTGAGTAGCTTTATGTCGACAATCGTCGAGAGCATTACGGGACGAGGTGGTAAGGAACCATGGTTAGCTGAAGATCTTAATAAAGGGAGATTGGATTACTTTTATTATTTGATTGCAGTTTTGGAGCTCTTGAATTTGTTCTATTTTCTACTATGTTCAAGGTTACAAGTACAAGGAAGAAGATGTGAGCAAAGAAGTTGGAATGGAGATGTTGCACCTTGAAGATGATAATAATAAGCCTATTGTTTGAGGGACTTTTTTTGGGATCATGCCCAAATTATCGAGACATCACACTGAATCGATGTTTGAGAAATCGATTTATGAGTCGGTAATTGACTTTCGAAAGGGTTATACATCAGCTTTCAGAAGCAAGTAATGTGGTGTGTCGGTGTGCAAATTAAATAAGTGGTATTTGATTAAAACTAGAATTTGGGATGCATATGTAGTTGTTTATACACGGATTTTGATATTTTATTTCTTATTTTACCTTGTTTCAAATGAAAATTTGTTTTCTATTGTGTAAAAATAAACACTTTTGTATCACAAGTCACTAAAATAAATAAATTCTCGTTGGTCCCGATGCCTTCACATGTGAAGACACATTGAAAAGTATTCCATCGGCATACGATGAATTCTTCCCAATAGACATATAACTTAGAGACATTTATTGGGATCATATTGATTTTATCGGTACATTATATTATTTATGCACCACACTGAATAAATCTTTTGAAAATCGGTTCTAGGATCAAAAACTATTTTGTGAACCGATATTCGGAAATGTTGGGGAAAATAAACAACCGCAATACCACACGTATCACAAATACCCACAAAGTCTTCCTAATGACATGTAACGGAATTAAACGAAGCAGTCCCAACGAAGATAAATCACATATAAAGATAAACGAAAACACAAGAAAATCAACAACATAATTTTAACGTTGAAAACCCCTCTCGATGTGAAAGAGTAAAAACCACGAGGCCGAGGCCCACAAAATCTCCACTAATCAGCAAAAGATGATACAAAAGTGTTTCAAACATATCAACCAACTCAACTACACCAAAGCATCAACTAAGAGTGCAAAATACAAGAGTTGTTGAAAAATATCACCGAAAACGCAGCAGAAACGCAGCAGTCAGGTCGCGGACGATTTCCAGAAAATTGAACCGTTGAAATACAAATTCCACCGTTCAGATTGAAGAAGAATGAGAGACGAATAAGCCCTCACAATGTCATGCCGATCGGAATTCGTTTAGATGTCCAATCGTCGCCGGAAGAAACTGTTGCAACACCAAAAATCCTGCGAATTTTTCCTCCTTTTGTCTTTTTTTTTTATTGTGAAGATTAGGAAAAATTAGGAAAATTTAATCTAATTTGTTTCCTTAAATACTATTTGGCATATTATTATTTTTCCAATTATCTAGTGGGCTTGGGCTCCACAAAGAGTGATCCACCCAACAAATCTCCCCCTCACGACATTGTGGAGGAATTCATCATTCCCACAATAGAACGACATATCTCAAGCTTCTCCCTTGTCAATGCTTTTGTCAACATATCCGCACCATTATCATCCGTGTGCAATTTTTCAAGTGCTAGCAACTTCAACTCCAACACATCCCGAATCTAATGATAACGAACATCAACGTGCTTGGTCCTAGAATGAAAAGCTACATTCTTACCAAGGTGAATAACACTCTGGCTATCACAAAGCAACACATGATCTTGCTTCAACCCAAGCTCCTGGATAAACTTCTTCATCCACAACAACTCTTTACACGCTTCAGTTGCTGCAATAAACTCAGCTTAAGTAGTTGAAAGTGCAACACATTTTTGCTACCTCGATTGCCATGACACAGCTCCCCCTGTAAATTTAACCAAATATCTTGAAGTAGACTTGTAAGAATCAACATCTCCAGCCATATCAGAATCAGTGAAACCAACCAACACGGGTTTTTCACCACCAAAAGTAAGACATAAATCTGTAGTACCCCTGAGATATCTCATAATCCATTTCACAGCATTCCAATGCTCTCTACCAGGATTAGAAAGAAAAAGACCGACCTTACCAACTGCATAAGCTATGTCTGGTCTGGTACATACCATGGCATACATCAAACTACCCACCGCTGAAGCATATGGGACCTTCTGCATCTTTCCTTTTCATCATCGATGTTGGTCCTAGAGAAGGGAAAAAGTATAGTCGGAGGGGGGGTGAATGACTATACTGGAGTTTCAAAAACTTTTCTCAATATAAAATCTTTTGGGTAGTGGATAAGTTCCTTCTTAAAATGTTAATTCAAAGTAGGATATGCAGTCACAGATATAATATGCAATAAAGTAAGTACATTAAAGTAAATTGTTGAAAGTAAATAGACACAAAAGTTTATAGTGGTTCAGGGTGGTGTGATCCCTTAATCCACCATTCTCCTGTGATAATTGGAGGAATTCACTATTGTTTTTACTGATACAATAGTTGATTGTCCTTGGCTACACAAGCTTCACAATCTTCAAGACTATCACTCCCTGGCTTCAAAAGCTTCAGTGACTCAGTCTTCAACATTGCTCCTTGGGAACAAATCTTTCAGTAGCTATCACAAACACAACTTCTTCTCAGATGGATCTGATTCAGTTGCTTGACTGGTGTGAATTTGATTCACAGATTATGTTGGTCAATCTCAGTGCCAGATGTGGAATTTTAGCTTTGATTGCTGAGTTGATCTCTAGATGTGTCCTTTAAGTTCAGATAGTGGGCTTTTCAAATTGACAGAGTTTCTGCTTGTTCTTATTTAATCCAATCGTTGTTTTTCCTGTCTGTCAATGCCTTCTATTTACAGCCTTGATAATCCTTGATTTGAATTTTCGTCCGTTGGCTATTTAATGTGGGGAATAATCCTTGATTTAATTCTTGATTCCCCCTTAGTCATACTCTCTTTTATTTCAGTGATCCGGATTTTTCATCAAACGTCTATCAAAAAATCCGTCCTTGATTGATTCTGCATTTAATGCTTGATCCTCTAAATCTTTCTTATTATCTCACGTTCTGACTAAGTGTAAATGATATACCTTACTCAGTTGTTCCTTTACTTGACTGCTGCATGAACGGTTGAGTGTTTCTGCTGACTTAGCTGTTTAGTTCTTCCTTCATGGCTTTGTCTTTACTCAGCCGATAGTCAGTTCACTTTGCCGGTTCACTGCTTTCTTGATTTCTTTGAGTTTACAAGATTCCTTGTACTTCACTGATCCTTGATTTAGGTGAGATCAGTGTACACCATATTTAACAATGAATTTCATCACTTGAAATATAACTTAGACTTATCCAAGGTCATCACAGACTTCCCTGGTTATAAGTTAGACCATACGTCTTCATGCTTCTCTGCTGGTACAATACTTGTCTGACTCAACTTATACAACATGTCAGACTCTAAGTAAAGACTTATACAGAGATTTCTAGCTTATTTCAGGCTTGCTATAACAGCTAGTATGGCCATCATCAAAACATAATAAAATATTCCTAACAATCGCTAGAAGGACACTGTTTGATACTTAACTTGAAATGAGATGCAAGTGGACTGGAAACTGCTTTAGCATCACTCATGCTAAATCTCTGAAGCACCTTCTTTATGTACTTCTCTTATGACAAATAAATTTTCCCGGCCTCTCTGTCACGATTAATTTGCATCCCTAAAATATGCTTTGCATGGCCCAAGTCTTTCATGTCAAAGGACTTGCTCAACTGTTGCTTCAACCTGTCAATCCTTGAATCATTTCTTCCAACAATCAAAATATCATCAACATAGAGTAAAAGAATGATAAAATCATCCTCTGAGAATCCGCTAATAAACACGCAATGATCTGAAGTAGTCTTCCGGTAACCCTGCTCCTTCATGACAAACTCAAATTTCTATACCATTGTCTAGGCGCTTGCTTCAACCCATAAGACTCTTCTTCAACTTACACATGAGATCCTCATTTCCTTACACCTGAAAACCCTCTGGCTTCTCCATGTAGATGTCTTCTTCCAAATCACCATGAAGAATAGCTGTTTTAACATCCATCTGCTCAACCTCCAAATCAAGACTAGGCGCCAAGCCTAGAACAGTCCTGAGAGAAGACATTTTCACAATAGGAGAGAAAATCTCACCAAAATCAATGCCTTTTCTCTGACCAAAACCTTTGACTACTAATCTTTCCTAATACCGAGGTGTAGAATTACCGTCTTTGTTCTTAATTCTGAAGACCCGCTTATTCTTCAAAGCTTTCTTCCCCTTAGGCAATTTCACCAACTCATATGTGTGATTGTCATGGAAAGACTCCATCTTGTCTTTCATATAATCAATCCATTTATCTTTATGTTCATCATCCATGGCATCCTTAAAACATTCAGGCTCTCCGCTATCTGAGAGCAAAACATACTCAATCACTGGATATCTAGTAGAAGGGTGTCTCTCTCTAGTAGATCTCCTGGGAATAACTGGTGGAGCCTCATCTGATACTGGTTCCTCAATCATATCATCGTCAATGTTCTGATCAAAATCAACTACATCATCTGCATCATCTTGCTGATTACCCTGGTCATCAATTGCACTATGCTCCTCTATGGGTGTAGGAGAAATTATCTCTAAGTCAGCTGAACCATCACTAGCCTGAAGTGTTTAACTCTGATCTCATTCTCTGCAAACACAACATCTCGGCTTATAATCACTTTCTTGTCAACAGGATCATAAAATTTGTACCTAAACTCATCTTGGCCATAACCCAGAAAAATACATTGTTTAGTCTTAGCATCAAGCGTAGACCTCTCATCTTTAGAAATGTGAACTAAGCTTTACAACCAAAAACACGTAAACAATGGTAAGATACATCCTTACTTGACCATACCTTTAGAAGAACATCATTCTGCAAAGGAACACATGAAGACATATTTAGTACATGAACCACTATACTCAAAGCTTCACCCCAAAAGGATTTAGGCAATCCGGCTTGTGAAAGCAAAGATCTGACTCTCTCCACTAATGTTCTGTTCATCCTTTCCACCAATCCATTCAACTGTGGAGTCTTTGACGGAGTTCTCTCATGTCTGATACGCTGCTGCTTATAGTAATAATGAAATGGACCTTTGTATTCACCTCCATTTTCAGTCCGAATACACTTCAACTTCTTTCTAGTTTCCCTTTCAACTGAAACTTGAAACTACTAGTACACGTCTAACACTTGATCTTTTGTCTTCAAAGTGTAGACCCAAAGTTTTCTTGAGTGATCATCAATAAAAGTCACAAAATAGCGGGAACCACCAAGCGTCCTTGTCTTCATAGGACCAAAAACATCAGAATGAAAAAGCTCAAGTACTTCTGACTTTCTTGAAGGTGGATTTGATTTAAAAGAAACTCTAGGTTGCTTCCCTACAAAACAATGAGAACACTTTTCCAAATGCAAATTGTTAGAACAAGACAACATATTTTTCTTAGATAAGATAGTCATTCCTTTCAAGCTCATATGACATAACTGTTAAGGGTGATTTTATATGATTTATATCGTTATATTTTGTAACAATTCTCTCCATATTCATATAATTTGCATAGAAATTAAGGGTTTAATCGAATTATTGAGCAAATGAGTTTTAAAAGTATTTAAGTGTAAACTTGAGCTAATTTCGTGATTTTATTGGTAATTATCTATGGTTTTACACTTTGCGTGTTCTTATGGTTTTGAAGGTACATTTACATGTCATGGAGAGGGATTGAAGGAGCTGAAAAGATACTTGATTGAAGGTTAAATGGAAGGAAAAGATGCAAAGCAAATTTGGAATGAAGAATTGCATGCAAGACTGGATGGACGTGCGTTCACCATGTGTCCAGGGAGAAAAATTTGATTCAGAGTCTTGAGAGAATTGCTGAACTGGCGTCCACAAATGTTGAAGCGAAAGGCCCGCACAGAAAGTCGATTCGGGATGTTCAGGAACGCGCTGACGGGCGGGCGTCGAGAGGTATCGACGGGCGGCCCCGGCCGACATCAAGATAACCGACCTAGTTTTCTATAAAAGCAGCCCGCATTCTCAACCCTAATTATCATCATATACACATTACAGCAGCCGCAGAAAACCCTAAATTCTGAAGCCGAGTTGTGCTCGGTCGGCCAAGCCTTGGTGCTTGGTCGACCGATGGTTAGATTAGTTGTTTTATTTATTTTGTTTCGTTTTCCTTCCGGATCATGAGGATGGCTGGAAGCTGATCAAACTTGGGGCAAGCATGTAAAACTTTTCCGCAGCGTTTTTATTTCTCCCTTTGGATGATTTTGTGAGTTTTAATTAAAGTTGTTTCTTTTCTATGATTATGTGTTATGCAAATTTATATGGAGAGATGTTTTGCTATTGATGTTTACTATGTGACGAGAGTCGGTGTAAACCTAGATCACATAGGAAAGATTGGATCTTTAACCTATAAGTAACGAGAGTTGATTAGGTTGAATATATAGGTTTCTAGATTGAATAAATCTTACACCTCTGAATTGAAAGTGTTAATCTTTAAGATCGAAAGATAAAAGATTGATATACGAATTACCTAAGAGATTGGGAATTCATACATTTGTTAGGTGAATCACAAGTTTAATTAAATCATCATAAGATAACCTTAGAAAGAAAGCGAGGGTTGCGGGACGGTGGATCATTTGCTTGTTCTTTGTTGAATCACCATAGTCATTGTCATGGTTTTACTAGTTTTATTTATTTTCTTAGTTTGTAGTTTAGATTTATTTTTCGCAACAATCTTTCCTGGCTTTGGACTGACAATCCTCTGTCCAGTTTACTTTTCGTTTTGTTATTTTAGGTTTTAATAATAATGGTATCAATCTTAGGAAAATTAATGAACTAGATAACGACGATTCCCTGTGACTCGACTCCGGTTGTAGCTACTATACTACGATCCCTGCACTTGGTGTAAACCGGATTATTTTTATTACTTGTTTATTTTGCTCAGATAAAATCCGAGACAATAACCTCTTATGCCACAACTCGGTCTCATCACGTGACTCCACTGCATGAGCTTCATCAACAATAACTTTGGCTTGAGTCAAGAAAAGTGTAGATGTCTTTGTACCTCTAGCCACAACTAAAGACCCCTTTGTGAGCTTCCACTTATCACAAGAAAATGAGCTATAACCATCATCACACAGTCTGCCAACAGAAATCAAATTCAACCGGATCCCTGGAACATGTTTAACCCATCTAAGAATCAGTTTGGTACCATTAGGCGTCTCCAAACTAATATCTCCAACACCTGCACACTTTAAGATAGAACCATGATCCGTTTGTTGAAATAGTGTCCTAAACCAAATCGGGTTGGACCGGATCCGACTGGGTCGGATCATTTCTACTATTTCTTTGTGTTTATACATATATTAAATGGCTTTTCTGTTGTCATAAATATATTCTTTTAAAGAACCAATTGTGAATTGTTATATGATAACGTCCTTAGTATTAAACTGTGATAGAGAAACCATGATAGGCGATTATGGTTGATGAGAACTCTAATCACTTTAATAAGTTTGATACTTAAATGTCTCTAGGTTGATGTACTATTAAACAGGGCATTGATAGTACAAACATGCTAGCACGTATTAGATGTCTTTTGTCTTTAAGGGCAGGGATAGATCTCGTCTATCGAAGTGTAGAGACACTTGGACTGTACATGGACGTGTATTAGAGAATGCATACGTTAGACTGACCCACTTACACTGTTAAGTGTTACACTATGTGGCGGTTGTGTAATTATCCTTAGGACCGGAGTCTACATGGCATCACGGTGTGGATTGTCATGTTTTGACACTATTGAGGTTTCCCCTAGCCATGGGGTGATCATGCGGTAGTGATTGGGTGTGATACTGAAGCATGCGGAGTATACATGTATGGTCGTCCAGAAATCGTGTACCCTATCAGTAGGGGTGAATATCCGAAAGGGTCTTCTTATAAGGAATGTCTTACTCTCATGAATCTTTGTAGAAGTAAATGAGTTACTTCGAGAGAGCATGATATCCAGATTATAAGCTACGGACACTGATGTTTGATACTCGACAAACGACCGTATGGATATTATTACAGCGATAGGATTCTATTTACACGGTAACTGTTTCACATTAAAGGTAGTAGTCATTGTTTGAATTTTCCGATGATTGGGGGTCACGGTGTGTTTCTAGACGTTGTCCCGTGATCGTTAGGCATGAAGGGCATTTTCGTAATTTACACTTTGTGTCTACTGCCAACATATTCGGAAGCCTATCGAGTCACACATATGAACATCGAGTCGGATTAAAATGTGGTTATAGTTGATAACCAAATAAAGAAAGAATTTATCTCATACTATAAAGGTTATAGTGGTAACTTAATATGGTGGTATTTATTTATTATGAATAAATTTAATACAAGATATTAATTATGGTGATTAATTATATATATATATATATATATATATATATATATATATATATATATATATATATATATATATATATATATATATATATATATATGTGTGTGTGTGTGTGTGTGTGTGTGTGTGTGTATTTTGCAAATTAATTAATCATAGTATTATATTAATTAAAGAAAATCTCAAATCCCAAATTAGTGGGGAGAGAGAGACTCCTTTTTCAAGTGTATAGGATACATTTGAGTTGTGCAATTTAATTAATAAGATTATCATAATATTAATATTGGATATTAATTGATTTTTGGAAAATAGATTTATGCTAATAAGATAAAGATATATTCAATATAAGATATTGTCAATATATATCTTAGGAAAAATATTTAATATAAGATATTGAATATTAATGAGATAAATCATTCAAAGGAATTTTTCTTATATTATTAGGAAATGTTTTCTTTCTCATCAATCTACTAAAAACTAATCATAATCAGATTGGGAAGTGCATGGGGCGCATGTCACCCTATTTAAGGGAGGCTTGGCTAGCTCTTTTGTATATCACAATTCCAAGAGCTAATAGTTCTTGTGTAAAATAGAGAGCTTCTAAGAGAGAGTTTAGAGAGAGAAAATGCCGGTCTAGCAACCGGATTTTTCTAGTAGCAATCCATGATGGGATTCCGGCGGCCTGTTCGTGTGGATCACCGGTAGAGGCCGAACACTTGGGCGGCTCCGTGCACCACTACTCTCCTTAGACGGTCAAAGCGTCGATCTTAGAGATCAACCAAGGTAACCACCGTATACTAGCTTATTTGTTTATTGCTTAAACGAAGTCGATCTTGGGTCGATAGGAAATAAATTTTAAATTCCGCTGCGTTCCCGCGTAGATTTCCTCACACTGTTCTCACATCACCAAAGTCACATAGTGTAAGATGTGATAAACTCTGTTCTTGAAGTAGCATGGACCGAAGCACCACTATCAACAACCCAACAAGTCATATCATCAGCAAGAATAATATCATCAACCTCTTAAAACACAAGGAAATCATCAAGAAAAATCTGCATTAACTATATCGTCCTTCTTCTCATCATGTTTCTTGTCATTGTTTTCTTTTTCTCCCGTTTCAATTTAAAGCAAAATTTCTTGATGTGTCCCTTCTTGCCACAGTGATTGCATTCAAAATTTTTGTACTTGCTCTTGGATATACTTCTACTTCGACCTCAATCTTTAGAAGCTTTACTTTGACTTCCCCCCCGTGACCCAGTAACCAAGACATCCCACTGTGAGAAAACACCATGTGCCTTCCTCCATGATCAATTGTCATAGCACCATCTGGGGTAGAATTAGATAGAGAACTTCGAAAATTTTCCCACGATTCACGTAAAGAGCCAAGAAGCATCCATCCCTGCACTTCATCGTCAAACTTAATCCCCATAGCATCAAGTTGGTTCATAATACCCAAGAAAGTATTAAAATGATCAGCCATAGGAGTTCCATCATGATGTCTCCAATTCATCAATTTATACATCAAAAGCATCTTATTGTTTCCAATTTTCCGGGCATACAAGTCTTCAAGCTTTTTCTACAAAGACCTTGCATGTTTCTCCTCACTAATGTGATTTAAAATATTGTCATCAACCCATTGTCTAATATAACCACAAACTTGCCTATGCAACAAATCCACTTTTCATATGTTTTATCATCAGGTTTTTCAGCATTGAAAATCGGCAAGAAATAATTTTTCACATACAAAAGATCATCCATTTTATTTTTCCATATGGTATAGTTAGACCCATTCAAAGTGATATTCTATTCAAGTTGGCTTCTATTTCATCAATTAAAAAAGTTCACCAAAAACACTTCAAAACCAAATCAACTAACCGGGGCTCCGATACCACTTGTTGGAAAACAAACAACCGCAATACCACTATTAGAAAAATTCAGCTGAGTAAAGCCAGCAGGGAATGAATGAACAAAACAAATTTATGAAAACAATTAATCTTGCGTATCTCATTCAACAAAACATATTTCACCCACGTTCTCCTTTACTCATGATTTGCAAAAGAATGAGGAAAACGATGTGCTACAGATCCGGTCAACCGATAATCTGGAAAATTTATATATCAAGACATCGCCGACTGCAACATTTGAAAGACCGGTGAAGAACATTGGGATGCGGTGCTTGAAAGATCTAAATTGATGCTTGGTTCAGAGGGAGTGAATCAAACACAGATAAATATGTACTCTTTTTCCTTAACTATGATTTTTTTCTCATTGGGTTTTTCCTTAGTAAGGTGTTAATGAGGCATATCATATCTTTGTTTGTTGAACAATAGACATCCAAGAGGGAGTATTATGTAATAATATATTTTGGATTGCCTGTTGATACCGGATTCTGACTGATTTTATGTATTATTACTATTCTTACAATTTATTGTATTCACACCCTAGAATGTATTATAAATAATGGGAACGTCTTTTCACACAAAACATGTTTTACACATTCCAAGGGCGAGAGTGGGCTTCGTTTTGACATTTAACACACATATCATTCGACCCAAATTCAAAGTTGAGTCGATTGTATATTATTCATACCATGTTACAAGCTGGAACATTATGTTTTCGAGACCAATTTTTTGTGCGAATAAAGAGACATTATTATATGTACGCTGAGAAGCAATATGGACCCATTTATAGGCGAAAAATAACGCGTTTCGCTCCTATTTCAAGTCGAGAATATGATCACGGTGCTATTAAATTTCAAGACGTATCGGACCATTTTAGAGGCCGAACATGTAATGTTTTCGGACGCGTCGAGTCGAGAATAAACTAAATTATTCTGACCACATTTGAGTAGATATAACCCTATCTCAAGTTAGAATATAAAAACGTCGCTATAAAAATTTCGAAAATGTATCGGACCATTTTAGAGTCCAAACATGTAATGTTTTCCTGATCACGTTTGGGTCAGAATAAACTAAATTGTTCTGACCACATGTGGGTAGGTATAATGTTTCACATTCTGACCGAACTCCGGTCAGAATGTAAGCGCGTGTGAAAGGGCAAAATTGGAAAGTAATTGTTGTGCAATAAGACAAATTGCTGTGTGAAAAGACATTTCCTAAATAATCCATTATACTATTGAAATAAGACACACGCAATTTTTTCTTCTTCTCTATACTTTATATTTCTTCTTGTTCTCTCTCTATAATTTCTTTAGTTTTATAACAAATAAAATATTTATTAATTTTTTCTTTTTTCAATCCCCAATTTATTATATATTTACTGATTTTTCATTACTTTACGATATGCCTACTACACTGAAAAATGTTTGGTACATCGATTTCGTTGTAAAGGGAAACCTGCTAGATTTTGTTTCAAATATTGTACATATATGGATGATGATGTAAGAAAAATAAATTATACGTTTATTATGATGTTGGGTCATCGGTTACGGGTCAAAGGCGGTTACATCAAGATAAAGTTTTGCTAGGTGGAGTAGTTGGGGGTTAAAATTAGTTGTAGCTTACCTCATTTGTAAATTAGCATTAGCTCGATACTACCTCCATCTCATATAATTATATAATTCTATTTAGAAAACCAATAAATTACTGTATTTATTATCAAACCGGTGATCTCCAACGATTTTGCAAACATTATCAAATTCAAATGTGAGCATCTTAAATAAAAATAAAAAACGCCGTGAAGCTGGTTTCCTTCTAATCATCTCATATTATGGGCAGATCTAGAAATTTGTTGCAGTACGTGAGGGACCTGGAGTCTAAGAATACATTTATTATCAATAAATTTGTTTCGGTGGAGTCACCGGGGCCTAAAACTGTATTATTTAATAATAAAACTATATCGTTTTAAATACTTAAAAAAATCATAAATCTCAGTGGATCACGTGGCTCTCTTGATAAAATGTAGATATGTCCCTCAGTAAGATAACGTGACCCCTCTGATCAAGATAGATCGGCTCTTGCCCCATATAGCTAGGTTACATGCATGTCATTATGTCAAGACCAAGTGCAAATGGGCGCATTGTATAGTGGTTAGAGAAATGGACATGTCCGCTGAGAAACTTTGCTACATCAGTCACTATCTATACTTCAATGGAATAGTGGGTTTACATTGCTTTTCGAAATTTACAAGATTGACATGAAAACCGGTGGTAGTATTATATATATATCTCAGCAAATAATGTGGACATGAAGGCTCTAATCAGATGCACATAAAAGGGGTTTATCCACCACTCAGCAGAAAAAGGAAAACCCTACCACAGATCTTATCCCATTTGGAATGATCTGAGCCTGCAGGGTTCTGATCATAATGCGGCAGGATGCCATGAGATCGAGAGTGTGGGAATCATTGGAAGCACGAGGCCTCCCTCCACTTGTTGAACATAAACGGTGAGAAAACCGTATGGGGGAACTGCAAGCCATACTCGGATAATCTTGACGTTTGGTTTAGACGAACCCGCCTAATTCTTATGAACCTTTAAGGGGCTATTTGATTGACTAGAGCCTTCCTGAGCTAAGGAACCTTGATTCTCCGCCATTGAAGTTTAATTTCTTGAGTATCCTTGTTACCTGATGAAGAATAAGTATATATATATAACCTTACGAAATACTCGCATACTCAGCTCTAGGAAGATGAAAATTCTGAAATTCGGAACGGATTGGGGATAAAAATTCGCTGCAAACATTGAAATCAGTAAAAAGATGAATGGATGAGATATCATCTCCTTTATTACAGAAACAACCACAATAACGCCTTGATTCTCGATTCGAATGATGATTGTTTATCCCTAAGTGCAGACGAAACGACAACTCGAACAAGATAACAGTGATTTGAATTTCAAAAGACAGATTGTCATACGTCATTCGTGTCAGAAGTATTAAGACTACAACCTTTGAGATCGTGCCACGTCTTCCATGTACAGACCTAACCTACGATATGTTGGAGAAAAAACCCGATTGAAGGGTTGAACAGTCAACTTTAACGCTGATTACGGATAGGCTCCGACGCATGTCGTCGAGAGTTAATGATATCATTAAATACTCCATACGGAGTAGTTGATGATGAGCTTTTGAATCACTCGATTGGAAATCGGGTGAATGAGAAATTAATGCCTAAAGTTGATAAAAAATATTTAGGAGATGGAGTTGAAGGGAGGACCTCATCCCATTCTCCAACATTGGAAACTTGAGTGCTGGTAACTCAAGTAATAAGAGCTAGTGTGACTCTTATGGACATGCCCCAAGGGGCAAAGCACTTTTGTGCAAGAGGGAGGACTTAGATTATTCCACGCGCGCACCGCCGCCGCCGCTGTCCGTCCGGCTCGTTCTCGGGCTTGGATGGGATGGGACTATTAATTTTTTGTATAAATTTCTTTATGAAATTAACCATAAAATAATTTTTGGCTTTTGATTGTGTCATCGGACCAATCAAAATTCAAGAATTTGTCCGATTGAGTCATTCGACCAATAAGAATTCAAAGATGCATCATCCGACCAATCAGATCGCGGGATTTTAATCCCAAGATGCGTGGGAATGAATGGGGCTGCCAGGCTTATTTCCTTGAGGGAAAAGTCGTTCATTACTTTTCCAAGGGAAAAAGTTTGATGACGTATCTCGGCCAATCAGATTTGAGTATTGGCACATCCTCTCCACTATATAATGAATCTCTATGAATGAGAATTAGATCATTCGATCTTCTCTAGTCTTTCCACCACAAAAAGTCTGGCATATAGATCTAGTTCTTAAGTCGAAGAGAAGTTGGAGCACTCTGTAAGTTCACGGAGCTCGGATTTTTGAAGTGCCTTCAAATCCGAGACGTAAGCCGTTGTATCTTGGGAGACAGTTGTTACTACCGTGGGCACCATACCGGAGCAATTTGTCTTAATGAATGAGTAACTATTCGCATCGGTTTGATCTCTAGTCCTTTATCTATGTATCGTACTTTTATTATTCTTTGTTCTAATCAGATCTATGCGGTAATAGATATTTTGTTAGATCTAGTTAATAATACGAATTTTTCTTTTCGTGTTATTTATTTTCTCGTTTAATAATCCGTAATTAATTCCATAAATTACGGATATGTTCCGTAAATCACTCCACACACAATATACATTCTAACTCAAGTCTAGGAAGCTTTTTGCATGGGTATGAACATTGACGCGACACGTGGCACTCGTCAAACCTAATCGAGTCGTCTTAACAAGTGGGCCGACATGGGCTCAGATCGACATCAGAACTCAGTCAGCACAGCTCGCTCTAGCACAACGCATGTCGCGCTTCTAGGTGAATGACCGACATGACGTGTGTCGTCCTCTGTCCTTCCTAAACAATATGGTGCAGGTTCACATCAGTCATCTATGCTTAGCTCAAGACAAGTCGATCCTGACCTCAGGCACCAGTGACTCTCCGTTAAACGGGCACTACGACCATTTTGCACACATTACCCCACGATGGTAACTCCCACAATAATGGCTCCGTGATAAATTTTCTTCCCATTATGACATGAGCTAAAATTGCTACGATATCTCCGCCATGGTCTTTGCCACGTGCATCAGGGCATTAACTATTTTAATGGAGCCCTACATGAAGGATCATCATCATCGTTTTCGAAAATTACGTTTTGGCTTAATCTCAATTACTCTGGATATATACACATTCAAATACTGTCACAGCCATAACCTATGAACAAATTCATAAAATTGTTAGTTGAGTTATCCTCTCAAGACTCAATTACACTTTATTTAACCTGTAATATTTTGTGATGGTATCCGGTATCATCAACTACTATAATTGACGAATTAAGATGAGGATGAGTCTTTTGTCTGTCATAATGGGTATGTATATAATATTATAAATATAATGGAAAATTAGGGATAAGGACACAATCTGAAATATTTTTAAGTAACAGGACATCTACATATTTTTTATAGGGAGACATCTGCATAATTTTATAGGAGAAGAATGACTTGCATAATTTTAAATCGGTGAATCTCAAATGAATGATCAGTGAATCAGAAAAAAATGAATTTGAAAGTGAATCGAAATCGGTGAATTTCGATGAATTCGATAGAAATCAGAAAATTAGTGAATTTAAACGATGAATTTTGAAAATTAGTGAATTTAAATGATGAATTTAAGCGGTGAATTTTGAACACAAGTGAATTTATTGGTGAATAAATAGTTTTGTTCTTTATGCAAAGTTTAGCTGTCAGCCTACTCGATTGATGAAATATTTACGTCCTTCTCATCATTCCCCCTAAATATAAATAAAAATCTAGAATACAAACAATTTATTTCCATGAACCAATGTTCAAATGACTAATCGTTTTGGGAAGTTAATACCCGTACGTAATAAATAGACAAAGCAAAGTGACATCCAAGAAAAGAGTGGTACACAAAATCCCAGCTGTATAATATATTAACAAAAACTCTCCTATCCTCAGAGGAATAGAGATATATCACCTAATCTTTAAGGTGCAATAAATTAAATAATATGACAAGAATGTCTTTTTATGTATCAATGGTATCACATCAATTTCATAGGGACGTTACATCCAAGTCAATAAATTAAGGAGTTTATTATTTACCCCGCATTGATTCTAACAGTTCAGTGATCGTATCGGTGTATCATATATGTTTCATAGGATCAACGTAAAGTCCCAAATCTATAAAGGAAGTGAATGTTCATCCTCATATAAGTATGAGATATAAATGTCTTGTCAAGTCGGGTTAGTCGCTTTTATCAAGGCCAGCGATGGCGATGGCATCTGCCGATTAATGCACCAATTTATTACTTTCTTTTAAGCTCACCAAATGCAGAGTGCGAGGAATTACAAAATGGTAGCCGACTATCATACGGATTTAAGTATCACACCGTATGACTGTGTGGGATGGTGAGGGCCACCTCTGGGCTCTTCTAGTAGGGATGAAACTGGGACAAGTCCAAGTGCCACACTCCGTGTGACTCTGTGGGACGGTGGGGGCTACCTCTGGACTCCTCTAGTAGGGACGAAAGTGGGGGTATTAAAATGGGGACACGTCTTCCCAAAACGATTAGTCATGGCCGATTAGTAATTTAAAAATGGACAATGTGAAAAGTATAACAAGTCATGGCCGTCCTAGCGAGGACGCAAGTCCTTTAAAGGGGGGAGAATGTGAAGTGAGGGCCACATCTGGACTCCTCTGGTATGGGACGAAACTACGCAACAAGTCTAAGTGGGACAAGTCTTAGCCGTCCTAGTGAGGACGCCAGTCCCTTATAAGGGGGAGAATATGAAGTCCACATCGGTAAAATAAGTGAATACTCAGTCAACTCGAGTTAGCCCGTTTGGACTAAGAGAAGACGGCGGTCTAACAGTTGACCAGATCATTTATGATTCATTTAACACTACTAAACCCGGGGTCTGAGGGCGTTACAATCAACCTTTAGAAAGTTTATTTTGAAGCCAAAAACCGACTTTCCTGTTGGGTGGATCACTCCTTTGTGGAGCCCAAGCCCACTAGATAATTGGAAAAATAATAATATGTTAAGTAGTATTTAAGGAAACAAATTAGGTTAATTTTTCCCTAATATTCACAATAAAAAGAGAAGCAAAAGAAGGTAAAATTCGCAGGATTTTTGGTGTTGCAGCAGTCTCTTTCCGGCGATGGTCGGACATCTAAAAGGACTCCGATCGGCACGAAATATTTAGGGCTTGTTCGTCTCTCATTCTTCTTCAATATGAACGGTGGAATTTGTGTTTCAACGGTTCAATATTCTGGAAATCGTCCGTGCGATCTGACTGATGCGTTTCTGCCACGTTTTCGGTGATATTTTTCAACAACTCTTGTATTTTGCACTCTTAGTTGATGCTTTGGTTTAGTTGAGTTGGTTGATGTGTTTGAAACACTTTTGTATCATCTTTTGCTGATTAGTGGAGATTTTGTGGGACTCGGCCTTGTGGTTTTTACTCTCTCACATCGAGAGGTGTTTTTCACGTTAAAATTATGGTGTTGATTTTCTTGTGTTTTCGTTTCGCTTTATTTGTGATTTATCTTCATTGGGGCTGCCTCGTTTAATTCCGTTCCGTGTCATTGGGAAGAATTTGTGGGTATTTGTGATACGTGTGGTTGTTATAACAGGACCGTCAGGGATCCAAAATGGATTGCAACAATCAAGAATAAACGAGAAAGAATAAATCACACATGAATAATAACACATGATTTAACGTGGTTTCCGGCAATATGCCGACTAGTCCACGGGCAGAAACGAGGAGATTATATTATCCCTGGAGATTTTACAGACTCGCGCAATTGCTGCTGCTACTACTCTTAACTGCAAATATTCTAGGTTACAACATATGAGTATTTATAGTCACAAAACCCTAGACCTAGCCGCCATAACTAAATACTAGCTGAATGACTAAAATACCCAGATGTGAACTCTGCTGACTCCACCTATCATAACTTGCTGATATTTTCCCTGCTGACATTGCCCTGCTGGCATTGCCCCTGTTGTCATTGCCTCTGCTGGCTTTACTCAGCTGACTTGCCCTGGTGAGAGGTCAAGTCACTTTTTTTAACAATATCCATCTTGACTTGAACTCTCGTTCAAACAAATGTATAACCAAATGTATTGTACCAGATGCATTCGTCAATGCCAGATGTAATGTACCATATTCCTTCTCTTTCTTTAGAGTTTACAGCTTCAGGTGTGATTCCTCGAGATGTGAAACCAACTTCAGATGAGAACCTCCCAGATTCTGATGCGATCCTCTGCTGCTAACAGATTCAAACTTGATTGAGTTGAGAACAGATGTGATCAACAGATTCAGACTTGATCACCAGACAAGATGTGACTACCAGATTCAGATGTAATCACCTCAGTTGAGGACACTCAACTAAGTTCTTCAGATTCAACTTCATCCAAACAGATTGTAGATTCAGATTCTGATTCTGAGATGACTAGATGTGAACAAAACAAATTCCAGGTAAGATTTCTTCAGATGATAACTCCACCTCAGGCAAGAATCTCCCAGATCAGATGAGACTCTAATTCAGACGTGTTCACGATTACTCGGTGACTTCCGACTTCAAGGCCGAGGCTTCCAGATCACTGAGAACCAACACAGACATGTTCAACAGATTCAACAGATGCCACTTTGCTGATAGATGGAATCAGCTGACTTTTATCAGCAGACTTCCCAAACTTGAACATTCCTCTACTCAGCTGACTTTTATTCAGCTGGTACTAGATCAGTAGACCTTCACTCAGCCGATCCCAGATTTTGATTCCAGCTGATTCGGCTCTTGATTCTTCAAGTTCGGATGCACAACCAAGTGCCATATTAAGTGTTGATATTTCTCGTGAGTTACGCAAACTCGGTGAGTATGGACTGAAGCTCCACCGCTTGTCAACACTCCGATTTAAGTTCAAACCAGATTTGCATTCCTTTTGCAACTGCTACTAGCAACCAAACCAGCTGACCGATTGATTGTGCATACATGTGACAATTGTGATTATGCCTTAGCTCTTGATTATGGAGAGATGCCCTAACATCCTCCAGTGACACTGTGTTTCTTCCAACTATAAAAGACCTCACAAAATTCTCATATGATGCTGCCAGTGATACCAACAAAATTAGAGGAGCATTCTCAACTTCGATCTTAACACCAATACTCTTTAAATCAAGCAATATTATGTTCAGCATTTCCAGATGATCTCTGAGAGGCATTCCTTCATGAATCTTTAAACTGAACAGACGTTGCTTCATCAGCAACTTGTTGGTCAACAACTTTGTCATATAAAGACTCTTAAGCTTCCGCCACAGCCCTGCTGTTGAATCCTCTTCAGCAACTTCAGTGATAACATCATCAGACAAGCACAACAAAATCATTGAATGTGCTTTCTCTTCCAGACTGGCCATCTCAGCGTTTCCTGCATCCACCGATTTTGTCAATGGAGCCCAGAGCCCTAGTTTCTTCAACAGAGCACACATCTTGATTTGCCACAGATTGAATTGTTCCTTCCTGTGAATTTATCAATCTCTACATCTAACCCAGGCATCTTGATCTCGCCAGAAAGCTAACGTTGATCCCAGAACCTAGCGTCAATTACGACCTTTGTGACAATCAACCTAACTCGAACAGATTTCGGATTCCCTGATGATAACCTTGACGCTAGGTTGATTCAGACAATCAAGGTCGTAATGAATTCTTATATATATATATATATATATATATATATATATATATATATATATATATATATATATATATATATATATATAATGGATCGACAGCGTTACTTGAGACATAAATACAAAATGGATCCGGTAACTAATGGGGAGAATATAATATATCACTTGAGTTTACTCTTTTAAACCAAACGAGGACGACGAATCTACGTACTTACGGGATCCCCGCAGTTCTAGGGCCCGCGTCACAATTGTAGGAACCTGGCGAGGATGCCAATAGACCCACACTTCAGAGTATTAAAATTTATAATATGTTAATTATCTATCTTCTCATTAGTTACCGGATCAATTATGTCTCAAATAGCGCTGTCAAAACCGTAGTTCTAGGTTGTGACAATTATAAGGTCCTGGCGAGGACGTCAGTTCTTTAAGAGGATGAGAACGTAATATCCCACTTGTGCTTTTGGACAACATTCCTATCTAATCAAGAATTTGAACAATTTTCTTTAGAGATTTCTTGACAAGGCTGCAATAATAACCCCAAAAGATCAATTCAAACCAGACGGATCACCATCGGATAAATGGAGACTCCGCAATATTCAACAAGTTGAATCAGTAAAATGTTTCTTAAGAATGGTCCAAATATGGATTGCAGTAATTATCTAGTTTATATCCGTCGTCCAAGAACAGAATTATGTTGTCTTTCAAGCACTTCAATCCGACAGCGTCTCGGTTTCGGCCACAGCAAATTCAAGATCCCGGCAGCCACTTTCATTGTTTTCGCAATGTTATCACTTACAATCTGGTTCCCGATCTTCGACCGAATCCTCGTCCCTGCTTTAGAACGATACACACGAAAAGAGGGCGGAATCAGTTTACTACAAAGAATGGGGATCGGAACCGGTTTAGCTGTTTTTACATTGTTAGTATCAGGCTTAGTTGAAAACAATAGAAGATACATTGCACATACTAAACCACCTCTCGGGTTCGAGCCCCGAAAAGCGCGTTTCTTCCATGTCGGGGCTATGGCTAATACCGCAACTAGTTCTATCTGGGCTGTCTGAAGCATTTGGTCTAATTGCTGCAAATGAGTTTTTTTTTTAATAAACAATCTCAGAGAATATGAGAAGCATTGCTATGGCATTCTTGTTTTGTGGGTTAGCCGCATCAAGTTATTTGAGTAGTTTTTGTCTTGGATCGTCGAGAGCGTTACGGGACGAGGTGGTAATAAAGAACCATGGTTAGATGAAGATCTTAATAAAGGAGATTGGATTACTTTTATTATTTGATTGCAGTTTTGGAGCTTTTGAATTTGTTCTATTTTCTAGTGTGTTCAAAGGTTGTACAAGTACAAGGTAGAAGAGAAGAACAAGAATATTGTCTTGGAGATGTTTCTTCTTGAAGATGATAATAAGCTTATTGCCTTATTGTTTGAAATTGGAATTCAAATCACCAGTTCGATTTTTCTGCAAGCGTCGTATTGAAAAGCTTTTAATTAGGAGTGCAGCTACTACGCGAGTAAAGTCGAATTCTGCACGCACATGGCCCAAACCAAACCCAGATTAGTCGGACTATTTGGTTTCGGATACCGAAGGCTAAAACCGAGAAAAAAAAATTTGGAATTTAGGTTTTCAATTTTTTTGTTGGATATTATTGCTTGTTGGGCACTATGTCTAATAATTGTATTCTTTCATACTTTGTAACATGAGAAGAAAGTACTAGGCAATAAAAAAGGGGTATAATTTAGGAGTTGAAAACTCTACATATAGATAGTAAAAATCAAAGATAGTCCATTCTAAAACAAGTATATTAACCACAGTAAAAACTCAAAAATTACATGTAGATTCTTCGGGGCGCGCCACACGAATTATGAACATGATCATCATCATCATCTCATTACACAGTATATGCTTGTTGAATCGTGTCGATGTCCAGACCCTTTAATCTCACAACTGATTCAACATGTCCTTTAAGCGTATGAAGCTCCCGTAACCTGAGATTCATAAGAACATCATAATTACATCCATTTGGACAACTAATACGCGTATCTAAAGGCATTTTACACATGATGGTCTGATCCAATAGAGACTTTTCATTCAATAATTTGCTGTGTAAACACGTGCTAGTGAGCCGAGAATGACAAATGGAAAATTCGGGTTTCCTTTTCGCGTATGAGAATAATAATATTACATACCTCGCAATTTCAGCTCTTCTCTTTGCCTCCTCAGCCAATTGATTGAGTTCATTGAAATTGTTGCCTTCATTGAACAATTTAGTGTCTGGTACTTGAAGACCATGGAGTGTTCTTTGTGCATGTGCCCATTTAAGTTCGCGTTGTTCTTTCCCGAAATCTTTTTTCCTAGTGAATGCAATCTGTGAATCAAAAAAAAAAAACCAACACATCAATGTCAGATGGCTAAATGGATGAGAAAATCCAAGAAAATAAAGAAATCGTCGTACCCTTTGTTCAAGAACAAGGTCCCATGCCCTTCCACTTAGAGCGTATCGAATGAAGAACTTTATGAAATCGAGAGGAATATAGAAGATGAGATTGTACAGCCAAATAACACCAGCCCAACCCCATCCAATTCCTTCAATGGCAGCAAAGCTCCAACTTGCATACACCGCGATTAAAGTAGCCACCTTTTCGAAGATGGCCAAGTATTAATAAAAGGATCATAAATCATAGTATATAAAACAAAAGAACTCGATCAAGGAGAAAAAGAGGCTTGCTTTCTTGCTTACCAATTGAGCAATAATGAAAGCTGCAACGAGAAGTAAACCGGGACGTTCCATAAATGACCAGCTTCTTGATCTTGTGACGAAGATCAGTGCCTGACTAATAATGCTTACTTGAAGATATATAGCTGATGCAAGCTTTCTGAAGTCGTCGTGTGCTGTCTTCTCGAGTGTTGATACCCCAAATGTTCTCTGTCAATAGACCAAATAACTTATCCAAGAATGTACGACACGAAAAAAACAGTCTCTGGCACCTAGATTGCCATTTGCATAGATACACACAAATGCAGATACGCAGGCTAGTTGCACGGATACGGATACACAAGTACGAGATACACATATACAGGATACGTAGGTGCAAGGATATTTAAGGGAAATATAAGATACAGGTACAAAAGGCATTTTGGTGAATACTGAAAATATAAGGACCAGAATGTACATAAGAAAACTATAAGGACCAAATAGTATATACTCCCTCCATTCCACAATAACTGAGGCAGTTGCCAAAATATTTTGTTCCATTTTATATGGGGCAATACGATTTTCAATGCAACATTTATTGTGTTTTTACTTGATTTATCTTTATTTATTACATTAGGAGATATAAAAAACAAAGCCACATTAATTATATCCAAGGACATTATTGTCATTTTATTGTAAAGTTAGTGCATTAACTCAGATCCTTAATATGCGTGATTTTGGCAACTGCCTCAGATAAATTGGAACGGAGGGAGTATTAACATACACAAAATAAACCATTTTTAGTGGTTTTCTAATTTTGGTACTCAATTTTCTATAGGGTTCTTCATTTCACATATTCAAGTTACGGATATGCATTTGCAAATCCCGTATCCAATTTTAAAATTACGAATTCGCCCTCAAGTGTGTATCTCAAGTAACCAGTGCATATATGTGTCTCATATGTATTGTATACGGGACCTACCAGTGCGAATTTTTGTTTAAAAGAAAATCTTGAATCCTAGAATATAGTAATGCAGTTATTCTTACAGGGAAGAAGTCGGTTTTGTAAGCTATCCAAAAGAATATAACAGTCATCATAGCCAGATAGCTTCCAAGAATAACACCGGTTGCAAATATCTCTGCGAGCTTCCAGCTGTCAGGTTGTGGAGACGGTTTCACTCTATCCTTCGATATCGTCATAATGGTGCCTAAAGAAAGAAACATATCACGCGGACTTCAAAAAAGGAAAGGCGATAAAAGGCACTTTTGGTTTACCATTTTCGCATATTTACCCTAAAGTTCCAATCTTTGCACTTCTACCCCTCCTCAAAATACCATTTTTTTTTAGGAAACCTTATTTCAGCCCGATGTGACACGTGTCTAACAACTAGATTTAAAGACGGAGAGAGAATAAAGTTCATGGGACATGATAAAGAGCTAACCATCATTCAGGATTGCAATGATAAGAACCATGAAAGGTGGAAAGTCAAAGTTCCATATCAGAGCCAACAGCATGAACCCGAGCTGCCATGTTCCGAACAAAAAATCATTATATAGACTGATAGACATCAAAATATTTCACATTCTCCCAAGAACATGAACTAGCTAAATGTGGAATAAAGAGTAAATTACTTACAACAATACGGATAGTGATAGAAACCGCATAGATCTAAACATGAAAACAATCAATTAAAAATAATACAAAGAGAATAAGTCAGGAAAAAAAAAAAAAAAAAAAAAACATCGAGGCTAAGTATATACCGTGTAGTTTTTCATTCTCTGGAAGATAGATCTACTGGTTAGGACAGCACTGATGATAACACTAAGACCAGGTTCTGTAAGAACAATGTCAGAAGCACTACGAGCAGCATCTGTAGCATCAGCAACAGCTATACCGATATCAGCTTTTTTCAAAGCCGGAGCATCGTTCACACCATCACCAGTCATTCCACAAATATGCTTCCTTGCTTGCAATCTCTTCACAATCTCATACTTGTGTTCTAAACAGAAAAAAGAAGACAAAACAAGATAATATATCAACAAAGCAACACGTAATCGTAATTAGTAATCAAGATAAGATCTTGATTACATTCCATAACATAGGATCTTGATTACATTCCACTGTAAATACACAAAGAAAGAGGTGGGATATATAAGTAACATACCCGGAAAAACACCGGCAAAGCCATCAGCTTTTTCAATGAGTTCATCAATGGGCAAAGAAGCAATAGACTCGTCTTTGTTCTGTCCCAATAGAGCAGATGAAGGATACATGTTTGTTCCCATTCCCAAACGCCGTCCAGTTTCTTTCCCGATAGCTAGCTGATCCCCTGGTAAAATTCAACATTAAGCCCTAATTGTGTGCCTCATGATAATTAATGCATCCCACAATATCAATTTCATGAGTAAAAGGAATACCTGTAATCATTTTGACATTTACCCCGAGATTCAAAGCCCTCCGGATTGTCTCAGCACTATCGTGCCTAGGAGGGTCAAAAAGAGGCATTAGGCCAATGAACTGCCATGGACCTCCAGGGCTCTCTTTCTTCCCTTCTGGAACTTCCTACACACCCCGAAAAATAAAGAAAATCATCAGTTTTGTGAGCAATTCAAATTACTCTCAGAAAGGAAAAAAAAATACAAAAGGAGTCACTTACCTGGTATGCAACAGCAAGTGACCTCAATCCACGTTCTGCAAATTTGTCAATCACAGCATGAACACGACGCTCTATCTCTGATTTGTTGCGTGCAAGATTGAGAATCTAAAATACATAATACATGCCCACATTAGCAATTATTTAAAGATTTGAAGATTTATTAACAGAAACAGAATTACCTGCTCGGGTGCGCCTTTGCTAACCCTATGCATTTTCCCCTCATTGTCCAAATAAGTAAGTGCTGTTCTTTTGTCTGTCGGATTGAATGGTAGGAAATGCACTTCTTGAATACCGGCACGAGCCTGGTAACGATAGTATGATATTTAAGGCACAAAAGATAAAATTATATATACATAATACTCCAAAACTCATACTTTGAAATTACCTCTTTGGGATCAGCAAGCGTACCAACAATTGCAGCATCGATAGCATCTTGATTTTCTGTTCGGGAAGCACGAGCTGCCATGAGAACAACACTATCTGCATCCACCCCTCTGGCAAAAGTCTGAGGCCAGAATTTCAGAGTCAGCTTAACCTTTTTATATCAATTTTTTACAAACAGAAACAACAAGAACCACATTTCATGGACTTTTTCACTGCACGTAATGGACTTAATAACATAATCTGCATGTTTTACCACTAGGGCATTGTCTCATCGGCTCAAAATCAGCTAAAATGCAAGAATCCACTGAGATTTACCATTTATCACTAACCTCAATGAGATTCTTGTCAACAGTTAGCTTGTTCAATGTCAAAGTTCCAGTCTTGTCACTGCAAAGCACATCCATACCAGCCATTTCTTCTATTGCAGTCATTCTCTTCGTAATAGCACCCTATTGTTCGATATTCATCCGTTAAGAAAAGCTATAAAGTCAAGTTCAATTCAATTTGTCATGTAAAAACGGACCTGTTGAGCTAAACGGTGAGAACCTATAGCCATGGTCACTGAAAGGACAGTAGGCATAGCAATTGGAATTCCACCAATGAGAAGCACAAGAAGATTATCGATTCCAGGACGATACGGACGATGTTGAATAGGGTACATCACAATTATCTCAATCACCATTCCAACAGCAATAGAACATATGCAGAAGTTCCCAATTGCTGTCAAAACCTAACAGCCCAAAAAAACGGAAATAAACAGCCCGTCATTACTATGAATAGATACGAAGATGCAACGCATTTTTTCCACTTACCTTCTGGAAATGGCCAACTTGATTAGTGGAATCAACTAAATGAGCAGCCTTTCCAAAAAAGGTGTGTACTCCAGTTGCAATAACAACGGCATCGATCTCGCCTTGTTTACATGTAGAACCAGAATACACACCATCACCCGGTCCTTTCGTAACAGGTAACGACTCACCGGTAAGAGCAGACTGCAATTATACAAAATCTAGTAATTTAGACGTGTCGTGTAACATTTAGCCGGATACAATAACAGCAATCAAAAAATGACAAGAACCTGATCGATTTTCAAAGGATCTCCCTCAAGTAATCGAGCATCAGCAGGAATAATATCCCCGAGTTTCACGCTGATTATATCTCCCGGAACAAGAACTGCAGCATCTTCTTCATTCCACTTCCCATCTCGCAAAACCTTTACAAGAAACAACAAATAAACTAAGTAACAGAAAGACAAAAAAAAAAAAAAAAAAAAAAAAAAAAAAAAAACAGAATCAAATATGAAACCTTGGCTTTTGGAGCTAAACGAGCCATAAGAGCTGCTGCTGCATTTCCAGCATTATTCTCTTCAATGAAACTGATTGTAGAATTAATGACAAGCAGTGTAATAATTCCAACAAAATCCTGCCAATCGGGAGGCTTCCCCTGCAAATTTCAAGTGAATCATTAAGAAGTCCCGTCATATTAACCATCTTATTTGAACATTTCAATCCTACACCACAAGAACTAAACCCAAAAAAAAAAAATGAAACACTTACTCCCCCATTTGCAAGAGCAATCGCCATAATTGCAGCAGCTTCCATAACCCATGATAAAGGGTTCCACATAAAACCCAGGAACTTCAAGAACTTGCTCTCCTGCAAAGCATTACCACGATTAACATACATAGAGGGGGGAAGGTGAGGGGGGGAGGGGGGTGGAGGGGGCACTAAGAAGATAAGATAAAGTGAACCCTTTTTTCTTCAAGCTTGTTATGTCCAAAGATGACTAATCTTTCTTCAGCAGCAGAGCTTGTGAGACCCTCTTTAGTGCATCTCAAATTCTCAAAAACTTCCTCAATAGGAATGTTTTCCTGCAGTTCCACAGCAGGAAAAAAAAAAAAAAAAAAAAAAAAAAAAACAAAAATCAAAAGTTTCAGCCCAAAAAAATCCGAAAATGAGCTTCCATGAGAGCTCAAAAAGATATCCATTTACCAAATCCACTGTTTCCTTCACCACAGCTTCCAAAACTTCAGACTTGTCCCCCATTTTCTCTAGCTTCTGCTTTCAAATTTAAGTTTTTTTCTTTCTTTTTGAGGATCTGGTAAGTTGTTCACTGTCTAACAATCAAGTTTATCAGATCAGAAACGCATGGCTGCAAATTTTACTAAAGCTAAACAGAGCAGAAAGCTATGAAACCAGAAGGAAAAAGGAAAACAAAAGGATGGCAGTTACAAAAGATTGATTTTTTTGGCATATAAAGAACGGATTTAAAGAAGGAAAAAGAAAGGCATTACTCACCAACACTTAAATCTACCAGATGTGGAACCGCTGGAAATGTAGAGTTGTAACACTCAAAAAGCAAGAGTCTGTAAAAAAATGTGAAGATATTGTTTCGTTCTATCCATTATGAGCACCAGTATTTCTTAATAAATTCCATACTATATTGATAGATACATCACTTCTTCCCCTCATAAAAAAAATAAAAAAAAATATACACATCACTTCTTTTTTTTTACAAAATTTCTATTCAAGGTTAATTACATCATAATCTTTATAGCTTAGCTTTAAAGAGACTACAAACCATAATCTAAAAAAATATATTCACACAAACGCATCTATGTGTGTTAGTTTGTATGGATGTAATTCATTGAGTGACTTTCTATTACACTTCATTTATTGCAGATTTATGGCGTATACATATAAACAAACAAAATAATTTTTTATTTTCTTATACACGCCGTAAATCATCCGACGATCCGTTCTAATATGAATTCCTTATGTAAGAATTTCCCTAGTTTGTGTGTATATAACATTAATGAGAAAGTAAACTGTATTTTAAGGATTGAATATGTAAAATACAAGTTATCATCTTTTATAGACTCTAATAGAAGTGTTCTTAGATAAATTGAACTTTCGGTGTTATGTAAAGAAAAAAAAATTGATTATTTAAACTAGATTTAGTTTATTCATATATCAGCACTGGTGGAGCTACATATATTCAACAGGATGTGCGGACACCACTAAAATGATAATAAAAAAACTTAAATTTTACCTATGAAAAATATTTATAGACACCGTTGGAAAAAAAAAATACTCTTAAAAATTGTATGCACCCCGATGAACAAAATCCGTGTGTCCGGCCCTGCATATAAGTATATGATGAAACTATGAGTTGTGATATATCCACTATTTATTTTACCACAACATTTTACAAAACACAATCAACACTATTGAATTTGTTTGGGACCATCACAATAAATAATTTATCATTTTAATTAATAGAAATCAAACATGTGGTGAAAAGTGCACTACACAAATGTGTAGTACACATACCATTTCCTTAAAACTATAGAATTGATTTATCATAATGTCCCATCCGAAAAAAACTAGACACAACAATGTCGGATCATTCGAGTCTGTGTAATATTCCGATTTTTCCTTAAAGGTCAAAGCAGTCATTAAAGGGATATTGGTATTTATTTTCCATTTCTTGTATTTTGGGTTTAAAAGTGATTAATTGAGGAGTTAAAAAGGTAATTAAGGAAATTTATCGTAATTAACCTCCATTAATCCTTTTACCCGTCAGCAATCAGAAGAAACTCCCTATACCCTCGAACTTCTGTCTGAGAAAAAAATGAGATAGAAAAAGGAGAATCATCACATTTTGAACAATCCAACCGTTGAATTTCAGATCGGTGTAAGGAAGCTTGATCATTGTGCTTTGGAGGTGATTTGGTGTACCTTTCGTGGCAATCAGAATTGTATGGTTTTTAGCCAAATTCTAGGATCTTGAGTTTTGGGATGATCTTATGTCTTCAAGTTCTTCCAATCGTTGTTGGGGTCCGTTAGATACCTTTTTTTTTGTTGTTATTCTATGTTTGAATTGCTATAGTTTATAGGTTTGGGCTAAGTGGTAGAATTCTTCTAGAGTTGTTTGCAATTTCAAGTGTTGGCACAATCAAATGTATATGGGTGTTCAATTGAATCATTTATGTTGGTTGGTGGTTTAGTTTGTATATTTGTATTGTCTATTTTTGTAGAAATTGTTGTGTAGTGATTGGTGTAGCTTAGTATGGCATTTTGGATGGTTTGATGTTAGAAATTGTTCAGTTGAAGTCTAAGCTTTTGCAGGACTCGATATCAGGTGTGGGCCTGATGAAGGGAAGCGTGCGCCTGTAATGTCAGTTTAGCATGGGATTTAAGTGTTGTCGACTAAGCGTGCGCTTGAGCGGTCAGGAAGTTTGGACGGGTGAGTCTGTATGTCTAAGCATGCGCTTGGTGGGTCAAAGTGTGCGCTTAGGATCAGGGAAAATTGCATACTGGGTTCTGGTGGCACAGGCGTGTGCTCATTGTGCCCCTGGTCCCTTTTTCAAGAATGTTGTTTGTTTTTTACTTGTTAAAGTGTGTAATTTCGTAATCTTGGCATGTTATGTGGTATAGTGAAGTATTGGGCTTCTGGTGTTTTCGAAAAAGCATCGTGTTGAGATCCTCTGCAGGAAGAGGTATAGGAGCACCGGAAGACGTTCATATTGAATTTACGTAATATTGTACGATATTATATGTGCAATATGCCAAGTAGTTTGATGTAGAATGGTTAATGTAGCAGTGGTCCTTAGGGAACTTTTATGTGAATGAACATAAATGGCTAGTTAACTTCGTAAATACATTTGTGATGGGTTTAAAAGATAAATCATTGTGGCTTTTTTGGTGAGGCACTATTCCGCTTCGCAACTTCGAGTAGTACTCCACATGGGTAGCCGTCATGCATAGTAAGGGTGATCATGGGTTGGTTTGGGTTGGTTTTGAAAGACTCGGGTCGATTTGGGGCGTCATTATTTGTTCCCCAAACCAAACCAAAACGATGTAAACCCCAATGGTTTGGTTCGAATTGATTTTAGTTTGGATTGGGTTGGTTTCGGTTTAACAAACCTAATATTTAAAAATAATATGACAAAACCAACCATTTTTTACATAAACTCCAAATAACTACATCCACACTAAAATAAATTACAAACCAAAGGTTTAGATCACATATTTTACATCAATGGCAAAAGACTATTGAATTCTACATTTAGCCTTGTATTCAATTTGAGTTGAAAAGGACGGAGGATATTAGATGATCGATGCAGGCCACTCGACAGTCAGATAAGAGAGGCGTATGGAGACTTCTACAGGAGGCAGGAAGAAGATTTTTTTTTTGGATGAATGAAATGATGAGGGCGGCTACTAGGGCATACGCTTTTAGTCAAGAATGTTTTTTTTTTTTTTTTTTTTTTTCATTTAAGAGTGCTTCTGGTAATGGGCTAAACCAATATAGGAATTAGGAAGTGGAGTCAGGTTTCTTATTTTTGTATTTAAGGAAGATTACAAATATATATATATATATATATATATATATATATAATATATATAACATAATTTTATTAAAAATGAAGGAAATTACAAGGTTTTGCCACCAAGGTCTCCTCAAACACCGTATGTCATCAATATACAACCCTATCTCCTTAAAACCCTAGTCCCTAAATCCTAATGCAGGAAAAACCGGGTGCTAAGGAAATCTATTCTAATGCTAAAACAACAACAGCTTAAACTTAGGAAAACATAGCAGCAAAAAAAATTTAATAAAAATGATCAGCCACAGCACTTGAAAAAAGCATATCACATGCTTTTGAAAATGTCACAGCAAAACTTCTTGCAAGCTTCTGCATCAAGCACCATCTTTTGAGCATCCATAGATCATCCAAAAATGCAGGCAATCCGCCATTGTAGCCTTGGCCCCATGACCCGAAAGCTTTTATCTCTTCCTCACAGCAAGATTCGAAACACAGCAACTTTTCCAAAGTGAAGACTGTGATAAAAGGATTGAAAAATAAGAGTAGAAACCACCTATTTGCACTCTTCATTAACATGAAGAGTGCTTCCAGGATGAGTAGGCATTGTAGCAACTCCAACTCCATCAGAGAACTCTTATAGCTGGCAAACAAAGATTATCTCTCAGCACCAGCAAGCCAAGAGCACTGTCAAGTCATGTGCTATCCAAAATATGAGATCTTTGCAAAGTGCTAGCTTGTTTAGCTAAATAATTAGCCACAACATTGCCTTCCCTATATATATGGTGCACCTGAATTCTGCAACCAAGAAATCGTAAATTCTTGTTATATATATATATATATATATATATATATATATATATATATATATATATATATATATATTCTGTTTGGGTTCAGGTTGGGTTGGGTGTAATTAAAATATTCTAAATCAACCCAATGCAATTCGGTTTGTTTTCAAACCAAACCAATTCATTTGGTTTGTTATTGGTTTGGTTAATTTCGGATTGGTTCAGATTGGTTTCCGGTTTGGTTTGGTTTACTGGTTATTTTGTTCAGCCTTAGTTCAATATGAGGAGTTGAGTTAAGTGTCGTGTTGCACTCTCATCATATGTTGTGCCCTTAGACCATTTATGTAACACATCCTTGATGATGGCCGACCCGAACCACGACATGTGTCATCCTTATAAGTCGTGTAATAAATGAATAGCCTCTAAAAAGTAAGGCCTTAAGGGCCAGGAGCCCAAAATACATACCTACGAGCAGGTCTCTAACCCCATGTGGGAGATCGGCGAAAACTCCTCCTCCAGCCACCACAGGTCGGCCCAGGCCTGGTGAAGAGGAGCTGCCCGGTTCGGCCATAATGGCCTTAGGGGCTCGGCGCAGGACGCACAGAGCAACTCCGGATGTTATTCCACGTGCTGGATAACTAAAGATAAACAAGGAAAGAATCCTAAGTCATAAACACTGTGATCTTGACATTTAATTGTGTCCATAATTATCCCTAATATATAGGGATCTATGCGTGTATATCCTTAGGGAAATAGTGATAATAATAATGTAATTCCTTGCAGGACAAGGAAAGGGATAAATTGCCCCCTATATAAACAACTCTAAGGAAATACAAAAGACTTGATTCCAATTAAGCTATTGGATACGTAGGCAACTGAAGAGAAATAACTCGAGAACTCAGTCTAAAATACACCCAAAAGCGCACCCCATTTTAAACGATTTAAGGTTCATAGGATTTAAGATCATCGTCACAAGGGAATACGGCCCGGATTTATTCATAGACGAGATCCAGCATCATCAATTGGTGCTAGAAGGAGGGCCTCTTTCTGACAATTGATCAACAAATCCCAGAATTTCAATTTGCATCAGTGATGGCTAAGAATACCAGCAAGAAAGCTACCACAGATCCTGCAGATCCGGCCCAGCAAAGTGGAACCGCTACTACCACCCATGGTGAAGGCCACGTTACGGCCACTCAAAAAGGAGCAAACACTGCCGAGGATCAGACTCAACAAACTGATCCAGTCCTTCAAGATCCAGTCAACCAGGCGTTGGTTGAAGCCTTGAAAAACATGGATAATTCCACCCTCAAGGCTATTTTTGAAGAAACACTGAAAGGGAGAGACCCCCTAGAGGTCTCAGAAACAACTCCCCCAGCAAACTCATAAAAATCACGAGGGTGAGTCCAGCCTCAACACAGTGAAAAGATACGTTCAGCGTAACCCTAATGACACGGCTAAGGCCGAACTGAACGCTCTGCATGGTAGGCGATCAGACGAACTCCTCCGTGCATCACCCTTTACCGAGTATATTGACAGCTACCCCCGACCAGCGGGGTTCAAGATTCCTAAAATCGATTCGTATGATGGATTTAAGTATCCTTACGATCACATGCATCTGTACATATCTCACATGAATTTGTACAACGCTTCAGATGAGATGAAGTGTAAAGCTTTCCCTGCACTGCTAATAGGAAGAGCCAGAGAATGGTTCAATAAAATTCCTTCCAGGTCGATCTCCAACTTCGGAACCCTAACTCGGAAGTTCGTCCATGCTTTCATCGCAGCTCGTCCCTTCCATAGAAATCAAACTCATCTCCTCACTTTGAGGCAAAAACAAGATGAGACAGTTCTTCACTTCATCAAGCGTTTCAATGAAGAATCCGCACAGGGGCGGGATACAGATGATCGATTATTGGTCACCTCTTTCGTGGCAGGTCGCGAGAGGGACGGCTCCACACCAAGCTGAACAGCAAACTTCCTTAGACAATGGAAGAATTCTTAGATGTAGCCGATAAACATTGCCAGGGAGAAGAAGCAAATAGGCTCAAAAGGGAGATGGAAAGAGGTGAAGGTAAGAAAAACAAGTCTGAAGATAAGCCAGACAAGAAAAGGAATTTGGTGTGGGATCGGGTAACTGCACCCGTCTCAGATCGGCTCGAAAAGAAGGGAGCCCTGCAGGATAGAGACTTCATCCCTTTGAACAAATCTCACGAGCAGGTCCTCGCAATCATGGAAAGAAAGGGCATAGCCAAGGTCCCACCACCAATGAGAGGGCCTAGAGATAAGAGAGACCCTAACAAGCTCTGCAAATATCACAAGGATGTTGGTCATGATTCAGAGCAATGTCGGGATCTGATCCGAGATATTGATGCCGTAGTAATGGAAGGAAAGCTGGATGAGGTCGTAGGACGTAGATCGGTCTCATCAGGCCGAACCGCACGGCCGACGTGAGTTCAAGCGTAGAAACAACTACAACAATAGAGATGAGTTTTGAAGAAGAAGAGACAACTCACCAGACCCTGATGGTCAAGTGGATAACCGCCTCATGAACACGATCAATACGATCTCTAGGGGGCCGAACAACACAGGCAGAGCTGAGAATGAGAGCAGTAGCAGGTCTACTGCCCCTACTTCGTCAAGTAAACGACAAAGATTGATGAGAGAAGTGACTTATGGTCCAAAGGACTCCCTCCCTCTAGTAATCAACAATGAGGGGTTAGTAATAGAGGCGGTAATCAGCAATAATCTGACAAAGCGAATATGTGTAGACAAAGGCAGTGCCGTGAATGTTCTTTACTACAATGTGTGCAGAGCTATGGGGTTGAAGGATGTCAAACTCACCCTTGTTTCAGCTCCTCTGTTCAGCTTCGCTGGATCCCCAATACACCCACTGGGCATGATAAAGCTCCCAACCACTTTTGAGGGAGGAACCAAAGTGGACCCTAATAGTAAATTATGTGGTGGTAAAAGCACCCAAAGATACAATATGATTATGGGAAGACCAACACTTATCATCTTGAGCTTTCATTTCACGGCTTTTGTTAGTATGAAATTCCTACGGGAAGGCTCTGATCAAGGCGATGTGGAAACGACCGGAGTCGCTACACAAGATGATAAATGGAAAGATGATGGTTCAACAAGTGAGCATTGAAGAAGCGCTCACGAAGATGAAGAGAGTGGTGTCGTCTCGAGGACCGATGTTAAGGGTGATTTTATACGATTTCTAATGATACATTTTATAATGATTTCCTCCACATTTATATAATTTGCATAGAAAATGAGCTTTTAATCGATTTATTGAGCAAGTGAGGTTTTAAACGGTTTAATTGCAAAAGTGGTTGATTTATGTGTTTTATCGGTGGTTTTATATGTGATTACACTTTGCAATGTTTTGGATGTCTTGTAGATACATATTTTCGATCTAAAAGATGATTAAAAGATGATAAGGTTTGGATTTTGAGCACTTATATATCAGTTCGAGTCATTAATTCCTATGTTTCATCTAAATATGTTAGTAGTAGTTATTATATAAAATATCGTATTTTTATCGTGTTTTTACTAGTTTTTGTACCGGTTTAGTAACCGGAATGTCGTGTCGGATTTACGTTTGGTATTTTGGTGATTTATTGCAGAATCATAAGTGGACCAAGATCCTACGTAGCGACATGTTTTGAGTCTAAAAGAGGTGTTTAGAGGGTTAGAAGAAGGTGCCACAAGCTTACGAGTTCAAAAAGGGTCGTTTTCCTAAGACTTGAATCGTTACATATTTTCGACGGATATTTGACCCAGCTTAGAGGCATTTTCAGGGGATGACTTCTTAATGAAAGTTGTAGATCTTCACATAAGCTTTCCAACGCACTTTGAATCACGTCAATTGGAGTTCTACAACTCATGTTATGACCAAGTGGCTAATCGATTCGTATCAAGTAAAATGTCGTAAACGACACGTAATGGAAATGGCTCATCAAAACGACATTTTCTGAAGAAGTGGCCTTAATAAAAGTTGTATATCTTCAAGAAAGCTTTCCAATGGATTTTGAATCAAGTCAATCGGACTTCTACAACTCAAATGGTGGTCAAGTGGCTAATTGATTCAATTTAAGTAAAAATGTCGCAAAAAGCGCTCGGAGGGACACGAGGTACTCAAGAAGGCGTTTTCTGAAGAAGAGTCCTTCATGAAAGTTGTAGAGTTTCTCGAGACCGTAATTTTGGCCTTTCGTTTGCAATTTTGGAAGTCTACAACTCAAGATATGAATTTTAAGTTTTATTCCAAAATATATAATTTATATCCGTAAATTAGATGATCAGGGGAGATGAACGCAATGATTAGTCCGGCCCAGTCCGGCATTTTCCCGGACCAGTCCGGCCTCCCTTTGAACTCTATAAATAGGACTCATTTGTAACCAAATCAAATGCCCCTGCCTTCGGCCCTTTCTTTTTTTTTTCTTCTTGTTTTCATTTCTTTAGATGTAGTAACTATATATATATATATATATATATATAACTAATCTCTTTTCATTTCCTTTCTTGTTCTTATTTTGTTTATTTCTTTTTGTAGTAGTAATATATATATATATATATCTAATTTAATTTCCTTTCATTGTTCTTGTTTTATTTCTTTTTAGTATCAATATATATATATATCTATAGATCTATATACATATATATTTATATATATATTTATATACTTATATATATATATATATGTATCAAAAATAATAATACCGTAGTATTGTTATAATGCTCGGTAAATTATCGAAAGATCGTTGTTGGTGAAATCGTAACTGTTCCCGGAGAATACGGTTTCCGAATCAACAGTTGAAATCTGAAATGATTTCAAGCAATCATACGATGATGAGAGAAAAAAAGCAGCGTTAGAACAAGCCTTGTGACACCGATTCTTAGCAACATCTCGATTTCGAATTTGGATTATCTTGTAAGTTTTAATAAAAATTGTATCTTTTCTATGTTTTGATTGTTGTTATGCAATTTATATCGAGAGATGGTTGTTGTTTGATGTTTAACGTTTGACGAGAGTCGTAGTTAAACTTAGATCACCATAGTAAAGATTGGATTTTTAACCTAAAAATAACGAGAGTTGTTAGGTTGAATATCTAGATTGCGAAATTGAGAGATTTCACACCTTTGTTATGAAAGCGTTAATCTTTAAAATCGAAAGATAAAAGATTGATAGGCGAACTTTTCTAAGAGATTAGGAGTTCATACCTTCGATAGGTGAATCACAATTTTCGTTAAATCACCACAAGATAATCTAGAGTCGAAATTGAGGTTGCGGGAATCGGTGGATCATTGCTTGTTCGTTGTTAAATTAATTGAGAAAAATCGTTTGTCTTTGTTTTGCTTCGTTTTCATCGTATTAATCGTAGTAAGCTTATTTTAGTTTTAGTATAAAATAGAAACAACTTAGTTAGCTCGGTTCGTAATTATCTTTCACGGCTTTGGATTGACAACCTCTGTCGATTATTTGCTTTTCGTTTTTAATTACTGTTTTGTTTTATTTTCCGTGACAAACTTTGAAAAATTAAGAACTAGACCACCCCGATTCCTGTGGATCGACTCGGTTTTAATCGCTATACTACGATCCTCGCACTTGGGGTAAAGCGGATTTATTTTATTACTTGTTATATTTTGCTTTGCATAAAATCCGAGACAAGTTTTTGGCGCCGTTGCCGGGAGCTCGAAAAGGTTGTCTAGTTGTTTTAATTTTTTTCTGTTTTCTTTTTTTGATCTTTCGTGAGTTAGATTTAAAAAATATAAAAAATAAAAAAATAAAAATTTAATTTCAATCGTCGAGGTTGGGTGATGGATTCTAGGTGAATCCCACTCTGCGGAAGCATAAGGAATAAAAAACACGAAACCTCGTGATTTAGGTGTTGGTGTTCGAATTGGTTTATGCAAACTCGAGTCGAAAGGTCCACCGCTTTACACCCACGACCTCGAGCGAACCATAGTCGGACCAAGCGGCGAAGAGTCCGTCCTTCGGCTCTTCCCCGCGAAGAGAACACGGCCGATCAAGATTTGAACGACGTTTGGGTGGCGAGATCGAAAAAATAGTCATAATGGCTGCCAGGCGATGAGCGTCGTTGGTGACTCACGCCATGCCTGGTGAAGTCAAAGTCAACCCGGCAATCGTTTTACCCGTCATTAATGCACCAACCTTCGAACTTAAACACTGGCTCATTCAAATGATGCAACATGCATCCATCTTCCATGGTTTTGATCGAGAATCCTCATACTCATATACACACATTTACGGAAATATGTGGTGCGACTCGCATTCAAGGAGTTAGTGAGGATGCGATAAAATTGAAACTTTTTCCATTTTCCTTACGAGGGAGGCTAAAAAGAGTGGTACAACTCTCTCCTCTTTGAATCAATCACCACAGGCGGAACTCGAGAAAGAGTTCTGAGTCAATATTTTCCACCATCAAAGACTGACCCGGTGTTTAAATGAAATTTTCACTTTTATCGGAAGGAAAATGAGTCTTTCTTCGATTGTTGGAAGAGATTCAAAGCTCTTCTTAGAAAATGCCCCATCATGGTTTGGACTTGCAGAGGAAAGTCAACACGTTTTTATTGGCTTGACCGAGCTCACTAAGGGCATGGTCAGAGTTCTTCGGTGGGGCATTCTCAAGAAAACACACTGAAGAGGGTGGGCATTATTCGAGGATATTGCCAAATATAACTATGCCCCCTCGTATCAAGCTATTCAAGCACCACTTCTCTCTCCTCCAGGATCGAGGAGGTGAGCGATCAAAATGAAATCGCCATCTTTGAAGCGGCAATGAGATGGTTTGCTCTTACCACGTCTCTAAATCAAAAGAATAAGAATCCTTCATTTTTCGAGAATTCTCAAGTTACATTTTGCGAAAATTGTTGTCAAGCGGCCATATGGTTGGCGGTGTCAATTCATTCCCGCCCGACCTATCAAGTTAATCTTTGTCGAGAATCATGGGCGGTACAATCGATCACATGCCGGACATGTGATGATAATGTAGAGCACACCTCTCGTTTACGTCCTATGAATGGACGAGAATCTTTGAAGTTAATGCTTTCTTTGGCCAGCAAAATCAGAGATTTAATAATCAGTTCTCTGGCCAAAGTAATCCTCAAAACCAGGGTTTCCATCAGAATCAAAATTTCAATCAAAACTCAAATTTTAATCAAAATCAAAATTTCAATCGAAACCCTAATCAGAACCTGAACACGAATTTCTCCAATCAAAATCAGAGATTCAATCAGAATTGGCCTAACAATTCTAATTCTACATCTCAAAATCGGTCCAGCCAGCCTTATTCACAGAACTACCAAAACTCTCAAGGCCCCTCACACTCGAGTGATATCAAAGCTCAATGGGACTCCTTTAGGGAGGAGCAAAATAGATCAATGAAAAATCTTGAGAGGCAAATCGGACGATTGGTCGGACGATTAGCTTCTAGACCCAGAGGCATTTGCCGATTTCACGAAAAAGAATCAAAAGGGCGGTCAAGTTGCTCAGACCGATTTGAATAATAGCCAATGCAGCGACTGGTACCTTCAATTCCTTACGGTAGAGAAGAGGCCGGTGCAATGAACTTAAGGTGCAGTATTCAACTAAGTGGTCCCCGAACCGGGAAACCACTAACCCCTCCACGCCGCCGATGAGGCGGGAGGGAAGTCGTGCATCCATGCCCTCATTACGTTTGATAGTACTCGGGTGGTGACCCGCGAGAAGTAAAGAGTTTGAAAGACCTCGGTGCATTTGAACCCACGAGAGATGAAAAATCGAGTGAAAGTCGGTGGTGATCCACGACTAGTAAAAGAAGTGAGAAAGTGGTGAGGTGGAAAGATTTGGAAGATAAAGTCATATCAGTTCATCCTCGAAGAAAGTCTTTTACGAGAGTGATTTAAAGAAACTTCCATATCCACCTAGAAAAGCAACATCGCCTTGCATGAGGACAAGAAATATGAAAAAGTGCTTAATCTTACGAAAACTACTCAAAGTTAATCTTCCATTATCGATGTTTTGGTTGAGATGCCTAAGTATACTAAGTTCATCAAGGATGTTGTTTCTTCTAAAAGAAGCTCGAAGACATGGATCGGTTGATTGGTGAGGATTGCTCTATGATAAGTTATGATGATCTACCAATCAAGAGGAGTGACCACGGGAAATTTGTGCTCACATTGTTGATGGGAGGCTTAGTCTTTCCAAATTCTTTATGTGACCTAGGTGCATCCATAAGTCGATGCCATTATCTGTCATCAGTATGTGACTTGGTTTGAATGACCTTTTAGAACCCACAACCATGAACCTTCAATTATTGATAGATCTTCCAAGAAAGTCTTTGGGATATTAAAGGATGTTCTAGTTCAAATAGATAGATTCACTTTCCGGTTGGTAGTACGTCTGAGACCTTTGGGAAGGATGAGAATACCCCTTTGATACTTGGAAGACCTTTTTCTTTCTACGACCCAGAGCCCTCATTGAGCGTGATGGAGGCCAAGTGACCATACGAGTTGGTGATCGGGAGGTGAGCTATAGTGTCTCCAAAGCTATTCAGAGACCCTACGATTATCCAACTGGCTTCTCTATAGAAGATATGTCGATGATTTTAATGATTACATAGAAAAGCAAGTCATGGTTGTTGAAGCCCGAATATGAGCGATTAATAGAGAACTTGAATAATCATGGTTGGGTGAATCTAGAACAATTAGAAGCTGAATTTGATAAAGATTTGTTGAAAGGAGAAGCTTTGGCATTGGGACCACTAAGTAGACTCAGTGATGTTGAGTTGAAAAGTGGGGAGCTTAAATCGAGTTTAGAAGACCCCCCTACAGATCTGGTACTGAAGCCGTTACCTAAGCATCTGAAATACGTGTTCTTAAGAGAAGGTGACAAGCTTCCGTTGATTATTTCTGCCAAGTTATCTCGATTAGAAGAAATGAAGTTATTGGACGTCTTAAGAAAGAATGAGAAAGCCTTTGGTTGGCAAGTAGGAGACATCAGAGGGATATCTCCTGACATTTGTATGCACAAGATTAAGACTGAAGAGGGTGCCAAGTGTATTAGACAGCCCCAGAGGAGGCTCAACCCTCATATGCAAGAGGTGGTTAAAAAGGAGATTATTAAGCTTTTAGACATGGGTATCATTTACGCAATTGCTGACAGTGAATGGGTGTCCCCTACTCAAGTAGTTCCTAAGAAAGGAGGAATTACTATTGAGAAGAATGAGAAGGGCGAAGAAGTAGCATTGAGACTCAATTCATTGGTTATAGAGTTTGTATCGACTATAGAAAGCTCAATGAAGTTACAATGAAAGATCATTTCCCTTCCATTCATTGACCCGGATGTTAGGCGTCTGGCGGGACATACATTCTATTGTTTCCTTGATGGATATTCAGGATATTTCCGGATACCCATAGACCCGGTGACCAAGAAAAGACCACTTTCACTTGCCCCTTATGGTACATTCGCTTACAGGCGAATGCCATTCGATCTTTGCAATGCCCAGCTACATTCCAAAGATGTATCTTTGGCAATCTTTGATGGGCTTGTTGAAAAGTGTATGGAGATATTCATGGGCGATTTCTCGAGTCTTTGGTCAATCCTTTGATGATTGTCTTCATAATCTTGACCAAGTGTTATCATTTGTGTGGAAAAGAACTTAGTCTAAATTGGGAAAAGTGCCATTTTATGGTAGATGAAGGAATAGTTCTTGGCCACAAGATCTCAGCCAAAGGAATGGAAGTGGATAGGGCAAAAGTGGAAGCTATAGAGAAGATGAATTTTCCTAGAAATGTGCGTGAAGTTCGAGGCTTTCTTGGACATGTTGGTTTTTATAGGAGATTCATTAAGGACTTTTCCAAGATAGCCAAGCCCCTTTCTACTTTACTTAGAGAAGGCGTCGTTTTTAATTTTGATGATAGTTGCAAGCAAGCGTTTAAGGAGCTTAAAAATCAATTGATTTACGCACCGATTCTTATCTCTCTGATTTGGAATCTACCCTTGAACTTATGTGTGATGCATCCAACTATCTGTTGTTAGTGCGAGTCTTAGGACAACAATTAAGGGAAATTCAGCCTATATCTTACGCTTGATCACACACTAAACCCTACTCAAGTTAACTACACCACTACGGAAAAGGAATTATTGGCCGTAGTCTTCGCTATGGACAAGTTTCGTAGTTACTTGTTGGGTGCTGCAATTACTGTGTGGACCGATCACGCTGCTTTGCGATATCTCATGACAAAGAAAGATGCTAAACCACGCTTATTACGTTGGATACTGATCCTGCAAGAATTTGACGTTCATATTAAAGACAAAAAGGGCAGTGAGAACGTAGTAGCTGATCATGTTTCAAGGATGCTGAATGAGGAAGAGAAAAAACCAGATGATATAGACCTTTACTTTCCTCTAGAAAATGTTATGCTAATAGACGATTGCGCTCCAAATGTTCCATGGTTTTCTTCCATCGTCAACTACCGCATTCCCGATATTTAAATCCGAATTTTCATATCGGGAGAAGAAGAAATTCTTCTCGACTTGAAAACATTTGTATGGGATGAACCTTACCTCTTCAAGATTTGTAAGGACGGATTGTTAAGAAGATGTGTTCCGAATCGAGCAACGTGATATCATTAAACAATGCCACGGTGGGCCTCTTGGTGGCCACTTTGGTCCCTGGAAAACCGTTGCTAAAATCTTTCGATCCGGTTTCTATTGGCCCACGATCTTTAGGATTGAAGCCTTACGCAAGGCTTGTGATATGTGCCAACGAACCGGTGCTCTAACTAGGCGTTTTGACATGCCATTAAAGCCCATTTTAGAATGTGAGGTCTTTGATGTATGGGGTATTGATTTTATGGGTCCGTTTCCATCTTCCTGTGGAAACAAATACATCTTAGTCTGCGTTGACTATGTGTCAAAATGGATGGAGGCTCAAGCCACTTCTCGCAATGACCATAAAACGGTCATGAGCTTTCTTAAGAAAAATATCTTTGTGAGATTTGGATGTCCCGTGCCTTGTCGGTGATGAAGGAACACACTTTACGCAACCGACCACTAGAGAAAGTCCTTGAGAAATATGGTGTCCGGCACAAAATTGGCACACCATATCACCCTATGACTAGTGGGCGGTCGAGAGAAGCAATCGAGTTTAAAGAAGATCTTGGAAAAAGTTGTAAATGATCCACAGAAAGGATTTGGAGTCTTAAGTTGGATGATGTACTATGGGCGTATCGAGGCGCCTATAAGACCCTATGGGTACATCACCCTATCGGATGGTATATGGAAAACCATGCCACTTACCGGTTGAGTTGGAGCATAAGGCGTATTGGGCTACTAAGTTCTTAAACTTCGATACCCAATCATGTGGTGAACATCGATTGCAGCGATTGCATGAGTTAGATGAGTTTAGACTCGAGCCTCGAGAGTGCCAGGATTAGCAAGGGCAGAATGAAACTCCTTCATGATGCTAAAATCAAGAAGCGAGAATTTCAAGTTGGGAGCAAGTCTTACTTTATAATTCCAGGTTGCATCTGTTTCTGGAAAGTTGAGGACGCGTTGGTCCGGCGCGCTTTGAAATTCGCAAATCATTCCTGGAGGTGTTTTAGAACTAAGAGGTCATGGTGACCGGCCGTTCGAGTGAATGGTCAAAGGTGCAAGCATTATATAGGACAAACCAAAGAGAAACCTTTGATTGTTCATTTCCTCGACATCCTCGGGTGTGGTATGGATGAAGTCACCGAGTTTGACCAATTTTCACCCGACTTGTTTTACGAGGATGACGGCGGTAGTTCATTAAAGGAAGTTATGGTGGTAGTTGGGATATGGAAGAACTTAAAAGGAGGCACAATTAAAGAGAAAGGCGAAAAAGAAGAAGTCTACAATGGGAGGATTAAAAGTGTTTGGAAAGGAATCGAAACTTGACCCCTGTGTGTTAGATCTTGTTTCGCTGACCACACCAACAATCGAGCTTACGATGTAATGGCCGGGAGGAAAGTTAAATGGCTGGCGACCAGGTTGAATGAAAGTTTTGTCGAGCCAACGACATAAAACAAAAGCGCCCACTAGGGGCATCCTAGATATCTAGTTATATATAATAATAATAATAATTTGGATAAAGATTAGTCTTAATGAAATGTAGAATCAGTATGAAAAATTTACACTAAGTACAACTAAGTCCCGGGATGAATGTTTTGAATATCATTAAAGAGGAGCGATTAGGTGGTTATCCGAAAATCCCGATGGAGAACAAAGAAAAAGTTCAAATGCATCATCTCTTAGACTTAGGTTGTTGAACCATGAGGATCTGGGTATAAAAGACTCGAGTACTCTTTCATACATTTCATGATCTAGTTTGTTTCCGCCTTAATAAAACTGTGTGTAATAAAAATGAATTTAGACTTGATTATGATATATGCTCATGTGACACTCTCTATGATACGTATATGCTTAGATGTCCTATGTTTTCCCTGTATGGTGATTTTTCCATCTGAGCGATTATTTCCTGTGCTTGTATCAGATTTTTCTGTGTAACATGTTATATTCCCCCGTATCCCCGAGATATTTTCGTGTTTGTCAAGTGTGCAGGATATTTGCGATAGTGATTGTGCGCTTTCAGACGATGTCAGTTTTCCGGTGGATGGTCCACAGTCTACTGCTTTCGTCAGACATTTCTGGATCTGATTTCGAAGCACTTCCAGAATTGCCTCTTTCGACTACAATCAGCTAAGTGTTCTTTTTCTTTTTACTTTCTGCACAACTTGAGGACACGTTGTGATTTAAGTGTGGGGGAGGGAATAGTCGGTTATGTGTATCTACCATTTGCTTAATTCATTATGATTCTATGCAAAAAAAAAAAAAAAAAAAAAAAAAAAAAAAAAAAAAAAAAAAGCAAAATTTTTAAATTTTTTTTTGTTTAGTTCGAGTAAGCAATGCATATCTTTGTTCGGTTCTTTATAGTCATTGATGTTTGTATTCCGTATGTTCAGTAAGTTGGTTGTTTCACCCGATATATTTTTCACAAGCCATAGTGAATGATGAGCTAAAATATAAAGCTATACCCCTTTGGATTAGTGATAGTTGATTATCTTATAAGTCATGTGCTTAGTGCTAACGTATATATCGTGACGATTATGATAGTTTGTGTTTAGATCCAAAGTATGTTATACTGTGAATATCTTAGGTTTGAATGTGATAAGTAAAGCGTAACTATTGTGCATTGAGAAAAAAAAAAAAAAAAAAAAAAAAAGAAAGTTGGAATTTAATAGAATTAATTGTGTGTGTCGGAAGCTGGTCGATGATTTGAGTGCGGTAGGTCATATCTCGAATGTCCTATACCACTATGATGACCAAAAGCTCACGACGAATGGAAGAAGTCGCCTTATGATTTGAGTAAGGTAGGGTATATCTCGAATATCTTATTCGCTATGACGGGCAAGAGCTCATTCGATGTGTGTTGAAAAAAAAAAAAAGAAGAAAAAAAGAGTTAGATAGGTATTAATGTATTCGATATCACCTCATGATACTTGCAAGATAGTCGATTTTGGCAATGAGTTCGGATATGTTAGTATTCTATGAAAAAAAAAAAATATATATATATATATATATATATATATATATATATATATATATATATATATATATATATATATATATATATAGAACAGGTGAAAGACTTAGTTATCGTATACCTTATCCCAAAGTATAAAGTAGCCATGATATATTTGTAGGGATTATCCTCTCGAGTATATCGAGAAAGGTCCTAGATACATTCTATTATCCTTTTCGGGATATGTCACGTTTTGTAGGGTGCATCTTATAAGTATCATTTATTACTAGCTTGAAGGGGTATTAGCTAGTTTGCTTTGAATTTTCAAGTTTGGACTTAGTGGAAGTTTTCTATGGCTATGCACACACACCGGGGTGAACCTCGATTTATTGAATATATGCTATATTTCTTTGAGGTGTCTATCTTTTCTCGAGCCTTGATTCTTGTTTTATTTTGCTCGGGACGAGCAAAAGCTAAGTGTGGGGGAGTTGTTAAGGGTGATTTTATACGATTTCTAATGATACATTTTATAATGATTTCCACCACATTTATATAATTTGCATAGAAAATGAGCTTTTAATCGATTTATTGAGCAAGTGAGGTTTTAAACGGTTTAATTGCAAAAGTGGTTGATTTATGTGTTTTATCGGTGGTTTTATATGGGATTACACTTTGCAATGTTTTGGATGTTTTGTAGATACATACTTTCGATCTAAAAGATGATTAAAAGATGATAAGGTTTGGATTTTGAGCACTTATATATCAGCTGGATGAGGTCGTAGGACGTAGATCGGTCTCATCAGGCCGAACCGCACGGCCGACGTGAGTTCAAGCGTAGAAACAACTACAACAATAGAGATGAGTTTTGAAGAAGAAGAGACAACTCACCAGACCCTGATGGTCAAGTGGATAACCGCCTCATGAACACGATCAATACGATCTCTAGGGGGCCGAACAACACAGTGGAGGCGAGAATGAGAGCGATAAGCAGGTCATCGCCCCTACCAAATCAAGTAAACGACAAAGATTGATGAGAGAAGTGACTTATGGTCCAAAGGACTCCCTCCCTCTAGTAATCAACAATGAGGGGTTAGTAATAGAGGCGGTAATCAGCAATAATCTGACAAAGCGAATATGTGTAGACAAAGGCAGTGCCGTGAATGTTCTTTACTACAATGTGTGCAGAGCTATGGGGTTGAAGGATGTCAAACTCACCCTTGTTTCAGCTCCTCTGTTCAGCTTCGCTGGATCCCCAATACACCCACTGGGCATGATAAAGCTCCCAACCACTTTTGAGGGAGGAACCAAGGGCTGGACCCTAATAGTAAATTATGTGGTGGTAAAAGCACCCTCAGCATACAATATGATTATGGGAAGACCAACACTTATCATCTTCGAGCTTTCATTTCACCGGCTTTTGTTAGTATGAAATTCCCTACGGGGGAAGGCTCTACAGTCAAGGGCGATGTGGAAACAGCCCGGAGCTGCTACACAGCAACAGTAAATGGAAAGATGATGGTTCAACAAGTGAGCATTGAAGAACTGCTTCCTGAAGATGAAGAGAGCTGGTCGTCTGAGGACCAGTGTTAAGGGTGATTTTATACGATTTCTAATGATACATTTTATAATGATTTCCACCACATTTATATAATTTGCATAGAAAATGAGCTTTTAATCGATTTATTGAGCAAGTGAGGTTTTAAACGGTTTAATTGCAAAAGTGGTTGATTTATGTGTTTTATCGGTGGTTTTATATGGGATTACACTTTGCAATGTTTTGGATGTTTTGTAGATACATACTTTCGATCTAAAAGATGATTAAAAGATGATAAGGTTTGGATTTTGAGCACTTATATATCAGTTCGAGTCATTAATTCCTATGTTTCATCTAAATATGTTAGTAGTAGTTATTATATAAAATATCGTATTTTTATCGTGTTTTTACTAGTTTTTTGTACCGGTTTAGTAACCGGAATGTCGTGTCGGATTTACGTTTGGTATTTTGGTGATTTATTGCAGAATCATAAGTGGACCAAGATCCTACGTAGATACATGTTTTGAGTCTAAAAGAGGTGTTTAGAGGGTTAGAAGAAGGTGCCACAAGCTTACGAGTTCAAAAGGGTCGTTTTTCCTAAGTACTTGAATCGTTACATATTTTCGACGGAGATTTGACCCAGCTTAGAGGCATTTTCAGGGGATGACTTCTTAATGAAAGTTGTAGATCTTCACATAAGCTTTCCAACGCACTTTGAATCACGTCAATTGGAGTTCTACAACTCAAGTTATGACCAAGTGGCTAATCGATTCGTATCAAGTAAAATGTCGTAAACGACACGTAATGGAAATGGCTCATCAAAACGACATTTTCTGAAGAAGTGGCCTTAATAAAAGTTGTATATCTTCAAGAAAGCTTTCCAATGGATTTTGAATCAAGTCAATCGGACTTCTACAACTCAAATGGTGGTCAAGTGGCTAATTGATTCAATTTCGTAAAAATGTCGCAAAAACGCTCGGAGGGACACGAGGTACTCAAGAAGACGTTTTCTGAAGAAGAGTCCTTCATGAAAGTTGTAGAGTTTCTCGAGACCGTAATTTTGGCCTTTCGTTTGCAATTTTTGGAGGTCTACAACTCAAGATATGAATTTTAGAAGTTTTATTCCAAAATATATAATTTATATCCGTAAATTAGATGATCAGGGGAGATGAACGCAATGATTAGTCCGGCCCAGTCCGGCATTTTCCCGGACCAGTCCGGCCTCCCTTTGAACTCTATAAATAGGACTCATTTGTAACCAAATCAAATGCCCCTGCCTTCGGCCCTTTCTTTTTTTTTTCTTCTTGTTTTCATTTCTTTAGATGTAGTAACTATATATATATATATATAACTAATCTCTTTTCATTTCCTTTCTTGTTCTTATTTTGTTTATTTCTTTTTGTAGTAGTAATATATATATATATATATATCTAATTTAATTTCCTTTCATTGTTCTTGTTTTATTTCTTTTTAGTATCAATATATATATATATCTATAGATCTATATACATATATATTTATATATATATTTATATACTTATATATATATATATATGTATCAAAAATAATAATACCGTAGTATTGTTATAATGCTCGGTAAATTATCGAAAGATCGTTGTTGGTGAAATCGAATCGTTCCCGGAGAATACGGTTTCGAATCAACGATTGAAATCGAAATGATTTCAAGCAATCATACGATGATGAGAGGCTAAAAGACGCGTTGGAACAAGCCTTGTGACACCGATTCTTAGCAACATCTCGATTTCGAATTTGGATTATCTTGTAAGTTTTAATAAAAATTGTATCTTTTCTATGTTTTGATTGTTGTTATGCAATTTATATCGAGAGATGGTTGTTGTTTGATGTTTAACGCTTGGAGAGTCGTAGTTAAACTTAGATCACCATAGTAAAGATTGGATTTTTAACCTAAAAATAACGAGAGTTGTTAGGTTGAATATCTAGATTGCGAAATTGAGAGATTTCACACCTTTGTTATGAAAGCGTTAATCTTTAAAATCGAAAGATAAAAGATTGATAGGCGAACTTTTCTAAGAGATTAGGAGTTCATACCTTCGATAGGTGAATCACAATTTTCGTTAAATCACCACAAGATAATCTAGAGTCGAAATTGAGGTTGCGGGAATCGGTGGATCATTGCTTGTTCGTTGTTAAATTAATTGAGAAAAATCGTTTGTCTTTGTTTTTGCTTCGTTTTCATCGTATTAATCGTAGTAAGCTTATTTTAGTTTTAGTATAAAATAGAAACAACTTAGTTAGCTCGGTTCGTAATTATCTTTCCTGGCTTTGGATTGACAACCCTCCGTCAGATTATTTGCTTTCGTTTTAATTTGCTTTTGTTTTATTTTCCGTGACAAACTTTGAAAAATTAAGAACTAGACCAACCCCGATTCCTCGTGGATCGACTCGTTTTTAATCGCTATACTACGATCCTCGCACTTGGGGTAAACCGGATTTATTTTATTACTTGTTATATTTTGCTTTGCATAAAATCCGAGACAACCAGACAGAGGCTGTTCGTCTATGGGATGAGCAGGCTGACTCAACAGTTAGTGTGGGGACATGGATTCCAGCCTCACATAAGGAATCTCTGGTAAAACTACTAAAAGAATTCAGAGATGTATTTGCATGGAAAACAGAAGACATGCCAGGATTATCACCAGATCTAGCTGTTCACTGGCTGAACATGGACCTGAACAGGAGACCTGTTTGGCAAAAGAAAACGCACTTTGCCTCTGAGTGCATATCAGCAATACAATACAGTCGTTAGTCATAGAGGCACAAAAAATATGATGATGGAGATTCAGAAGAAATTTGAAGATTGCAAATTACTTAAGGAGCTAAAAAAAATCCATATTCTATCATTTTTTTATTGGGGGTAAAAATATCGTTTTACAAGGAGTCTTGATTCACAAGATTTTGTTACAAAGGATACGGTCATTTGAGCCCGATGAGCTGCGTTTCATCATTGCCGGACAGGAATGTCGTTTTGGGCCAGTTGAGAATGAAGTAACCAAGCTGTTGCAGGCCAACATTATTAAGAAAGTCATATATCCATAGTGGTTAGCGAACCCAATACTGGTCAAGAAGCCAGATGGGAGTTGGAGGATGTGCGTTGACTTCACCGATCTCAACAAGGCATGTCCAAAAGATTGTTATGACCTACCCAAGATTTATCGTCTGGTAGACTGAACAGAAGGGTTTGAAGTGTTTGAATTTTTAGACGCTTATAAGGGATATCACCAAATCACAATGGATCCTCAATATGCAGAGAAGACTGCCTTTATAACAGAATTTGGGACGTACTGCTACGTCACTATGCCCTTCAGCCTGAAGAACGCTAGAGCAACGTATCAAAGGGCTGTGAACAAAACCTTCACCCACCAGATCGGGCGATGCATGGAGGTGTACGTGGATGACCTTCTAATCAAGAGGAGGTCTCTTGATTAGTATCTAAGGGATGTCAGAGAGGTATTTGAGGTACTAAGACAAACTCAAATGAAACTCAACCCCAAAAAATGCCCATTTGGGGTCAGATCAGGAAAATTCCTAGGATACATGATATCCAAAGACGAGATTAGAGCAAATCCGGATAAAATCGATGCGCTGAAGACCATGCCACCGCCGAAAAATGTCAAAGAGGTACAACGGCTAAATGGAAGAATAGCCGCGTTGAATGATGGGAGTCAACATTACTATGCTTTGGTGCATGTTTTAACCCCCATTTATGACACTTTTGGCTTGTATTGGGTAGTTTTAGACCATTAATAGGGCAAAATGCATTGCATACTCACTTTGAGGCAAACCATCAAATAGATGGAAAACTCACCATTTTACGGTATTATGACCCTTTTCGAGCCCTAGTTATCTTGCAGAGTTATGCTCGGTATGTGCTTGAATGTTGTGATGCAGGATCTAAGTGATCTATGAGCCCGAAAGACAAGGCCTGAGACCTAGAGTGGCATAACCGAAGCCCGGGGATGGAAACGGATCAAATACAGTTGATGTTTTCACCTTATATTCACTTTATCTGCACTTTTCTCCCAGATACATGCTTTTTATGGACTTCTGGTATTCATGAAAGTTGAATTGAATGAGCTTTCCAACACAACTTGAATCACTCGAATCGGAGCTCTACACGCAAGGATATTGCCAAATTACTGAAGGCCGTCAATGTTGAAAGTTGCAGGATCCAGTGCGAGCGCACCAGAGAAGCAGAATATTCAGTTTTGATACAGAGCTGCCAGTGCAAGCGCACCAGTTCCAGTGCAGATGCACCGGGTTGATTTTATGCACTTTTTGGACATTTAAATACCCATTTTTTTAGAATTCTTCATGCTTCTAAGAACCCTAACTATTAGCATAGCTCGACCCCTTCCTCTTTTACCCTTCTAAACTCATTTTTACATCAAATTTCTCTTAGATTAAACATAATCTAGCTTAGATTCTTGCTTAACTCTCTTGGATTTAGCATTTTGTGTTCTTCTTCTTCCCCAAGTGATATGGGTGTGGATGAAGCTTGATGTAAACCCTAACTTTCGTGTTTTTTGGTAATTAATTTCGTTTTCCTCTCATTTCATGGCTTTAATTTCTTGTTTGATGCTTGTTCTTGTAGTTGTAATGAGTATCTAAATTCTATCATAGCTAAATTATGTGAAAGTTGAAGAAATCCCCCTCTAATTGATGAAATTGAGAATGGGTAGTGTTTAATTGTTGTTATATCGATGTCTTAAAACTTGTTCTTAATGCTTGAATTAGCTTGTACACCTAGTTCATTAGCTCACACACCACTTGTATAAATGTATGTTGGGAAGGGGTGTGGGAAAAGGGGTTTTAAGATCGTTATTTACAATTGACTGAGTTGTTTAGATCGATTGGGTAACGAGGTTTGTCGGTGTAAATCGAGCGGCTCTAGAGCGTTAATCTTGTTCTGATCAGTTAAATCCTTAAAGGCGGACTGTTGAACCGGGCAAAGGGTACTAGGTTGTTGCTTGGCTTCTAGTACTATCTTAGGAGTTTGCACCCATGAACGAGTCGATATAAGCATTAGGATGGTTGGTTGGTAGTTTATGTTCCCAAATAATCGATTAGAGGGGCGAGAGTATTCAGTTGGATCATAATTTGGCTATGTCTGTCTCTTTCTCTCCTTATTTCTCGTTTAAATATCGTTTTAGCATAATCATAACTTGAACACACTTGATTCACGTAAGCTAAGTCTGATAACAACTTTGGTACTCGTTTAATTCTCCGTGGGATACAACATTGCTCACCTCTATAATACTTCCGACCCGGTACTCTGCCGGTTATTGTTGGTCGTCACTATTTTGGTCACCATTTAATAGGTTTCTCTCCAGATCGGCACATTGTGCCTTACCTTTTTTCAAGATTTTGAGAAAAACAAGTCATTTTCAATGGGACGAGGAAAGCCAGAAGGCCTTTGAAGAGCTAAAGTTGTATTTGGCCGAACTGCCTACACTCACTGCTCCTCAGTGATGATGTCGAAAAAGTCATCTTATTTTAGCGGCGGATTTGTGGTTGATATCTGGCTATTATGTGTATAAAAGTGGTGGTGCTCGGCGGCAAAAGTGGTGGTGCTCAAGAAGAAGATGAAGATCTTCCAGAGCAATATGGGGGAGTGTTTGGTGCTTTGTGTTTTATGAGCTGAGCCTGAAGAGGCTGCCTACGTACCCTTAGTAAGGGATCAAGCCATGCGTAGTTCATGATGAAGGTGATGTTGCTATTTATAGAGGTGATGGGCCAGCTGTTTCCAGGCTGGCGAGAGTAGGATGGCTCTCGAGAGCTGTCAGGCCAGAGAACTGAGGGCTGGCAGACCCGAAGCCTTTGGCAGACCCAAACCTTTGGCGGACCTGAAGCCTTTAGAGGACTGAGAGCCTTTGGCAGACCCGAAGCCTTTGACAGCTCCGAATAAGGATCCATAGGCCGAATTACAATTTAGGCATATCAATGGCCCCCTACTCCGTGCCTTAAGCATTCTCTAGAAATGTTAGGCAGGGAGTAAAGTCTGCTCGTGGATCTGTTGACTTGAAATACTGTGATGGCCTGCTATTGCCGATCGCCTGTTAGCTTTGCCTAAATGGCATACTCAGAGTAGGTCTTTACGTTGCTTGTGTGTTGTTGATTGACTTCGCCTCTTGTGGCTTATGCCATAAATTGGCTCTGCTTTTGGTGGCTTGAGAACTTTTGGTCCTACAGGAGGTTCGCTCGAAGGCGAGTCCAAGTATACTGCTGAGTTGTAGTCAGTCTTATAGAAAACTCGCTCGAAGGTGAGTCCAAGTACGATGCCGAGCTTAGGTCGGTCTTATAAAATGCTCGCTCGAAGGCGAGTTCCAAATATGATGCCGAGCTTAGGTCGGACTTATAAAATGCTCGCTCGAAGGCGAGTTCCAAATTTGATGCTGAGCTTAGGTCGGTCTTATAAAATGCTCGCTCGAATGCGAGTTCCGAATGTGTTTTGATGGGTGGAGTGCCTTGTCTTCGTATGATTTGGCTTATTTGGGCTCTTTGCCTCTAGCCGATTTGAAGTTATAATTGGGCGGATAGCCTTAACTTCGTATGATTTGGCTTCTTGGGGCCTTTGGCCTCGAGCTGATTCAAAGCTGTGAATGGGCGGATAGCCTTAACTTCGTATGATTTGGCTTCTTTGGGCCTTTGGCCTCGAGCCGATTCAAAGCTGTGAATGGGTGGATAGCCTTAGCTTCATATGATTTGGCTTCTTTGGGCCTTTGGCCTCGAGCCGATTCGAAGCTATAAATGGGCGGATAGCCTTAACTTCGTATGATTTAGCTTTTTTGGGCCTTTGGCCTCGAGCCGATTCGAAGCTGTAAATGGGCGGATAGCCTTAACTTCGTATGATTTGGCTTTTCTGGGCTTTTGGCCTTTAGCCGATTCGAAGCTGTAAATGGGCGGATAGCCTTAACTTCATATGATTTGGATTTTTTGGGCCTTTGGCCTCTAGCCGATTGGAGGTCGTATGGGGCGGATAGCCTTGACCTTTTGTGGGCTATGACAGGCAGAGAGCCTTAAGCCTTTTGGAGGTCATATTGGGCGTGTAGCCTTGACCTTTTTTGGGCTATGACGGGCGGAGAGCCTTAAGCCTTTTGGAGCCGTGCTATTAAGCGGACGGACTTGTTTTTGAGTCTGTATAATATTTCCCCTTTTTCGAGTCTGTTATTTGGGTCCGACGTATCCGTATACATGTATATATATATTTTCCCCCTTGTTTTTGGCGAGGTCGAGGAAATTAAAGCATCAAACTTACTAAAAATAATTGAGCTTGTTGGTCCCTTGAAAATGCTTTGGTTAAGTTTAGAGGGGGGGGGGGTGAATAAACTTAACACTTAAAACTTTTGGAGTTAACAAACTCAAAGAACCAGCTGACTGCGATACTTGATAGTCTCTTGACACTCTCGAGTAATCTGTATTGTTGAGTTTACTGAATTTGTGCAGCGGAATTATATCAAAAATTAAGCCATATTACTTGTTGTTAAATATGATACCAAGTATTAGATACTCAGTAGTGTATGTGTGTGATTCAGTTGTTAGATTCAGTAGATTGATGTGTTAGATAAACTAAATGCAGAATATAAATGCAGAAAGTAAGTAGGCAGATTTTATAGTGGTTCCAGGTGGTGTAATCCTGTCAGTCCACTCTTCTCCTGTGATGTTGGAGGTAATTCACTAGAGATATTTGATGTAGCTGTTACAAAAATCCCTAAGTTGCTTGTCCTTCACCAATAACTATGGCTTCACAAACTGAACACTTGGAGCAGGTAGGATTCTTTGCTCCAAAGTCTTCCACTTTGGTCCTTGAAGGGTAGGATTGCCTCTTCACCGGCTCCACCACAAACAATGATCTTTCACACCCAAGGATGCTTCACTTTGTCTTGATAGATTTCTTGTAAAAGAAAGATTGAATCAAGTAAGTGATTCAGCTTTCAGCAGCTTGATCAGGATGATATGATCAGCAGCTTGAAGTCTTCAAGTGTGTAAACTTGATGTAGCTTGAATGCAGATTACACTTGAAGATTTTCTCCGATCGATAGATTAAAGCTCAGTAGGTCATTCAGGTGTTTTTCTTGATCGTAAATCGAAGCTCGGGATTATCTCGTATTTTCTCTTAATGTTCATCACTTGTATCTGAATTAGGAGTCCTCTATTTATAGGTAGGAATCCTTGTGACTTATGTTTGAAATTCAAACATAGCCATTTCAGATTTGTCCTATTTAACTTACTTTCATCCTTTGTTCATAAAATCGACACGGTCGATCGCTTTTTGATGATCTACATCATCATCCACCCTTTGACTTGTATCCATTTGATAAAGGTCTGAATCTTTCCAACGTCCATTTGATCTTAACCATTGATTTGTTTGATAAATCAGAGGTTGTTAGCTGTCCCTTTCTTTGTAATCTTCCAATGTAGCCTTTGAATAATCAAAATATGTGTCCAGCAGGTTCCTGAGAACATAAGTCTGCTGATATACACTTCAGTAAGCTTATCCTTGCTTTGATGTGTTTAAAAACACTTTAGCTTACTGTCTTTTATCTAACTTTTATTTATGAAGTTAGATTACACCTTTTTGCATATAACTAAGTTCCAATCACCACTTAACTTGTGGAATTTAGAGCTTGTACATAAGGTATATGTAATTGTCACGGATTTTATTAACACAAAACAAACAAGTAATAATCCGGTTAACCTCAAGTATAAGGATCGTAGTAAAGAGGTTGATGCCGGTCGATCTTACGGGGAACTAAACGATTGTGATTCTAGCTTTTTGTCTAACCTAACTATGTCACGAAACTACTCTAAACAGGGAATAAACGTCAAACAAAATAGAAAATAAAACTAGACAGAGGATATAATCCAAAGCTAGGAAGGATACTGATGAGCGAAAAATTCACCCACTAAAAATACATTTATAAAGACTCGCAACTGTGGGTAAACTAACTCTCTAACTGGCAGAGTACCAGGTCGATTGCTAGGATAGCTACAGGAGTACGAGGTCGTCCCAAGAGAAATGTGGTTGTGAGTACCAAAGCGAACGTGGTTCTTAGTCTAGGCGATCAAAGTTTTAGGTGGAGTTTTTATACTAATGCGAAAAATAAATTTTAACTAACGAGATTAACTAGGTGATTAAAAAGCATAGCCGAGCCATGATCCAACAAAGTTATCTCCCCACGGGAAAAACTTGATAAGGAGAGTGTGTTTTATCGATTCAGTTCATATGATATTCACAGGAGTCAACTCTTTATTCTTGCGTTAAGATCTGAACAGCTCTCACTTAACCCCCACACTAGGTTTATTAACCCTCCCTTTAGAGAGCTAACTCGCCTAACATGGTTGACCGGAATAAAAAGCCGTTGAAAAACCTCACAAAAACATAATTTTAACGTATCACTTAGGTTGCCAATCTAACGATTAAGACTATGGTTTAGTGATTTTAAAACATGTTTCGCACATCTCGTAAAAATAAGAATTTCACTTAGGCATAGTCCAGATCTGTCACTTAGATTGTCAATCTAACAATCAGGACTATGATTAGTGATATCCATATCTCACATCTCACCGCAAAATACATTTATAAGCTCGATGTAACCGTGAACAAAGTTGTCAATTTTATTCAAAGTTAGAAAAATGATCAAAACGGGTTTTAAAACATGAGTTTATCATACGAACGTTTAATTACGCGCACACAACTCCCATCTCGTCTCCCGAGGGTCAATTTTACCCGTTTTCACATAATTCGGCTATGTTTAGTTTAACTACTCATATTAACGAAAATAACAACGAAAATAACAAAACGAAAGAAAACAAAACGAAAAAAGATAACTACAAATTTATATAGATATACGTATAGATATATATATATATATATATATATATATATATATATATATATATATATATATATATATATATATATATATTTATACTAATTGCATAAAATAAAAGAAAGCAATAAAAAGCGGAAACGAAATTATATTAAAACTATAACTAGTCGGGTTATTACACCGACATTATAACGACATATATATTACATATAGGCCCCTCCATAACATAAATAAAAGAAAGAAGAAGGAGAAGAAGAGAAATGGGAGAAGAGAGGGGCACCGTTGCTGTTGTTGATGCTCTGCTATATATAGGCAAATATAAGGGGGCCGGATCGATCCGAAATTATGCCGGATCGATCCGAGCTCATCATCACTAATGATTACAGCAACATGCAGCACATGCAGGAGAATATAATTATATATAATTATATATTAAACTTCTAAAATTCATATCTCGAGTTGTAGACCTCCAAAAATCATGATTCAAACGTCATTAGAAAGCTCTCGGAAAACTCTACAACTTTCATCAAGGACTTTTCTTCAGAAAACGTCATTTTGATGAGCCATTTGTATTACGAGTCTTTTTCGGCATTTTCCAGTAGTACGAATCAAGTAGCCACTTGACCACCGTTTGGGTTGTAAACCTCCAATTTTCATGATTCAAATTGCATCGGAAAGCTTGTACAAAGATCTTCAACTTTTACGAAGAACACTTTCTCTGAAAACGTCATTTTGACGAGCCATTCCCAATACGTGTCGTTTTCGGGATTGACCACTTGATCTAGTGACGTTTCATATCTTGAGTTCTAGAAGTCCAATTGACGTGATTCAAAGTGCGTCGGAACGTTTATATGAAGATCTACGACTTTCATTAAGGCCACTTCTTCAGAAAATGCCGTTTTGATAGGCAATTCCCATCGATACTCGGGATTTTCATTCTTAAGAAACGATTAACCCTTTGATCATTTGACTTAGTGACGCTTTATAACTTCCTTCCAACGACTCGAATTGACTTCAAAAAGTGTCTATACTCGGGATTTCAGTTCATCTTAGGATTCTGCAAAGAAATAAACAGAAAATACCCACATAAAACAGACACGACACTCCGGTCACTAAAACCGGTACAAAACTAACAAAAACTTATAAAAATACGATAATTTATATAATAACTACCACTTACATATTTAGATAAAACTTAGTATTTATACTTGATTTGATATAATAATGCTCAAAATGATATCAGAAACGGGTTGAAAAGTTATAAAAATAACGGTGAATTTTTCCGTCATCACAACCCCCCACTTAGCTTTTGGTCGTCCTCGAACAAAACAAGCGATAAAATAAAATGAATGAGGAAAAATTCATGAACATGTAAAATATAAAGGCCAACCGGATGATGTAACCAATCGAATCATAACCACACGTTAACCTTAATATAAATGTATAACAGAGTGTGTGTGTGACAAGCCTTTTCAATTTCCACTATCCTCTCTTGAATAAATCAAGCAAACGCACAAATATCCATTCAGACAGTCCTAATGACTTTCCTAGGTATAGGCAGTAACAATTCCACACAAAGTCCTCCCGTGTACTCATTAGGATAATCCTTAAAGCATATCATTCAGTTTATACTGGGGATAGTCAGAAGTTAACTAAGTTTTCAACCAACTTTTTCTTTTCTTTTCTATTTTTTTTTTCTTTTTTCTTTTCATAGAATACTAACATATCCGAACTCATTGCCAAAATCGACTATCTTGTAAGCGTCACGAGGTGAGATCGAATACATTAATACCTATCTAACTCTTTTTTTTTTTCACATGTATAGTATATGCCCTCATTCCTAGCAATAGGATGTTTCGTGATAACACCCTAGCTGGACTACTATCATCAGGCAATCGGGGAGCTTTAAACCTCATGTAGTGATATGGACGTTTCGTGATAAACGCCTACCACACTCAAATCATTGGTAGCTACAACCGACATATAGTTTATCTTAGTTTGGTATTCTTCCTATCACATTCAAACCTTGGATATTCACGATTACACGCTCAAAAGTTAGGTACTAAGTTATCGCTTATTATTATCTACAGAATAACCACTAGGATACTGAATGGGTACAGTTTAAAATTTTCGCTTCAATATCAAAGGCTTACGTGAATGAATTTATGTTACACAAATAAATTTGGGGTTAAAATGCACTTACGGTTCAAATTAGTTATACATATCCAAATTGATCATTACATCTTTAAATCCATGGAATATATACCTTATACAGATTATTTTAATCAACTAAATAATGCTCGAAAAAGAATAAAAAACTAAGGGTTTGAACACTTACTGCCATTTCTATACCAACCATACTCTACCCCCCCACTTACGATTTTGCATTATTCTCAGAGTGTAAATGAGATAGAGAGGAGAACTTAGCTTATAAACTTGGCAGAAAGGTGCTATCGAATCCCGTAACAGCCATGAGAAAGCACGTCCCGAATCCCTATATCAAAACCAAAACAAAACAAACACGGGACATGGTCCTCGTGCCAAAGTATCGAATAGGGATATGGGAATAATAAGATAATGGCCCTGTCACGTCAGAAAATTCGATAGGCAATATAATAGCTTTAGATGGAAACATAACCCACACGGGTAAAGCACAGAACATCTAAGCATATACGTATCATAGAGAGTATCATGTGAGCATATATCATAGTCAAGTCAGCTATTCCTAGATTCATTTTTATTACACACAGTGTTATTAAAGCGGGAATACTCACCACTATACTACAACGACCAGAAATTTGAAACAGACTAGATCATAAAATGAAATGTGTGAAAGAGTATAGAGTCTTTTATACCCTGATCCTTAAGGGTTCAATAACCTAAGTCCAAGAAATGATACATTTGAATTTTTATCTTTTTTCTCCATCGGGATTTTCGGATAACCACCTAATCATTCCCTCTTAATGAAATTCAAACATCCATCCTGAGACTTGGTTGTACTTTGTGTTCATCTTTCATACAGATTCTACATTTCATTAAGACTAGTCTTATTCAAATTATCTTTATTATTATTAGCGGGCTGCCTCCCGGTAGCGCTTTTGTTTAACGTCGTTTGCTCGACTAAAGTAGTATTTACAAGTTATCAACCAAAATCAGAACTTAAGAAGATCAATAGCTTAAGAAAAATTAACAATGCGAGAACCAAAGAAATTAAATTGTCTAGAAACGTACCTCGTTTGGCCCTCGATGCTACCTCCTCCCAACCAGAGAATCTTCTTTTATCAGACTGTCGAACCATCTTCTTTTGAAAATTACCATAAAGCTCATCCATTGGGGAGTATATGAACTGGACCGCAGAAAATTTATCCTCACAGAGTGGATAGTAATCCGGGACCAACATATCTACTATTACCAACTCTCCCAGTGGCTTTACTAAAGATGGCCAATCAATCTCCCGCTCCTCTAGCTCTGTATCTGGCTCTGAAATCTTAGCATAGCAAACTGAATCCTCAACTTTATTCTCAACCTGAACTTCTTCAATGAGCACTTCATCTTTCCCAACCACCTCACATGTCTCTGCCTCTTTCACATACCTCACTAATTCAATCAATTCCCCCACCTTGTCCTCGAAGATTTCTTATGGCGGAGTCAAGATTTACCTTGAACTCTCTGCATGTCCAACGATCGCTCTTCCAAGATCTCGGTTCAATCGCTCGAGTTGCTCTATTTGACTGTCGGTGAATTCTTCTTGTGGCATGGGGAAAAGCGATCGTATTGACTTTGATTCATTGGAGGTGAGTAGTAGTCTTCTTGCCATTCCGCATAATCGATCGGTGGTGAACAGTTGAAGCTATCAACGATTGAGCATGAACACCGTAATCCCGATAAGCACCAGGGTTAGGACAACCCTCGTAATATTGTGGCTCATTACTCGAATAACCATAATTCTGGTCCTGGTATGCACTAGGGCAATTATAGGACCAAGAATCCTGGTTACTCTGCTGTTGATACTGAGGCTCAGACACGAACTGTTGTTGATAAGGTTGGTAGGGGTATTGTTGTTCAGGTGAGTAATATTGATTGAAATATTGATCCATTTAAGCTCAATCTGCAAGATCTCAGAAAACAACAAGAAAACAATAAATTTTTTCTTTTTTCTTTTTTTTTTCTCGTTTTTTTTTATTTTAAAACACACGATATTTAGACCCCTCAAAAAGTTATGGTAGCCGAAGGCCCTAATCCCCAGTTTTAGCCAGACTTACAAGATATCACCCTCCGAAGAGGCTAAGTACCAAAGTCGTATTCAAACCGAGTTCAGGACAATAACACTTCAGCATCCATAGCTCTTATCGACATCTAAATAAAACAAAGAAAATAAAAACCTAGGCCCAAGCCTTCGGTTCACTTACAAGATATCACAACAATATCACACATTTCCCGGCAATGGCGCCAATTTTTTGATGAGCGAAAAATTCACCCACTAAAAATACATTTATAAAGACTCAGAATCGTGGGTAAACTAACTCTCTGGCGGCAGAGTACTGTGTCGATTGCTAGGATAGCTACTGAGAGTACGAGGTCGCCCCAAGAGAAATGTGTTTGTGAGTACCAAAGCGAACGTGGTTCTTAGTCTAAGCGATCAAAGTTTTAGGTGGAGTTTTTATACTAATGCGAAAAATAAATTTTAACTAACGAGATTAACTAGGTGATTAAAAAGCATAGCCGAGCCATGATCCAACAAAGTTATCTCCCCACGGGAAAAACTTGATAAGGAGTGTGTTTTATCCGATTCGATTCATATGATATTCACGAGTCAACTCTTTATTCTTGCGTTAAGATCTCGAGCAGCTCTCTCACTTAACCCCACACTAGGTTTATTAACCTCCTTTAGAGAGCTAACTCGCCTTTAACATGGTTGACCGGAATAAAAAGCCGTTGAAAAACCTCACAAAAACATAATTTTAACGTATCACTTAGGTTGCCAATCTAACGATTAAGACTATGGTTTAGTGATTTTAAAACATGTTTCGCACATCTCGTAAAAATAAGAATTTCACTTAGGCATAGTCCGGATCATCACTTAGATTGTCAATCTAACAATCAGGACTATGATTAGTGATATCCATATCTCACATCTCACCGCAAAATACATTTATAAGCTCGATGTAACCGTGAACAAAGTTGTCAATTTTATTCAAAGTTAGGAAAATGATCAAAACGGGTTTTAAAACATGAGTTTATCATACGAACGCTTAATTACGCGCACACAACTCCCATCTCGTCTCCCGAGGGTCAATTTTACCCGTTTTCACATAATTCGCTATGTTTAGTTTAACTACTCATATTAACGAAAATAACAACGAAAAAAAAAAACGAAAGAAAACAAAACGAAAAAAAGATAACTACAATTTATATAGATATACGTATAGATATATATATAGATATATATAGATATAGATATATATATAATATACGTATATATATATATATTTATACTAATTGCATAAAATAAAAGAAAGCAATAAAAAGCGGAAACGAAATTATATTAAAACTATAACTAGTCGGGTTATTACACCGACATTATAACGATTTATATATATTACATATAGGCCCCTCCATAACATAAATAAAAGAAAGAAGAAGGAGAAGAAGAAGAAATGGGAGAAGAGAGGGCACGTTTGTTGCTTTTACGATGCTCGCTATATATAGGCAAATATAGGGGGCGGATCGATCGAAATTGTGCCGGATCGATCCGAGCTCATCATCACTAATGATTACAAGAACATGCAAAGACACATGCAGGAGAATATAATTATATATAATTATATATTAAACTTCTAAAATTCATATCTCGAGTTGTAGACCTCCAAATATCATGATTCAAACGTCATTAGAAAGCTCTCGGAAAACTCTACAACTTTCATCAAGGACTTTTCTTCAGAAAACGTCATTTTGATGAGCCATTTGTATTACGAGTCTTTTTCGGCATTTTCCAGTAGTACGAATCAAGTAGCCACTTGACCACCGTTTGGGTTGTAAACCTCCAATTTTCATGATTCAAATTGCATCGGAAAGCTTGTACAAAGATCTTCAACTTTTACGAAGAACACTTTCTCTGAAAACGTCATTTTGACGAGCCATTCCCAATACGTGTCGTTTTCGGGATTGACCACTTGATCTAGTGACGCTTCATATCTTGAGTTCTAGAAGTCCAATTGACGTGATTCAAAGTGCGTCGGAACGTTTATATGAAGATCTACGACTTTCATTAAGGCCACTTCTTCAGAAAATGCCGTTTTGATAGGCAATTCCCATCGATACTCGGGATTTTCATTCTTAAGAAACGATTAACCCTTTGATCATTTGACTTAGTGACGCTTTATAACTTCCTTCCAACGACTCGAATTGACTTCAAAAAGTGTTTATACTCGGGATTTCAGTTCATCTTAGGATTCTACAAAGAAATAAACAGAAAATACCCACATAAAACAGACACGACACTCCGGTCACTAAAACCGGTACAAAACTAACAAAAACTTATAAAAATACGATAATTTATATAATAACTACCACTTACATATTTAGATAAAACTTAGTATTTATACTTGATTTGATATAATAATGCTCAAAATGATATCAGAAACGAGTTGAAAAGTTATAAAAATAACGGTGAATTTTTCCGTCATCAGATACGGGCTGCGAACCAATTTAAACTAACTAAACTAAGATGCAAGTAAAAAGTAAACTACTAAACAAATTCAAGTTTCAAGGATTTAAATCAAGTTTATAACGGACAAACGAGGATTGATCCACCTATCCAACAAGCATTGACTTCCTACCTCGATTATATTGTGGTTTTTATCTAGGTTGTGATTCACCTTATCTAAACATGAACCCTAATTCCTTAGAAAGTTCATCTATTAATCTATTATCTTCCAATGCAAGATTAACGCGTTTTCTAACCAAAGGTGTAAACTTTATGTTTATAATCTAGCAATTAAACCTATTAACTTCCGTTATGATAGATTCGAATTACTATTCTTATTCATGATGATCTAGGGTTTATTAAGATTTCCATCAACAATAAACAATCACACATGCAGATCTTCCGATATAAAAGCAATTAAACGTATTAAACATGAATAAGAAACAACCTTTAAATAAAAACTCACAGTACAACCGAAGAAAACGAAATCAACAATCGTTGGACGGCTTCACAATTCTTGTTTGATAAAGCTTTTAGCCTCTGGACATCCTCAGCAACTCAAATTTGCAGGAATAGTGCATAAAAAGTAACTAGTTTAATCTAGATCTAAAGTGCATAAAAACTGGAATAAAAAGGAGAAAAACGCAGCCTAAGGCCGCCCCTAGGTTTAGGGTTTTGAATAATGGGTGTATGGTGTGTTTTGTGTGGAGAAACAGCTGCTATATATAGATTTCGAAGTCGGTTCAGCAAAGTCGGCCGACGGACGCTCGTCCGTTCTTGTGAACGCCCGTCCAAGTAGATCTCGGGCGGTACAGAAACGCCCGTTCGCAGGCGGCGTCGAACTCTCTGTATCAAAATTGCTTCTCCGGACGCCCGTCTGTTTTATCAAACGCCCGTCCACTCTGGACGGGACCTGGACGCTCGTTCAGGATGGTCGAATCTTGATTTCTTGATCTTTATCTCTTTTTCCTCTAAGTCATTCCTTCATTATCTCTTTTATCATCAATTAACTCGATCTTAATCAACTTTTGATCATCTCTTGAGCCTCAAACATGTATCTATAACACATAAAAACATCGCAAAATGTAATAATGTCCAAATAATCATAAAATCATATAAAAACACCAAAATCAACCAATTTTGCGAATAACTTATTTAAAACCTCATTTACTCAATATATTCATTAAACACTCGTTTCTTATGCAAATTTATACAAATACGGGGGAAAATATCCTAGAATATAGCATTATAAATCGTATAAAATCACCCTTAACAACTCCCCCACACTTAAGCTTTTGCTCGTCCCGAGCAAAACAAAACAAAAATTAGGCTCGAGAAAAGAACAGACATCTAAACATATATAACACATATCCAATAAATCAGAAGTTCACCATTGTGTGTGTGCATAGCCATAGAAAACTTCCACTATATCCAAACTCGAGAAACTCAAAGCAAAACTAGCTAGTACCCCCTCGTAGACTAGTAACAAATGACACTCATAAGATGCACCCTACAAACGTGATATATCCCGAAAAAGATGATCGAATGTATCTAGGGCTTTTTCGAATTACTCAGAGGATAATCCCTACATCATATCTGTCAGTTTCTACTGGGGATAAGATAGACGATAACTTAGTCTTATATACATTTCATAACACTTCATTAGCTGATTTAACTTTTTCACTTTAAACACACATTAGGATAAGCTATTGCCCTCATAGTAGAATAGGACATTTCGAGATAATACCCTACCTTACTCCAATCATAAGGCAGCTTTCCCTAACTGTCGTGAGCTTTTAGTCATCATAGTGGTATAGGACATACGTGGTATACCCTATCGCACTCAAATCATCGACTAGCTTTCGACACACCCAATTTTTTCATACTTTTTCAACTTTTTCATTTGACAATAAGTTACGTGTTACTTATCACATTCAAACCTCCAGATATTCACAGTATATCATACTCGGAGCTAAATACAGACTATCATAGATCTCAAGATATATACGTAGCACTAAGCACATGACTTATAAGATAATCAAAAATCACTCGTCCAAAACGGGGTATAACTTTATAAATTAGCTCATCATTCACTATGGCACGTGAAAAATAGTTCTTGGTGAAACAACTAACTTACTAAAAATATGGTATAAAGCTTAAATGACTATAAAAATAGCGAACATTGAATCGAATTGCCTACTCGGGACAAAACAGAAACAAAAGTGTCGAAAAATTTCGAAAATTTTAGCTCATTTGCATAGAAACATTACTCATTAAGCAAATGTGGATACATATCGAACATTCCCCTCCCCCACACTTAAAAATCAACATGTCCTCATGTTGTGCAGAGACGAAAGAAAAAGGAAAAGACTTAGCTGATTTAAATCGAAATGCGAATCGTTGGTCAGGCCGGCGCCTACATAATGACACTTTAGAATGCGCAACCAGACAATGGAGTTCAACGAAACCGCTAAAAATATACCTGCACGTCTTGACAAACATGGAACCATCTCGGGGAAAACGGGGAGTTATACCAAAATGAAAAGATATATCAAATTCAAGGATTAATCAAGAGATAAAGCATCCAATACAACCAAAAAAGTATAAACAAAGTCGAAATGAAAGTACGGGTGCCTTATGGCTTACATGATCCATCGGAAATAAGAAATAGTAGCCAAATACGAAATACAATGAACCACGTAACCAAAAGTAGCAAAAATATACAACCACAGTAGCAAGTGCAAATCAAAAGTGAAAAATAGACAAAGAAAATCAAGATTGGCCCGGAGCCGAGTATCATCAGCCGGAGGATCAGAAGGAGGTGACGGAGCCCTAGCTGCTGAATCAGGCTGCTCCTCGTCGGAAGATGACTCAGACTCGTGAAGAACATCGGCAATGGCCTGCTCAATCTCTGAAGAATAATGGAAATCAATGAGGCTCGGATGAAAACTCGTCATCCTCGGTTGCCGGCCTTCACATATACACTTCAGGATCGTCAAAATGTTGTTTCGAGACGCCCCGATGTCTTCCAACGGCCCCCACACCTGTTGGCCATACTTAGCCGCATCCGGACCGGCGGTAAAGCAGGAACCGTAGACGCTTTAGGCGGTGCCGAAGATGAACCGGGCTCCTGTGGTGTCTCCATCTCAAACGGACCTGAAGGCTTACCCTTCTCACGCTGTATCGGCCTCGGATTCTTCGGTTTATGATCGGCCCCATACTCAGGCACACCGGCATCGATACAGAGACTGTAGATTAAGTGAGGGATAATCAAGCATCGGGTATAGATCTTCTGATTAATAGCCACCTCATCATATAACGCCTGCCCCACATCCACGTTTAGGCCAAATGTCAATGCGTATAACATGCCGAGGTCACCTATGTGAAAGTGCGCGCCAGGTTGTTCTTAGCAACAACCGACTCGAATAAACCGACACTGGACCTTCCGGGTCCTCCGTCCAGGTCGTGGTAACCAATTCCTTCCGGTCGCCTCCCGGTCTTAACGTCCACGCCACGTCCGGACACACTCGTAACCTCAACTCCTCCAAGGGATCCTGCCCCAAACTTTGCCTATGCACAATCTCTTCCTTATAATCCCTGCCCTCAAAAGCCGCTAAGTTGTATTTTGCATTGATAACCTCCGGTGTAAAAGGAACCTCTACCCCTCGCACCACAACTACCTTTGTCCCCAAGTCGGTTTCCGAACAGTTTGCATAAAATTCCCGAACTAGGGAGCTATTGACCGGGGTAGTCGGGATAGTCATCAAAGCTCCCCATTTCCGATCCTTGAGCAACTTAACGAACCCGGATCGACCTTGGCCTCAAAATGGCCCTTTCGGTCAACATCGTCCTCGAGAAATAATATCATTTATACACATCGTGAGCTCTGTGGTTTATGAATCGGACGAGGTAAGGGCATAGGAGGCACGGTTTTGGATTTCTTTCAGGAGGGGCAGCCACAGGTACAACCGGTTCCTCTTCCCGAGTAGTGTCTATATAGTCTCCTCACCTAGGACGAGGCTCCCCCTTTCTAAGCTCTAGGCATCCGTACTCAAAGGCACATCGTCATCGGGCCTCGAGTCGAGGTCGGCTCATCTCTCAAAGTAGCCCTAGTTTGGGTGGCTCTAGGAGGTTGTTCTCATATAATCACACCCGGTTAGGATCAACTAAAGTAGGATCAAACTCCTTGCGTTTCTTTCCGGCCTCCCTAGCCACTTCCTTACCATGCCTCTTAACCACTCCCTTCTTATGAACCATTCTCTAAACCTAGACTACACGAAAACAATCCCAATTCACAACAAGAGATACCCGTTTAACATCCAAAGCGGGATTTCAAAAACAACCAAACCACACCCACAATCATCACCAACCAACCAATTCACCATCCATCACAACACCACATCACCATATCAGAGCAGAAAGAAACACAAAACCAGAAAAAAAAAAACGAATTAAGATGACATTCAAGGGAACGAGCCGACCCAAAGATCGAACTCACAAAAACGTGAATGAAAACTGGAAAAGTTGTTACTAACTTACCAAGTAGGATGAGTAGATGCGGATTGATGTGAAGATTAGTCCAAACAACACAAATTTGACTCCAAAATCGGATTTTTCTTCGAAAAGTCGGACTAGGGAAGCCGATTCTCCAAAAATAAAGCGTGTTGGGAGTTCTGGTTATGAAAATCGAAAAGAGGGTATCAAGAGTGGTCTATAGCACTTGGAATCGCTCAAAATGGTTTAGAAATAAAGATTTTAGGCCAAAAAGAGGGAGAGAAAACGGTTTTGCGATTTGAAAAGGGGAAAAGTGAGTGTTCATCGAAGCAGGGGGTATATATATGCAGATGTTGGACGCTCGTCCAACTCAGTGGACGGGCGTTCACTGGGAAATCAGATGAACTGGACGGGCGTCTGGTTCAGTAGACGCTCGTCCAAGAATTTAAATCACATACAGGATTGGAGGGAAAATATCGGACGGGCGTCCAGGCGTAGTGGACGTCCGTCTAAGGATTTGTCATGGCGGACGGGCGTCCAGTTTTCTGGACGGGCGTCCCAGCAGGCAAAAATGAAAAAAATCATAAAATTCCATACAACCCAAATTCAAAAGTACATCTCTTATTAAACTTAATTAAAATTTCGAAAATACACCCTTAAATCAAATAAAGTACATAAAATTCCTAGAACATAAATAAAAACAAATAGAAAGCAGTGGGTTGCCTCCCACTTAAGCGCTTTTTTTTACGTCGCTTGCTCGATTTAAACAAACCTAACTAACGCTAGTCTGCATAAATCTCGTCCCAATCCACCAAACGGATGAGACGACGAAGCATATCAATAGCAGGAGGGAAATCATAGTCGTCTTGTACGCCCCAGTCATCTCCAGCTACCTCTAAACCTCTAAAATGTGAATCTTGGAGTACCAGCGCTAGATCTGTCAGCATAGGGTCATTTAGGATCGTATATGGACGTCCTATAGCTTCCTGTAGCTCCTCAGTGGTGAAGTCACTACCTCCCGAACAGCGGGGTACAATGAGAACATAAGTGATGGTCTTCGTACGGGTACTAAGCTCAAAATCTACGTGCAAGACTATAGTGCCTCCTGGTCCATCAGCTACTGTAATCAGTGGGATCCGACTAATGATGGGGAACTCCTCAGGAAGAACTCCGTAATCCATATCTAAAAAGCACACTAACTGACAGATATAAATAGAAAAACTTAGTCAGCTAAAACTTAATTAAACTAAAACTTAAATAAATAAAACACTAACAGCGTGAACAGAACCTAACTAATATAATAGGGGATATCTAGGATGCCTCCTAGTAGCGCTTGGTTAATGTCGTTAGCTCGACACTGTTTAAGCTCAGCCTGGATCAGGCCATTTGACTTTCCGCCAAAGAACTACCTGCGTGTAAGCTCGATCAAGAGTGTGGCTGCAGTAAAACAAAGATCTCACACATGGGGTGAAATCTTTAATAGCTTTCCACATACGCTTGAACTTCCCCATGGGTGACCTCTTCATTCTCTGAGCCCTCTGATGACGCTTCAACTGACGCTCCCTCTCCAATTCTTCCATATCCCAACTACCAGCTAGAACTTCTTCAGAAGGATCACTACAACCATCCTCTGAAAACAGGTTGAGTGAAGACTCGCCGAATTCTTCGACTTCCGTAGCACCACACCCTAGGATGTCGAGGCAACGGACATTCGAAGGTCTCTCTTTAGGTTCACCAATATAGTGCTTGCACCTTTGGCCATTTACTCGAAACGGGTCACCACTATAACCACGAAGTTCTAGAACGCCTCCAGGAATGATTTGGAGAATCTCGAAAGGGCCGGACCAACGTGTCCTTAACTTTCCAGGAAACAGATGTAGCCTAGAATTGTATAGAAGAACTTGTTCGCCGACATGGAATTCTCTCTTCTTAATCTTAGCATCGTGGAGTAGCTTCATCTTATCTTTACTAATCCTGGCACTTTCATAGGCCTGGAGTCTGAATTCGTCTAGCTCATGTAACTGCTGTAGTCGATGTTGTCCACAAGATTGGGAATCAAAGTTCAGAAACTTTGTAGCCCAATAAGCTCTATGCTCTAATTCGACAGGCAGATGACATGGTTTCCCGTAGACCATTTGATATGGAGATGTCCCCATAGGGGTTTTATAGGCAGTTCTATATGCCCAAAGCACATCGTCCAACTTCAAACTCCAGTCTTTCCTATGATCTTTTACGTTTTCTCCAGGATTTTCATAATGCTCTAGTTGCTCCTTTCAACCTGACCACTAGTCATCGGATGATATGGTGTGCCAGTTTTATGACGAGCACCATACTTCTCAAGTACTTTCTCTAGGGGTCGGTTGCGTAAGAAATGCCCCTTCATCACCGATCAAGGCACGTGGACATCCAAACCTCACGAAGATATTCTTCTTTAGAAATTTCATCACCGTCTTATGATCATTGTGAGGAGTGGCTTGGGCCTCCACCCATTTAGACACGTAGTCTCACGCAGACTAAGATGTATTTATTACCGCAAGATGATGGGAATGGTCCCATAAAATCGATACCCCATACATCAAATACTTCGATTCGAGGATGGGTTTCAAAGGCATGTCAAAACGCCTTGTCGTCGAGTACCGGTCCTTTGGCACCTATCACAAGCTTTACTGTAAAGCTTCAGATCTTTAAAGATCGTAGGCCAATAAAACCGGATTGAAAGATTTTAGCAACGGTTTTCCACGGACCAAAGTGACCTCCGTGGGTCCACTGTGGCATTGCTCAATAATATCGCGTTGCTCGGATTCGGAACACATCTCCTAAGCAACCCATCTTTACAAATCTTGAAAAGATAAGGTTCATCCCAAATGAAATATTTCAAATCAGAGAAGAACTTTTTCTTCTCCCGATAAGACATTTCGGGATCGAGATAACGGGCATGAAGGTAGTTCACAATGGAAGAATACCATGGAACATCGGGGGGACAACCGTCTATCAACATAATGTTCTCACAGAGGAAAGTAAAGATCTATATCATCCGGTTCATCCTTTTCCTCACTTAACATTCTAGAAACGTGATCCGCCACTACATTTTCAACGCTCTTTTGTCCTTAATTTGAACGTCAAACTCTTGTAGGGTCGGGTCTCCAACGCAGATGGCGCGGTTTAGCCTCTTTCTTAGTCATCGATAACGCATAAGCGGCGTGATCACCCACACGATCACTTGAGCTCCTAACAAGTAACTCACGAAACTTGTCCATAGCAAAGACTACGCCGGTAGTTCCTTTCGATAGTAGTATAGTTAACTTGAGAGGGGTTCAATGTGTGACTGGCGTAATAGATAGTGGAACTTTCCTTGATCTTTTGTCCTAGAAACGGCACCACCAACAAAGATAGTTCGATCGCCGCACATAAGCTCAAATGGTAGGTTCAATCAGCGATATAAGAATTGGAGCGAGATATTAAACGATCCTTAAGCTCCTCAAACGCTTGCTTGCAGCTCTCATCAAAATTAAACTCAACGTCTTCCTTTAGTAAAGTGGGACAGGGGCTTGGCTATTTTGGAGAAGTCTTGAATGAACCTTTCAAAAACCGACATGTCCAAGAAAGCCTCTAACTTCACGCACATTCTTAGGATAGCTCATTTTCTCAATAGCTTCCACTTTTTCCCTGTCAACTTCTATACCTTTGGCGGAGATCTTGTGGCCAAGAACTATTCCCTCATCTACCATGAAATGGCATTTTCCCGATTCGATTACTAAGTTCTTTTCCACACATCTGGATAACACTTGATCAAGATTGTCGAGGCAATCATCGAAGGACGGACCTGTTGGAAAGGTGTCCTAAACCCAATCGGGTCGGACCGGATCCGACCGGGTCGGGTCATTTACTGATCTATTTAGTTCATGTAATAACTTTATTGTGATTAATAAAAGCACTTATGTTATTATATATTGTTTGTCTTCATATTATTTGTAGTATATATATAGTAACGCCCCTAGTATCGATCTGTGATAGAGAAACCATGATAGTGATTATGGTTGATGAGATCTCTAATCACTATAACAAGGTTGGTACTTAAATGTCTCTAGTCTTACATATTATCAAATGGGACATTGATAGTATAATCGGACTAGCACGTATTGGATGTCTTCTATCTTTTAGAAGGTAGGGATAGATCTCGTCTATCGAAGTGTAGGGACACTTGGACTGTACGTGGACGTGTATTAGAGAATGCGTACGTTAGACTGACCCACTTACATTAAGTGTCACACTATGTGGCGGTTGTGTAATTATCCTTTGACCGGAGTCTTCATGGCATCACGGTGTGGATTGTCATGCTTTGACACTATTGAGATTTCTCCTAACCACGGGCGATCATGCGGTAGTGATTGGGTATGATATTGAAGCATGCGGAGTATACATGATTGGTCGTCCGGGAATCGCGTATCCTATGATTGGGATCGAATATCCGAAATGGCCTTCTTATAAGGAATGTCTCGCTCTCGAGAATCTTTGCAAAGTGGGAGTAAATGTGTTATTCGAGAGAGCATGATATCCAGATTATAAGATACGATCGTCAATGTATTGACACTCGAGATACGATCGTATGGATATTATTATAGCGATAGGATTGTAAGTTACACGGTAACTGCTTCACATGAAAGGTAGTAGTCATTGCTTTTGACTCTTCCGATAATTGGGGGTCACGGTGTGTTGCTAGACGCTATCCCGTGATCGTTAGGTATGAAGGGCATTTTAGTAAATTGCACTTTGTGTCTACGGCCAACATATTCGGAAGCCTATCGGGTCACACACATATGAACATCGAGTCGGATTAAAATGCGGTTATAGTTGATAACCAAATAAGGAAAGTTTATCTCTAGACTATAAAGGTTATAGTGGTAAATTAATATGGTGGTGTTTATTTATTATGAATAAATAAAATACAAGATATTAATTATATATAAATTATATTAATTAAAGAATATTCCGGAAGTCAATTTATTGACTAAAAGGGCGCCACTTTTGAGTGTATGAGATACACTTGGATTGTGCACTTTAATTAATAAATATTGCCATAATATTAATATAGGATATTAATTGATTTTGGAAAAATAGATTTATGGTAATAAGATAATTATAATCAATATATGATATTGACAAAATATTATAATTAAAGAGATAAATCAATCTAATTGATTTTCCTTATTTTATTAGAAAAAGGTTTTCTTCTCCTCCACACTATATATGGGCGCCACTTCCTCTATAAAAGGAAGTGGGTGTCAAGCTCTTTTGTACAACACAATTGCAAGAGTTCATAATTCTTGTGTAAAATAGAGAGCTCTCCATAGTGAGTTTGTGAGGAAGAAAAGGTCGATCTAGCGACCGGAGTTTTCGATAGCAATCCAAGGAGGATTCAAGCGAGGGGTTCGTGTGGATTAGCGATAGAGGCCGGACGCGTGGGACGGCTTGCGCATTGAACTACTCTCCGTTGGCGGTCAAAGCGACGATCTTGTAGATCATCTAAGGTATAACCGTCAAACTACTTAACGTGTTTATTGCATTAAACGAAGAACGATCTCTAAAAGGAAATCAAATTTTAAATTCCGCTGCGTTAAACTAGTGATTTTCTAACGGTGGTATCGGAGCGGACTTGAGCTTAAGCAATAAGCATAATTTAAATGCGTAGTATTTAATCGATAGATGCAAGATTTAAATCACTTAAACGTTAAAACAAAAAAAAATAGGGTTCTTGGGGGTCGGCCGAGTGGCGCGCCCTCTCTCAAGGGCGGCGGCGGCGGTAACCCTAGGGTTGCCGTCCGTCGGCTCTCTCTCTCTTCCAATGGGGAGATCAACCCTTTTCGTTTTGTGATATTTTATTGTGCATAGATATCTCGTTTGTTTAGTTGTGTCATATGGCCAACCAATGGTTCAAATAGTTTGGACCATTGGGAAACCATATGGGACATTGGCCTTTCCAAATTTTGATTTGGAATAAAGCTCAGCCCTTTCCAAATATTTGATTTGGAATAGGCCTAGGAAGCCTAAGCCACTTCCAAAATTTTGATTTTGGAAAGTGGCGAGCCTAAGCCAAAATTATTTGGCCTTTCCAAATATTTGATTTGGAATAGGCCTGAGCCCTTTCCAAATATTTGATTTGGAATAGGCTAGCTTGCAGCCACTTCCAAAATTTTGATTTTGGAAAGTGGCGTGCCTAGACTAAAATAATTTGGCCTTTCCAAATATATGATTTGGAGTAGGCTCAGCCCTTCCAAATATTTGATTTGGAATAGCTCAGTTTGAGCCACTTCCAAAATTTTGATTTTGGAAAGTGGGCAGGCCTAAGCTAAATTTAGTTTTGGAAATGAAACAAATAGGAGACTTTATAATTTTAATTTTATTTTGAATAGTTCAAATTTAATTAAAATTGAAATCGATTTAAAATTAAATGTTAATTTTAATTTTCGGTTAAGTCATATAATTAATTAAAAGTTATTTAATTATTTGACGTGATAAAATAAAGACGCATGAGTAGTAGTAGTTAAAATTAGAATTTAATCTTTTCATAAGATAAAATTGTATGGATTAGATGAGTAGATATAATGTGATTATATGGACCCCGATTGATCATGGACTCAACCAATAGGATAGATGGGAATGTTTTCTTTATGTTGGTTTTTTGAAAAATTGTCCTAGGCCGTTATGAAGAACGTGACCTAGTTTACTTTTTGCATTTATCCCATTCCCTGAGTTCCCCCCCGTGTGCGGCGGGTGTAATTATTTATTATGTAACAAGAATGGAGCAAGAAGTTCGAGACCAAGGAGAGATAAAGAACCCATTGGCGCGACAAAGCAATAAAGATCCTATTGGCGGTTGCGAGATACCCTTAGTTTGTGACCAGCGGTTTAAATCGGTTTGTATTCAAACCGCACTCTAGAAAAGTCCATGATCATACCGGTTATTTTATGCGCGGAATGTTGTGTATGTTTTACTTTATATGATATCGTAGTAATATGCACATAGTAGATGAGACCATAATTAAACCAAATTAATTAAGTGAATTAATTTAAAATTATTCCCACTCCAAAAATCGAGCCAAAATTGTCTCCCAATATTATAATGACGGTGAAGAGCCTTTGTTCGGATCCAACTGATCGACCACCGTCGGGAGTTGACCTACCACGGGTATATCGTTATTATTGAGATATGATCGTCACGAGATCTCATGAATATTGGGTTATGACTCGACTAAAGTCTTTCGGTGATTGGCCACCGTCAGGGCCGTCTGACTTTAGAGACAAGGGGTTGACTATCACATAGAGATGTGAGACGTCAAAGAGTTGACTAGTCAGCCACTGGGAGTCGCATGCGATGCGACTGGTAGGAGTACCTACCTTTCGAAATTGCCGAGATTGATCGACCACCGTCGGGGATTAAGGCAACTAGATAGGGTCCCAGCCACTAAAGAATTAATTAAAATTCTTGAAAGCCAATAGGGAATAGTTGGCTAGTGGGAGTAAAACCTTATAAATTTCTTAGTGCAAATTTAGGTTTTTTATACATGAGCTTTTACTTATTCTATCTTTATTTATTGTTGTAGAAAATGTCAAACAAATTGAACCTTCGTTTTATCATCGAAAACAAGCTTGACGAAACTAATTTTCTCGATTGGGAAAGAAACCTCAAAATCGTTTTGAGGCACGAGAAGATTGGCTATGTCTTGGACGAGGCCCTACCGGAAAAGCCCGCCGAGGGTTCGGGCCGCAGATGTTGTCGAGAAGTACAACAAGCATCATTCGACAAGATCGATGCTACATGTATCATGCTTGCTTCTATGACACCGGGCGAAAACAAAGCATGAGTCTATGGACGCCTACTCTATCATGGTCCACCTGAAGGAACTTTACGCTTCTCGCCTCGTGACCGAGAGTCACGAGGTCTCAAGGCCCTGTTTAGTTGTAAGATGGCATCCGGGATCTCTTTGTGGGGTCACACGTGCTTAAAATGATCGGGTACATAGAGAGGCTTGGGAAGCTGGGCCACAAGTTGGAACGAGAGTTGAGTATTGACTTGATTCTGCAATCTCTACCTGACTCATTCTCGCAGTTTGTGATGAACTATCACATGAACAAGATAGATTGCTCCCTGGCGGAGTTATTGAACATGTTGAAAAGCTGGCCGAGGCCTTTGTAGGGAAGGGAAAGCAAGTGTTCTTTGGTCACTTTGAGCAAGGGCAAGGCAAAAGCCAGGAAAAAGTCCAAGAAGGCGAAGGTCGCACCTAAGCCAACGCCTAAGATAGCAAAAGACAAATCCAAGGATGCTTGCTTCCATTGCGGTGAGACCGGACATTGGAGGAGCGCAAGTGGCTTCTTGAGTACCAAGAAGAAGCATTCGATGCTTCGACTTCGTGTATATTTGTGATTGAGATCAACATTACTTCTTCTAAGTCTAACCCACTGGGTATTAGATCATTGGTTGTGGTTCTCATATTTGTACGAATATGCAGGCACTAAGAAGAACTAGAGATCCGAGGAAAGGAGAGGTGGACCCACGCGTTGGAAATGGAGCAAGTGTTCTTGCTACCTGCCGTAGGAGTTTATTTTCTTTCATTGCCCGAGTGGGCTAGTACTAGAACTCAATAGCTGTTATTTTGTTCCCGCTTTACGAAGAGCATTATTTCTATTTTCGCATTAGATGTTGATGGATTTTCTTTACGTTTGAGAATAAATGTTGTTCTTTTTCACGTGATGGAATCTTTTATGGTATCTTGGCATACTTAGCAATGGTCTCTACATATTAGATATGAATGTTGATGTACTTAATATAAATAACAAGAAAGCCAAAACAAATGACTTGAATGAATCCTACTTATGGCATTGTAGACTTGGCCATATAAATAAGAATCGCATTTCCAAACTCCATAAAGATGGAATGTTGGATCAATTCTGACACTTAATCGTTTGATACATGCGAAGCTTGTTTACTTGGCAAGATGACAAAGTCACCTTTTAGTGGCAAAGGGATAAGATCCAATGAATTGCTTGAGCTTATACATACTGATGTGTGTGGCCCAATGTCAATTCAAGCCAAAGGAGGATACTCTTATTTTATCACTTTCACCGATGACCATTCTCGCTATGGTTATATATACTTAATGAAGTATAAGTCCAAGCCTTCAAAAGTTCAAAGAATTGAAGTGAAGTGGAGAAACAACTAGGTAAAGAAATCAAAACACTTCGATCCGATCGAGGTGGAGAATACCTAGATGGAGAGTTTCAAAGTTATTTAAAGGAGAATGGGATTCTACTCGAGTGGACCCCTCCAGGGACGCCACAAATGAATGGCATATCGAGAGGAGGAATCGTGACTTTGTTAGACATGGAGTACGCTCCATGATGAGCTATGCAGCTTCTTCCAAAATCGTTTTGGGGTATGCTCTAGAAACCGTGATCCTATACATCGAACCGAGTTCCATCAAAGACGGTTGAGTCCACTCCCTATGAAGTGTTCAAAGGGAAGAAACCAACACTAGGTTACATGAAACCTTAGGGATGTCCAGTTTATGTGAAACGAACCATGCCTGACAAACTGGAACCTAGATCGACAAATGTCTGTTTGTGGGTTATCCTAGGGAAACCAAAGGGTACCAATTTTACCACCACGAGGAACAAAAGGTGTTTGTTGCCGGGGATCGCCACTCTCGGAGAAAGAGTTTATTCGGATAGGTCGGTGGGAGTAAGATTGATCTCGAAGAAATTCGAGAACCACTTACGGATAACGATCCGTTGATGGAAGTAGAGGAGGCACCACATACAAATGTGGCGCCACCTCTACCGTGAGACACAATTACACCTCGAAGATCCACCAGGAACGCCGTGGACCCGAAAGGTACATCTGGCGTGTATCTCATGGAAGATGAGGACCCTAGAACTTATGAGGAGGTGTTTGGCAAGGCACGACAAAGAGAAATGGCTCAAGCCATGAATTACGAGATGGAATCCATGAAGGACAACCAAGTTTGGAACTTAGTTGATCCGCTGAGGAATAGTTCCCATAGGGTGTAAATGGGTCTTTAAGAGAAAGACCGACATGGACGGTAACGTGACCACCTACAAGGCTAGGTTGGTGGCAAAAGGTTATAAGCAAAGACAAGGAGTTGACTATGATGAAACCTTCTACTTTGTTGCCATGTTAAAATCCATTAGAATTTTGCTCGCTATTGCAAAGATACCATGATTACTAAATCCGCGGAAGGATGTGAAAACGACTTTCCTTAACGGGAACCTCGTCTGAGGAAGTGTATATGACACGTACCTGAGGGTTTTTCACAACCAATGACGCCAGGATGGTGTGTAAACCGCAAAGATCCATTTATGGATTAAAGCAAGCTTCTCGAGTTGGAATCTTCGCTTTGATGAGATAATCAAACAGCTTTGATTTCATCAAGAACGAAGATGAGCCCTGTGTTTACAAGAAGGTTAGTGGGAGTGCCATTGTGTTCTTAGTGCTTTATGTGGATGACATATCGCTCATAGGGAATGATGTGCCCATGTTACAATCAGTCAAAGCTTGGTTATCCAAGAACTTCTCAATGAAGGACTTGGGTGAGGCACCTTATATTTCGGGAATAAAGATCTATAGAGATAGATCTAAAAGGTTGCTTGGTCCGTCGTAATCCACCTACATAGACAAGATGTCAAGAGATTCAAAGCATGGAGCACCCAAGAAAGGATTGCGCCCATGTCACATGGGGTCTACACTGTCGAAGGAATGAGTCCTAAGACAGAGGAGGAAAGGGCACAAATGAGTAAAGTCCCTTATGCATCGGCAATTGGGTCTATCATGTATGCCATGTTATGCACAAGACTGCACGCCTCGCACCTCTTAGTATGACTAGTAGGTATCACCAATCCAGGTGATGGTCACTGGATTGTTGTCAAAAATATCCTTAAGTACTTGAGACGTATTTAGGGATATGTTCCCGGTTTTCGGAACGATGATTTAGTATTGCGAGGTTACACAGATGCCAGTTTCCAAACTGACAAAGACGACTTCAAGTCACAATCCTGGCACTTTCATAGGCCTGGAGTCTGAATTCGTCTAGCTCATGTAACTGCTGTAGTCGATGTTGTCCACAAGATTGGGAATCAAAGTTCAGAAACTTTGTAGCCCAATAAGCTCTATGCTCTAATTCGACAGGCAGATGACATGGTTTCCCGTAGACCATTTGATATGGAGATGTCCCCATAGGGGTTTTATAGGCAGTTCTATATGCCCAAAGCACATCGTCCAACTTCAAACTCCAGTCTTTCCTATGACTGTTTACCGTTTTCTCCAGGATTTTCATAATGCTCTAGTTGCTCCTTTCAACCTGACCACTAGTCATCGGATGATATGGTGTGCCAGTTTTATGACGAGCACCATACTTCTCAAGTACTTTCTCTAGGGGTCGGTTGCAGAAATGCGTCCCTTCATCACTGATCAAGGCACGTGGACATCCAAACCTCACGAAGATATTCTTCTTTAGAAATTTCATCACCGTCTTATGATCATTGTGAGGAGTGGCTTGGGCCTCCACCCATTTAGACACGTAGTCTACGCAGACTAAGATGTATTTATTACCGCAAGATGATGGGAATGGTCCCATAAAATCGATACCCATACATCAAATACTTCAGATTCGAGGATGGGTTTCAAAGGCATGTCAAAACGCTTTGTCGTGAGTACCGGTCCTTTGGCACCTATCACAAGCTTTTTACGTAAAGCTTCAGATCTTTAAAGATCAGAGGCCAATAAAACCGGATTGAAAGATTTTAGCAACGGTTTTCCACGGACCAAAGTGACCTCCTGTGGGTCCACTGTGTGGCATTGCTCAATAATATCGCGTTGCTCGGATTCTCGAACACATCTCCTAAGCAACCCATCTTTACAAATCTGAAAAGATAAGGTTCATCCCAAATGAAATATTTCAAATCAGAGAAGAACTTTTCTTCTCCCGATAAGACATTTCGGGATCGAGATAACGGGCATGAAGGTAGTTCACAATGGAAGAATACCATGGAACATCGTGGGGACAACCGTCTATCAACATAATGTTCTCTAGAGGAAAGTAAAGATCTATATCATCGGTTCATCCTTTCCTCACTTAACATTCTAGAAACGTGATCCGCCACTACATTTTCAACGCTCTTTTGTCCTTAATTTGAACGTCAAACTCTTGTAGGTCGGTCTCCCAACGCAAGAGGCGCGGTTTAGCCTCTTTCTTAGTCATCGATACGCATAAGCGGCGTGATCACCCACACGATCACTTGAGCTCCTAACAAGTAACTACGAAACTTGTCCATAGCAAAGACTACGCCGTGAGTTCCTTTTCGATAGTAGTATAGTTAACTTGAGAGGGGTTCAATGTGTGACTGGCGTAATAGATAGGTTGGAACTTTCCTTGATCTTTTGTCCTAGAACAAAGACCAACAAAGATAGTTCGATGCGCCGCACATAAGCTCAAATGGTAGGTTCCAATCAAAGCGATATAAGAATTGGGAGCAGATATTAAACGATCCTTAAGCTCCTCAAACGCTTGCTTGCAGCTCTCATCAAAATTAAACTCAACGTCTTCCTTTAGTAAAGTGGGACAGGGCTTGGCTATTTTGGAGAAGTCTTGAATGAACCTTCAGTAAAACCGACATGTCCAAGAAAGCCTCTAACTTCACGCACATTCTTAGGATAGCTCATTTTCTCAATAGCTTCCACTTTTCCCCTGTCAACTTCTATACCTTTGGCGGAGATCTTGTGGCCAAGAACTATTCCTCATCTACCATGAAATGGCATTTTTCCCGATTCAAGACTAAGTTCTTTCCACACATCCTGGATAACACTTGATCAAGATTGTCGAGGCAATCATCGAAAGGATCGACTGTTGGAAAGGTGTCCTAAACCCAATCGGGTCGGACCGGATCCGACCGGTCGGGTCATTTACTGCCTATTTAGTTCATGTAATAACTTTATTGTGATTAATAAAAGCACTTATGTTATTATATATTGTTTGTCTTCATATTATTTGTAGTATATATATAGTAACGCCCCTAGTATCGATCTGTGATAGAGAAACCATGATAGTGATTATGGTTGATGAGATCTCTAATCACTATAACAAGGTTGGTACTTAAATGTCTCTAGTCTTACATATTATCAAATGGGACATTGATAGTATAATCGGACTAAGACGTATTGGATGTCTTCTATCTTTTAGAAGGTAGGGATAGATCTCGCTCTATCGAAGTGTAGGGACACTTGGACCGTGACGTGGGGCGTGTATTAGAGAATGCGACGTTTAGATCGACCCACTTACATTAAGTGTCACACTATGTGGCGGTTGTGTAATTATCCTTTTGACCGGAGTCTTCATGGCATCACGGTGTGGATTGTCATGCTTTGACACTATTGAGATTTCTCCTAACCACGGGCGATCATGCGGTAGTGATTGGGTATGATATTGAAGCACGCGGAGTATACATGATTGGTCGTCCGGGAATCGCGTATCCTATGATTGGGATCGAATATCGAAATGGCCTTCTTATAAGGAATGTCTCGCTCGAGAATCTTTGCAAAGTGGGAGTAAATGTGTTATTCCGAGAGAGCATGATATCCAGATTATAAGATACGATCACAATGTATTGACACTCGAGATACGATCGTATGGATATTATTATAGCGATAGGATTGTAAGTTACACGGTAAATCGCTTCACATGAAAGGTAGTAGTCATTGCTTTTGACTCTTCCGATAATTGGGGTCACGGTGTGTTGCTAGACGCTATCCCGTGATCGTTAGGTATGAAGGGCATTTTAGTAAATTGCACTTTGTGTCTACGGCCAACATATTCGGAAGCCTATCGGGTCACACACATATGAACATCGAGTCGGATTAAAATGCGGTTATAGTTGATAACCAAATAAGGAAAGTTTATCTCTAGACTATAAAGGTTATAGTGGTAAATTAATATGGTGGTGTTTATTTATTATGAATAAATAAAATACAAGATATTAATTATATATAAATTATATTAATTAAAGAATATTCCGAAGTCAATTTATTGACTAAAGGGGCGCCACTTTTGAGTGTATGAGATACACTTGGATTGTGCACTTTAATTAATAAATATTGCCATAATATTAATATAGGATATTAATTGATTTTGGAAAAATAGATTTATGGTAATAAGATAATTATAATCAATATATGATATTGACAAAATATTATAATTAAAGAGATAAATCAATCTAATTGATTTTCCTTATTTTATTAGAAAAGGTTTTCTTCTCCTCCACACTACATATGGGGCGCCAATTCCTCTATAAAAAGGAAGTGGGTGTCAAGCTCTTTTGTACAACACAATTGCAAGAGTTCATAATTCTTGTGTAAAATAGAGAGCTCTCCATAGTGAGTTTGTGAGGGAAGAAAAGGTCCGGTCTAGCAGCCGGAGTTTTTCTGATAGCAATCCAAGGAGGATTCCGGCGAGGGGTTCGTGTGGATTAGCGATAGAGGCCGGACGCGTGGACGGCTTGCGCATTGAACTACTCTCCGTTGGCGGTCAAAGCGACGATCTTGTAGATCATCTAAGGTATAACCGTCAAACTACTTAACGTGTTTATTGCATTAAACGAAGAACGATCTAGAAAAGGAAATCAAATTTTAAATTCCACTGCGTTAAACTAGTGATTTCCTAACATGACCAAAAACCGAAAAATCGTCCATAAAAATCTCCATACACTTCTCTACAAGCCCGTCAAAGATAGCCAGCATACATCGTTGAAATGTAGCTGGGGCATTGCAGAGACCGAATGGCATTCGTCTGTAAGCGAATGTACCATAAGGGCAGGTGAAAGTGGTCTTTTCATGGTCAGCTGGATCAATGGGTATCTGGAAGTATCCTGAATATCCATCTAGGAAGCAGTAAAATGCGTGCCCCGCCAGACGCTCAAGCATCTGATCAATGAACGGAAGGGGAAAGTGATCTTTCATGGTTACCTCATTGAGCTTTCGATAATCGATGCAGACTCTGTAACCAGTGACAAGTCTCAATGCTATCTCCTCTCCCTTCTCATTCTTCTCAATCATAATTCCACCTTTCTTGGGAACTACTTGAGTTGGGGAAACCCATTCACTATCCGCGATGGCATAAATGATTCCCATGTCCAGAAGTTTAATGATTTCTTTCTTAACCACCTCTTGCATATGAGGGTTGAGCCTTCTTTGAGGTTGTCTAACACATTTTGCACCCTCATTCGTCTTGATCTTGTGCATACAGATGTCCGGAGATATCCCTCTGATATCTCCTACTTGCCAACCAAAGGCTATTTCATTTTTTTCCAAAACGTTGATCAATTTCATTTCCTCCAAACGAGAAAGCTTGGCAGATATAATCGTGGAAGCTTATCACCTTCTCTTAAAAACACATACTTAAGATGCTTATGCAACGGCTTTAACACTAAATCTGCAGGGGGTCCTCCAAACTAGACTTGAGATCTCCACTTTTCAACTCAATATCACCGAGTTTACTCTGTGGTCCCACCGCCAAAGCTTCTCCTTCGAATAATTCTTCCTCAAAATCACCGCTAATCGATCTAGATCAACCACACCATGAGTATTCAGGTTGTCAACCAATCGCTCATATTCTCGCTTCTACACACCATGACTTGCTTATCCATATAGTCGGTGAAATCATCCGTCATATAATCAATGGAAAAGCCGGTTGGAGGGCCGGAGGTACTTGAATGGACTTTAAGACATTGTAACTCACCTCTTGATCACCAACTCGATAGTCACTTGCCCACCATCGCAATCGATGAGGGCTCTAGGTGAGATAAGAAAGGTCTTCCAAGAATCGTGGGACGTTTTCGTCTTTTCTATATCTAAAACATACCAATCAACCTGGAAAGGTAAATCTATCAATCAACCAAAACGTCTTTCGGGATCCTCAAGCTTTCTTAGAGGATCTATCGGTGAATTGTAAACTCATAGTAGTGGGTTCTAGAAGGCTTTGTAAACCGAAATGTTTGCATACGAGACATTGTCATAAGGCTTATAGAGGCACCTAGATCACACAAAGAATTTGGGAAGACTAGACCTCCCATTAATACTGTAAGTACGAATTTGCTGTGGTCACCTCTTTTAATTGGTAAGTTTTCATAATTAATCATGGAACAATCCTCACCAATCGCCTTTCCATGCCTGCTAATTTCTTTTTCAAGACACAACATCCTTGATAAATTTTGTATACTTAGGCATCTCGACTAAGACATCCGATAATGGAAGATTCACTGAGTATTTTTCAAAAGGTTTAGCACCTTTTCGCACTTCTTATCCTCAATCAAAGGAATGTTGCTCTTTCTCGGTGGAAATGGAAGTTTCTTAAGGTCATCCTCGAGAAAACCTTCTTTGAGGATGCACTAACAAATTGCTTTCCAGATCTTTCCAACGAACAGCTTTTTCAGATTTCTTAGTATTCGGGATCACCTCCCGACTTTCGCTTGCTTTTTCAAATCCTCGAGGATCACCACTTGAGGATCACTAAATTCTTCACCTCTCGTGGATCACCACTGAGTTTTCTTTTGCAATTGAGGAGTGTAGGTGCTCGGCTTCCCTCCCGCCTTATCAATGGCAGAGGGGCTAGTGGTTTCCGATGGGAAGGACCACTAACTTGAGTACCACTTCCGATTCATTGCACTGGCCTCCTCTTTATTGTATTGAATTGATGGCACGAGGTCAAGATATGGGCCTTTGTTCAAGTCACCGAGCAACTTGACCTCCTTCGGATTCTTCTCGGTGAAATCCGGCACCGCCTGGGGTCTAGAAGCCAACCGCTCACCTGATTGCCCAATTTGTCTCTCGAGATTTTTCATTGACTCGCTTTGCTCCTCTAACTTGGCTTCAAGATTGTTAGATTGGGAGGAGCTTTGAGAGTTTTGGATATTTGGAGCATAGAAATGTGGGTGGGCCGACTTTGAAATTGAGAGTTTGAATTGGAAGGCCAACTTTGATTGAATTTTTGCGTAGGATTGGAAAAATTCGAGTTTTGATTCTCGATTAAACCTGTGGTTTCTATTGAAATTCGATTCAATTAAAATTTGAAGATGGATTAAACCCTTGGTTTTGAAAATTGCCCTGCCAGAAACCGATTGAACCTTTGATTGTTCTCGCCATAAAATGCATTCACTCCGCATTCGTCCGCTCATAGGCGTAACTTAGAAAGTGTGCCCCACCTCGCCACAATTCGACATGTGATTTGATTGTACCGCCCATAATCATGAACAAAGATTCACTTGATAAGGTGCAGGGGGATTAAATTGACACTGGCCATTCATATGGCCCGTCTGACAGCAATTTTCACAGTACAGAACCTGAGGGTTCTGTGGAAAAGAAGAAGTTTGATTTATTGGATTTGAAATTTGAGATGGTACCATCTGCTTCTGTAGCATGGCGATCAAACTTTGTAAATTGACTTCCTCAACCTTGGGAGGAGGAGGTGCTTGAATTGCTTTATAAGAGGGGGCATAGTTATACTTTGCAATGTCCTCAAACAATGCCCATCCTCATCAAGGCGTTTTCTTAAATGCTCCACCGTAAGAGCTATTGACCATGCCTTTTGTAAGCTTCGGTCAATCCCATCGAAGAATGTATTGACTTGCCTTTCCGGTGGCAAGCCATGATGGGGACATTTTTCGAGAAGAGACTTGAATCTCTTCCAACATTCAAAGAACGACTCATTTTCTTTCTGATAGAATGTGAAAATGTCGTTCAAACACTGGGCTGTCTTTGAAGGCGGAAAGTATTGACTTAAAAATTCTCTTTCAAGTTCAGCCCACGTGGTGATAGATTCAGAGGGAAGAGAGGTGTACCACTCTTTAGCCTCTCCCTTCAAAGAAAATGGGAAAAGTTTCAGCTTGATAGCATCCTCACTTACTCCTTGGATGCGTGTAGTCCCGCATATCTCTAGGAATGTATGAAAGTGGGTATGGGGATTCTCTGATTGATAACCATGAAAAATAGATGCATGCTGCATCATCTGGATAAGTCCTGGCTTCAGCTCAAAGGTTTGTGCAGTAATGGCTGGAATAACAATAGCCGGGTTGACTTTGACTTCGCCTGGCATGGCGAGTCCGCCAACATACGCCTATTATTAGCGGCCATTATCACAAAATCGATGATTTCCTTGCTAGTTGATCTTCAAGCTCTCGCCGCTCGCTCGCGTAAACGCAGAACGGAAATTCCGCTGTTTGGCCGGACTACGGTTCGCTTCGGGTCGGGGGTGTATAATAACGGTCCTTTTGACTCGAGTTTGCATAAACGGACCAAAAACAAGTGAAAAGAAGCCTAAAACTAGGAAATTAAAAGCCTAACTAAAAATTAAAAGCCTAAAGAAAAGAAAGGGAAAGAAAAAAAGAAACAAGATTATTGAAGAAAAAAGGGACCGGACGGACGTCAAGGGTTTGGACGGGCGTCCGGGTGGAATTTGTACTAGACAGGCGTTTAGTGGTCCAAACGCCGTCTGGAAGGCGAATACTTGAACGGACGCCCAAATCTTATGGACACTCGTCTAAGTGAATAAAAACATAACATAATTGATAATTTTCCAATGACGGCGCCCAAGTTCCTGCAGGCGCCCGCTTGGTAGCGGGGAAAACAAGAATGTATGTGAATTTGCGAAACAAAAGAAGGTGCACGATGTATGACGAAAAACAGAGAGAAAGATAATCTAATCTCAAAGGAAACTACTAGGGACGATCTTAAACCCTAATTATCTACTTAACAACTACCTAGGACAATTATCAACTAAAAATAGGATTTAAAACGAAATAAAACAGGAAAAAAAAACAAACGGAAAACAAACAAAAACTAGACAACCGTCCGGTTCCCCGGCAACGGCGCCAAAAATTTGTCACGGATTTTATTAACACAAAACAAACAAGTAATAATCCGGTTAACCTCAAGTATAAGGATCGTAGTAAAGAGGTTGATGCCGGGTCGATCTTACGGGGAACTAAACGATTGTGATTCTAGCTTTTTGTCTAACCTAACTATGTCACGAAACTACTCTAAACAGGGAATAAACGTCAAACAAAACAGAAAATAAAACTAGACAGAGGATATAATCCAAAGCTAGGAAGGATACGGGCTGCGAACCAATTTAAACTAACTAAACTAAGATGCAAGTAAAAAGTAAACTACTAAACAAATTCAAGTTTCAAGGATTTAAATCAAGTTTATAACGGACAAACGAGGATTGATCCACCTATCCAACAAGCATTGACTTCCTACCTCGATTATATTGTGGTTTTTATCTAGGTTGTGATTCACCTTATCTAAACATGAACCCTAATTCCTTAGAAAGTTCATCTATTAATCTATTATCTTCCAATGCAAGATTAACGCGTTTTCTAACCAAAGGTGTAAACTTTATGTTTATAATCTAGCAATTAAACCTATTAACTTCCGTTATGATAGATTCGAATTACTATTCTTATCATGATGATCTAGGTTTATTAAGATTTCCATCAACAATAAACAATCACACATGCAGATCTTCCGATATAAAAGCAATTAAACGTATTAAACATGAATAAGAAACAACCTTTAAATAAAAACTCACAGTACAACCGAAGAAAACGAAATCAACAATCGTTGGACGGCTTCACAATTCTCGCTTGATAAAGCTTTTAGCCTCTGGACATCCTCAAGAACTCAAATTTGCAGGAATAGTGCATAAAAGTAACTAGTTTAATCTAGATCTAAAGTGCATAAAAACTGGAATAAAAGGAGAAAACGCAGCCTAAGGCCGCCCTAGGTTTAGGGTTTTGAATAATGGGTGTATGGTGTGTTTTGTGTGGAGAAACAAATGCTATATATAGATTTCAAGTCGGTTCGGCCAAAGTCGGCCGACGGACGCCGTCGTTCTTGTGAGAACGCCCGCCTGTAGATCTCGGATAACAGAACGCCGCTCAGGCGGCGTCCAACTCTCTCAGATCAAAATTGCTTCTCCGGACGCCCGTCTGTTTTTATCAAACGCCCGCCCACTCTCGGACGGGACTCGACGCTGCTCGAGGATGGTCGAATCTTGATTTCTTGATCTTTATCTCTTTTCCTCTAAGTCATTCCTTCATTATCTCTTTTATCATCAATTAACTCGATCTTAATCAACTTTTGATCATCTCTTGAGCCTCAAACATGTATCTATAACACATAAAAACATCATAAAATGTAATAATGTCCAAATAATCATAAAATCATATAAAAACACCAAAATCAACCAATTTTGCGAATAACTTATTTAAAACCTCATTTACTCAATATATTCATTAAACACTCGTTTCTTATGCAAATTTATACAAATACGGGGGAAAATATCCTAGAATATAGCATTATAAATCGTATAAAATCACCCTTAACAGTAATCAGTTTAGGTCATCACAGACTTCCCTAAATTCTGATTCCATATCCTTGACTTTAATTACTAAGTTTGATCCATTAGCCTTCAATTACTGAGTTTGAGCCTCATCCTTTGATGGAAATAATATTTGTGTTTTGATGATGATTAAATCACGTATTTAATAGGATCACTTATAACTCATGATGATGAAATCATAACTAGCTGTTATAGTGCATAATAAAAGAAGATGCAAGAAACAGTCTAGAGAAAATGTATAAGTTCTATCTAGAGTCTGAACTTTGTATAGGTTGTTTCAGACAAGCATTGTAATAGATAGGAACTAGACAAACAGCTAAGTCAGCAAGAAAACTGAGTATACTTATGAAGAAATGAGGGTTCAGACTCAGTTATGAGAAAACTGAAGAAGATAAGTTCGTTGAGGGTCACAGACTCAGTTGGCTTATCTAGAAGATAGAAGAACTGAGGGTCACAGACTCAGTTATAGAAGATTGAAGAACTGAGGGTTCAAACTCAGTTATGAAGATTACGTCGAGACGGTAAAGTTAGACTTCAGGCAAGATTGTGGTGACTGAATCGACTTTATGGATCTTGTATGTAAGACCTAAGAATCATAAGGACAATGAATTCTTAGAAGATAATGAGTCATGGTGTACTCGATTAAGTCAATTATAATCGATGAAAATCGAGTAATTGATATTTAAAGAAGAGTAAAATCTCGATTAATGCTCCAAGTCACCAAGAAATCGACAAGTGATAATCTCAAGATAAATCGATAAGGAAACTCGATTTTATATGTCATCATCCAACAATCGATAGATACGGTCGAACGTTATAAAGGAAGCGATTCTATTGGATGAAATACTGACACAACAGAACGGTCAGAAATATATCTGTTACAAGATAGACGTTGATACAATTCGAATTCGAGCAAGATGAACGTTGAACCTCACACTATAAATAGAGGACTTTGCACCAAGGATTAATATAGAACGAATACAGAGATTTAATAAGAATTAACGTGTGCATTAATCATTCGAATTGCTATCATCTCTGCGCTATAACAAGATCATATCAAGAATTTCTTCAAGTGTTCAAGCTACCAAGAATTTATCAAGAATCATTCACTTTGAAGAACCACAAACAAGAATCAATTCATTGATTCTCAATCCAACCTTGATTCTATATCAAAGGTTTAGGATCGTGAAGCAAACCGGGAAGGTTTTGTCAGGACAGTTGTTACTGTGCAAATAAGGTGATGTGTTTGTGGTGGTAGTGGTGAAGAGGCAATTCAACCTCCAAGGACCGGTGTTCAAGCAATTGAAGAAAGCAGCAATTCTACCTGCTTTCTACAATCTGTTTAGATAGTGAAGCTGGGATTAGCCAAGGACTATTGTTTAGGACTTTTTGTAACTATTCACCTCAAGAAGATCTAGTGGAATTTTCCTCCGCACCACATGGGAAGAGAGGACGTACAAGATTACACCACCTGGAACCTCTATAATATTTGCCTTATTTACTTTACTCATTTACTCAGCATTTACTTATAACATTTTGATAATTGATTGTTATACACTTCACAGCTCACAAACTGACATTCATCAGAATTCAGTTTACCACACTCAGTTTTCATAAAAGGATAACAAGATCAAGAAAAAGGCTAGAATTATATCCGCTGCCGGTTGACTCAGTTTTGATTAAGTCAGTTTGACTTAAACTCGGCTTAGTCAGCTTAACTCCACACAAGTTTTAACTGAACCATAATTTGTTTAAAATCCAGCTTAGGGAAAGTTTTTAGTGACAAGTTTATTCACCCCCCCCCCCCTCCTCCAAACTTGTGTTAGCCTTTCCAAGGGACCAACAGCCTTCGGTCTTCAGCAACTTCCTGATAGGTCTACTGACTCAGCTACCCTACTGATCTAGACTAGTCTGCTGATGTAAGTCAGCTGACCTTTACAGTGCTTGTTTGATCAAACCTATACAAAATCAAACTATAATAAACCTATACATTTGATCTAGACATCTTTTGCCTTTGCTCTATAACAGCTAGTCTGGCACTCATCACTAGAACTTAAAAATAAGTTCAACAATTTCCCCCTTTTTGGTGATGATGCCAATACCCTCCTAACAAAGAAATCAAAAGATTAAAAAAAAGAATGTATGTGGTGATATCTCATTATAAACAATTGTTCGAAAGTATTACGATCTTAGAATCAAGAAATGATAAAACAGATAAAGTGTGTTGATCTCATTGTATTCTTTCTCTTTCTTCTCTTGCTTTCTCCACTTGTTCTTGGTAAGCTCTTATCTCTCTCGATCATTTCTCTCATCCATTCATTTTCAATCGTAGAGAAGTCAACATGAGGATTCACTTGTTTCCACTAATGCAATGCTTCAGTGCAGAGTAAGATTGATCCGTGTACTCAAGCCTAATCGCATGTATACTTCTTTAAACTCATTAAGTGATTCCTTTTCATTAGTGGTAGGTAGACTCCTTCCACCTCTACCACCTCGTGTGCATCCTCAAGGCTTTAACTCTTGCTTCCCAAAATTTGATTCCAAGAAAAGAATTGAGTCCCTCATGAAAACCTTTATCATGATAAGGTCTTCTTTTGTTTGTTGTAGACCTTTTTTGTATTCTTTGAGAAGATCATCGTAAGTGGAAGTCTACCAAAGTGTGTGCTCCTAAAAGCAATAGTATCATCTTCCCATCTTTTCTTGGCAAAGATTCAGCGACCTCTTTGCTATCATTGCTTGGCTCTCTCTCCCCTTATTGACATCATCAACAAACGGGACAATGCACTCATACACTCTCCTGTGTGAGCACTAGGTTGTTCAGTTGACCCTCCATAATTTCACCCTAGTGTCAGCATTTGTGATCCTTCCTTGCGGTGTTTGCTCCAGTAGAGTTATCCTCTCGGTGATTTTAGGATCCAATACAAC